>CAWUFW010000202.1:3600000-4200000 GCA_963921515.1 Calotriton arnoldi | reverse complement strand
GTTTGCACAGTGGTGAAGGGAGGGGGCGGGGCTTCAGGTGACATGTGTGCAAACAGGCCCCGTGGCGCGTTTTAAGATGGGAAATTAAATCCTCTTCAATCCTGAGGGTCCCTGTGGGCCAACTAGCCCACCAGGTACCTCCAGTAAGCGCCAAGGAGCTGCGTTGCAGAGTGTTGTAAAAAGGGGCGTGGCCTCTGTACACCTCTCTGCAACGCAGCCCCCTGGCGCATACTGGAGGTTCCTGGTGGGCTAGTTGGCCCCTAGGGACCCTCAGGATTGAGGAGGATTTAATTCTCCAACTTAAAACGCACGACAGGGCGTGTTTGCAGACATGTATCCTCAGGCCCCACCCCCTTCCTTCACCATTGTGCAAATATGCCTCTAAAATCAGCCGAACTACGAATTCCGATTTACTCACCTGTTATCAGGAGAGACCTCAGTGCTGCATCTTTGCGCCCAGTACCGATCCTGAAAAGTAATTCTAACCGTACTTACCAGTAACTTGAATTTCCTTCCATAGGCTAACATTGACTGGTTTCACTTGGAAATTCTTCTAAGTGTGGAGTTTTGGAACTTTATAATATTCCTCTAAAATCAGCAGAACTACGAATTCCGATTTACTCACCTGCTATCAGGAGAGACCTCAGTGCTGCACCTTTGCGCCCAGTACCGATCCTGAAAAGTAATTCTAACCGTACTTACCAGTAACTTGAATTTCCTTCCATAGGAATCCATTGTCTGGTTTTCAGCAGAAAAGTTTCAAAGTGTCGATTTTCACAAACTACAAATATTCCTTAAAAATCGCCTGTATGACATAAACGCATTCTTTCAACTGTTTACAGGAGATGCACCACTGCTGGATCCAGGATCCACCACTGAGTAAGAAAAAGTAACGATAACACTACTTACCTGCTAAGTGAATTTCCTCCCATAGGATAACATTGGTGATTCTATGTGAAAAAGTTTCTAAGTGTCAAATTTTAAAATACAATAATATTCCTTAAAAATCACTACTGTAACCAAAACGCTTTTACTCAACTGTTTACAGGAGATGTCCCAGGACTGAATCTAGGATCCAGTCCTGTGGTTAGAAAAGTAATCCATAAAGTAACTAATTGCATTTAACTAGAAATTCACATTGAGCTCAATGTTGCATTGTGTTTGAAATTGTGTTGCCCATTGCAACAACTGTAACTACTGTACTTAAAAGTCTTTTGCCTATTTGCAAAGTATTTAAACTAAAGTCATTCATTCTGAGAAAGTATATTTTGTAATGTAATGTATAATGTAATTACAATGTAATTTAAAAAATAAAATATCTAAAAATAAATAGTTTAAAAAAATGTAGTAAATCAGTATCAAAAAAATAAATATAACAATTAATACATTTAAAAATTGTCATTTACAAAACCTTTGAAATTCACTGAAAAAAACCATAGGTTTCATTCACGTTATAGTTAGAAATTAGCATTTAAAAAACCTTGAAATTCACTGAAAAAACCATAGGTTTCAGGCACGTTATAGTTAGAAATTAGCATTTAAAAAACCTTTGAAATTCACTGAAAAAAACCATAGGTTTCAGGCACGTTATAGTTAGAAATTAGCATTTAAAAAACCTTAGAAATTCACTGAAAAAACCATAGCTTTTAGGGACAGTTATAGTTAGTTGGACATTGCACTCGTACAAAACCTGTGAAATTCCCCCGTTATAGTTAGTTCAGCTAACTATAACTCGCGCCCACAATGCACTGCTGATGACGTCACATATTACATCACTCATGACATGGTCAGTGACATCACTGATGACATCACTGATGACATCTCAAATGACATCACTGATGACATCATCCATGACATCATCCATGTGATAATTTCATGCATCTTCTCACACCCTAATATAACTTTTGATATACCCACTCTAAATTACAGACTGCCATTCTCAAAACCATAGACACTCCAACACCAATAACTACATACCCACTCACTGATTCTTAGGTCTACACACACATCCACTCACTCACCTGTACAGTCACTCATACTTACGGTCACTCAGTACAGGACTATCATATGCACTCATACACCTACATAGACACTCACACACCGCCACTCATCCATAGAGGTACTCACACACCTAGTCAGTCATGCAAATAATTAATCACACTGCCATTTACTCACCTATACAGTTATACACACACCAGCTCACTTACTCATACAAATACTAGCACATTCTTACGCTCTTATACAATCACTAATACAAGTACACACTCATCCATACAGCCACTCTCACAATCACACACTCACTTATACCCATTTATATACTCCAACACACATATATACTGCCTTTCACATATATAGTTACTCACACATGTACCACTGAGATATACATTCACTCACTAACACACCATTACACACACTCACCCACCCATACAGTCCATCACAGATGCACTCTTGAAACCATGCACCCAGTGAATCACCCACTGATACATCTATGTGCAGTCACACACACCCCATCCACACAAACACTCAGGCACCCATACAGATACTCAGACAACCAATCAATAACTCATGTAGACACTCATGTAGCTATTTACAAACCCATGCAGCCACTTACACACCAACAGACAGACGGATAAAGACATTCACACAGTTTAGTCACTAACCCATGCATTTAGTAAGATACGTTTAATCACTCACTTATAGAGTCAGTCACGCACCTACTAAATCATCCATCCAGACACTTATACACCCACTCATTATTCAATACACCTTGGCATATATAGTAAACATATTTAAACTTTATAGAAACACACAGTCACTGCATGATGTCATCAGTGATGTCATTTGAGATGTCATCAGTGATGTCATCAGTGATGTCACTGACCATGTCATGAGTGATGTAATATGTGACGTCATCAGCAGTGCATTGCGGGGGCGCGAGTTATAGTTAGCTGAACTAACTATAACGGGGGAATTTCACGGGTTTTGTACGAGTGCAATGTCCAACTAACTATAACTGTCCCTAAAACCTATGGTTTTTTCAGTGAATATATATATATATATATATATATATATATATATCTCCATCCAAAAGGTGCCCTGAGGCGGGAAGACGCTCACAATGGGATGACCGAAATCATTTATTTGTAGAAAACCAGCATCGCAGTTCAGAGATACATTCAGTCCTTCCTAACGCATTTCAGAGCGCTACGGCTCCTTCGTCAGAGGAAGTAGCGGTTAATCAGCTACTGCGGCTCTCCCCAGGTACTTATTGCATGCACATATCTAATTACTCACAGGTGAGCGTACATAACGGCATGCTGGTACCTGTAGTTCATCTGATAATCAAGCCAGGTATTTCCCAAGTGGGTGCTATACAAACGTCACTATTAAAACAAAGTTCAAACCAAAGTGGGCCTCCTGGCCGTGTCCCCTGGTCGAATTACTCCATGCCCCATTGAAACCCAAACAATGTGAACACATTCAACGTTGGGGCCCCACACTTATGTGGTGTCATCAATTCCCTGTGGCCGGGCTGTCGCAAAAATATCCATCCAAAAGGTGCCCTGAGGCGGGAAGACGCTCACAATGGGATGACCAAAATCATTTATTTGTAGAAAACCAGCATCGCAGTTCAGAGATACATTCAGTCCTTCCTAACTCGTTTCAGAGCGCTACGGCTCCTTCGTCAGAGGAAGTGGTGGTCAAACAGCTACTGCGGCTCTCCCCGGGTACTTATCGCATGCACATATCTAATTACTCACAGGTGAGCGTACATAACAGCATGCTGGTACCTGTAGTTCATCTGATAATCAAAGTGGTCTTTACATGAGAAGCACTGAGCTTCACAGATGGTAGAAACGAAATACATTGGAAGCAAAGACCACTTTGAATAAACTTTATTGAAACGAGCACTGAGTTCGGAGTACTGAACACAAACCTGCATTCACAACAATGCAAGACCAGGTGGATTGCAGCAACACCACATAAGGACATTTTTAAATAGTAGGGGAACTGAGCTTCATAGATGGAAGGTATGAAAGGGCTACGAAGCCGTAATGTGACAATATAACACTAGCACTATGCTACATGAAAAAGGTAACCATGGCGGAGCTTTCAAGACTGTGTCCCCACCATGATAAATGAAGTACTATAAGGATAAAAAAGATCATAATCCACAGACAAAGCAACCGCTTAGCAGAAACCAATATAAACAAAAATATAAGACTGTAAAGAATGACTTTGATAATTGTAATATGAGAGACTACATGTCCCATAATGCCTCATGGTGGGCCAAAATGGGTAATTGGTATAAATAGAGAAAGAGAGGATGGACTCACAATACCGTGAGCAAGACCCGTGGGGGTTGAAACGCGTTGGTGGTGGTTGGTGGTGGAATTTGCACGTATGCAAATAAAAATTTAAGAATTCAAAGATTCTCCTGAAGTGCGGTGATTCAATTTGTGGATATTTTTTGGTACATTATAAATCAATGAGGGACAGTCCCCCCTTGACACCAGCACCCACTGTGTGAAGAGCGCACTCTCCCGGACTGTTTGGTGGTAGATATATATATATATATATTATCTACTGGCGGTCGCCAGTAGATCGTTATAGTTAGGACCTATTTTCCATAGGAAATTCACAACATTCTATTTGAAATAACTTTGGCACCGGCTGACGAATCTTCGCGAAATTTTCAAAACTCGTGGGGCGCTCCGGTCCGCTCCTATCCTGAAAGGTTCGGGGTGATTCGGCAAGCGGGGGCAGAGAAAAAAGGGGGGTCCCAAAACGTGTTTACCCCATGCAATTTTCCATAGGAAACTTTAGACACAGCTACAGCCCGAACTGCTGAACGGAATTACACCAAATTTGGCAAAGAGGTAGGTCTTGGTTCAGAAAGAACCCTTTTTGTTAAATGGTGTAAATCCGTTCAGTAGTTGCTGAGAAAATCAAAAGTAAAAACACATATATATCTATGGCCGCGGAGGATCCGCGCACCCTCCCGATCACGAGCTGTATGCTAATTGGCTGTCAACACTCCAAACCAGGAAGTGTTGGCAGCCATCTTGTGCCTCGGTAGAACCGAGGCACAAGAAATCTGAGAAACAAGTGTGCAAAACGCAAAAAGGGGGCAAAATCCACGCAGGGTGCGCGGATCCGGGCGAGAAAAAAAACCAACGAAGCGCGGGCTCCCGCGCTTCGTTGTTATTTGGCCCCCGGGTGGGCCAAGTCCCGGGGGCATGCGGGGGTTCATGAAAAAAGTGTGTGGGGGGGCCTCTAAGGCCCCCCCAAGCCCCGGGGACCACCACCCCCCCGGGGCTTTGAAATAAAAATGGTGCGGGAGGGCACTCGGCCCTCCCGCAGCCCCTTGGACCGCCTCTGGCTCGTGCAGTGTACCGCCCTGCCATAGCAAACTGCTTTGGTTTTTGGAAGAGAGAGCAGGAAACCTGCTCTCTCTTCCAAAACCAAAGACAATTGCTTTCCACACGGGGAGCTGCATCTTAGCAGCTCCCCGTGTGGAAAAGCAATGCCGGCTCCCGAGGGACGCGGGAGCCGGCGGGACCGTGGGGAATTGGGGACCCCCCCACGGTCCCCAACGGAGTAGGGCCAGCCCCGGGGGATGGGGTCCCCGGGGCTACAAGTGCCCCGGGAGGGGGGCCACGCGGCCCACTTCCCCAAAATGTTCAAAAAAATAATTACAAAAACAAAGGCCGGCCCCGGGGGATGGGGTCCCCAGGGCCATAAGTGGCCTGAGGAGGGGGGCAACGCAGCCCCCCTCCAAAAGATTTAAAAAAAAAAAAAAGGCCATGCCCCAGGGGATGGGGTCCCCGGGGCTGATTAAGGCCTCGGGAGGGGGGCCACGCGGCCACCTTCCAAATTTTATTTAAAAAAAAATTAGGGGGCAAGCCGTGGGGGATGGGGTCCCCAGGGCCAATAAATTAGAAAAAGAAGGGGGCCCACACAGCCCCCCTTCTTAAAAAAAATATAAATAAAAGACCGGCATCGCGCCGGAGGCCACGCCCCCTCCTAGCAGCACTCTGCAAACGCGCCCCCTGGCGCGTTTGCAGATGGGGAACAAATTCCCCTTGAATACTGGGGTCCCTGGGGGCCAACTAGCCCACCAGGAACCTCCAGTATGCGCCAGGGGGCTGCGTTGCAGAGAGGTGTTCTGAGGCCACGCCCCTTTTTACACCTCTCTGCGACGCAGCTCTGTGGCGCTTAAAGGAGGTAGCTGGTGGGCTAGTTGCACCCCAGGGACCCTCAGGATTCAAGGGGAGTTAATCCCCCAACTTAAAACATGCCACGGGGCGCGCTTGCACAGTGGTGAAGGAAGGGGGCGGGGCCTGAGGTGAAATGTGTGCAAACAGGCCCTGTGGCGCGTTTTAAGTTGGGGGATTAACTCCCCTTGAATCCTGAGGGTTCCTGGGGTGCAACTAGCCCACCAGCTACCTCCATTAAGCGCCACAGAGCTGCGTTGCAGAGAGGTGTAAAAAGGGGCGTGGCCTCTGACCACCTCTCTGCAACGCAGGCCTGTGGCGCTTACTGGAAGTACCTGGTGGGCTAGTTGGTCCCCAGGGACCCTCAGGATTCAAGGTGACCTAATACCCCAACTTAAATCGCACCACAGGGTGCGTTTGCACAGTGGTGAAGGGAGGGGGCAGGGCCTCAGGTGACATGTGTGCAAACATGCCCTGTGGCGCGTTTTAAGTTGGGGAATAAATTCCCCTTGAATCCTGAGGGACCCTGGGGGCCAACTAGCCCACCAGGTACCTCCAGTGCGCGCCACAGGGCTGCGTTGCAGAGAGGTGGTCCAGGCCACGCCCCTTTTTACACCTCTGTGCAACGCAGCTCTGTGGCACTTACTGGAGGTACCTGGTGGGCTAGTTGGACCCCAGGGACCCTTAGGATTCAAGGGGACTTTATCCCCCAACTTAAAACGGCCAGAGGGCGTGTTTGCACACATGTAACCTCAGGCCCCTCCTCCCTACACCAGTGTGCAAACGCGCCCCATGGCGCATTTTAAGAGGTAGTTTTAATCCCCCTGCCCTATTATGTACTAGGGAGTTACAGAGGAGGTCATGCTAATCACAGGGGTACCCCAACGCATAGTGTTCCCTAGTGTATGTAGGTGTTTTAATTGTATTCTAAGTGTCTTTTACCATAGCACTGGCTCTAGGCCTGGTTAGTCAGAGTCAGTTACCACCAGTACCCGTCTGGAAAAGGTGTGGGCGCAGGATGATTTTGCAACATGGCCTCTTTCTGCTCCTCTGTTGGTTCTTTCTGCACATGTCTTGCTTCTTCCTGGATTTCATTTCGTCTTTGTGGACTTCTGTTTCTTTCTACATTTCTTTTGCTTCTTTCTGTGCGTTTTTTCTTCTTTCTTCACATGTCCTACTTCTGTAGGCATAGTTACAAACTAGCATTTGAAAAACCTTTGAAATTCACTGAAAAAACCATAGGTTTCAGGCACGTTATAGTTAGAAATTAGCATTTAAAAAACCGTAGAAAGTTATAGTTAGTTGGACATTGCACTCGTACAAAACCCGTGAAATTCCCCCGTTATAGCTAACTATAACTCGCGCCCCCGCAATGTACTGCTGATGATGTCACATATTACATCACTCATGACATGGTCAGTGACATCACTGATGACATCTCAAATGACATCACTGATGACATCGTCCAGTGACTGTGTGTTTCTGTAAAGTTTAAATATGTTTAATATATATAGGGAAAGGCGTATTGAAGAATGAGTGGGTGTATAATTGTCTGAATGGATGATTTAGTAGGTGCGTGACTGACTCTATAAGTGAGTGATTAAACTTATCTTACTGAATAAATGGGTTAGTGACTAAACTGTGTGAATGTCTGTATCCGTCTGTCTGTTGGTGTGTAAGCGGCTGCATGGGTTTCTGAATAGCTACATGAGTGTCTACATGGGTTATTGATTGGTTGTCTGAGTATCATTAACAATGCATGTTCACATAATAAATACTGCACATATAAAGAATCACCAACCTGCATATTCAGAGAAATGCAAAACCGTTAAATTCAATAATCATTATCAATTTTTGTCGACATGGAAACCTGATGGTTCTCAAGATTGAGAAATTACCTCAAACCTATTCATCACAATCACGCCCTGAATGGGCCTATGGTTTCCCATACAGTATATTTAAATGACGAATACGAGAAGATGCAAATATATAGCCTAGACTGAATAAATGAATTCATACAAAAATTATTTCATTAAATTTTATAGGCAACCAAAGTTAATAATACTCCTGCCGCCCTGGATAGGCTGTTGATTCATGAACACATTCATTTGAAACCAATAATTGTTGAAACAGCCATGATTCTGAATATAATTTTCATTAACGTAGGTTAATATCATGACTCCTTATCGGAACCTACTCAGTCATAGATGCAATCTCTATGAACCTGTGTGAGAATGGACGCTTACCATCCTATGTGCGACCATAGTTCTTCCTAACTATTCAAACCCTATGGTGTGCGTGTTCTTAGCTCCACAATGTATCGTGCCTCCAATTGTCGTAGGAGTCTCACTCGATCTCCACCTCTTTCCTTATTGATTAATTGATCAATACAGAAGTACCTTAGCCTATCGCTTCTTCTTTCATGCGCATCAGCAAAATGCCTGACTACCGGGTAGGTGCTGTCTTGATTAGTGATGGCTCGTGTGTGTTCCAGCACACGTTTTTTGCCTTGATGAATTGTACTTCCAATATATTGGAGGCCACAGGTGCATATCCGGCAATAGATCACAAAATTAGAATTACAATTTATTAGCTTGTTGATACCTCTTTTTTCCTTTTTACCTGGAATCTGGTAATCCTTGACTTTCGTGCTGTTCTTACAAGCTTTGCACTTAGTGCATGGAAAGAAACCAGTAATTTCCATCTTACTTATTGGTTTATCTACAAAATGGCTCTGGACTAGGATGTCCTTTAGTGAGGCACTTTTCCTATATGTGATGTCAGGTTTATTCGATAATGTTTTACCCATAACACCATCTGTTTGGAGAATGCTCCAGTTCTTCTGGATTAATGTCTGAATCAGTTGAGACTCGGCAGAGAATCCGAGTATCAACCTGACCTTGGAATCTCCCTCTTCTTGTTCTAAACTTTTCTGTTTATGAACAAGCAACTCTTGTCTTTTTCTTAGGGTTACTTTTTCAGTTGCCCCTTTTAAGACTTTTGTCGTATAGCCTCTTTTATTGAAGCTATTCAGGGGGTCCCTTTCTGCAACAGAATAATCATCTGAGCGTGAGCAGTTACATTTGATTCTCCGTTGTTCACTATAGGGGATACTATTGATTAGGTTGCGTGGGTGTTGACTCTGTGCGTGTACACTGTGTTCCCTGCCGTTGGTTTTCTACACAGTTTAGTGCATAATTTATTATCAACAATGAACACAAGAAGATCTAAAAATGCAACCTCCTTTTGCTGATGTTACTTGGGAATCTCAAATTCAGATCATTCTCAGTCAGAGCCCTGATGTAATCCTCCACTTGTGATTGTGTACCCCGCCAGACAATAAAGAGGTCATCAATATACCTGGCCCACAGGGCTACCTTGTCCACCCACTGTTCATTGCCTTCTGCCCAGGCCAAGTGCTTCTCCCACCAGCCCACGAAAAGGTTTGCATACTGGGGGTGAAGCATGTGCCCATGGCAGTCCTCTGCATCTGCAAATACAGCTGCCCCGAGAACAAAAAGATGTTGGGCCCAATTCACAAAAGTAATCTGAGACAAAATCCTAACTTTATGACTTTCGGTATTCACAAAAGGCATTTAGGAGTAGTAAAGTTAGGATTCCTAACTTTACTACTCCTAAACTGAGACAAAATCCTCACTTTAATTTGCAAAAGCATCCTCATATGTTCTTGGAATTTCAATGGCCTAGTTTTCAGGAAGAATTTCAATGCTGTTAAGCTCTTTGAATGCATTATACAAGTGTATAGGCTTGTAATATCCAACGTGATTAGTAGGAGATCTTCTTCCCATTTTATGTTCTGAATCAGCCGAATGAAATCGTGGTGTCCTGTACAAATGAACTTAAGTCTCTCACCATCGGAAATAGAAAGGAATCAACATAAATAGAAGCTTTCTCCAAAAGGCTGCCTTTCGACGAAACAATGGGAAGACCCAGAGGTCTCATTAGGTATTTGTGCACTTTGTGCAGGTGATAGAAAGTAGGAAGGACCGGATGGCCCACTTTTAAAAACTGATTTCCTCTTCCTCGAGTACCCCTTTCATCTGCCAGTTGAGTATTATTTCATTGAAGGCTTTGATACTTCCATTGTAAAAAACCTCTATTGATCTTGGTGTAACTTTGCAGGTCCTCCAAGAGGTGCAATGCTTCTTCCTTCTAAAATGCCTTGGTCATCACAACCACATTGCCGCCCTCATCTGAGGGCTTGATGACCAACGAGGTATCGTTCTTAAGGTACCTCACAGCCTCCCATTGTTACTCAGAGAGATTGTACTTTCATTTCGTTATCAAGTCTTTCGAGATATCTATATATTTATACTCTAAAAAACCAAGGATACATGGACGTTATAGTGACTTATAGTGAGTGAGTGTAAGTATTTTCTAAGAGTTTATGATTGTGAAACATATATACTAACCTTCTACAAGAGTTAAATTACTATACTAGGTGCACTACTACTGAGTGATACTTCTTCTAACATATATTATATTAGTGGCTGCGTCACTGTATGTATCCTTGTGTGTATGGGTTGCTGTATGGGTATATAAGTGGGTGTGTGAGTAGCTGTGTGGGTGAGTGAGATGGTGTGTGACTGGCTGTGTTGGTGAGTGAGTGGGTGTTTCAGTGGCTTTGTGGGACAGTGAGTGGTGGTGTGAGTGGCCCTATGGGTGGGAAACTGGGTGTGTAGTGACTGTATGGAAGAACAAGTGGAAGTCTGAATGGCTGTATGGGTATGTTACTGGCTGTGTAAGTGGCTGTATGGGTGAGTGAGTAGCTGTTTGAGTGGGTGTTTTGTTAAGGGAGTTGCTGTGTGAGTGGCTGTATTGGAGAGTGAGTATCTGTGTGAATGTCTATATGGGTTTATGATTGGATGTGTGAGGCTTGTATGGATGTGTGAATAGGTATGTAAGTGATTGTGTGGGTGTGTGAGTGCATGTGTGAGTGCTTGTATAGGTGAGTGAGTGGCTGTATGGGTGAATGAGTGGGTGTGTGACTGTGTAGGTGAATAAGTGGGTATGTAAGTAGCTGTTGTCTTGCTTTACACTCCAAAATAAAATAAATTCAGCACTGCCAAGATGAGGCACTTGTGATGCAAGAAGACACATTTGGAAAAGAAACTCAGCACTCTTTCCCAGATGTCAAATGAAACAAGTAAAACAACATCCAAATGTGGGTGTGTGTGTGCATATATATATATATATATATTCACTGAAAAAACCATAGGTTTCAGGCACGTTATAGTTAGAAATTAGCATTTAAAAAACCTTACAAATTCACTGAAAAAACCATAGGTTTTAGGGACAGTTATAGTTAGTTGGACATTGCACTCGTACAAAACCCGTAGAAATTCCCCCGTTATAGTTAGTTCAGCTAACTATAACTTGCGCCCGCAATGCACTGCTGATGACGTCACATATTACATCACTCATGACATGGTCAGTGACATCACTGATGACATCACTGATGACATCTCAAATGACATCACTGATGACATCATCCAGTGACTGTGTGTTTCTGTAAAGTTTAAATATGTTTAATATATATAGGGAAAGGCGTATTGAAGAATGAGTGGGTGTATAAGTGTCTGAATGGATGATTTACTAGGTGCGTGACTAACTCTATAAGTGAGTGATTAAACGTATCTTAATGAATGCATGGATTAGTGACTAAACTGTGTGAATGTCTGTTGCTGTGTAAGCGGCTGCATGGGTTTGTGAATAGCTACATGAGTGTCTATATGAGTTATTGATTGGTTGTCTGAGTATCTGTATGGGTGCCTGAGTGTTTGTGTGGGTGGGGTGTATGTGACTCTGTGCATAGATGTGTGAGTGGGTGATTCACTGGGTGCATGGTTTCAAGAGTGCATCTGTGATGGACTGTATGGGTGGGTGAGTGTGTGTATGGGTGTGTTAGTGAGTGAATGTATGTCCCAGTGGTACATGTGTGAGTAACTACATATGTGAAAGGCAGTATATATGTGTGTTGGAGTATATATGTGTGTTGGAGTATATAAATAGCTATAGGAGTGGTGTGGTGCAGCGGCCAGGGCAGCTGACTTCGGAGCACAGGGTTCACGGTTCGATCCCCGGCTCCGTCGTCAGCTCAGCACCGTGTGACTCTGGGCAATAGCTCACTTAATTTCCACGACGGCCCCCAGCGCCTTGAGACCCGTAAAGGGTGAGTAGTTGCGCTTTACAAAAACGGATTTACATTTACATATATAAGCGAGAGTGTGTGTATGGATGAGTGTGTGCTTGTATCAGTGATTGTATAAGAGCGTAAGAATGTGCTAGTATTTGTATGAGTAAGTGAGCTGAGTAAGTGAGCTGGTGTGTGTATAACTGTATAGGTGAGTAAATGGCAGTGTGTTTAATTATTTGCATGACTGACTAGGTGTGTGAGTACCTCTATGGATGAGTGGCGGTGTTTGAGTGTCTATATAGGAGTATGAGTGCATATGATAGTCCTGTACTGAGTGACCGTAAATATGAGTGACTGTACGGGTGAGTGAGTGGATGTGTGTGTAGACCTAAGAATCAGTGAGCGGAATGGCAGTCTGTAATTTAGAGTCGGTGTATCAAAGGTTATATTAGGGTGTGAGGAGGTGCATCAGATTATCACGTGGATGATGTCATCAGTGATGTCATCAGTGATGTCATTTGAGATGTCATCAGTGATGTCACTGACCATGTCATGAGTGATGTAATATGTGACGTCATCAGCAGTGCATTGCGGGGGCGCAAGTTATAGTTAGCTGAACTAACTATAACGGGGGAATTTCACGGGTTTTGTACGAGTGCAATGTCCAACTAACTATAACTGTCCCTAAAACCTATGGTTTTTTCAGTGAATTTGTAAGGTTTTTTAAATGCTAATTTCTAACTATAACGTGCCTGAAACCTATGGCTTTTTTCAGTGAATTTCAAAGGTTTTTTAAATGCTAATTCCTAACTATAACATGTCTGAAACCTATGGTTTTTTTCAGTGAATTTCAAAGGTTTTGTAAATGACAATTTTTAAATGTATTAATTGTTATATTAATTTTTTTGATACTGATTTACTACATTTTTTTAAACTATTTATTTTTAGATATTTTATTTTTTAAATTACATTGTAATTACATTATACATTACATTACAAAATATACTTTCTCTGAATGAATTACTTTAGTTTAAATACTTTGCAAATAGGCAATAGACTTTTAAGTACAGTAGTTACAGTTGTTGCAATGGGCAACACAATTTCAAACACAATGCAACATTGAGCTCAATGTAAATTTCTAGTTAAATGCAATTAGTTACTTTATGGATTACTTTTCTAACCACAGGACTGGATCCTAGATTCAGTCCTGGGACATCTCCTGTAAACAGTTGAGTAAAAGCGTTTTGGTTACAGTAGTGATTTTTAAGGAATATTATTGTATTTTAAAAGTTGACACAGAAACTTTTTCACATAGAATCACCAATGTTATTCTATGGGAGGAAATTCACTTAGCAGGTAAGTAGTGTTATCGTTACTTTTTCTTACTCAGTGGTGGATCCTGGATCCAGCACTGGTGCATCTCCTGTAAACAGTTGAAAGAATGCGTTTAAGTCATACAGGCGATTTTTAAGGAATATTTGTAGTTTGTGAAACTCGACACATTGAAACTTTTCTGCTGAAAACCAGACAATGGATTCCTATGGAAGGAAATACAAGTTACTGGTAAATACGGTTAGAATTACTTTTCAGGGTCAGTGCTGGGCTAAAAGATGCAGCACTGGGTTCTCTCCTGATAACAGGTGAGTAAATCGGAATTCGTAGTTTGGCTGATTTTAGAGGAATATTATAAAGTTCCAAAACTCCACACTTAGAAGAATTTCCAAGTGAAACCAGTCAATGTTAGCCTATGGAAGGAAATTCAAGTTACTGGTAAGTACGGTTAGAATTACTTTTCAGGATCTGTACTGGGCTCAAAGATGCAGCACTGAGGTCTCTCCTGATAACAGGTGAGTAAATTCGAATTCGTAGTTCTGCTGATTTTAGAGGAATATTTGTATGTTTCAAAAATCGACACTTAGAAACTTTTTCAGCAAGAAGCAGGCAATGATATCCTATGGAAGGAAATTCAAGTTACTGGTAAGGAAGGTTAAAATTACTTTTCAGGATCAGTACTGGGCTCAAAGATGCAGCACTGACGTCTCTCCTGATAACAGGTGAGTAAATCGGAATTCGTAGTTCTGCTGATTTTAGAGGAATATTTGTATGTTTCAAAAATCGACACTTAGAAACTTTTTCAGCAAAAAGCAGGCAATGATATCCTATGGAAGGAAATTCAAGTTACTGGTAAGTATGGTTAAAATTACTTTTCAGGATCAGTACTGGGCTCAAAGATGCAGCACTGAGGTCTCTCCTGATAACAGGTGAGTAAATCGGAATTCGTAGTTCGGCTGATTTTAGAGGAATATTTGCACAATGGTGAAGGAAGGGGTGGGGCCTGAGGTGACATGTCTGCAAACACGCCCTGTGGCGCGTTTTAAGTTGGAGAATTAATTCCTCCTCAATCCCGAGGGTCCCTAGGGGCCAACTAGCCCACCAGATACCTCCAGTATGCGCCAGAGAGCTGCGTTGCAGAGAGGTGTTCAGAGGCCACGCCCCTTTTTACAACACTCTGCAACGCAGCTCCGTTGCGCTTACTGGAGGTACCTGGTGGGCTAGTTGGCCCCCAGGGACCCTCAGGATTGAAGGGGATTTAATTCCCCATCTTAAACCGTGCCACGGGGCCTGTTTGCACACATGTCACCTCAGGCCCGCCCCCTCCCTTCACCACTGTGCAAACGCACCCCCTGGTGGGTTTTAAGTCGGGGGATTAACTCCCCTTGAATCCTGAGGGTCCCTGGGGTGCAACTAGCCCACCAGCTACCTCCATTAAGCGCCACAGAGCTGCGTTGCAGAGAGGTGTAAAAAGGGGCGTGGCCTCAGAACACCTCTCTGCAACGCAGCCCCCTGGCGCATACTGGAGGTTCCTGGTGGGCTAGTTGGCCCCCAGGGACCCCCAGTATTCAAGGGGAATTCGTTCCCCCTCTGCAAACACGCCAGGGGGTGCGTTTGCAGAGTGCTGACAAGGAGGGGGCGTGGCCTCCGGCGCGATGCCGGATTTTTTTTTTTTGATTTTTTTTTTTAAAAGGGGGCTGTGTGGCCCCCCTTCTTTGTAATTATTTTGGGCCCTGGGGACCCCATCCCCCAGGGCCTGACCCCCTTTTATTTTTTATTTTTTTAAAAGGTACGGGAAGGGGACCACGTGGGCCCCCCTCCCGTGGCCAATTTCGACCCGGGGACTCCATCCCCCGGGTCATTGCCACCTTATTTTTTTTTTAATATTCATGGAGGGGGGCTGCGTGGCCCCCCTCCTAAGGCCTCCTTAGGCCCTGGGGACCCCATCCCCCGGGGCCGGCCTTTATTTATTTATTTTTAATTTTATTTTTTATTATTTTTGGGGAGGGGGGCCGCGTGGCTCCCCTCCCGGGCCACTACTTGCCCTGGGGACCCCATGCCCCGGGGCTGGCCCTATCCTTTGGGGTCCGTGGGGGGACCCCAACTCCCCCACAGACCATGCCGGCTCCCCGCCTCCTGCGGGAGCCGGCATTGTTTTTCCACATGGGGAGCTGCTAACATGCAGCTCCCCATGTGGAAAAGCAATGTGCTTTGGATATTGGAAGCGAGAGCAGGTTTCCCTGCTCTTGCTTCCAATATCCAAAGCAGTTTGCTATGACAGGACGGGAGCCGCGAGGCTCCCGTCCTGTCATAGCAAACTACAGTGTCCCTGGGGTAGGCACCCTGGGACACTGCAGGAGCCGGCCCTGGGGGGTGGCGGTCCCCAAGGCCATCAAGGGCTCCAGGAGGGGGGCCGCGCGGCCACCCTCCCAACCTTTGCACAGCCCAGGGGAGGTGGTGGTCCCCGGGGCTCGGGGGTCCGTAACGGACCCCCATATTGAAATATTTAGTGCCCCGGGGAGGTGGCGGTCCCCGGGCGTGCGGGAGGGCCGAGAGCCCTCCCTCACCAGGTTAATTTTAAATAAAAAGAAGCCCCGGGGGGTGGCGGTCCTCCGGGATGCTCTGGGGGCGCCTTAGAGGCCCCCCACATTAAATATAAACCCACCCCCGCATGCCCCCGGGACTTGGCCCACCCGGGGGCAAATTAGCATCGAAGCGCGGGAGACCGCGCTTCGATTTTTTTTTTTATCGGCGGGATCCGCGCACCCTAAGCACATACCGCTGATTTAAAAAAAAAAAAAATGCTTTTTTCTGCCCAGGGGGTCCTTGTGGGACCCCCTGAGCAGACCTAGGGGGTCAGGGTGTTTCTACCCTGCCCCCTTTTAGCGTTTTGCAACGTGTTTCTGTGCCTCATTTTTTTTTTAATCACAACGGGATCCGCGCACCCTAAGCGCATCCCGCCGATTTTTTTTAAAAAAAAATGCTTTTTTCTGCCCAGGGGGTCCTTGTGGGTTACACCAAATTACACCAAATTTGGCAAAAAGGTAGCCCTTGGTTCAGAGTCGTGCCTTTTGGTTAAATGGTGTAAATCTGTTCAGTAGTTCCTGAGAAAATCAAAAGTAAAATCACATATATATCTGGGCGGAGCCTAACCACACATGTCATTGTGAGATCTGATTGGCTGTCAGCACTTCATCCTGGAATTGCTGGCAGCCATCTTGGGACCAATATACATGATAGTACCCCATTGAAATGCATTGTAGTGAATCAAAGATTTTGAGGGTTACCAAAAGGAGAACTATAAAGGGTGATAACAGACGTTAGTTACATTAGAATTCATTTGTTGATGGTACCATACTAATTTCAGGAATTGTGGTGTGTTCTAAGGTGATTTTACCCTGTGAAAAACCTTCTGCTGGGATATCATGAATCATGTTTGAGAGAAAACTATTTTCACATGCTTGTCCCATAGAGTTTTGGAAGGTGCTCCAGAAGCTAAAATGAGAGCATATTTTCTGTAAATTCACATTATCTTTCTCAGTCATGTGAGAATGAAGTCTGACATTCTCAGTAAAACATGTACATCCAACAAGGGCAGAGACTGTCAGTTGATTCCTTTGTGTTCTACTGCAGCTTCCCAGAGTGTTCTAAAGAACAACTAGAGTGCTAACAGCCTTACTTATGACAAAAGTATGGCACACCTGAAGCCATCTTGATTGGAATAAACTGGTAACACTTAAAACATTTAATTTAAAAAGGAACAAAATGATGGGGTTCATTTTGTCATAGAAATTATGGTTAGTGCTGTAGAAAGAAAAATTAGGACATGTTTCAAGTGTGATCTCAAATATCTTCCTGTTATATTTCAACAGGAGCAGCCTGCCAGTTGATGCCTTTGTGTTCTACTGCAGCTTCCCAGAGTGTTCTAAAGAACAACTAGAGCGCTAACAGCCTTACTTATGACAAAAGTATGGCACACCTGAAGCCATCTTGATTGGAATAAACCGGTAACACTTAAAACATTTAATTTAAAAAGGAACAAAATGAGGGGGTTCTTTTTGAAATAGAAATTATGGTTAGTGCTGCAGAAAGAAAAATTAGGGCATGTTTTAAGTGAGATCTCAAATCCTCTTCTATTTCATTAGAAAATTCTGACATGCAGACTGAAACAATCACTTTCAATACCAGCAGCAGACTTCCAGTTAACTCCCTGGTGAGCCGTAGCTTTACTACAGTGATCTAATGAGCAACTAGAGTGCTAACATTCTGAATTTATGGCAAATGTGAGACACATCTGAATGCCTTCTTGATGGAATCAAAGTAAAAAACTGAAAGCATTTCCTACTGAGGAGACTGCAGTAAATGAGGAAATTAGGAAACTTCATAACAAAGAAGTCTTCCAAGATGGCCACCAGAGAAAAAAGAGCCCAAATGTAGCACAAATATCACCCAGATGTAGCCCACATATAGCCCAATGACAAAAGTGTGCAAAACACTTTTTATTTTTGGTTTTTTTGCAATTTTATGTAGTGCAGACTGGTCAGGTATTGGAGCGTTGCATCTTAAAACATGACCCCCTACACTACAAAAACACCACTGCACTACCCTGAACCCTAAAACACTACCCCCAGCACGACCCCCTACACTACACAAGCACCACTGCACTATCCTATATCCTAAAACACTACCCCCAGCATGACCCCCTACACTACACAAACACCACTGCACTACCCAAACCCTAAAACACTACCCCCAGCATGACCCCCTACACTACCCAAACACCTCTGCACTACCCTAAAACATGACCCCCTACACTACACAAACACCACTGCACTACCCTAAACTCTAAAACACTACCCCCAGCACGACCCCCTTCAATATACAAGCACCACTGCACTTCCCTAAACCCTAAAACACTACCCCCAGCATGACCCCCTACACTGCCCGAACACCACTGCACTGCCCTAAACCCTGAAACACCAGCCCCTGCACGACCCCCTACACTGCTCGAACACCACTGCACTGCCCTAAACCCTGAAACACCACCCCCAGCACGACCCCCTACACTGCCCGAACACCACTGCACTGCCCTAAACCCTGAAACACCACCCCCTTCACGACCCCCTACACTGCCCGAACACCACTGCACTGCCCTAAACCCTGAAACACCACCCCCAGCACGACCCCCTACACTGCACGAACACCACTGCACTGCCCTAAACCCTGAAATACTACCCCCAGCAAGACCCCCTACACTGCCCGAACACCACTGCACTGCCCTAAACCCTGAAACATCACCCCCAGCAAGACCCCCTACACTGCCTGAACACCACTGCCCTAAACCCTGAAACACCACCCCCAGCACGACCCCCTACACTGCCCGAACACCACTGCACTGCCCTAAACCCTGAAGCACCACCCCCAGCATGACCCCCTACACTGCCCGAACACCACTGCTCTGCCCAAAACCCTGAAACACCAGCCCCAGCACGACCCCTACACTGCCAGAACACCACTGCACTGCCCTAAACCCTGAAACACCAGCCCCAGCACGACCCCCTACGCTGCCCGAGCACCACTGCACTACCCTAAACCCTGAAACACCACCCCCAGCACAACCCCCTACACTGCCCGAGCACCTCTGCACTGCCCTAAACCCTGAAACACCAGCCCCAGCACAACCCCCTACACTGCCCGAACACCACTGCACTGCCCTAAACCCTGAAACACCAGCCCCAGAACGACCCCTACACTGCCCGAATACCACTGCACTGCCCTAAACCGTGAAACACCAGCCCCAGCACGACCCCCTACACTGCCCGAACACCACTGCACTGCCCTAAACCCTGAAACACCAGCCCCAGCACGACCCCCAACACTGCCCGAACACCACTGCACTGCCCTAAACCCTGAAACACCACCCCGTGCACGACCCCCTACACTGCCCGAACACTACTGCACTGCCCTAACCCTGAAACACCATCCCCAGCATGACCCCCTACACTGCACGAACACCACTGCACTGCCCTAAACCCTGAAACACTACCCCCAGCAAGACCCCCTACACTGCCCGAACACCACTAACCTAAACCCTGAAACACCACCCCCAGCACGACCTCCTACACTGCCCGAACACCACTGCTCTGCCCAAAACCCTGAAACACCAGCCCCAGCACGACCCCCTACACTGCCCGAACACCACTGCACTGCCCTAAACCCTGAAACTCCAGCCCCAGCACGACCCCCTACACTGCCTGAACACCACTGCACTGCCCTAAACCCTGAAACACCACGCCCAGCACGACCCCCTACACTGTCCGAACACCACTGCACTGCCCTAAACCCTGAAACACCAGCCCCAGCACAACCCCGTACACTGCCCGAAAACCACTGCACTGCCTTAACCCTGTAAATCAGCCCCAGCACGACCGCCTACACTGCCTGAAAACCACTGCACTGCCCTAAACCCTGAAACACCAGCCCCAGCACGACCCCCTACACTTCCCGAACACCACTGCACTGCCCTAAACCCTCAAACACCAGCCCCAGCATGACCCCCTACACTGCCCGAACACCACTGCACTACCCTAAACCCAGAAACACCACCCCCAGCACGACCCCCTACACTGCCCGAACACCACTGCACTGCCCTAAACCCTGAAACACCACCCTCCTGCATGACCCCCTACACTGCCGGAACACCACTGCACTGGACTAAACCCTGAAACACCACCCCCAGCACGACCCCCTACACTGCCCGAACACCACTGCACTGCCCTAAACCCTGAAACACTACCCCCAGCAAGACCCCCTACACTGCCCGAACACCACTGCACTGCCCTAAACCCTGAAACACTACCCCCAGCAAGACCCCCTACACTGCCCGAACACCACTGCACTGCCCTAAACCCTGAAACATCACCCCCAGCAAGACCCCCTACACTGCCTGAACACGCACTGCCCTAAACCCTGAAACACCACCCCCAGCACGACCCCCTACACTGCCCGAACACCACTGCACTGCCCTAAACCCTGAAACACCAGCCCCAGCACGACCCCCTACACTGCCCGAGCACCACTGCACTACCCTAAACCCTGAAACACCACCCCCAGCACAACCCCCTACACTGCCCGAACACCACTGCACTGCCCTAAACCCTGAAACACCAGCCCCAGCATGACCCCCAACACTGCCCGAACACCACTGCACTGCCCTAAACCCTGAAACACCAGCCCCAGCACAACCCCCAACACTGCCCGAACACCACTGCACTGCCCTAAACCCTGAAACACCACCCCGTGCACGACCCCCTACATTGCCCGAACACCACTGCACTGCCCTAAACACTGAAACACCACCCCCAGCATGACCCCCTACACTGCCCGAACACCACTGCACTGCCCTAAACCCTGAAACACCACCCCCTGCACGACCCCCTACACTGCCAGAACACTACTGCACTGCCCTAAACCCTGAAACACCATCCCCAGCACGACCCTCTACACTGCACGAACACCACTGCACTGCCCTAAACCCTGAAACACCAGCCCCAGCACGACCCCCTACACTGCCCGAACACCACTGCACTGCCCTAAACCCTGAAACACCACCCCCTGCACGACCCCCTACACTGCCCGAACACTACTGCACTGCCCTAAACCCTGAAACACCACCCCCAGCAAGACCCCCTACACTGCCTGAACACCACTGCCCTAAACCCTGAAACACCACCCCCAGCAAGACCCCCAACACTACCCGAACACCACTGCACTGCCCTAAACCCTGAAACACCACCCCCAGCACGACCTCCTACACTGCCCGAACACCACTGCTCTGCCCAAAACCCTGAAACACCAGCCCCAGCACGACCCCCTACACTGCCCGAACACCACTGCACTGCCCTAAACCCTGAAACACCAGCCCCATAATGACCCCCTACACTGCCCGAACACCACTACACTGCCCTAAACCTTGAAACACCAGCCCCAGCACGACCCCCTACACTGCCCCGAACACCACTGCACTGCCCTAAACCCTGAAACACCAGCCCCAGCACGACCCCCTACACTGCCCGAACACCACTGCACTGGCCTAAACCCTGAAACACCAGCCCCAGCACAACCCCCTGTAGGAGAGTAGGATCTGCTTCACATGGGTACCCCCACTTTTTGCTGATGCTTCACTGTTTTTCGACATTAGTCTGGCTGGTGCCCTGCTAATCAGAACCCCAGCCTAGCTGCTTCCTCTCTAAAATGGTTTCCATGTGCCTTAGGCATATCACTGATTGGGATCTGGAGTGCCCTTATAAGTCCCTAGTATATGGTATACTATGTACCAAGGGCATAGGTACCTCAGAGGCCTGCCAGGGGCTGCAGCATGTATTATGCCACCCCTGGAAGGCCATCCAAACTGACACCACAGGTCTGCTACTGCAGCCTGGGTAAGGTGGTGCATGCACCCCTTACTGTGATATAGGTTACCTATGTCACTAAATACATACACACATGTAAACCTATAAGTCACTCCTAAGGCAGGCCTTATCAATCCTAAAGGCGGAGTGCATGGTTCCTATGTGAGAGGGTGCCCCTGCATGAGCAGGGCCCCTCTGCAGCATTCGGAGACCATCTCTGATGCTGTTTGTAGTGCAGCCTGACCATATACTCTAAAGCGCATTATAACCTCGCGGTAAAATGCTAACTTTGGAATGGCTGCACCTAAACATGTTGTGTTTGGTGTCAAACATCTTGGAATACTACCCCCCCGCCAATCCTGGCGGCAGGGGTAGCATTCCACCCTTCTAGAGGGAAAGACATGTTAACCCTGGCTAGCCCGGTAACTTCTTTCCAGAGCCCTGGCATCACAAAATGGATGCTGCTGCCACAGACACGAGTCTGGCCTCCTGCTGCTGGACGAAACTCCGGCAGGGGAGGCCTGGACAATAGGTTTCCTGTCCCAGGGAGGTGTGACCACCTCCCCAGACAGGATAATGTGTATTGGGGCTGGGCGGGAGCACTTTCGGGTGCTTTGAAGTCCTGCACTGGGGGCACATTTGGTGTCCCTGTGCATACCCCAGTTCAAACCGGATCAGGGGCTTGCAGCCCCTGCTTTGGCGCGAACTGGACAAAGGGAAAGGGGTGTAGCTACCCCTCTGCCCTGACCCACCCATAGGTGGGGCCACAGAGTAGTCCAACCCCTATCCTTAGTATAAGTATAGGAACCCAGTCCTTAGGACTTTAGATTATCCCTGGACGAAACTCTGAAACTGAATCCTGGACCTTCGACGCTCTACTCACGATTAGAGGACAGAAGAATCTCCCTTGGGGTCAAGGAGTGACTCCCCTGCTTGGCAGGCACCAAAGAAGCATCTGTCTGGTTCGCATTTCTGAAGCTCCCGTCGGACGCCGAAGTCATCGCATCACCAGAGGTAGATTCTCAGACTTCCCGAGGCTACCCTGAGTCCCTAGCAAAGCTGAGGCCCGTGGCTATCGTTGGTGACTTGAGACCGTGACCCCTGGACACCGAGCACATTTGCAAGTGCATCCTCTTCTGGGTCTTCCCCGAAGTCGTGCTTTGGGCTCCGAGTAGCCCTAGCCTCCAGCACCAACTGCACCGAAGATCACTGGCCTCCACTCCACGAATGTCCTGTGAGCCAGATCCACGTGCAACGTCTTGAGGCTCCTTCGCAGTCGCTAGCCCGTTGGCTAGTAGCCCTTAACGAAGGCCAATCTTTTTCTTACTTGGTATCCTGGTTGCTCCAGGCCTGCCCTCACTTATCCTCGCTGGGTGAGTTCCCCAGGCCTTGCTGGTCTGCACCATCGACGATCTTCCTCTGCATCGAGACTTGCCGTTGCCAAGGCTTGTTGGGTCCAATCCAGTCGCCGACACCTCAGCACTCGACAGACATCATGTACCAGCCCGAATCCTGCTCCTGGTCGCCGACAATGCCTCTTGGACCTCATGGCTGAAGAGTCAAGACGACTGTCAATGCACCTGAAGCACTCGACATCGGTGGGCATCTGTCCATCGCCTTCCTGGTCACTGGCTAGTGACCCAGACTCTGTCCCCTCTGCTTTCAGGTTCTTCAGAACTCCGATCCACTCTTGGATCCACCCGGACACTTTCCACTTGGTCGCCAGCAGCACTTTGCAGCAGATCGTCATTCAAATCGATGACGAAACCCGACCCCGAAAGGCACCTATGCACCCGGCTTCCCTGGGTGAGGTAACACGAGTACTCCGGTGCTCCCGTGGGTAGAGACTCTAGAACGACCTAGTTCACAAAGGGTTTGCTCCAAGTCCTCTTTTAAGTGTCCCTTTTCTTTAAATTCCTAACCGCGACTTTCCCCATAGAAGTTAACGGCGATTCGCGGCTGTGTTACTACACTGCACGCGTCTCCCGTGGGTCCCCTGTGTCACTACCTTGGGTGGTTCCTTGTGGTCCAAGCACTTCTACAGGCTCTAGGCCTTGTGTCTAGCTCAGTCGTGGTTCTTATACCACTTTATTGGTATATGGTTTGGTACGCCCTAGGGCTCAAACGTGTATTTGTGCTATTACTGTGAATAACTGACTTATAATTTATGTACTTCGAACTCTAGCCTCATAAAGAGACTAGAGGGGTGTGTTTAGTAATAAATACATATATTTTGAATATATACCTGGTGTGGTCCTCTTTCATTTGGTCACTCAAGAGATTATAGACTGGTAAAACAAGCTGCTTTACATTCCTTCAAGACTTAGCCTGAAGGCTGCTCTCCATAGCTACCACTAGGATAGCTTTCAATAAAGGTTGTCTTTAACCTATCTCCAATAAGGGGTTGTTTGGACTGGTGCAAGGTGCCCACTATAATTAGTGGACAGCATATACCAGGCCAACTTCATCCACCTAAACCCTAAAACACCACCCCCAGCATTACCCCCTACACTGCCCAAACACCACTGCACTGCCCTAAACCCTAGAACACTACCCCCAGCACGACCCCCACACTACCCAAACACCACTGCACTACCCTAAACCCTAAAATACTACCCCCAGCACAACCCCCTACACTACCCGAACACGACTGCACTGCCCTAAACCCTCAAACACTCCCCCAGCATGACCCCCTACACTACCCGAACACCACTGCACTGCCCTAAACCCTAAAACACTCCCCCAGCATGACCCCCTACACTACCCGAACACCACTGCACTGCCCTAAACCCTAAAACACTCCCCCAGCATGACCCCCTATACTACCCAAACACCACTGCACTGCCCTAAACCCTAAAACACTACCCCCGCATGACCCCTACACTACCCAAACACCAATGCACTACCCTAATCCCTAAAACACTACCCCCTGCATGACCCCCTACACTACCCTAAACCCTAAAACACTACCCCCGCACGACTCCCTACACTACCCAAAGACCACTGCACTACCCTAAACCCTAAAACACGACCTCCTACACTACACAAACACCACTGCACTACCCTAAACCCTAAAACACTACCCCCTACACTACACAAACACCACTGCACTACCCTAAACCCTAAAAAACTACCCCCAGCACGAACCACTACACTACCCAAACACCACTGCACTACCCTAAACCCTAAAAAACTACCCCCAGCAGTACCCCTACACTACCCAAACACCACTGCACTACCCTAAACCCTAAAACACTACCCCCAGCAGTACCCCTACACTACCCAAACACCACTGCACTACCCTAAATCACTACCCCCAGCACGACTCCCTACACTACCCAAACACCACTGCACTACCCTAAACCCTAAAATACTACCCCAGCACGACCCCCTACACTACCCAAACACCACTGCACTACCCTAAACCCTAAAACACTCCCCCAGCACGACTCCCTACACTACCCAAACACCACTGCACTACCCTAAACCCTAAATCTACCCCCAGCATGACCCCCTACACTACACAAACACCACTGCACTACCCTAAACCCTAAAACACTACCCCCAGCACGACCCTCTTCACTACCTAAACACAACTGCACAATTTGTTACAGGCGTTGCAACGCAGGCCTGTGGTGCTTACTGGAAGTACCTAGTGGGCTAGTTGGGCCCAACTCCGCTGGCCACCAGAATCCTCGGGGCGGGGGAGAGGGCTGACCAAAGAACATGATCTCAGTCTTGTCAGGATTTAATTTCAGCTTGTTGTTATTCATCCAGCTGATAATGTCTTTCAGGCAGCCCATTAATCTAGCAAATGACTCCCTTGACTGATCCTTAAAGGAGAATATCAGCTGTGTATCATCTGCGTACGAAACAGCCTTCAACTCCCATGTGTCAATCAGATTGAAGAGTGGTACCAAATAGATATTAAAGAGCAGGAGACTTAATGCCGAGCCCTGAGGTACCCCACATCTTAGCGGTTTGGATGATGATTTACGAGGTGAAAGAAATACACTTTGGGTACGGTTAGGAAGGTAGGACTGGATCCAAGCAAGGGCTGTGCCCTGGACTCCGATCTGTTCGAGTCTATTTAGCAGTATGGAATGACCAACTGTGTCAAAGGCCGTGGACAAGTCCAACAGGATCAGCATAGCAGAATCCCCCGCGTCCATTGACATACTAATAGACTCGGCCACCTCCACCAGGGCAGTCTCCGTGCTATATCCTGTCTGAAAGCCTGACTGAGTATCGTGAAGGATGTCATGAGAATCGAGTTGGCACTGCGATATTTTTTCCAACATTTTTGCAGGTGCCGGTAACAGAGAGATAGGCCGGTAACTCCCAAGCTCCTTGGGGTCGGCATTAGATTTTTTCAAAAGAGGTAAGAGAAGGGCCCATTTCCAGACCTCAGGGAAAACGCCCGTAGACAATGACGCATTCCAGATGAAATTCAGTGCTGGATTAATCCAATGCGCGAGTAGTCTGAAGATCTTGGGAGGACAGGGATCAGTGGGAGCGCCCGACTTACACCTCAAGATTTCCGCCAAGGATTCTTGCATGGATATATGGGCAAACTCCGTAAAAGTGCCATCAGTCTTGCAAGTTATTGGGACCTGGGGAATCTGAGAAGCCAGTAATGATACTTCTGATGTAAAAGAGGAGTATACATTCAGAATCTTCTTCTCAAAACTAGTGCCTGGGTGATTGCATGACTGCAGGGGTAATATCTGGTGATTTACATGACTACATAGAAAGTGACTGGGTGATTTTATAAGAGCATGGGTACTTCTTGGGTGATTTCAGGACTACTGAGATAACGCCTGAGTGAATAAATGAGTGCAAAGGTAGTGCCTGGGTAATTTAATAATACCATGACTACTGGCTAATTGATTACATAAGTACAAGGCTAGTGCCTCTGTGATTGAAAGAGTACAACGTTAGTGCCTGACTGATTATATAAGTGCATGAGTAGTGACTACATGATTCAAAGATTGCATGGGTAATACCTTGGTGATTGCATGAGTGCATAGGTAGTGCCTGGATGTTTGCATGAGTGCAGGAATATTGCCTGAGTGATTACAGCACTGCATATGTAGTGACTAGATCATTGGAAGACTGCATGGGTAGTACTTGGGTGTTTTTATAACTACATGAGTGTTGCGTCTAGCCAAATATAAAACAGCAGACTATTGCAAGCCTCAACTATAAGTCTCTCTATATTGTTAAAAGCTTGCATACATATGTCCCAACATTTTCAAATCATCATCATATCTAAAAGAAATATGTATACAATATTTCTTAAATATAGTGAAACCTAGAAACTGAGACATGCAATAGATCTGCCTGAGTGATTGCAAAACTCCATGGGTAGTGCTTGGGTGATTGTATGACTCCAAAGGTAGTCGCTGGGTAATTGCAGGAGAAGATGTATAGTGACTGGCTAATTACATGTGTGCACACATAAAGGTTCAGTGCATGGATAAGTGTATAAAAACCACCTGAAGGCATAGGTGAGTCACTAAGAAGTGCCTAGGTGAATAGATGAGTGCAACAGTAGGACCTGGTTGATTCTATGACTGCAAGGGTAGTGCCTGGGTTATTACATGAGTGCATAGGTATAGACTGCATGATTCTATGACAGCAGGGGTAGTACAAACTAGTGCCTGGGTGATTGCATGACTGCAGGGGTAATATCTGGGGGATTACTGGAGCACATAGGAAGTGAGTGGGTGATTTTATAAGTCCATGAATACTGCCTGGGTGATTACAGAAGTTCTAAGGTACTGCCTGTCTGATTACAGGAGTGCAAAGGTAGTGCCTGGGTAATTTTATAAGTGCATGAGTATTGCCTGAGTGATTACATAAGTATAAGAGTACTGCCTCCATGATTGAAAGAGTGCAAGGATAGTGCCTGGGTGATTGAAGCACTGTGTAGCTAATGCATTGGTGATTGCATGAGTACAGAGGTAACGTCTGGGGGATTAAAGGAGTACATAGGTAACGCCTGGGTGACTGCATGACTACAGGAGTAATATCTGGTGATTTACATGACTACATAGAAAGTGACTGGGTGATTTTATAAGAGCATGGGTACTTCTTGGGTGATTTCAGGACTACTGAGATAACGCCTGAGTGAATAAATGAGTGCAAAGGTAGTGCCTGGGTAATTTGATAATACCATGACTACTGGCTTAGTGATTACATAAGTACAAGGCTAGTGCCTCTGTGATTGAAAGAGGACAACGTTAGTGCCTGACTGATTATATAAGTGCATGAGTAGTGACTACATGATTCAAAGATTGCATTGGTAATACCTTGGTGATTGCATGAGTGCATAGCTAGTTTCTGGATGTTTGCATGAGTGCCGGAGTAATACCTGAGTGATTACAGCATTGCATATGTAGTGACTAGATCATTGGAAGACTGCATGGGTAGTACTTCGGTGTTTTTATAACTACATGAGTGTTGTGTCTAGCCAAATATAAAACAGCAGACTATTACAAGACTCAACTATAAGTCTCTCCATATTGTTAAAAGCTTGCATACATATGTCCCTACATTTTCAAATCATCATTATATCTAAAAGAAATATGTATACCATATTTCTTAAATATAGTGAAACCTAAAAACTGAGACATGTAATAGATCTGCCTGAGTGATTGTAAAACTCCATGGGTAGTGCTTGAGTGATTGTATGACTCCAAAGGTAGTGACTGGGTAATTGCAGGAGAAGATGGATAGTGACTGGCTAATTGCATGAGTGCACACATAAAGGTTGAGTGCATGGATAAGTGTATAAATAGCACCTGAAGGCATAGATGACTCACTAAGAAGTGCCTAGGTGAATAGATGAGTACAACAGTAGAGCCTGGGTGATTCTATGACTGCAAGGGCAGTGCCTGGGTTATTACATGAGTGCATAGGTAGACACTGCATGATTCTATGACTGCAGGGGTGGTACATAACTAGTGCCTGGGTGATTGCATGACTGCAGGGGTAATATCTGGGGGATTACTGGAGTACATAGCAAGTGAGTGGGTGATTTTATAAGTGCATGCGTACTGGTTAAGTGATTGGAGGAGTGCATAGATACTGAAAAGGTAATTGGAGGAGTGCATGGGTGATTGAACCAGTGTATAGCTAATGCATTGGTGATTGCATGAGTTCAGAGGTAATATCTGGGGGAGTACAGGAGTACATCGAAAGTGCCTGGGTGATTTTATAAGTGCATAGGCACTGGCTAAGTGATTGGAGGAGTGCATAGATCCTGACAGGGTGATTGAAGTAGTGCAAGGGTAGTGCCTGCGTGATTAAACCAGTGTATAGCTAACGCATTGATGACTGCATGATTGCAGGAGTTATGTCTGGGGGATTAGAGGAGTACATAGGTAATGCCTGGTGATTCCATGATTGCAGGAGTAATATCTGGGAAATTACAGGAGTACATAGAAAGTGCCTGGGTGATCTTATAAGTGCATGTGTACTACCTGGGTGATTGGAGTAGTACTGCAGTAGTACCTGAGTGATTGGAGGAGTGCAACATTGTGAGTAGTAGCAGAATACTAAAACTGCAGCACAAAAGTCAGGTCTATGACATGGTGTACACTTTTGTACTGCAGCTTCAAAATTCTGTAACTACTCAGGGTGTTGGGCGTACTAAAAAAAACCCATAAAAGCTAAACATGAGTCTGTTATAAATCTCACCATATTCCTGAAACTATACATGCATGTATGCCTACCTTTTGAAATCATCATCATATATAACAGAAATAAACAAGTAAACTGAACTTTACATGTTTTTCAAGTGTACCTTTCCCCAGACTCATAGAAAGTAGCCTAATCAGTAATCCCTTCTGCTAACATGTCTTAAAACTCACTTTTGTCCTGCAGCTTCACCATTCTACTGAATATTGGGCCTAGTCAAACATAAAGCAGCAACCTATCACATGTCTCTACCATAACTCTAACCATATTCCTAAAAGCATGCATGCTTCTATCTATACCTATTGCCAAAAGCATTCATTACACATATTAGAATACATGTGCAAGTAGAAACATAAGCACACTCACAAGACCATAAAGGCCTTAAAACTTGACAGACTATGCTTAACATTTTAAACACACCTAGATTTATGCGGCAAATTTCAAGTGAACTTTTACACAGAGTCTTATAAAGTACCATTATCAATAATTTCTCTCCCAACATATCTTAAACATCACTCTTCTAGTACTACTGCTTCACTATTATAGTAGTAATCAGGTATAGAGCATAGCTAACAGCAAAGCAACACTTCACTTATCTTTCATGAAAGTCTCCCCATATTTCTAAAACCATGTATGCATATGTCTGTACCTTTTGCTAGCAGCATTATATATAAAAGTAATACACAGATAAATGTATACCTCTGTTTTATACATCTATCATCTTCAGACGCATAACACATACCATAATATATGTGCAAGTAGACACATATCTCAGTCACAACATCATCCATTGCTCAAAACTTCACAGACTACACTTCAATTTTCAAACAGACATTGAAAATTATGTGGTATATATGAAATATAACTTTACACACTTCATACAAATTACTCTAATAAATAACATCTCTACAACCATCTCAAACCTCACTTTCAGACTGCTGCTTTACCAATCAACAACTACTTATAATGTTACACCTACCCAAATACAAAGCAGGAACCCTTCACATGTCTTTACTAAAAGTCTCACCATATTCCTAAAAGCATACATGAATATGTCTGTACCATAACACTATCCAAACCTTAAAAATTCACAGAACAAACTTCCAATTTCAAGCAAACACCAAACATTATGTGGCATATTTCAACTGTACCTCTCTAGAAACTTAAAAAAAGAAGCCTACTCAATAATACCTTATGTCAACATCATTTAAACCACACTATTATTCTGCATCTTCACCATTCCACTACTACTCACAGTCTTGAGCCTACCACATAAAAAGCAACAACACCTCTTTGTTATAGATCATGCACCTTCAAATGTATAAGACATATGAAAATACATATACAAGTAGAGACACACTTGAGACAGAAGTCCATGCACACCTTAAAACTTGACAGACACCACCTCCAATTTTAAAGCAACACCTAAAATTATGCGGTATACTACAAATGTACATATACACACTAAAACAAACTACCATAATCACTAATCCATCTTCCAATATGCACATATTACTATACAAAATCAATTTTAAACAACATTTAACTACAATAAAACAAACTACAATACACATCTCTACATTAATTAAGATATTTGAAACATCACAGTTCATCTATATTTTTAAAGATTAAAAATAAACCTAATACATAATATACCTCACAAATGTATAACTCACCTTCCGAATGGATTTGTAGAATTTAAAATATCACAAACTCATAAAAGATTTTCTTATGCTCACAATCAATGTAATGCACCACTCTCAGCAAGGTAAAACCAGTAATGGCAAACTTTCCCTCTCTTTCTCCACACAAATACATGTAAGTAACAAATCACATTGCTTCCTAAATTATTTCAAATTATAAAACACATTTCTATTGGTTAGACATATTAACCCTTACCAACTGACTTCTAAAAGTGCCCAAACTGGTTCTGGAATTTTTTGGAGTCGCGATTCCACTGTGCACCAACGCAATGGAGCCACGAATCCATACGGGAGTTCAAAAATATATTACAAATAAAAATACCACTATTTTTTAACAACGCACCACTTCTAAAGATACTACTGACTTGGGAAATTATACTTTAATAACATATCACCTATATATAAATTACAATTTCACATTTTAAGTCCACAGTTAAGTTTCAACCCTTCCCCCATTCTGCTTAATGCCAGTTTCCATAGTAACAGTTCATGGAACATTCAACTGAACTGACAGGTCACAAGTTCACCATATTTTCAAATCCAGCACACAAGGTTACAAATGCAAACAGCAGGTGTGGTTGACGTTTGCAAAATATCTCCTTATCCTATCTACTGTACCTTTCAAACATTTTCTACTAACCAATAAGGAAAATGCTTTTTAAAGAAAGTAACATGCACCCTATTTTTGAGTGTACAATCTTCTTAAACAGCCAATCAATTCTCTACTTTTTAAAAACATCATCTTGTCCACCATTTTAGATACCTGTCATTCTACCAACTGACTACCTCAGCTACAGACATCTTTTCATTACTTCCAGACATCCCTTCAAGATGCTTACAGTGTGGATTGTTGGACACAGCTATGTTTTCTGGTGCAAAAGGTATGCTGAACGCAGAGGTATTGACAAAGACCTAGCTTTGCAAAATGTGGATATTAAATGGTTTGCACAGAGAGGATTAAAGTGGCACCAATTGATGCCTTTGGTTAAAACCTTTTGCATCTCCAACCCCCTGACCTCATGATTGTGCACTGTGGGGGCAATGACCTAGGCACATTGACTGGGGTAGGTCTGGAAAGGCTAATGAAGGACACCTTTGCACAATTGATGTTGCTTTTACCTCAAACTGTCTTTGTATACTCTAATATTTGCCAAAGACAGAAATGGAAGTGGTCAAATCAATTCTGTCCACAGATTGAGAAAGCTAGAAAAAATGTCAATAAAGCTGTTTCTGCTTACCTCAGAGACCATGGGATGGGCTCCATATATAACAACAATCTACGTTTTGATATGGACCATATCTACAGAAGTGATGTAGTGCACGTCACAGATCAAGGAAACAGAGTCTTTCTCAACAACCTAAAGCTCTGCATCTGCACTTACATGTAGCTACAACAAACTCACAATGAAAACCAGGGCTCTTTTTAGAGCCACCCTATAACATGTTAGTTAATATAATTTTTTTTTACACATACATATTTGTTTTAAATTTTTTGTGGATTTGCGCACCTCACGCGAATCCACAAAAGCATGAATTCAATGTACTACAACACAACACACTTTTCAAGTTTAACTATTAATTTTTAATGTTATATATTTTTAACAACTCTATCAATTGTAATCTTGTCATTAACTTCAATCACAGTACCTCTTTAAAACAACTTCACAAATACAACACTACCTTCTAAATTATATACTGCTTAATTATTTATTGAAGGTAAATTCGCGAATCCAACGTGACGTTACATGGGGGGGCTGCGCTAAGAGCCGCGTAGGAGTCACGACTCCAAACTCGAAAGAAAAAAAAAATGTGCCACTTTCATTATTCGCTATTCGCCCCAGGGACCCCATCACCCGGGGCCTGCCACCATTTAAAAAAATAATAATAATAAGGAGGGGGACCGCATGGCCCCCCTCCTCAGGCAAATAATGGCCTGGGGACCCCATCTCCCAGGGCCTGACCTCAGTGTTGGGGACCGTGGGGGGAGCCCCAATGCCCCCATGGTCCCTGCCATCTCACTGCCTCCTGCGGGAGCCGGCATTGCTTTTAGACAAGAGGAGCTGCTGACATGCAGCTCCCCTTGCCCAAAACCAATTCTGCTTCGCTTCATGGAAGCAAGAGCTCTCGCTTTCATGAAGCGAAGCAGAGTTTGCTATGGCAGCAATGTCCCGGGGGTGGGCACACCGAGACATTGCAGGAGCTGGCCCTGGGGGGGGGGGCGGTCCCCAGAGCCATAGAGAGCTCCAGGACCGGGACCCCCCTCCCTTTGTGAAAATAGCCCCAGGGAGGTGGTGGTCCCCGGGGCCGGGGGGCCGCAACGGACCCCCGTATTTACATATTCAATGCCCCAGAGAGGTGGTGTCCAGGGCAGTGTGGGGGGGCTTGAGCCCCCCACACTAATTATTTCACAAAGCCCCAGGGAGGTGGCGGTCCCCAGGGCTTGGGGGGCCCATGAGGCCCCCCACCCTTCTTTTAATAAAGCCCTGGGGAGGTGGCGGTCCCTGGGGCTTGGTGGGACCCACGAGGCCCCTCGCCTATATTTAAGTTATGCCCCGGGGAGATGGCGGTCCCCGGGGCTGCGGGGGGGCTGCGTGACCCCCACACATTATGGATGAAGCCCCGGGGAGGTGGCGGTCCCCGGGGCTGTGGGGGCCCCCATGGGCCCCCGCTATATAATTACACATTGCCCCCGGGATCTGGCCCACCCGGTGGCTTAAGGAAAACGAAGCGCAGCTTCATTTTTTTTTATTTTCTCAGCGTGATTCAAGCACCCAGCGCTACGTCCGCTGAAAAAAACAAACAAAAAAACTTTTTGGGGACCCCCTGACCAGCCCTAGGGGGTAAGGGTGTTTCTACCCTGACCCCTTTCCTAAATTTACAACCTTTTTCCACCTTTTTGATATAACTCGGTTCTACCGAGTCACAAAATGGCTGCCAACACTCCAAACCAGAGTGTGTTGGCAGCCATAAGATTGAAACTCGTGCTCGGGAGGATTCGCGAATCCTCCTCGGTGCTCAGATATCGATATTTTTTTTTTAATTTCTCAGGAACTACTGAACGGATTTACACCATTTAAAAAAAAGGACGCTTTCTGAACTAAGAGCTACCTTTTTGCCAAATTTGGTGTAATTCCGTTCAGCAGTTCGGGCTGTAGCCTGTTCCAAAATTCCTAAGGCAATTGACATGGGGAAAACGTGTTTTGGGACCCCCCTTTTTTCTTGGCCCCCGCTTGACGAATCACCCCAAAACTTTCAGGACAGGAGCTGATGTCAGTGAACCATTAGTTTGACAAATTACTTGAAGATTCGTCAAACGGCGCCAAAGATATTGGCAAATCAAAAAACGTTTTTCCTATGGATAATAGGTCCTAACTATAACTACCTACTGGCGACCGCCGGTAGGTAATATCTATCCCTCAACTCCCTGGGTGAAATTATAATTATGCAGGGGTAATCAGAGTAATTTACGCAATCCAGTGTTACTCTTGTGACGCAAAACTGCCACAAATTAAGCAAGTACCCTCACTCATGTAGTTTGGGGTGAAAATGCCTACTTATGAGCACATGAACAGAGCACAAGCTCCTGCTGGCTGCTATGGTTCCTGGTCTGTTGCTGTTAGTACTATTTTCTTAGTGAAAAATGCATCCTCTGGTTGATTTTGGACCTGAGGGTACATTTTGCACTTAGAAAATAGCACAAAATGCAGGATTATGCTCCTCATGTAATTTCACGAAATTGTGACTCATTTTGCTGTAATTTTGTGTATTTATGCTACTGCCACCCCTACTTTTTACTCACTGTCATATGGAATATGGTGGATCAACACACTGTATTACCAACTACCTAAAAATAAGAAAGAAATTAAGGTACAATTCAAAGACTACCTTGCTCTGGACAAACATTCAGTCGACTCAAAACAGACTCTATCTGCCACTGGTAAGCCATATATTTGTGGCCTAAACATCCAATATCAAGCCAGAGCACATTGAATGAAAGTCAATCAGCAAAAGCATTAGAACGGTAACTAGTGATACTACATGGGCAGTACAAAAAGATCCCTGCAGATCATAGTCTTAGAAGCCTGACCTGGCAAAAAATATGAACTTGATAAATTATCAACCTAACAAGCTGAAAAAGCTAAACAGCGCATCAAGAGCAAAACCTATAAAAACAGTGAAAAGGCAGGTAGAAGTCTGACCTGGCATCTCAAGCAAAAGCAGGCTTGATTGATTATACAAGCACTTTACGATCAAATAGGCAACTTACTTAAAAATCCACAGGTTATAAGCACATAATTTACATCATTCTTAACGTCCCTAAATACATCAGAATCTGCAACTGATCAAGAACCAGAAAATCGATCTATGACTCAGCTTCCAATCCCAACTGACACTGGAACAATGAGAGCTAAATAATTGCAAGATCACAGATTTAGAAACTGGAGATGTGCTCATAGATTTGTCCATGAGCAAAGCCCTGGGGAGGATGGCATTAAATTGATTTTTACAAGATAACAGCTGAATATTCGATCCCTTTACTGGGAAGCATGTTCTGGGAAGCATCCACAACAAGGGGCCTGAAAACAGAATTTCTACAAGCACTCATTACTATGATCTTTAAACCTAGAAAGGATTCCTTGTACTGTGACAACTACCGGATCATATCTTTAATGAATATTGATGTAAAGATCCTCACCAAGGTCCTAGCGAGCAGTCTCAAAAAGGGGATTCTGTATTGTCTCTATAAAAACCAGGTTGGATTCATTCCTAGCTGCTCGTATTGAAACCATATACGTACTCCTCTCTACTAGATCTGGAACTTCAGAGCAGAAAGTGACGCACAAGAAGCCCTTTCAGTTTAATACCAAAAAGGCTTTTGATAGCATGGAATGGGGCTATCTGTTCAGAAATATGGACAACATGGGTATAGGCCATAATTTCATAGAATTGACAAGACGGCACTACACTCATCTTACCGCAATAATACACAGCAATGGCTTTCACTCACATAGATTTTCTATTGGTCAGTGAACCCAGCAGGGATGTCCCTTATTTTGTCACATGTCCCGTGCAGGCCCATTGCTATTTCCCTATGTTAGTATGAGCACGCTGCAGTTCTTACTTTGCTTTGCACACGTTACTATACACACGTATTTTGCTTTGTGCCACTCTGTACTTTCACACAGAATTTACTGTTATTTTGTGTTCTCTATTTTCTTGGGATTTAGTCTGAACACCGTAGATAAGGTCCAACAACAGTGCCCCTTGTTATTTTGTTTTGGTGAGGCTTTAGCAAATAGACAAAACATACACATGCAGCTGTTGTGTGGGAACACGTACTCTTTGTCATATAGGTATGCACAGACAGGCAAATACGCAGACGAGATTGCTACTACACCAGAGATGTAGAGCCTTCATCTGTGCAAACTAAGATATGGGGTCTGCTGCAAACATCCATTGATCTTTTGATATATAATCACTTTGTTTCTGTAGAAGGGGAGGTGGGTTAGTTTACCCTTTCTTTAACAATGACAGCTCCTTTTATGATTTATGGATCATTTACTATGCTGACCGTATTTGTGTTAGGCATATTTTTACTTGTTGTGGCACGTATACTGCATACTAGAGCACGATAGTTAAAATAAATATTTTAAACTTTTCTCGTGTCATATCTTACTGTGGACAAGTGTGAGTGTAAGAGCGAAAGGGTGTGTCCTGTCACCGCAATTCTTGAGAGGGTCGGGAGTGTTGTTTTCTGGGGTGTCTAATCACTTGTTCCTCTCTGAGTGAGCAAGAGGGCAAGTGAGACGCTATAACTAGTTGGTCCCAAGCTCATGGGTACTAAGGTGGTAGGATAACTCAGTCCCTGCCTACTAAGGTTCTATGTTCCCAAGCTTAGTTCTGTGATTCTGCAGAATCCCTGCAACAATTTCCACTGCTTCCTTTAAACCAGTGATACTCAAATTTTTAACTTTATAAGATTGAAAGGCTTAACTTTCCCTTGGCCAGAATCAAGCATGTGACAAATGGCACAAACACAGTTATCTGGGGAGGTATTTTAACTTACAGAGCAATCCTACTGAAGGGTTAACGTGCCCTTTCACATGGATAACATTCTTACACATTATTAATATCACTCCCTAGTCATCTTACTTAGCCATCATTAAAACTGTCTCCCCATCACCTCATTTCCCTGACTCCTTTCCCTGAATCTATTCCTCTCTCCATAAATTTGTCTTTGTGGTATTCATTTGCAAAATCAATAGATTAAGTAACATAAGATATTAGGAAATAAACAGAATCTCTGGATTTAAAAGTGATTGCACTGCCAGCATTATGTCACAAGAGGGCATGTTGGATTCTGCTCCATGTTCATCCTAGACATCCAATGATTTAATTACAGCAACATTAGCAAAAAATTTAGGGGCCTATTTATGAGAATGTTTGCATCGCTCTTGGAATACACAACATGGTGCAAGAGTGACGCAAACCTTAAGGCTGATTTTCGAAGCCATGCAAAGCCACTTTGCGTGGCTCTGAGTGGCTCCAAAAATCGGGATTAATGCAACGCAGAGCAAATTGCTGCATTGCATTACTCTGCACTGGAAAAGCATTCATTGGGAGTTGTGTGGGCTTTTCACACACAATGCCCATGGATTTTGATTCACTCCCAGATTTGCAAGAACTTGTAAACCTGGGGATACGCCAAAATCTTACACCTTCCCAAGGGAGCCATAACCAGGATAAATATTGCTATTTCTTCTTGTTTCTTCCTCTTTCTACATGTGCTGCATTCTGCAGCTCACATAGAAGGAGGAATATGCCTCCCAGGATTGTTTTTGTGCAGGAAGGTGTCCCTTCCTGCCAAAAACAATCCTGCATGCAATGCAGGCACTCTTGCACCATGGTTCAAGAGTGCCTGCATTGGCCCTAGGCAGCCCAATGTGTGCCAGAACATAGGACAGGAATGTGCTATATTCCATTAAATACAGCACATTCCTGCCCTTTCCCTGTATGCAGTGCAGCGCAGCAAGGTGACTTGCCACACTGCACTGCCTCCAGTGGCTGCCACCAAGTAGCATGGGTGGGGCAGGGGAGGGGTTGGAAGGTGGGATAGAAAAAATAAATTTAAAAAATGACTTCCTTTGGTCCTGGACTGCTGCCTCGCCTCCCGTCCTCCTCTTCTGCTCCTGCTTGAAGCTTCCCCAGCAATACAGCATTGTGATTGGTCTGAGTACCATGGTTCGGCGCTCAGACAGGCAGTGGGAGCCTGTGCATGTTTCTCACCAGTCTGTACATTGCAGCCTGGTGGGGAACATGCAAAGTGCACAGGACTGTTTGGCCGGGCAAAGACGGCCAAAGTGTTGTTATCATTGTATTTTTCTTTTATCCACTGCTCAAAATGCAGTGGGGAAACGCTCCTTCGCCTTAGCGTAGGAGCAGCCAATGACGGTCTCACAAACCTCATAAATGAGTCCCTTATTGTTCACAACAAAATCATTGGAGTCAGAAAGTGAAATCCGTAATTTTGTTTCTGACATAGGATATTTAGTAAAAAGAACAATTGATGGACGGAATGCTGAACAATGTCAAACACTCACTTCCAATACAGACATCTGGGCCTAAATCCTTTGTTTTTTGCTCACCATGCCACCTCAGTTTGAACCCAGACGTATGCAAATCAGACTTGACCCTGCTCCCCATGGGAACAGTCCAGTCGGAACTGTCAGGCCAGGTCCTCCATGGACCGGAAAAAAGCATCCTAGGACCGGTTTCCGTTTCACTTGTTCTTTTTGCATTTGTCACCCTGAACCAGAAACAAGCATCCTAGGACGGACAAATGAGAGACCATTTTACAGCAGCCAAATAAAAGGTCAAATTGTTAACTTCATGTCTGTTTTAATTATTTTTCGTCTGTCTGTACATGTTTATTACTGATACTGGCCCAAATCGTGTTGTGTGCGGGTATGTATATAATAATTGTGTAGCGCATACCTTACCAAAATGCAACCCCAGCGCTGCACAGAGTCAAAGGCAGGGATACATTCAACAAGTGACTGAAGAGGTAGCTGGTTTGTGGACTTTCTCCTCATCTGAGTGATCCCTTCAGCCACAGTGGAATTTTAACTACAGACAGGGCATGAACACCAGGTTTTATTCAGAGAAGTAAGGTTTTACTTTTACCCTTATATGTAGGCCTAAATATCCCAGCAAGCCAAATGCAACTGGTCAGAAACCTTGGAATAAATGTGTCACACATGACATCAAGCTCTTGTACTTAGATAGTTCTTCACTGATGTCTGTGAGTTGGGTACGTAGGTATGCTCTCCCCTAAGTGCTTTCTGTGTACATGGGTGCAGGCCATATTGAATATTTCATCTACTTACAAACAGCTTTCTGCTCCGCTAAGCAAATCACTTAAATAAATGACGGGATTAAAAATGCTCTTTTTTCTCTTCCAAATTGACAGACCTTGTTAGACTGATGTGTCGTGACGTTTTGTTTTTGTTTCAATTCTGAACTTTAATAGCACAAATACCATTTTTTCTGTGGAATCCAGATATTTCACTGGAAATCTGTGCTTATTATTTTTCTAGTTTGTCTGACACGCTATATGAGTTTTAAAGATTATGTTTGGTCGCAAAGACCTGCGAGTTATCCTGGAACCTCTCAAATTTGAATTCCCTGATGCCTAGTCTCTGTAAATGGTTTTGCAGTAATTTTGAAAGCGCTGTGCATACTGTGGCTTATGCCATTCGGCATAGGAATATTGGGAGCGAGTGCTTTTCTTATTTTCGCAAACACAACATCGCTTTTGTGATCTCAGCTATCATGTTTTCCTCATCTTGACAATGGTTTACTTTCATTCATTTAATGATACATACCTGTATAGAGGTAATTAATAAATAAGGGGAGGGGATGTGGCCTAACGGCCAGAGCTGTCGACTTTGAAGCTGGGGAACCAGGTTCAGTCTGGTGTTGGCTAAACATCCTGTGATTCTGGGCAAATCACTTAAACTCTCCGTGCCTACCAAAAAATGAATGTGTGGTGTCCTTGTGTAATGTAACTGGTGCTCATGTAAAGCACTCCAATACCTTCGGGTCGAGTTCCCGCTATATAAAACTGCATAAAAAATTAAATAAAAAAATTCACGTGATGTGGACGAGCCCCCACTTTTCGCCCATTTCAAAGGTGCCAATACCACTTGTTTTCCCCAAAAGAACGCTAATAAGCATCGAATGCACAATGAAAACTTGTTGATAAGCTCAGTTGTTTCAGATCTTTATTTGGAATATATATTGTTTATCATTCTTTTGAATCTTGTGTCCGATACTTTAGATGTATAATATTTGTTAACGACAGAATAACGGTTAGGTTGGTGCAAGAGTTATTGAAAAATGTCGATTACAGGCAGATTCAGAATGTGCTCTGTCGCATTTTAGAGACAGGTTTGCTAGCATTTGGCCATTTCTTGCATAAATTAATGAATTTTGCTCCAAGGTCCCTTGGAGTAAATTTCGTTGACCTGAAACACCTTAGGACAAATAATTCCGTGGATATACGAGATATCAAACTTTCCCTTAAACTGTACAAGAGATCACAATTTTTGAGAGGAAGACACAGAATCAGGAGATGGGATAAGGCGACCAGAATATAAATAATGCAACCTATTTCAAATCTGCATAGCTGACCTTGTCAAACCGGACATTATTATTAGGAGGGAGAGTACAGCTCTGTTATACAGTTCTTTTAATTTGTTTGAGTATTTTATATAGAAAGTATTTGAGATGACTGCAGCTCAAATGTGTATAATATATGCCTATGATTTACAGAGAAAACAGACAGTTCGTTCTCATTTCAAAACTAAAATATAACCTATTCGTGTAGGCATATTAGACATATCCGATTTGGCCTTTAGGGTGTTGTGAGAGTATTAACATAGTATTTCCTTTCTATTTTGTTAGGTCTTGCAGAATCAACTGTCTGGCAGAAAATGTACAATCAATACTGTTGTAATATGGCTTATTAGTAGGGGAAAGTAGGTACCTACAACTAGTAATAAGGCCACAATCACAATATAAGGTCCAATCAAGGTCTCAATAAATTATTCCCTTGCTCAACCCTTGATAGATGGATGTGGGCAGGCAGGCAGGCTTACCTTAGGTGACCGGTGTGTGAAGCATTTACAAATACCAATACATTCTATAAGACAAAACACACAATAAAAATCCAACAACAATATATAAAGATAGGAAATATTTTTAGGATTAAAAAAACACCAAAATGACAAAAATCCAATGTAGGGAACTGGAGATATGAATTTTTAAAGAATAAACATTTTCCATTGCCTAGAAGCCAAAAGAGCCACTCTGGGACATCTGGTCACGCTTGACCAGAACAAAGTCAAAGTTTCAGGCTGACTATGATGGAGTGAAGGTCGGATACACTTATCGGTAGGGACCAATCAAGTTTTTATCTTCTCACTCAGTCACTTTTTTGGGACTGTTTCTCTCGACGTCAAGCGAGTCTCCTCATCAGGCCAGGTTTCGAGTCACAGTTTGAATAAGCACAAGGCCTCGGTGTACTCCTGGAAGTCTCATCGATGACAAAAAGTTCTGGAGCTTCAGTGGGGCAAACCTGAATCTCGTGGTTCCAGGTCGCTGGCTTGACTCTCTTGATGAATCGGTCACCTTATGGAGCTTTTTACCAAACATCCTCTAATCTTCTCCAAACTTCTGTATCTTCTTCCAGAATCTCCTTTTGGGTTCCTAAGAGTCCACAACACCAATCCAAGGTTCCAGAGGCTCTGAGATGCTCCTTGGGATGTTGGGACTATGTCTCTCTCAATGCACCTGGCCAAATCCTTTAAAGTACAACTGAAGATGGTCAGCTGGTTTCTTCTTGCTGGAGATGATGCCGGTGGAGCTCTTTTAACTTGTTGCTTTCAGGGAGTCCACTACCTCTCTTTTTAAAGCAGGGCAAGGTCCTTAGGTCTGTAGCTCCCAAAGTGTGCAGCAGGTGCAGTCATTCAGAGTGCAATCCTCCTGATGCAGTCCAGGTTTCCAGCAGGGCAGTCCTTCTTCCTCTTGTAGTTTCAGGCAGGGATCAGTGTTGCTGGGGCAACACTCTCATATTTATCCAGTGTTCTTGGATGACAAGCAAGGGTGTACCTCTGACTAATGGGGTGCCACCCTCATGTATGACCACTTCCTCCAAAGTGTGCCATATTCTTGTCCCAGAAAGCGCTATACTTTTAAAATCCAAAATGGAGAATCTCTCTCCTGGAGGTTTAAATCTGATAAAGCCAACACACTGGGATAGCTAAGTTTTCCTAACACTCCCATTCCAGCCCCTCTACTAGTTCATTTACTGGGGCTCCTGTCTGTCTGGGGGTGCAGGATGTGGGGGTGAGCCTGTGACCTGTCCTAACTGCTATTCCCACTTTGAAGACCAGTTTGGCTACTCGACCCCCATCCTGCCTTTTGCTCTGTAGCTGCAGATCTCCTCCCACCAGATGTCCTTTGTTTGTATGCAGGCCACTTCACACCTCATCAAAGAAGTTTGGCTTAGCCTGCCAAAGGCTGGGAAATCTGAAGAGGCTACAGGAAGGCTGGATTTTAGCACATCAGAAAAGCAAGATCTATAACTTCTCTTCTGCGATAGATATAATAAATCCAACCATGGCAAGTCGTTGGATTTATTCTAACTATCATTTCAGGGCTGCCTTTAAAATGACAGCAGGCAACACAGCAGTGCTCACTTAAGTACATTAAATCTGCTGGGTCTGTAAACCTACATGCCCTACCATATACTAGGGGCTTACAAGTAGGTTGTCATATCAATTGTAATGACACATGTTGGAAATGGTCCTTTTTGCAGTGTTATCCCCAAACTTTTTGCTTCTTCCTTCTATTTTTTCCTGACCTGTGTTTTTTGGCTATAGGACTCTGGGCACTTTGCCACTGTTGATCAGTGCTAAAGTGCATATGCTCTCTGTGTAAATTGTTATTGTGATTGGTTATCCCTGATTGGCATATTTGTTTTACCAGTAGGTTCCTAGTAAAGTGCACTGAGTGTGCCAGGGCTGGTAAATCAAATGCTACAAGTGGGCGTGCAGCACTGATTGTGCCACCTACATGAGTATCCCTGAAAAGATGTCTCAGGCCTGCCACCGCGGTGCCTGCGCGCAGTTTCTTAACTGCCATATCGACTTGGCAAGTGAACCCACTGGTGAGACCCTAACCTTCCCTTTCCTTACGTATAGGGCACCCCTATGGTAGGCCCAAGGTACCCCCGTGGGCATGGTGCAGTGTATGTGAAAGGTAGGACATGTATTGGTGTGTGTAACATGTCCTGATAGTGAAATACTGCCAATTTCGTTTTTCACTATTGAAATGCTATCTTGCCCCATAGGACTGAATGGGGAATGCTTTGTAACATTTTACAATCATATCTTCCCATAGGGATAAGATTGAAAAATGGAGTTTGGTATCCCGGAACTCTGAATTCGATAACATATCTTTTAGTAAAGATGGTTTTTAAATTGTGTGTTTGAAAATACCACTTTTTAGAAAGTAGCTATTTTCTTGTTCAACCATCCTGTGTGCCTCTGCGTGTTTGTGGATTGACTGTCTGGCTTTGGAGTGACAGGGGCTGGGGAGGTGCAGTGGCTCCAAGAGTCTGGATGATTCAGCACTAGGCTGAATATGCCTGATCTGCATTTGGAGTGGTGGGAGGAGTAGCACCTGTATCTGAATAGGGCTGTGCCTGCCTTCCACAATGCTGGATCCGCCCCCGTGGTGTGACTGGAGCCAAGGCTCACATTGACAATGGATGTTGTTGTGCACTTGCAGAGTGCCCCCCAGAACTGGTTTGAACTGGGCTCAGAGCCCCTTGCACAAAGAGAACAAAGACATTTTGGGGTATAAGTATTAGACCTAAACCCCCTGAACTTTAGATCATTCCTGGAATTCAAGAGGAACCTTTGCCAAGGAGAAGAGCTGGAGAGACTGAGGAGAAGTACTGCCCTTGCTGTGTGTCTGGGGTTGGCCTGCAGTTGCTGCTTCTGCCAAGTAAAGGAGAAGAACTTTGCTGTGCTGTGTCCCCTGCTTGAAGGAGATCTCCAAGGGCCTGAAGTGAGCTGGTCTCCTTTTCTGAAGTCTCAGGGACACAAAGACTTCACCCCCAGGTCCCCTGAACTCTGCTGCTGTGAGTTTTGACCTGCCAAGAGGTGCCTGTGCCAGTTTTGGGCCTCTGGAGGTTGTTGCTGCTGTTTGGGAGCTGGAAGAAAGAAGAGACTCAAAGACCTACAGAAATCAACGCATCGCTCTTCTTGCGGCTGTTTTCCCGACGCCTCTCCACGGCGCGAGAAGAATTTCCACACATCGCCGCTCCGCTGCGGAAACCGCCGCAGCACCTGTCGCCGCTGCAAGAATCGACGCATCGAGGAATCGTGGCTGAAGAGGAGCAACGCAGCGCCGCTCGACGCCGCCGCATCGTTCGCTGACACATCCCGGATTTTCACACATCGTCCCTGTGCGGCAAGTTTTCCCCGACGCATCACCCGCGGATCGGAGTCGTCTCAGAATCAATGCATCGCTTCCCCCTACAGACTGAACCCGACGCATCGCTCCCTGTGTACAGCGGAACTGTCGCATAGCATCCACAAAGTTCTCAGGAACTACGCATCTCTTTGTTTTTCGATGCTTTTCATCGCTGCGGCTGTTTGGCTTGGTGAATTTTGTCGCAACAACAGGTACTTTGCAAGAAATCACGCATCCATAGTTTTCTATGGACTCAGTTGCTAAAACCTTTTGAAAGTAATTTTTCTTAATACTTGTATGTTGGATTTTTGTCGTTTTGGTCTTGTTAAGTTTAGATAAAGATACTTTATTGTCTAAACCGGTGTGGTGTCCATTTGTGATGTTATCACTGTGTTATTGTGAGTGTTGGTACAAATACTTTACACATTGCCTTTGGGATATGCCTGTCTGCTCGTGCCAAGCTACCAAGGGGGTGAGCACAGGGGTAATCTAAAGTGTGTATCCCCCTTACCCTGGCTAGAAGTAAGGGTCTCTATTTGGACAAAGGTACCTACCTCTGCCAACTAGAGACCCCCATTTCTAACATTGGTGGTCAGCAGTGAGGATTTGAACCTGTATTTGTACTTGACCCACAGTGATTGGTGTACATCACTAGTTTAGTGCAGACCACTACGCAACCACATACTGTGTTTTATTTTTGGTTCTATTTTTGAGTAACCCTTTAAGTATCCACACATCATGTCAGAAGGGTAAACCAGCAAGTGAGATGGCAGAATTGGAGTTTGATATTGGAATGTTGCATACCTACAGAGTAGATCAGCTCAAGCAATTTTGCAAAGAATTTGGATGTCCCATGAAGAGCAGCTCCAGGAAGGAGGAGCTACAGAAGGCCTTAAGGGCCTGGTGGGAGGTCAAAGAGGCTGGGGAGACAGATGATGCAGAGGTGGATGAGGATGCACAAGGGAATGGCTTCAGGTCACAGGATCTGCCTGTATCAAGAGCAGCCTCCAGGGCTGGCAGCAACCATTCCGCTAGACGTTTTTCCCCAGGGGAGCTGGAGGAAAACCAAAGGGTTAGAGATCATGAGTTAGAAGTCATGAAGCTTGAGATGAAAATATTGGAAATGGTGAACCAAAGAGCTGCCATAGAGAGAGAAAAGTTGGCAGAGGAGAGCAAGAAGGCTTATGCCTTGGAAGAAAGGAAATTGACCTTGGCACATGAATTAAGAATGAGGGAGCTTGATGTGGAGCTCGAGAGGCTTGAGGCCATGAGTGTCTTCGCTGAAAAGGAAATGTGTCCAGCTCATGAAGTGAGCTTGGTTGAGTTGGAGGTGGAGTCCAGCTCAGATGGTGGCAGCAAAGTGTGTTATCCAGTGCTGAGGGGAAAGTACACACATCCAGAGATGTGGCGCCTGACTTGAGGGACGGGGTTAACATACACCAGGGGGTTCAGGTTTATGAGGTAGCTCCAGTGGTGTGCAGTGTCCCTGAAGTGTATTGGGGAACTGACACAGGGGATCATATTCCTAGTGGTGAGAGGGACACTCTACTGACTCTAGATGAGAGGTGTAGGGAGAGGGGTTGCCCCATGGTAGGAGTCCTGGAGTGTGAGTGTGGCGACCGCCCAGAAGAGTGTGGGTTGAGTGACAGAGACAATCAGACACTGTCTTGCCAATCTTAGGACAGTAGTGTGGGGTTCTTGTGTGAGGCACTGGATAGTGCGGCAAAGGGTAGCTTGGTTAACAACTGTGGGGGGCTGTGTGATTCAATTGTTGGAGAGTGTTAGAAATAGGATTTTTGGTAGGCTTGGGCGTGGGCCAAAGCCAGGCAAAAACCACCACTCTAGTCAGGATAAGGGAGTTACACGTCTAAAATAACCCCTGCTCACCCCCTTGGTAGCTTGGCATGAGCAGCCAGGCTTATCTTAGAGGCAGTGTGTAAAGCATTTGCACATAAGCAACAGTAATACAGCGTAAGCACTACAAAAGGACACCACACCAGTTTAGAAAAATATCCAATATTTTTATATACTTAAGACAAGACCAAAAACGATAAAAATCCACAATACTATACTTAAAAGTTCACAGTTCCAAAAATATGCTGATTAAAAAGAGTTCCTTGTGTGGATAGCTCCGTCCGTGCTACCACGGCGTCATGAACAACAAATCCAACAGTTCTGGCTGGTCGCGGGGTCGCGGGCCAGCTACGGTGTCGGGAAGACCCGCAAACAGTACCTGTGAGAGATGCAGGGCGTTGAGGCCCTTGAAGTCACTCGCTTTGCAGGTCGAGCTCCTCTCTGATGGAATCAGGAGCGCTGGCGCCGGCAGACGTCTGGTGCTGCGGTGCGAAGCGCAGCGGTGCAGCGTGCGGTGCCCCCAGGTCACGGTGCGAGCAGCGGCTCGGTGACGGCATCAGATGGCGTCATCGGTGAGACCAGGGTCGCGGTGCGAGATGAAGACGGTGCTCGCCACGGTGCTAGCAGGTCGCGGTGCAAGCAGCGTCATGGTCGTTGCTGAAGCGCTGTCGTTGGCTGACGAACTGGAGTTGATGGCGCCGGCGTCAGTAGGCCAAGGTTGCGGTGCAGGATGAGGGCGGTGCGTCGTGAGACTTACGAGCGGTGCCCTCGAACCACGGTGCAAGCAGCGGAGTCGATTTCGGCGGGAAGTGGTGGCGTCAGGAAGGCCAAGGCGTCCTCGTGAAGCAAGGCGGTGTGGAGTGCGGTGCCCACAGGTCGCGGTGCAAGCAGCGGCTCGGTGGCGGCATCAACAGGCATTGTCGGTGAGACCAGGGTTGCGGTGCGGTGCGGCGTTGTGGCGGTGCTCTCTACGGTGCCAAAGCTTTGGCGTGAAGCAAGGCGGTGCGGAGTGCGGTGCCCACAGGTCCCGGTGCAAGCAGCAGCTCGGTGTCGGCATCAACAGGCGTCGTCGGTGAGACCAGGGTTGCGGTGCGCCATTGCGGCGTTGCTCTCTGCGGTGCCAAAGCTTCGGCGTGAAGCAAGGCGGTGCGGAGTGTGGTGCCCACAGGTCGCAGTGCAAGCAGTGGCTCGGTGTCGGTGTCAACAGGCGTCGTCGGTGAGACCAAGGTTGTGGTGCGGCGTTGCGGCGGTGCCCTCTGCGGTGCCTTCAGGACACGGAGTCGGCAGCGGCGTCGTAGATGTCGTTGAGTTGGCGTTCTTCTTGCTGCAGCACAAAACACACAGTCCCGAGTGCTGTGGGTCAAAGAACTTGAAGTCTTTGCTGTTCCTGAGACTTCGTGAACAGGGGGCAAGCTCTTCCTCAAGCCCTTGGAGAGACTCACAAATTAGGTTGCAGAAAGTCCAGTCCAGGCCTTTCACTGCCCAAGACAGAAGCAGCCACTGCAGGTCAGCCCAGCAAAGCACCCAGCAAAGCAGTCGTTCCTTTCCGCAGCTTCTCCGGCTCTTCTTCTTGGCAGTCTTCTTGTCCAGATGAGTTCTAAAGTTCAGGGGTCTGGGACCCAGCATTTATGTCCAAAAATCCTTTGATCTCTTAGGCAGAGAGGGCCTGTGCCCAGTCAGGACCAGTTCTGCCTTCTCTGGTATGAATTCCTGGCAGGAGGTGGAGACGGCATTTGTCAGAGGCAGAGCAGGCCCTTTGAGGTGCAAGGAAATCTCCTCCCCCTTCCCCCATCGTAACCCAGGTCTCTTCAGCCCTTTCCTGACCTACCTAGACCATCTGGCGCCCCTCTTGCTCCCCCAGCCTTCTGTCATCCAAAACCCAGACAGGCAATCCACATTCCAGCAGAGGCACACGGGATGACTGTGCAAGAAAATACCTACTTTCTAAAAGTGGTATTTTCAAACACAGAATGTAAAAATCACCTTCACTAAAAGATGCATCTTTAGATTCTGAGTTCAGGCATACTAAATTCTATTTTCTTACCGAATTCCCTGGCCAGTTATGTGTATAAGATGTTATAAACAAACCTCCCATTCTATCCTATGGGGAACTGGTAGCCTTGCAATAGTGAAAAACGAAATTGGCTGTAATTCACTATCAGGACATGCCACACACACCAGGGCATTTCCCACCTTTCGCATACACTGCACCCTGCCCACAGGGGTACCTTGGGCCTACCTGAGGTGTGTCTGACATGTAAGAAAAGGGAAGGTTAGGAACCGGCCAGTGTGTGCACTGGCCAAGTCGACATGGCAGTACAAACTGCACGCAGACTTCTGCAATGGCAGGTCTGAGTTACTGTTTTCAGGGCTACTCACGGGGTGGCACAACCAGTGCTGCAGGCCCCTTGAGTAGCATTTGATTCACCAGCCCTGGCACACGCAGTGCACTTTACTAGGGGCTAACAGGTAAATCAAATATCCAATCATGGAAACACCCATCCATAACACAATTTACACAGAGAGCATATGCACTTTAGCACTGATTAGCAGTGGTAAAGTGCCCAGAGTCCTAAAACCAACAAAAACAGGGTCAAAAACAGGAGGCCAAAAAGCAAAAAGTCTGGGGGTAAACCCGCTGAAAAAGCCAAGTCTAACACAACCCCCTCCCAGCCTAAAGCCAGGGTAGACTAATCAATCCCTTGATGGACTTCCCTGCTTGGGGCGATAGAACATAGACCTGGCCCACAACAGCGGGGGCACGTTCTGGTTCTACGCCTTTCCAAACCCAGTTGGATCCCTCTATCCATACTCTCAGGGCCCACTAAGATGACCCATGGGGTACTCTTCTCTTCACCTGTGAACCCCATCTGTGCAGCGCCTAAACTTACTTTGCTCACAGATGTGTCCCAACAGGCCGACAGTGCCCACATGGCCAACACAGTGGTGTGGCCCAGTCCACCCCCGGGGTGTGACTCCTGTCCCCCTCCCAGGGGCAACGCTGTCCACCAGGACAGTAAGCCACAGTGGCTACCGACAGTTGTCAGTGGGGAGACCCAGGCCTTATGCCTCTCAGGGCTCCCTAACCTCTGTGGCGTCAGAGAGTGGGGGGCGGTAGCCCCAGGTGCCTGGCACCCTTTGTCCACTCTCCCTCTTGTCAGGCCAGGGATGACATCCTGGCAGTGACCCACCAGCCTAGGGTCTGTACCCGGCGGCTGGACAGGAGACTGGGGTAGGCTTTCCCCCCCCCCGGTCTTCCTCCCAGGGGCTCTGTACCCTCCCACCTGAAGCGGTACCCCCTTCCAGAATTGTCAGGGCACCTGTGGCAGGTGCCTTGCACAATTCGCCCACCAGTTCAGGGGTGCTATCCTGCAACTGGTACACCAGCCTGGGGTCTGTACCCTGAGGCTGGACACAGGACTGGGGTGGCCTCTCCCACACCCTGTCCTCCTCCCTGGGGCACTGCATCCCCCCACCGGGAGCAGTCCCCCTCAACTCCAGAATTGTCAGGCAACCTGTGGCAGGCGTTCTGCACAATTCACCCACCAGTTCAGGGGTGCAATCCTGCAACTGGCACACCAGCCCAGGGTCTGTACCCTGAGGCTGAACCAGGGACTGGGGTAGGCTCTCCCACACCCGGTCCTCCTCCCTGGGGCACTGTACCCTCCCACCTGGAGCGGCACCCCCAGAAGACAAACTGGTAGTGGCACTGTTAGCAGTTGCCCCTTCCCCCAGGCCAGGGGGGACACCCTGAACCTGGTCCTCCAACCCAGGGCCTGTACCCTTAGGCTGGACCTGTGCCTGGCAACCCAGGACTTCCGGGGGAGTACACCCCTCATGAGTTGTGCCAGAATCCGCCTGGCGCAGGTCTCCAGCCTCCTGTCCACCTGACAGAGCATGAAGACCCCCAGGCCTGAAGTGGCCTCACCCGGGTCAGTCCTGGGGTGCTCTGACCTCAGAGCTGGCAACCCCTGACCTACTGGTCCTTCCAAAATTGTCAGGGCACCTGTGGCAGGTGTCCTGCCCAACTCGCCCACCAGTTCAGGACCTCCCTCCAGCAACTGGTCTCCCAACCTAGGGTCTAAACCCTCCATTTGAACCGGGGTCAGATGCGAGGACTCCCTCCTTCTGCACCCCCTTCCAGAGTTCTGCACCCTGTTATGTTATGTTATGTTATATATATTTATAACGCGCACAGATACTCGGCAGAGTGTCCCGGCGCGTACTTGAAAAAAGAAACATAGGTCAGAGCATCAGCTAGAAGAGAAGGGTTTTTAACATTTTCTTAAAGATCACCTGGTCCTGGATGCCGCGCAGCTCCAGGGGCAGAGCATTCCATGCCAAAGCAGCTTTCCGCACAAAGGAGCTCCCACCAAGCCTTTGGCGGTTGAACCTAGGGGTCTGCACCAGAAGTTGAGAGGAGGAACGCAACTGTCTTACTGGGTTGTAAAAAGTGAATCTCTTCTGTAGATAGATAGGTCCCAGGCCATAGAGAGCCCTATGGGCAATGGCCAAAGTTTTAAATTTTATTCGGGACTCCACTGGGAGCCAGTGCAAGGAGCGCAAATGAGCGCGCACACTACACCTGCTAGACAAACCCAGCAGTAGTCTGGCAGCAGAGTTTTGAAATACCTGCATTTTATTCAAGAGGTAGCCAGGGATGCCCACATAAAGTGCGTTGGCATAGTCCAGGCGGGACAAAATCAAGGCGCGAACAACAGTTTCTTTAGCGGGTCTTGGGAGGAGAGGAAGAAACTTCCTCAAAGCTTTCAGAGTGCCAAAACAGGTCCCAGCCAGCTTCTTAACCTGGGTTGAAAAGGTCAGGTTCTCATTGAACCAGACCCCCAGATTTTTTGCAGCGTTTCCCATTGCACTAGGCAGAGGGAAACCTGGGGGCCATAGCCTCTCTCTGAAATTGGCAGGAAATACGCCATACAAGAGAACCTCTGACTTCTCTTCGTTACACTTCAGCTGTGCCTGAGCGAGCCAGTGAAAAACAGAGGACAGACAGTGTTGAGCAGAGAGGACTGAATCATCGTCCCTTCCCCAAGAAAACAGGAGCTGGGTGTCATCAGCATAGGCCAACACCTTAGCCCCTAATGTCTCCGCTAAATAAACCAGCGGGGTGACATAGATGTTAAAAAGAAGGGGACTAAGGGATGACCCCTGCGGGACACCTGTACCCACCCGCTGGGGCACAGAGGCACACGGTGGGAGCCAGACCTGCTGTGTGCGGCCTTCCAAAAAAGACCTAATCCAGCCCCAAACAGACCCGGATATGCCAATCTCCAAGAGGCGATCAAGAAGCAGGGAGTGAGGCACTGTATCGAATGCCGCCGAGAGATCCAGCATAACCAGTGCGGATCTCCCGCCGGCATCCAGACACTCACGAATCGCCTCAGACACCTCTAGCAATGCTGATTCCGTGCTATACGAAGCCCGGAAACCAGATTGAGCCGGGTGTAATAAACCCGATGCCTCGACGAAATTGGTAAGTTAATTTGTAACCACCTTCTCACAGACCTTAGCCAAACTTGGCAAAAGCGAGATTGGGCGGTAATTTCCAGGGATCAACGGGTCAAGGGACGGCTTCTTGAGGAGAGGGAGAATTTGTGCCTGCTTCCAGGACGCCGGGACAAGAGCCTCCCGCAAAGACATGTTAACAATTTGATTAACTTCGGGATTGATGGTGTCAGCCGCCGCGGCCAGAAGTCTCGCAGCACAGGGATCAGTTGGAGAGCCCGACTTCAAAGCCTTAAGAATTTTGAGAGAGCAGGACAGATCTATAGGCTCAAAGGTTGACAACATATTAGCAGGGCCAGCTGCAAGCTGGCCAAACGGGGAAGCCGTAAGCACCGTGGAACAGGAGGAAAAAGTAGCTTGTATAATGCAAATTTTGTCCAAAAAAAACTTTGCAAGAGTATTACACCAGGATTCCGAGGCTGGCGCAGCGCGAGCCTGAGCACTGGGAGACATAAAACTTTCCACAATAGAGAAAATTTCCTTTGAATTATTGTTGGCCTGGTCGATACGTGAAGTAAAGTATTTGCTTTTAGCGACCGCTATGGTGGCGTAATAGCTTTTTTGTTTGGATCTAAGTGAGTGTTTCGCCATAGGACAATAGCCACTGAAGCGCCATGCTCGCTCCAATCTTTTACATTCATGTTTCAGGGCTTTCAACTCTGAAGAAAACCAAGGTTGGAAGGGGAATCTCTTGCCAGCTTAGGCCGGCACGGTGCAGATAGAGCGGACACCGAGTCAGAGATCCAGTCAGTAAACCTAGACACGTTCCCCTCCAAGTCTTGCTGAAAAGAAGGCCGAGATACAGCCAAAGTGCTGATGAACTGGAGAGGGTCAATTTTACTAAAAGTCGGAGGGCGATGGCAGCAGACCAGCCGAGCGGGCTGGGTGACTTCCCAGGAAAAACAAATGAGGAAATGTTCCGACCAAGAAACAGGCGCCGGCTTGACCACCTGAATAGGAAAATTGGAACAAATGGGGTCTAAGGTATGGCCCCCTTGATGGGTAGGATGAGTGACCCATTGAGAGAGTTGAGCCGATTGAAGGGAGTCAAGGAAATCAGCAGAGTCTCCAGCCTCAGGTTGATCGAGGTGAAGATTCACATCTCCCAGAACCAAGTAATGGGAAAAACGCAGTGCTCGCTCAGCCACCGCGTCCACACAAGATTTAAGAAAGGCACCAGCCGGACCAGGGGGACGGTAGATGAGGGAGCCACCTAATGTGAAATGGGCCGAGAACTGCATGCTGAAATCCAAAGCCTCACACTCGCCCCAAAGGCTAGAAGTTTCGCTATGGAGAGCCCAGTTATCCCTGTGCAGAATAGCCAGGCCACCCCCTCTGCCAACTCGGCGATCCACACGATGAAACTTATAGCCAGCAGGAGTAACCAGCGCAACAATGGGGTTGGATGAAGAGTGGTACCCCTAGAAGACAACCCGGTCAGGACACTGCTTACAGTCGTCCTTCCCTCCAGGTCAGGCAAGACCTGAACCTGGCTTCCCAACCCAGGGACTAAACCCTGCAGCTGAGCACCTGCCCGGCGCACCAGGACTTCCTTGGGAGCACGCATGCCCCCCCATGAGGGTAACACATGACTCATGCGTTGTGTGACAGTCTGCCTGGCGCAGATCTCCTGACCTCTGTCCATCTGACAGTGCGCGAAGATCCCCCAGGACAGAAGTGGTGTCACCATGGTCACTGCTAGGAGGCTCAGCCCTTCTGGCTGGCCCCTGACCCACTGGTTCTCCCACTGGGGAACACATCCCACTCTCACCCCTCACTCTGGACTTCTGCACCCTCCACTTAGGAGCAGCACCGCCAGACACCATAACCACTGGAGCTCCGTTTTCGGATGCTCCAGGTTCTCCTGACTCTAGGTGATCCCCCTCAACGGATGGCCTATCAGTACAGCCTAGGCTCCACACCTGGTGTTCTCTCCTGAAACCACCCAGGCTCTGGGACTGGGTTTCGGGCACCTTGGGCCGCAGCCCCTTCCCACTCCTTCTCCGCGGAGACAGGACGTGAGTCCCTACACCCTTCCCACAACACCAGGACCCATCTGGGCGACCACGAACCTTTCCCACCACCCTTGGTTGGGAAATACCTAAGCCACTTCCTTCCGGGTCACCCGCAGATGCTTCTCCAGTCCCTCTGGAATCCACCGAAAGGTCTGCCTCCAGTGCAAGCTCCCTGGGGTCAGAAAACTCACACTCCACTGGGTGTTGGCATAGCTCTGGAAAACAGGGACTTAAAATATGCTCTCCAACAATTGAATCACACAGCCCCACACAGGTGTTAACCAAACTACCCTTCACCCAACCATCCAGTGCCTCAGACAAGTACCCCACATCATTCTCACAAGACCGGCGAGGCAGTGTCTGACTGTTGCTGTCTCTCAACCCATACTCTTCTGGCTGGTCTTCATACTCACTTACCAGGGCTTCTATCATGGGGGAACCCCTCTCCCTGCACCTCTCATCTAGAGTCAGTAGAGTGTCACTCCCACTACCAGGAAAATGATCCCCTGTGCCAGTTCCCCAATCCACCTCAGGGACACTACGCACCACTGGAGTAACCTCACAATCCTGAACCCCCTGGTGTATGTCAACCCCCTCCTTGAAGCAGGGCCCCAAATCTGTGTGTGTGTGTACCTCATCCTCAGTACTGGACCTAACACTTTTGCTGCCACCATCTGGGCTGGGCCTAGCCCTACTGGCTTCCCAGTCCAGCTCTCTCATTTTAAACTCATGGTCTAAGATCATCTTCTTTTCCTCCATGGCTATCCTTTTGTCTTCCCTCTCACTTACCATCCTGAGTTTCTCTAATTCGAACTTCCTTGCTTCCCGCCTGTCCTCCAGCTCCTCTGGGGACAGGCCACTGCTGCCTTGCCTGGAGGGTCCCCCCTCCCAAAAGCACATCCACCCTAGGAACAGGCTCCTCCACCTCTCCATTGAGATCACCAGATTGCCCACTGGCATGTCTGGCTGCTACCCAGGCCCTCAGCGCCTTTTGTAGCTCATCCTTCCTGGTGAGGCCTCTGACCTGGACTTTCAGGTTCTTGCAAATCGATTTTAACTCCTTGACATTGTAGGCTTCCAATCGATCCTCCTCAAAGGCAATTTCTACTGATGCCATTGATGATACTCTAGATTCAGGCATGTTGAAGTAGCAAGTTCAAACTGGCAAGATCAAAAATAGGCCAAAAAGAAAAAGAACCTGTAGGTGGTACGTAATGGTCTGCAATATGGTAGAAGCGCACACCAATCACTGTAAGTCAACTGCAAACACAAGTCCTATCCTCACCGCTGACAACCAATGTTAGAAATGGGATTTTTGGTAGGCTTGGGCGTGGGCCAAAGCCAGGCAAAAACCACCACTCTAGTCAGGATAAGGGAGTTACACGTCTAAAATAACCCCTGCTCACCCCCTTGGTAGCTTGGCACGAGCAGCCAGGCTTATCTTAGAGGCAGTGTGTAAAGCATTTGCACATAACCAACAGTAATACAGCGTAAGCACTACAAAAGGACACCACACCAGTTTAGAAAAATATCCAATATTTTTATATACTTAAGGCAAGACCAAAACGATAAAAATCCACAATACTATACTTAAAAGTTCACAGTTCCAAAAATACGCTGATTAAAAAGAGTTCCTTGTGTGGATAGCTCCGTCCGGGCTACCACGGCGTTGTGAACAACAAATCCAACAGTTCTGGCTGGTCGCGGGGTCGCGGGCCAGCTACGGTGTCGGGAAGACCCGCAAACAGTACCTGTGAGAGATGCAGGGTGTTGAGGCCCTTGAAGTCACTCGCGTTGCAGGTCGAGCTCCTCTCTGATGGAATCAGGAGCGCTGGCGCCGGCAGACGTCTGGTGCTGCGGTGCGAAGCGCAGCGGTGCAGCGTGTGGTGCCCCCAGGTCGCGGTGCGAGCAGCGGCTCGGTGACGGTATCAGATGGCGTCGTCGGTGAGACCAGGGTCGCGGTGCGAGATGAAGGCGGTGCTCGCCACGGTGCTAGCAGGTCACGGTGCAAGCAGCGTCGTCGTCGTTGCTGAAGCGCTGTCGTCGGCTGACGAACTGGAGTTGATGGCGCCGGCGTCAGTAGGCCAAGGTTGCGGTGCAGGATGAGGGCGGTGCGTTGTGTGACTTACGAGCGGTGCCCTCGAACCACGGTGCAAGCAGCGGCGTCGGGAAGGCCAAGGCTTCCTCGTGAAGCAAGGCGGTGCAGAGTGCAGTGCCCACAGGTCGCGGTGCAAGCAGCGTCTCGGTGGCGGCGTCAACAGGCATCGTCGGTGAGACCAGGGTTGCGTTGCGGTGGTGCTCTCTGCGGTGCCAAAGCTTTGGTGTGAAGCGAGGCGGTGCGGAGTGCGGTGCCCACAGGTCGCGGTGCAAGCAGCAACTCGGTGGCGGCATCAACAGGCGTCGTCGGTGAGACCAGGGTTGCGGTGCGGCATTGCGGCGGTGCCCTCTGCAGCACCAAAGCTTCGGCGTGAAGCGAGGCGGTGTGGAGTGTCGTGCCCACAGGTCGCGGTGCAAGCAGCGGCTCGGTGGCGGCGTCAACAGGCGGCGTCGGTGAGACCAGGGTTGCGGTACGGCATTGCGGCGGTGCTCTCTGCGGTGCCAAAGCTTCAGCGTGAAGCAAGGCGGTGCGGAGTGCGGTACCCACAGGTCGCGGTGCAAGCAGCGGCTCGGTGTCGGCATCAACAGGAGTCGTCGGTGAGACCAGGGTTGCGGTGCGGCATTGCCGCGGTGCTCTCTGCAGTGCCAAAGCTTCGACGTGAAGCAAGGCGGTGCAGAGTGTGGTGCCCACAGGTCGCGGTGCAAGCAGCGGCTTGGTGTCGGCGTCAACAGGCGTCGTCGGTGAGACCAAGGTTGCGTTGCGGCGGTGCCCTCTGCGGTGCCTTCAGGACACGGAGTCAGCAGCGGCGTCGTAGACGTCGCTGAGTTGGCGTTCTTCTTGCTGCAGCACAAAACACACAGTCCCCAGTGCTGTGGGTCAAAGAACTTGAAGTCTTTGCTGTTCCTGAGACTTCGTGAACAGGGGGCAAGCTCTACCTCAAGCCCTTGGAGAGACTCACAAATTAGGTTGCAGAAAGTCCAGTCCAGGCCTTTCACTGCCCAAGACAGAAGCAGCCACTGCAGGTCAGCCCAGCAAAGCACCCAGCAAAGCAGTCGTTCCTTTTCACAGCTTCTCCGGCTCTTCTTCTTGGCAGTCTTCTTGTCCAGATGAGTTCTAAAGTTCAGGGGTCTGGAACCCAGCATTTATGTCCAAAAATCCTTTGATCTCTTAGGCAGAGAGGGCCTGTGCCCAGTCAGGACCAGTTCTGCCTTCTCTGGTGTGAATTCCTGGCAGGAGGTGGAGACGGCATTTGTCAGAGGCAGAGCAGACCCTTTGAGGTGCAAGGAAATCTCCTCCCCCTTCCCCCATCGTAACCCAGGTCTCTTCAGTCCTTTCCTGACCTAGGGGCTAACAGGTAAATCAAATATCCAATCATGGAAACACCCATCCATAACACAATTTACACAGGGAGCAATTGCACTTTAGCACTGATTAGCAGTGGTAAAGTGCCCAGAGTCCTAAAACCAACAAAAACAGGGTCAAAAACAGGAGGCCAGAAAGCAAAAAGTCTGGGTGTAAACCCGCTGAAAAAGCCAAGTCTAACAGAGAGCATATTTTAAGTCCCTGTTTTCCAGAGGTATGCTAACACCAGGTGGAGTGTGAGTTCTCTAATTCCAGGGAGCTTGCGTGCAGGCAGACCTTTTTGTGGATTCCAGAGGGTCTGTAGAAGCTTTTGGGAGTGATCCTGAAGGGGGTGGCTCAGGTTTCCCCCAACCAAGTGAGGTAGGGGAGGTTTGTGGTAGCTCAGATAAGTCCCAGTGTAGTAGGAGGGGTGTAGGGTCCCACATCCTGTCTCAGAGCAGAAAGAGTAGGAGTGGGCTGTGTGCTAAGGTGCCCGAAACTCTGTCCCAGGGCCTGGTTGTTTCCATAAGTGAACACCAGGAGGGGGGCCTAGTCTGTACCGGGAGGCCATTTCCTGAGGGGGATCCCAAAGTGTCAGGTGGACTAGGGGGGCTGTTGTAACAAGCATCCTACCAGTTCTGGTGTCTTGCTGCACCACTCCAGTGGGGAGGGTGCATGAGTCCAGAGAAAAGGGTGAGGGGGACGCAGTCCCCAGTGGAAGGACCAGTGGGGCAGGGGTTGCCACCTCTGAGGTCAGAGCACCCCAGGACTGACCCTGGTGAGGCCACTTGTGGCCTGGGGGTATTCATGCTCTGTCAAGTGGACTGGAGGCTGGAGACCTGCGCCAGGCAGACTCTTGTACACCTCATGAAGAGTGTTTCCCTTGGGGGGGGGTTGGTGTACTCCCCCGGAAGTCCTGGGTTGCCAGGCACAGGCCCAGCTTAAGGGTACAGACCCTGGGTTGGAAGACCAGGTTCAGTGTCCCCCCTGACCTGGAGGAAGGGGCGACTGCTAACAGTGCCCCTACCAGTTTGTCTTCTGGGGGTACCGCTCCAGGTGGGAGGGTGCAGAGCCCCAGGGAGGAAGGCCGGGTGTGGAAGAGCCCACCCCAGTTCTGTGTCCAGCCGCAGGGTCCAGACCCTGGGCTGGTGTACCAGTTGCAGGATAGCACCCCTGAACTGGTGGGAGAATTGTGCAGAACACGTGCCACAGGTGCCCTGACAATTCTGGAATCGAGAGGGACTGCTCCCAGTGGGAGGATACAGAGCCCTGGGGAGGGGAACAGGGTGTGGGAGAGCCCAACCCCGTCTCCTGTCCAGACGCAGGGTACAGACCCTGGGCTGGTGGGCTGACGAAGGGCCTCTGCCCGAAATACATTGGAATGGAAAAATGTAATTGAATTACCTTGGTTGATACATATCATTTTTGAAAAATATGCTTTATGGAAGAAATTTGAAGATTAAGAAGGTGGATAAAAAATAAATATCACCTTAATATAATGAACACATCGTGTTTGAACTTACTTTGAGCGAACTTATAGTTGAATAATCCCGGGATGAAGGGGCCTGCACAGTGCTAGAGGGGATGGACCCTAACAGGGAATGCAGCATTTTGATTTATAAACACACTCTTTGATCAGACAGTGAGACCCTTTTTCAGCACGCTACAAATTGAATACAGAAACAACCTTTGACAACTCAGTGCGTGTTCCTCTTCTTTTATGTACATCCTGTATCTCATCAGGTTGGAGAAGTCGCAACTACCATTCAACAGGAGCAGTGCCACGATTTGTGCCCAGGCGACTGTGCACTCGTTAAGAAGCTCGTGCGAAAATCCTGTTTGGAACCTCGTTGGCGTGGGCCTTATAAAGTGATTCTTGTAACCAAAACTGCTGTCAAATGTGGTGGTTTACATAATTGGTTGCATGCAGCCCACACTGCCGAGTCCCATGTCCTCTTAAAAGTGTAGGGTCTCTGGTGGCCGAACCGGTGGTAACAGACTTGGCAGAAGGGAGAGTGGACACAAGGTGCCAGGCACCTGGGGCTACCGCCCCCACTTTCTGGACGCCACAGAGGTTAGAGAGGCCTGAAAGACATGAGGCCTGGCTCTCATCACTGACAGTTGTCAGTGGCCAATGTGGCTTGCTGTCCTGGTGGACAGAGTTGCCCCTGGAGGGGGACAGGAGTCATACCCCGGGGGTGGGCTGGGCCAAACCACTGTGTTGGCCATGTGGGTACTGTCTACCTGTTGGGATACATCTGTGAGCAAAGTAAGTTTAGGCGCTGCTCAGGTGGGGTCCCCAGGTGAGGAGAAGGGTCCCCCATGGGTTAGCCTAGAGGGCCCTGAGAGTATGGATAGAGGGATTCAACTAGGTTCAGGAAGGCATAGAACAGGAATAGACCCTGGCTGTTCGGGCCAGGTTCCATGTTCTGTCGCCCCAAGCGGGGAAGCCCATTGAGGTATTGATTGGTCTACCCTGGCTTTAGGCTGGAAGGGGGTTGTGTTGGAAATGGCCATCTTTGCAGGGTTATCCCCAAACTTTTTGATTCTTCTTCCTATTTTTTCCTGACCTGTGTTTGTTGGCTATAGGACTCTGGGCATTTTACCACTGCTGATCAGTGCTAAAGTGCATATGTTCTCTGTGTAAATTGGTATTGTGATTGATTATCCCTGATTGGCATATTTGTTTTACCAGCTGGTCCCTAGTAAAGAGCACTGAGTGTGCCAGGGCTAGTAAATCAAATGCTACTAGTGGGCTTGCAGCACTGATTGTGCCACCCACATGAGTAGCCCTGAAAAGATGTCTCAGGCCTGCCACCGTGGTGCCTGCGCGCAGTTTGTTAACTGCCATATCGCCTTGGCAAGTGCACCCACTTGCCAGACCCTCACCTCACCTTCCCTTTCCTTACATATAGGGCACCCCTATGGTAGGCCCAAGGTACCCCCCTGGGCAGGGTGCAGTGTATGTGAAAGGTAGGACATGCAATGGTGTGTGTAACCTGCCCTGATAGTGAAATACTGCCAATTTCGTTTTTCACTATTGAAAGACTATCTTGCCCCATAGGACAGAATGGGGAATGCTTTGTAACATTTTACAAGCATATCTTCCCATAGCAATAAGATAGAAAAATGGAGTTTGGTATCCCGGAACTCGGAATTTGATAACACATCTTTTAGAAAGTGGCTATTTTCTTGTTCAACCATCCTGTGCGCCTCTGCCTGTTTGTGGATTTACTGCCTTGCTTTGGAGTGAGAGGGGCTGGGGAGGTGCAGTGGCTCCAGGAGTCTGGATGAGTCAGCACGAGGCTGAATAGGCCTGATCTGCATTTGGAGTGGTGGAAGGAGTAGCACCTGTACCTGAATAGGGCTGTGCCTGCCTTCCACAATGCTGGCTCCGCCCCCCGTGGTGTGTCTGGGGCAAAGGCTCACATTGACAATGGATGTTGTTGTGCACTTGCAGAGTGCCCCCCAGAACTGGTTTGAACTGCACTCAGAGCCCCTTGCACAAAGAGAACAAAGACATTTTGGGGTATAAGTCTTAGACCTAAAACCCGTGAACTTTAGATCATTCCTGGAATTTAAGAGGAACCTTTGCCAAGGAGAAGAGCTGGAGAGACTGAGGAGACGTACTGCCCTTGCTGTGTGTCTGGGGTTGGCCTGCAGTTGCTGTTTCTGCCAAGGAAAAGAGAAGGACTTTGCTGTGTGCTGTGTCCCCTGCTTGAAGGAGATCTCCAAGGGCCTGAAGTGAGCTGGCCTCCTGTTCTGAAGTCTCAGGGACACAAAGACTTGACCTCCAGGTACCCTGAACTCTGCTGCTGTGAGTTCTGACATGCCAAGAGGGGCCTGTGCCAGTTTTGGGCTTCTGGAGGTTGTTGCTGCTGTTTGGGAGCTGGAAGAAAGAAGAGACTCAAAGAACTACAGAAATCGACGCATCGCTCTTCTTGCGGCTGTTTTCCCGACACCTCTCCACGGCGCGAGAAGAATTTCCACGCATCGCTGCACCACTGCGGAAACCGCCGCACCGCCTGTCGCTGCTGCAAGAATCGATGTATCGAGGGATTGCGGCTGAAGAGGACCAACGCAGCGTAGCTCAACGCCGCGGCATCCATCGCCAACGCATCCCAGATTTCCTACTCATTGTCCCTGTGCGGCAAGTTTTCCCCGACGCATCACCCGCGGATCGGAGTCATCTCAGAATCGACGCATCGCTTCCCCCTACAGACCGGACCCGATGCATCGCTCCCCTGTGTACAGTGGAACTGTCGCATTGGATCCACCAAGGTCTCAGGAACGACGCATCTCTTTGTTTTTCGACGCTTCTGATTGCTGTGGCTGTTTGGCTTGGTGAATTTTGTCGCATCAACAGGTACTTTGCAAGAAATCATGCATCCATAGTTTTCTATGGACTCAGTTGCTAAAACCTTTTGAAAGTCATTTTTCTTAATACTTGTATGTTGGATTTTTGTCGTTTTGGTCTTGTTAAGTTTTGCTAAAGATACTTTATTGTCTAAACCGGTGTGGTGTCCATTTGTGGTGTTATCACTGTGTTACTGCGAGTGTTGGTACAAATACTTTACACATTGCCTTTGGGATAAGCCTGTCTGCTCGTGCCAAGCTACCAAGGGGGTGAACACAGGGGTTATCTAAAGTGTGTATCCCCCTTACCATGACTAGAAGCAAGGTTCCCTATTTGGACAAAGGTACCTACCTCTGCCAACTAGAGACCCCCATTTCTAACAACACCTAATTACCATATACCTTTTACACAGAGCACTGGCCCTGGTTCTGGTTTCCAGAGCCCAGGGCACAACCAGAGTCAGTTACCAGCAGTATCAGTAAACAAATAGTGGTGATTATGGCAAGAAGGATGACTTTCTCACAAATACATAATGCACTGACATTAGGACAATAAGCCAACCCCCTTAGCGATTGGTTGTTCCAAGTGTTTCTTAAACACGTGTTTACAGTGCATAAGCAAATAACTTTTTCTCTCTCTTTATTTAGGTCTTTCACATTTTAATGTTTCAGAACACTTCTGCATGCTTTTAGGATGCAGTAGAAAATCTTGTGTTTTTCATTTTCAACCATTTTGCAAATTTTTATCCAAATCATTGCCGTAAATCTCATTTAATTGTGAGAATTGATAGAGGCAACCAGTTGTGATGGAAGAAGCTGATCATGGTTGCCTTGACGTGATTGAGATGTGTACCAAACCGCGTCCTGACATACAAGATACTCCGTTGCCGGAGTCAGACCATGTGCTACTTGTGGATGGATCATGCTTGAGAGATTCAGGAGGTACCTTGCGAGCTGCATATGCGAATTGTACTGTGGTGGGTGTGGTGGAAGCATCATGGTTGAAAGGAGTGTATTCAGCACAAGTGGCTGAATTGATCGCACTTACCAGCGCTTGCAGCATTACCAAACAAATGAGAGTAACCATATTCACTGATAGTCAATATGGTTTTGGGGTGGTGCATGATTTCGGGCAGTTGTGGTCTCAGCGTGGGTTTATGACCTCTTCGGGTTCACCTATCCGAAACAGAGAGTGTGTAAAAACCTATTGATGGCACTACAACTGTTGGCCCAGATTGCAATGGTGAAGTGTTCCGCCCACCAAACTGGACATGATTATGTCACGGTTGGCAATCATTATGCCAACGAGACTGCAAGTTATTGCGCCCTAAATTCTTATGCATTGAATGGGGAATCTATCAAGAAACACTCTGATGACACGGAAAGCTGATTGATGTTTTCAGTTGTTGAGACTTGGTAGGAAATCAGAGAATTACAAGATTCAGTACCACAGGCAGAAAGAGAAGGGTGGATTAAAACAGGATGTAATCGCAGACAGGAAGATGAGGTTTGGGTTTACACGGATGGGAGACCTGTGTTGCCAGATAGCCTACTGTCACCGATGGCAAGGATTTGCAATGGACCTGCACATGTAGGTAGAGATGCTATGCTGCGCCTCTTTCATCAAATTTGTTACAACCCAAGATTTAGAGCCATTGCAGAGTCTGTGTCAAAGATGTGTAATCTGTCAACAACAAAATGCAGGAAGAAAGACAGTGGTCAGTATGAGTCACATTGGAACTTCCAACTGGACTTCTTTGAGATGCCCCCTTGTAATGGATTGAAATATGTCCTTGTGATTGTGTGTTTGTTTTCCCGTTGGGTCGAAGCTTACCCCACAAGGCACAATGACAGCTTAACTGTGGCAAAACTGCTTTTTAGAGAATTGATACCTAGATTCGGTTTTCCAGTCTCATTGGAATCAGATATAGGTACTCACTTCAATAATGAAGTAACACGAATGCTTTGAGCTGAATTACAAATTGTGCAAAGGCTACATTGTGCACTACGGGGGCCATCTTAAAGAAGGTTGTAATACACTGTGACATGTTACAAACATACCAAACCAAAGAATAATCATGCACATTTTACACATTATTCAATGCATCTCATGTGTGAATGCTCAATATAATGATCGGTGACTGAGCTTAAAGTGAGGGCCATAATCTCCCAATGCATAAACATACATTGCTGGAGCCATTTTGAAAAAGGCATGCGATACACTTAAACAAACGTTGCAAACGTACTATAACTATGTAAACAATCCTACTTGTTTAGGGCGTTCAACCAGTTCTGTGCATTTCATGAGCTTACATGTATAATCAAAATAATAACGTGACAGTTCCAGTATGAATCACAAGGTGAAGATAAATATAAATAAAGGTGCTAATGAACCTATTGATGAAAAAGTAGAGACCTTAGTTTAAAAATTCCTGGCAATTGACTGCTGCAATACATCCTAAGTACTATAAAAAACACAAAAATTGATATGATAGGTCTAAACGGCGGGTTATGCAAATACTTGTGCACCTTGGGTAACATATACAGCCGGGGAGTTCACCTAATGACACTGGAATCTTTTTGGAGGCAGATGCATGAACAGACATGATATGGCACGTATTTTACACGTGAAATTCATTACTTAAACTATGCATGACACTGATACTCGTGAGGTTTGTTTTTCTGGATTAAATGGTTTATTTGTTTATCTGGCATCTAAGGAGGTGAAATGTCCTATCGTAGTCCGCATTTCATTGATCACTACATTGTTCATTTGATTATTCATTTTATTTGTGGCATGAACACAGGAAATGTGGTTCACTGTAATTTGTTTTTGCTCTTTTTGACCGCTGGTGGACACATTAGGACACTAGAGTATAGAGCCTTAGTTTGATACATGCTATCATGTTCCACTGATCTATTAGTCGCTGCACCTGGTGGTGTTGGTAGACAAGTTAGGATTGAGAGAATGGTTTTCACATGGGTTATTATGTATGTATCTTTACAGAACTGATATCCCCTGACGAAGGGCCTCTGCCCGAAATACATTGGAATGGAAAAATGTAATTGAATTACCTTGGTTGATACATATCATTTTTGAAAAATATGCTTTATGGAAGAAATTTGAAGATTAAGAAGGTGGATAAAAATAAATATCACCTTAATATAATGAACACATCGTGTTTGAACTTACTTTGAGCGAACTTATAGTTGAATAATCCCGGGATGAAGGGGCCTGCACAGTGCTAGAGGGGATGGACCCTAACAGGGAATGCAGCATTTTGATTTATAAACACACTCTTTGATCAGAGAGTGAGACCCTTTTTCAGCACGCTACAAATTGAATACAGAAACAACCTTTGACAACTCAGTGCGTGTTCCTCTTCTTTTATGTACATCCTGTATCTCATCAGGTTGGAGAAGTCGCAACTACCATTCAACAGGAGCAGTGCCATGATTTGTGCCCAGGCGACTGTGCACTCGTTAAGAAGCTCGTGCGAAAATCCTGTTTGGAACCTCGTTGGCGTGGGCCTTATAAAGTGATTCTTGTAACCAAAACTGCTGTCAAATGTGGTGGTTTACATAATTGGTTGCATGCAGCCCACACTCGTCGAGTCCCATGTCCTCTTAAAAGTGTAGGGTCTCTGGTGGCCGAACCGGTGGTAACAGACTTGGCAGAAGGGAGAGTGGACACAAGGTGCCAGGCACCTGGGGCTACCACCCCCCACTGTCTGACGCCACAGAGGTTAGAGAGGCCTGAAAGACATGAGGCCTGGCTCTCATCACTGACAGTTGTCAGTGGCCAATGTGGCTTGCTGTCCTGGTGGACAGAGTTGCCCCTGGAGGGGGACAGGAGTCATACCCCGGGGGTGGGCTGGGCCAAACCACTGTGTTGGCCATGTGGGTACTGTCTACCTGTTGGGATACATCTGTGAGCAAAGTAAGTTTAGGCGCTGCTCAGGTGGGGTCCCCAGGTGAGGAGAAGGGTCCCCCATGGGTTAGCCTAGTGGGCCCTGAGAGTATGGATAGAGGGATTCAACTAGGTTCAGGAAGGCATAGAACAGGAATAGACCCTGGCTGTTCGGGCCAGGTTCCATGTTCTGTCGCCCCAAGCGGGGAAGCCCATTGAGGTATTGATTGGTCTACCCTGGCTTTAGGCTGGAAGGGGGTTGTGTTGGAAATGGCCATCTTTGCAGGGTTATCCCCAAACTTTTTGATTCTTCTTCCTATTTTTTCCTGACCTGTGTTTGTTGGCTATAGGACTCTGGGCATTTTACCACTGCTGATCAGTGCTAAAGTGCATATGTTCTCTGTGTAAATTGGTATTGTGATTGATTATCCCTGATTGGCATATTTGTTTTACCAGCTGGTCCCTAGTAAAGAGTACTGAGTGTGCCAGGGCTAGTAAATCAAATGCTACTAGTGGGCCTGCAGCACTGATTGTGCCACCCACATGAGTAGCCCTGAAAAGATGTCTCAGGCCTGCCACCGTGGTGCCTGCGCGCAGTTTGTTAACTGCCATATCGCCTTGGCAAGTGCACCCACTTGCCAGACCCTCACCTCACCTTCCCTTTCCTTACATATAGGGCACCCCTATGGTAGGCCCAAGGTACCCCCCTGGGCAGGGTGCAGTGTATGTGAAAGGTAGGACATGCAATGGTGTGTGTAACCTGCACTGATAGTGAAATACTGCCAATTTCGTTTTTCACTATTGAAAGACTATCTTGCCCCATAGGACAGAATGGGGAATGCTTTGTAACATTTTACAAGCATATCTTCCCATAGCAATAACATAGAAAAATGGAGTTTGGTATCCCGGAACTCGGAATTTGATAACACATCTTTTAGTAAAGATGGTTTTTAAATTGTATGTTTGAAAATACCACTTTTAGAAAGTGGCTATTTTCTTGTTCAACCATCCTGTGCGCCTCTGCCTGTTTGTGGATTTACTGCCTGGCTTTGGAGTGAGAGGGGCTGGGGAGGTGCAGTGGCTCCAGGAGTCTGGATGAGTCAGCACGAGGCTGAATAGGCCTGATCTGCATTTGGAGTGGTGGAAGGAGTAGCACCTGTACCTGAATAGGGCTGTGCCTGCCTTCCACAATGCTGGCTCCACCCCCGTGGTGTGTCTGGGGCAAAGGCTCACATTGACAATGGATGTTGTTGTGCACTTGCAGAGTGCCCCCCAGAACTGGTTTGAACTGCACTCAGAGCCCCTTGCACAAAGAGAACAAAGACATTTTGGGGTATAAGTCTTAGACCTAAAACCCGTGAACTTTAGATCATTCCTGGAATTTAAGAGGAACCTTTGCCAAGGAGAAGAGCTGGAGAGACTGAGGAGACGTACTGCCCTTGCTGTGTGTCTGGGGTTGGCCTGCAGTTGCTGTTTCTGCCAAGGAAAAGAGAAGGACTTTGCTGTGTGCTGTGTCCCCTGCTTGAAGGAGATCTCCAAGGGCCTGAAGTGAGCTGGCCTCCTGTTCTGAAGTCTCAGGGACACAAAGACTTGACCTCCAGGTACCCTGAACTCTGCTGCTGTGAGTTCTGACATGCCAAGAGGGGCCTGTGCCAGTTTTGGGCTTCTGGAGGTTGTTGCTGCTGTTTGGGAGCTGGAAGAAAGAAGAGACTCAAAGAACTACAGAAATTGACGCATCGCTCTTCATGCGGCTGTTTTCCCGACACCTCTCCACGGCGCGAGAAGAATTTCCACGCATCGCTGCACCACTGCGGAAACCGCTGCACCGCCTGTTGCTGCTGCAAGAATCGATGTATCGAGGGATTGCGGCTGAAGAGGACCGACGCAGCGTAGCTCAACGCCGCGGCATCCATCGCCAAACGCATCCCAGATTTCCTACTCATTGTCCCAGTGCGGCAAGTTTTCCCCGACGCATCACCCGCGGATCGGAGTCATCTCAGAATCGACGCATCGCTTCCCCCTACAGACCGGACCCGATGCATCGCTCCCCTGTGTACAGTGGAACTGTCGCATTGGATCCACCAAGGTCTCAGGAACGACGCATCTCTTTGTTTTTCGACGCTTCTGATTGCTGTGGCTGTTTGGCTTGGTGAATTTTGTCGCATCAACAGGTACTTTGCAAGAAATCATGCATCCATAGTTTTCTATGGACTCAGTTGCTAAAACCTTTTGAAAGTCATTTTTCTTAATACTTGTATGTTGGATTTTTGTCGTTTTGGTCTTGTTAAGTTTTGCTAAAGATACTTTATTGTCTAAACCGGTGTGGTGTCCATTTGTGGTGTTATCACTGTGTTACTGTGAGTGTTGGTACAAATACTTTACACATTGCCTTTGGGATAAGCCTGTCTGCTCGTGTCAAGCTACCAAGGGGGTGAACACAGGGGTTATCTAAAGTGTGTATCCCCCTTACCATGACTAGAAGCAAGGTTCCCTATTTGGACAAAGGTACCTACCTCTGCCAACTAGAGACCCCCATTTCTAACAACACCTAATTACCATATACCTTTTACACAGAGCACTGGCCCTGGTTTCCAGAGCCCAGGGCACAACCAGAGTCAGTTACCAGCAGTATCAGTAAACAAATAGTGGTGATTATGGCAAGAAGGATGACTTTCTCACAAATACATAATGCACTGACAGTAGGACAATAAGCCAACCCCCTTAGCGATTAGTTGTTCCAAGTGTTTCTTAAACACGTGTTTACAGTGCATAAGCAAATAACTTTTTCTCTCTCTTTATTTAGGTCTTTCACATTTTAATGTTTCAGAACACTTCTGCATGCTTTTAGGATGCAGTAGAAAATCTTGTGTTTTTCATTTTCAACCATTTTGCAAATTTTTATCCAAATCATTGCCGTAAATCTCATTTAATTGTGAGAATTGATAGAGGCAACCAGTTGTGATGGAAGAAGCTGATCATGGTTGCCTTGACGTGACTGGAGATGTGTACCAAACCGCGTCCTGACATACAAGATACTCCGTTGCCGGAGTCAGACCATGTGCTACTTGTGGATGGATCATGCTTGAGAGATTCAGGAGGTACCTTGCGAGCTGCATATGCGAATTGTACTGTGGTGGGTGTGGTGGAAGCATCATGGTTGAAAGGAGTGTATTCAGCACAAGTGGCTGAATTGATCGCACTTACCAGCGCTTGCAGCATTACCAAACAAATGAGAGTAACCATATTCACTGATAGTCAATATGGTTTTGGGGTGGTGCATGATTTCGGGCAGTTGTGGTCTCAGCGTGGGTTTATGACCTCTTCGGGTTCACCTATCCGAAACAGAGAGTGTGTAAAAACCTATTGATGGCACTACAACTGTTGGCCCAGATTGCAATGGTGAAGTGTTCCGCCCACCAAACTGGACATGATTATGTCACGGTTGGCAATCATTATGCCAACGAGACTGCAAGTTATTGCGCCCTAAATTCTTATGCATTGAATGGGGAATCTATCAAGAAACACTCTGATGACACGGAAAGCTGATTGATGTTTTCAGTTGTTGAGACTTGGTAGGAAATCAGAGAATTACAAGATTCAGTACCACAGGCAGAAAGAGAAGGGTGGATTAAAACAGGATGTAATCGCAGACAGGAAGATGAGGTTTGGGTTTACACGGATGGGAGACCTGTGTTGCCAGATAGCCTACTGTCACCGATGGCAAGGATTTGCAATGGACCTGCACATGTAGGTAGAGATGCTATGCTGCGCCTCTTTCATCAAATTTGTTACAACCCAAGATTTAGAGCCATTGCAGAGTCTGTGTCAAAGATGTGTAATCTGTCAACAACAAAATGCAGGAAGAAAGACAGTGGTCAGTATGAGTCACATTGGAACTTCCAACTGGACTTCTTTGAGATGCCCCCTTGTAATGGATTGAAATATGTCCTTGTGATTGTGTGTTTGTTTTCCCGTTGGGTCGAAGCTTACCCCACAAGGCACAATGACAGCTTAACTGTGGCAAAACTGCTTTTTAGAGAATTGATACCTAGATTCGGTTTTCCAGTCTCATTGGAATCAGATATAGGTACTCACTTCAATAATGAAGTAACACGAATGCTTTGAGCTGAATTACAAATTGTGCAAAGGCTACATTGTGCACTACGGGGCCATCTTAAAGAAGGTTGTAATACACTGTGACAGGTTACAAACATACCAAACCAAAGAATAATCATGCACATTTTACACATTATTCAATGCATCTCATGTGTGAATGCTCAATATAATGATCGGTGACTGAGCTTAAAGTGAGGGCCATAATCTCCCAATGCATAAACATACATTGCTGGAGCCATTTTGAAAAAGGCATGCGATACACTTAAACAAACGTTGCAAACGTACTATAACTATGTAAACAATCCTACTTGTTTAGGGCGTTCAACCAGTTCTGTGCATTTCATGAGCTTACATGTATAATCAAAATAATAACGTGACAGTTCCAGTATGAATCACAAGGTGAAGATAAATATAAATAAAGGTGCTAATGAACCTATTGATGAAAAAGTAGAGACCTTAGTTTAAAAATTCCTGGCAATTGACTGCTGCAATACATCCTAAGTACTATAAAAAACACAAAAATTGATATGATAGGTCTAAACGGCGGGTTATGCAAATACTTGTGCACCTTGGGTAACATATACAGCCGGGGAGTTCACCTAATGACGCTGGAATCTTTTTGGAGGCAGATGCATGAACAGGCATGATATGGCACGTATTTTACACGTGAAATTCATTACTTAAACTATGCATGACACTGATACTCGTGAGGTTTGTTTTTCTGGATTAAATGGTTTATTTGTTTATCTGGCATCTAAGGAGGTGAAATGTCCTATCGTAGTCCGCATTTCATTGATCACTACATTGTTCATTTGATTATTTATTTTATTTGTGGCATGAACACAGGAAATGTGGTTCACTGTAATTTGTTTTTGCTCTTTTGACCGCTGGTGGACACATTAGGACACTAGAGTATAGAGCCTTAGTTTGATACATGCTATCATGTTCCACTGATCTATTAGTCGCTGCACCTGGTGGTGTTGGTAGACAAGTTAGGAATGAGAGAATGGTTTTCACATGGGTTATTATGTATGTATCTTTACAGAACTGATATCCCCTGACGAAGGGCCTCTGCCCGAAATACATTGGAATGGAAAAATGTAATTGAATTACCTTGGTTGATACATATCATTTTTGAAAAATATGCTTTATGGAAGAAATTTGAAGATTAAGAAGGTGGATAAAAAATAAATATCACCTTAATATAATGAACACATCGTGTTTGAACTTACTTTGAGCGAACTTATAGTTGAATAATCCCGGGATGAAGGGGCCTGCACAGTGCTAGAGGGGATGGACCCTAACAGGGAATGCAGCATTTTGATTTATAAACACACTCTTTGATCAGAGAGTGAGACCCTTTTCAGCACGCTACAAATTGAATACAGAAACAACCTTTGACAACTCAGTGCGTGTTCCTCTTCTTTTATGTACATCCTGTATCTCATCAGGTTGGAGAAGTCGCAACTACCATTCAACAGGAGCAGTGCCACGATTTGTGCCCAGGCGACTGTGCACTCGTTAAGAAGCTCGTGCGAAAATCCTGTTTGGAACCTCGTTGGCGTGGGCCTTATAAAGTGATTCTTGTAACCAAAACTGCTGTCAAATGTGGTGGTTTACATAATTGGGTGCATGCAGCCCACACTCGTCGAGTCCCATGTCCTCTTAAAAGTGTAGGGTCTCTGGTGGCCGAACCGGTGGTAACAGAGAAATGTCCTGTTGAGACTGAGCACAGAGTAGAGAGGGCGCCAGCTACTGGGACTCGCAACACTGTTATAAATGAGAGTCAAAGAGAGTTCATCCCAGTTGGTATCAAGGGACAAAGTGAAGAGGATCCAACTAAGAGAAATGCCGACTCAAATGATGTGAACAGTGTACTAGAAAAATGAGTGCGAAAAGGAGACCCTTGGCCCATAAAATCTGAAATATTGAGACACATACTGACTACAGGAAGAATACCTGCCACTATGATTGAGGTTTCTAGTCAGTCCGAGCAAAGTGACACAGACGGAGAAGAGCCTACAGTCCGCAGAACAAAAAGAGCACGGACACCAAGTCAAAGATATGCAGCTCTAGAGTGAACATATTTAGCTGCTGCAAACGACTGGGAAAAACAGTTCTTCACATTTTCCTCTACAAATTGTGACTCATACAAACCGCCATGAAAGAACTGCTGTAAAAAAAGAGAAACGAAGAACAAAAAGGCCAGAAGGAAAACAAAGAATGAGGGTGTTACCAGACGCTGTCCAAAAGCTACTGCACAAAGCCTATTGCTATAGAATATATAAAAAAACTGAATGCCTTTAATACTGAGATGGAAAATCGATATCTAGTTTCACTAAAACATAGGCGTATGTGTGCTTGCTTCTTAACTGCTTTTGTTCTAATTCTTGTCCTGTTGTTGATAATACTAAATCTACCTCATCATGTTTATTTAAGTAAAAATACTAATTTGCATGTGTCCACAACTACTGAAGTGACTAAAATGAAAGACGGAGTAGTAAAAACTAAGGGGCCGATTCCGATCTCGGCCGGTAGGGCTCTGATTCGGATTCGGCTTTACCGGATCCGATTCGGAGCCCTGTTTCCCGACCGATTCGTACGCGGGTCCGGCCGAGCGAGTACGATGCAAGCGCCCGCGAAATCGCCGACCGGCTCGTACGCAGCTTCAACACGCTCCGACCGACTCACACGGACCCGACTCGCACTGCGCAATGGAGACGTTCCCCGGCCGGGTAAGTACGATGCGCACCGCGAGCAGTCCGACCGACTCGCGCCGTCCGGCTCGAAAGAGCTGTTGGTGCCAGACTTTGGGGGTCCGCGTCGGACCCCCCTGTACGCGTGGCCGCGCGAGTCGCACACAGGGGGGACCCATGGGTCCCCCCTACCTGTGCATGTACGGCACGATGCGCTTCGCCGCATACACGCTGTAGGGGGCGCCCTTGTTCGCCTCGCACCCATTGAGTCAATGGGAGCCCGCGTACGCGTTGTACGACCGGCTCCCATTGACTTCAATGGGAGTCCGACCGAATCGAGTCCGATAGCCTACGAACGCATCGTACTCGTCCGGTCGGACTGCCAGAGTCCGATTCGGTCGGAATTCTCTCCGGGTCCGGCTCGGTCGGAGAGATTTCCGGCCCGAATCGGAATCGGCCCCTAAGCATCTAACAAGTGATGAATTACATCATGATTGTTCAATAAATGATTTTTCCTTAAATGTGTTTACTAAATTGCTATACGAATACGTAAATACTATGGATGCAAGAGATTGTTATGTGTGCATGCAATTACAAACTACCATCACCTACCTTTAACATATGGTATATCTTGTTGTGCACTAACAAGTTTGTTTTATAGTAAAGGACAATTTCAATATTATTACTCAACTATGACTTGATTTTCTCAGAAGTTCCAGTAAAGAAGAATGTAAATATCGTGCCTGATGCACGTGATGCTGAGATAATGGGGGAATTCTTTTATCCTACATCACCTATAGATACTGTATATGCGTGTCAACATAATTTAACCTGTGCTTTACATAGTGTAGAACAATTATTTATCAATTCAGTAGAAGATCATAGGGAGGAAATAAAAAACAAATCTGAAAAACAAATTAAAACACCTCCATGGGCTCATAGGGAGGGTGATTATAAAAAAAGGAGAGACATATGCTGAAATGACTCTAGATTGGCAACACAAAGGAAAGCTTTGCATACTAAGACGAAAATAGAGCATAAGAATAAATTCATTGGTTCCAGTGATCCAGTATTTCCTGGAGTGTATTTTGTGTGTGGGAAAAATGCTTATTACAAATTGCCCAAGCATTAGTATGGGTGTTGCTATATGGGAATAGTTTTTCCTAATTTCTATCATGTTAATAAGCACAATTGAATCAATGAAAGAAACACTGCACGCTTTAGAAGAGGATTAAGTGCTGCTGAAATTATTGGGGATATTTTTGGAGCTATACTACCCTCAGTTGGGGTAATACTAAATTTGAACAAAATTCGAAAACTCTCAACAGTAGTAGATTGATTATCAACAGATACTGCTGGTGGATGTTTAGCAATTGTTATGGAAATGTTTGCTATTAGGTCTATTGTTTTGCAAATCAAACTTGCTTTAGATGTACTCTTAGCAAAAGAAGGCAGAGTCTGTTGCATGCTGAAAGTTCAACAATGTTGCACTTATATCCCAGACACAAGTAAAGATTTGAAGGGATATATAAGCAATATTACTAATTTAGGAAAAGATCTAACAGAATTAAAAGCAGATGGTGCGTGGGAGGAAATTAGGAAAGGATTTTCTTCTGTGGGAAATTGGTTTGCAACACTGGGAAAAAGTTTAGTGGGAAAAATACTAGCTCCATTAATAACAATTGCTATTGACTTACTAATAATATTACTAGTGTATCAATATTGTAAAAATAGGAAAAGCGAAAAAGAAACTAGAGGGCAAAAAAGAAATAGAGCAGAAATTGAATTAGAAGATAGAAAGAGTGGTTTTTACGATGACGAAAAATTTGGAACAAATGAGACTGAAACAAATGAAGACAACTGCATTCTAATGTGACATCAGAAATAAAAAGATAAAGAGATAAGATAAGATTGTTTGATGGCTTGATTCGCCATCAAAGGGGGAATTGATGGAGCGTAAAAGTTTAATGATGGTTGCCTCTATCAATTCTCACCATTAAATGAGATTTACAGCAATAATTTGGATAAAAATGTGCAAAATGGTTGAAAATGAAAAACATAAGATTTTCTACTGCATCCAAAAAGCATGCAGAAGTGTTCTGAAACATGAAAATGTGAAAGCCATAAATAAAGGGGAGAAAACGTTATTTGCTTATGCAATGTAAACACGTGTTTAAGAAATCTAAACATCATTAACCTAGAAAATGTGCTGCTGATTACTAAATGTGACAAATGAAAAGAATGCTCACATAATGAAACACTTGAAAATGATTGAAATGTTCAGTTTAAAGATGCTTGACAATATCAAGATTTACAGTTTTACCTTTGTAATATGTGATACAAACGTGAATAACAAAAGTGGCACGCATATTAATCTGTTTGAAAAAAAAGTAACGTGTGAAATAATTTGTTTAGTAGTACACAATATTGACATGTAACTCCTGGAGAAAAGAATAATGAGTGAATTAACTTAGAAAACTGAATTTCATATTAATGTTTGTTTATATTAATCATAACGTGGCAATGATTCAGCATGTTTTCATGTAGGCTCAAATGCTTCTTTTTCCTTGTTCAAAAGGCAGAATCTAGTTGAAGTAGTCATTTCAGACACTGTGAGAACTTTTCATGAAGTTTCTTTTTATTGCTTACGAACAATAGTCTGTTTTCTGATTCAGCAACACTTTTGACAGAAATGTATGACTAGAATTGCAAACCCAGAGAGAGAGTCTGGGAACGGACAGACAGTGAACAAAGTGAATTTTCTATCTTCCAATGAAAGGATTGAAATTATAAAGTTGCAGAAATCAATGATTTTGCAAAAGGATTACTTAATGCTTCCGGATTTCTTAGTGAGGGATTGATCACACCATGAGCAGCCCACTGTGGACAACCAATGGAAACCATATCGTAAGATGGAAAGGATACTTTATGGGTGTGAACTGAGAACTTTTGGAAGTATAATTGCCCCCTTGGAGGAGGAGTCGGGGCTGGTTGTCATTTTTAATTTCCCTGCCTGGCATGTTGTCGGACAGAACTTTGATTTTCTTTCCTATGCAAACCCAAATTAAATTGAACTTTCCGAACTGACTCAACCTGTACTTTGCCGGCTGGTAAAGTATACAGGTATAACTCTTCGGCTGAAGAGTTTATGGACTCATTCCTGTGACTCCTTACTCTTCAACTCTGCATATTTGGTTTGTATAACCTAAATGCTGAACTTGACTTTTCCTATGTTCTCTCTTTCTTCCTTCCTTAGGTAATCAGCAAATATTTATTTTATTGAATCTGTATGACATTATGTGACTAATTGTACTAAATGGTTTTCCTATTAAATGTGATTTATGTTCTTGGCCATTCAAATTGAGGGCAAAGTTCCTACGGGCAGGTGCAAAAAGTCACCCAGCCCTTAAAAAAGAGAATTAGAGAGTGAAAGAATTCCTAGTTTGGAGACCCACTCAGGTAAGTGGAAGACCACTCTATGTCCTCTGTTGCCCTCACACACCCCGAAGGATGTCATGCTTCATCATCGTGCGGTTGCTCCTCGTAGGGCCGGCGCTGCAATTCCCTACGGGCCCCCAAAGGGTCACTTTAACGGAGATCTTTTAAGAACCGCCGGATGGTGCATGTGGGTGTGTGGGGAGTGGGTTCAATGTAGAGGGTAAAAAAGGTGCGTGCAGGATAGTGAAAACATGGAGGGTAATCATGCAGCGAATTATGTAGATGTATTAGACTGCTAAAAAAGTTAGTAACCCTGAAGGCACACTATGCCCAGGGGTCATGGGTCAAAGGCCTTAAAATGAATCATATGAGAAAACTTTATCGTATTTGAGTCATTCTTAGAGTGGACCTTTTTGTCGTAACGTAATTCTTAATCATTATATTGTTTACAGAAATGGTTGTTTGTAGTTAGCATGAATGTGGTATTTTCTTATTCCAGGTCCTCATAAGGATTTGCCTCATGTTCTCTAAATATCCAAGCCCCTGTTAGCTCACATGAAAGATCCATTGGAGGACCAATGGCAGTATGGTGTTTTGTTGTGGTCCCAGAGAGGAAATAGATCAAGATATGATGAATATGATATAAGTATATAAGAAAGATTTTTTACACAGATTTCTGCTGGATCAGTGTCATTCATATATTAGAATAACAACATTAGAGTAATTGAATATTGTAACTGATGAGGTATGGAGTCTGAAATGCACAAGCACATAAAGGAGTCTTTTAGGCTTCCACCACAACTTCCCCACACTGTCCCACCATAGTGTAGTTGTGAGTGATGGAGATGGTGAGACAGTAGCACAGCCCATACACCCAAAGGGTGACTGTAGAAGTATCGATGTCGTCCATGAAAGGAGAGTAATTGGAGCAGTATTTCTGGTGCTCAGAGCTAGAGCCGAGTTCCAGAGATGCTTGTCATATATTAACATCAATTACCTCACTCTCCAGCCCACTACAGAGTAGCCAGGGGTAGGTCTGCAATTCCACCTATCTTGAAGGAATGCCATCAGGTAATGTGCAGATTTTTCAGCATGAATTAAGCAGAGCAGGCAGGGACTGAAAAAGGCAAACTACTAAAGATGGTATCAGCACAAAAGAAAACCTCCATGTGTGCTGGTGAGCTGAGATCCACCACCAAGGATAGACCCAAAGTCCATTGCCATTCTCCATGACAAGCTGCAATATATCCAGAGCTATATAGGAGTGCAGTATCCTCAGACCAGGTTGATGATTTGCATGGTTTATGTAGCACAGGCAGACTGCCATTGACTGTCAACAGGATTCCCTTGTCGCACAAGTGTTGCAAGCTGCACGTTCAAAAGCTGCACTCACCACCACTGTCACAGAGAGGAAGGCACAGTGAAACAGGAGTGTGATGTTGTCCCACATTTATGTTCAGGAGTAGGGACTGATTTCAGTTTAATTCTGAGAGCACTATTGCAGTGAATCATTTAAAAAAAACTTTGGATGTGTACTCCTTGCAGTGACTACAAGGTAAAGGTTATCCCTTTATACAACAATGGAATAGAAATATTGAGAGAATAATTAGAAATACAACAAGACAAACATCAAAACAATGTAGACTTTCACAAAGGTAAACCACAAACGCAGCAACAGAGAATCACGAATATAGTAAGCAAAATTTTTATAGCAAATAGATATGACAGTGACTTATTAAGTCAACTTGGAGAAGCAGCGAAAATATTTGCCTCCAGTAGAACATATATCCAAACAGTCAAACCCAATTAACAGTTCATATACAATGGACATTTAAAAATAAAGGCCAGTTAAATAAAAACTCCAAAACAACTATAAAAATAAATACAATCTAATCAAAAGTTTACTTTTACTAATTTCCATGGCCTAAGAGAATAAACCAAAAAAACACTCCTAGCCCACCTTGGAGAGATTTCAAAGAACCAAATTGAGGTTCTAACATCTCCCCTCCTAAACAACACTGCAATCAGTAACAGTTCTGAGGTCACCTATGGTACATGTAGAAGGGCATTTAGATTTTTGTTTTCAAACCTAATGTAAATAAATGGCTATGTAAATATTATTTTAATTTGTGTACGTAAATATGACATTTTCTTTGGCCTGCTCACCGGTCTCAAATAGATAGTAGTTATCGCAACATTCACTGCTTGACTGTGAGAAATATAACTACTATCAAATCTGATGTTTTGGAGATTGTGGCAGGAGATATGTTCATGACACAACACAACAGATCACTTACTTTTTTTAGTGGGGCAAATTTATATATTTCCGTAGAATCATTACATAGTGCACTTTGTGCTATCGGTCATTAGATGTCAACCAAACCATGCATGACCACACAAGGTGATGAATCTAAAGCCGACATCTGAACCCTGTTTTTGCTCCTGTTTACTTTAGGGCAATATTGTACACAAGTAATGACTTTGTTCTACTCATTATTTTGTGAGGCATCAACTTGCTCAACAATTTCCTACTGTTTCTCACAGAATAGTGGGGCACATTTATCAAAAAATTACCTTCATCATCATTACTTCCATAAAAAATGCTTGACTGAGAGAGGTTCTTTTCTCTATTGTTATTTGCTGCTTTTTAACAACAGTGTCCTCACATTTCCACTCTTCCTGCTCATAATGGTAGCTTGGTATTTTCTGGGATGTTACTACAACATGCTTCTGTTCTCCAGTTTGCCAAATATGGTAATCATGGGGCGTGGCCAAGATGGCAGTGGCATAGCAGCTCGATCATGGAGCTCCACTGAGTATGGCCCTTAGATTGCTGGAAAGCTAGCTTCCCGGGACGGCCGCAGCTCTACTGGGAGTTGTGACTGGGGCAGGCTCACAGGTGTGCCATGAGGGCAATTGGTGGCCTGCAGACCAAACGAAAGTGGAGGGCAGTTGACAGAGCGGCAGTAGTATTTGTCCGGGGGCTGCAGTTGTGACCCCCCCGAGGTGTGTGGGGGAACCGCCGAGGGAGAGCGAGATCCCTGGGGCAGTGAACGACGGTGAGCAGAGGAGTTTGGTGCTGGCAGCAGCTTGAGGGGCCATCTGTGCCCCACAATGAGTCTCTGGAATGGGGTCTGCAGCAAGCTTACGCTGCAGAGCTCTGATGGCCTCTGGGAAAATGAGGCCTGGCCCGCTGTGCGGTAGGGTCAGGGAGCCCCAGTGGCATTGCTGATGGAGATTGCAGACCCTTGGGTCAACGAGACACGGTGAGCGGAGGAGAGCAGTGTCCTCGACGTCTTGAAGGGCCGCCTGCACCCAATCACTAGGCCCCGGGCCGGAGGCTGCAGGAAGCTTGCACCAAGGCACACCAATGGCCCGGGGGAAACGAGTCCTGTGCTGATGAGTGGTGGGGGCAGGGAGCCCTAGTGACATTGATGGCCGGCGTGGCTGGGTGCTGCAGTCGCCCTGGGGCCAGGTCGATATGGGGGCAGTGCTCTTTTCCGTGCCCTGGTGGATGGTGCTTGGAAAGGACAGAGTGCCCCGGTGAGAATACCGGCTGGCGTGCCGGGAAGCAACAGCCGCTATACAGTACTGGATTGCATGCACGGTGATCTCTCTCTTGACTAAACTGAAATTGCTGTCCTCTGGTGTGAGTAGTCTGGGGCACTAGGTGGTGTACATCTTCGCGTCTGCAGTGAACGGTGAACCTCAGGAGTGGTGACACCGGCTTCTCCCGGTGATTTGGGACTTTCAAGGAAGAGGCCTCCATAAAGGACCTCCTCCACAAAGATAATGCCAAAAAGAGTAAAGTACGATCTGACTCCTTTCCGAGGGGCCTCTGCTAGTGATGCGGCCCCGGCTGTAGAGGATACCAGCCCACAGGGACTGGTCACCAGCACCTTCTTGGAGCAACTGTTTGGCTCTTTGCGAGACAACATCTCGGCACCGCTGCAGGACATCGCCACAGACATCAGGACCATCAAAACTGACCTTTCAGGGGTGGCGTATGGGTGGATTCCCTGGAAAGAGCCAGGGACTGTTGAGAGAAGGAACTCCACAACCATGAGCATGAACTGTTGGAGCTGAGGGACAGGAATGAGGAGCTGTGCTACCACCTGGAAGATGTGGAAAACAAGCCAAGACACTCCAATATTCGCATCAAAGGGGTTCCTCTGCAGGGGGACGCGGGCAGGTTGGAGGACTTTGTGGTGTGGCTATTTCAGCATGTGGCACCAGCGTTAGGAGATAAGGACATACCTCTGGAGTGCACTCACAGAATGGGGCGCTCGTCGGTGGGGCTGGGTCGGCCGCAGGACATTCTTACATGTCTCCACTCACAAGCAGAAGGAGATGATGATAGTGGCGACTCAAGGCTTATCAGTGATATCCTTTGAGGGAATACAGGTTGGAATTTACCTGGATCTCTTTCCGCTTACCCTCCAGAGATGGAAACTTGGTGGCCAGCCACAGACTTCCTGAGGGAGACAGGTGTTCGCTATAAGTGGGGACACCCCTTTCTGCTGACCTTCATCTGGAACCAAGAAACCCACACGGTCCGCATGTTGGAGGAAGCGCAATTGGTGCTGGGCCCTGATGTGACCTCAGATGGGGAACGTGACAACACACACCATAAATCCGCAACACAGCTAGGGAACAGTCGAGACGTCGATGCCGGAATGGGAAAGACCCACTGACAAAGCCTGCAGATGCCAAAAGCCACAGGGAGATGGAGGCTCTCCTGCTCCAGCAACAAGAGAATGCATCAGATGCTGTGGGTTTCTAGGTCTACACCGGAGCCTGTCTGTTGATGGGGGTATCTGCCCCACCGGAGGGGAGGCTGGGAAGCCCCATTTGCAGTGGCCTTGCCTGGCATTGCTGCCTTCCGCTTCTTCGCTCCTGAGACATGGAGATGGCTGGACGTTTAGCAGATGGACCCTCCTTGATTTGTGACACTCTCTCCCAGATTTGGGAATCTTTATATAATGTTGACTCATTTGTTGTTGTTGCATCTCTCTGGGTTTCCACTTCTCTCTCCGCCACAGCCCATTGGGAGGGTGTCCACTGCCAATTCCTGGTGTTTGAATAGGTGTCACTCTTCCGGCTCTTTGTTGCCCGTTGCGGAGGACATATTGGCGAGCCCCTTTGGGGTTGAACCAAGTGAATCCGGGCACACGATCTCCCCTCCCCAAGGTTGCCCTCTTTTATTGCTACCATGTGCCTCTTTGTGGTGGGGGTTCTCTTTTGGCTATTTAAGACCTGGCTGGCCTAGTCCTGGATGGAGTCGGTGAAGGGTATCCAACGCTTCCTTTACGATGCACCCTTGGGACTGCACTTGTGATTTGGGCTTGGCGGGCCCTCTTTCTCTTTCCCACTTGACATCCCTTTTCTTCTTACTTCAAAATGACTTTATTATCATTTACTTCTGCCCCCTGCTTTGGGGAAGGCTCGCATCCCACCTCCTAGCCAGCTACATGTATTGTACACATGCATTATCAGCCCATTAAGATATTGAGCCTCAATGGTCGGGCCTTAATGTGCTTAGACTTTTCCAGCAAGTTGCAGACTTCAGATGATGCCCCCTCATCTCTGGGACACTGGTTGTCAGGTGGACACCATCCCTGGTTCACACAAGTCCTATGAGTATTCTGTGCTTAGACTTTTCCAGCAAGTTGCAGACTTCAGATGATGCCCCCTCATCTCTGGGACACTGGTTGTCAGGTGGACACCATCCCTGGTTCACACAAGTCCTATGAGTATTCTGGAGCGCACTCCCTTCCTTGGTCTGAACTGGAGCTAAGTGGGAAGGTTTGGATTACTCATTTATACACATTTCCAGACAGGGGATATGGATTCACTGTCACCGGCTTCAGAACCAGTTTGAGTTGGTTCTCTTTCAAATGTTCTTCTGAGGTAGCTCTCCAGACACAACCTTTGTGGAAAGGGATGCTTCTTACAGCAGGTAACAATGGGTTTGGCTACAACAAGGAGTATTTAAAACACAATCCCAATAACGTGTGAGTTCTCTGTACCAGGTTGTAATCACTATACTGAAACAGTAATCAGAGAAAGAAAAAGGACAAACCCTACCTAAAAACTTCCTCACCTTGAACAATAGAAACTGCAGTCCCGTCCCTCACTTCTGCCATCTACGAAAGGGCAGTTCCCAGGAATAACAAATCAGCAACATTGCTATTGTTAATAAAGCATTGCAATAGTCAGTCAACTGCGTGCAATATTTCCCTTTCTACTTTTACACATACTGCAAAGCAGTTTTAGAACCCTACAACAAAGTCACTGCGTCCTAGAGCCAGAAAAGATAAACGCTCTTGAGCCAGTGGTACTCGAAAACAACAACCACCTCTCCTAGAGCCACCAGACAGACCAGCTGGGAGACTCATGGTGACAAATAGAATTTTAGAAATTGGGCCTCCTGTGGGGCTGCTGCACTCCTGGTCTCTTTGTGGGTCCACAAAACCAAATATACAAATTTCTGCATGCTCCAGGGCCTTTTGGGTTGAGCCTCTGCGAACTGTTTGGATGTTTGAAGTGGCCCTGTGATACAGCCACCACAGAGAGAGATGGCAATTTCTTTTTTGTTTTTCGTGGTCTCTCTGGTGCAGACATTTTCTTTTTTAAGACCGGTTGCCCCTGACACTCTTATGTGCTACTCAGGGTGGCCCACTCAGGTGGTCATGTGGGAGCCCAAACGTGGATGAACCTGGCCAGCTCCCCACCCAGTCAACACTGTCCTGTGCCGAAGCAGTAGCAGACAGTATGCTTCCAGCCCACGATAGGTGTGAGTGGGTCCCTGCTGGGCTCCACCTCCACACTTTCCCCAGACATGTGCATGGGGAGCAGGTAGAGACACAGTCCAATGCTTCTGGGGGGTCTGGTTTTCCCAGGAGCAGACTCCATTATAATGTGGTGGTGCTTCTTCTTCTTTCTTTGGTCTCTAGGGAGATGAAAGACAATTTGATTTGAAGAGTGCTGCAACATTTATGTTATTTCCTTGTGAAGTGGGTGCAGAGGAACTGGTGGCCCTCAGTGGTAAAATGAATATAGGGAGAGGGTGGTGCTCCACGCATGGCCACTACTGGAAGCAGTTCTTACTGGCCCTGATCCTCAGGGTCTTTGACCATCTCTGGAATTATTGTGACTACTGGGGAGTGAGAAACATGCATGCAACTACCATGATGATCAGCAAATGCTAGGGGGATATCCCCAGACTGGCTGCAGCTCGTCTTGCCCACAACACAAAGACCCAGTTTGGACGATTTTAAAGGCATAAATTGCATTTTGCTCCTGATGGCATGCTTCAGCAGAGTCCTATTCAAGCCTCCTGCCCTCTAAATGTTTAATTGTTTTGGAGATCGAGTTTTCACTGCTCTTTCTCTGACTAAGTAGAGCCCAAGGCCTGCCCACCTGACCTTTCAATCCTCACATAGGATCTGTCTCCACTCTGGGCACCTAGTACTTTTCTTAGAGTCTTTCTCAGTAGTGGTCCAAGGACCCAAAGTCAGAGTGCCCTCCCTGCCTGAAGCCCCTCCCACATTCCATGACCTCTTTTGGAGGTCACACACCTGCTGAACATGTCCATATAAGATAGAAGGGAAAATTGTATAATTCTCCCCAATTGGTCTATCCCTCTTTTATCTTCCAGAGGGTGTACTGGGGCCAGCATCACTGACTCTGGAGAAACACATCTTAGTACCTAGGGGGCAATTGAAATCAACTGAAATCAAACATCCTTGAGTCCATCTCTGCTGCAGGAGGATCCTGTGTTACCACTCTTCCATCTGGGCATTCCTCCGGTGTTGCTATGCCTGGATCCAGACTGTTATCAAAATCCTTTTTCCTTTGAAGGGCTGTTTAAGTGGAGTTGGAAATTTCCAGAAAGTAGACCCAGTCCAGGGGGTACACATTAGAACTCCCTTCCTGCACAGCATTTTTGGGACTTTCCAAGGTGGGACCTTCAATTAGGCTGTTGAAAGACCTTCTCTGACAGCCTGAACACCACCTCTAACTGCCACAGCTGCCTGGTCTCTTCCCACCAGGGAGCCCCTTCTGTGATTGACTATATTGATCTGCCTTTTCACCCTTTGTTATCCTTAGACTATGCCTTCCCTGACCGGCTGTAATGTAAAAAGTAATAAGTACCTGCAAATTCTGTCCCCACCATTTCCTGTGCCAGGAACATACCTAATCACTCTCAACCATATTGTGGGCAAAAGCCTTTGATCCTCCTGCTTGCCAGCAGAGTATGTAACTTGGCTTAGCAGCACCTTCAAAATCCAGAATCAAATTTGGAGCTGAGTCAGAGTAATATGAGGAAACTTAAAATGTCAGAAGGAGTGCAGATGAGACAAAATAACTTTACACTTGCATTTCTGATCATTGTTTACAATAAGATTGGTGTGTGAATGTAGTTTTTAGGCTTGACTATAACAAAACTGTACTTTGGCCCATAATGTACAGTGCAGGGAAGTACACACTTTTCAGTAAAGTATTACATATTTCTACTATCAATGATCACTCACATTATATGCCTTGTACTGTCAGCATAAATACATTAAAGGACCCCTTCTGAGACAGGTTACCTGTGTGAAGATGCTGTGTTGAATGTTACCATAATCCTACTCTCACAGTCCACAAACGTGCACAGAACTGTTCATATGTAGCTAGCCCAGAGCTTCTTACCACATCTGTGCAGCAGCAGACCTTATTTTAAAAGATATTGGTGGCTAGCACTCCCAATCCATTTGAAAAGAGTTTACATTGAGTGGAATTCAGTTAGTGAGACTAAGAGCAAAAGCGTAAAAACCAGGCAGTTTTAAAAAACTAAATTCCAGGGGGTAAAAATGGATCTGAACCTATTTTCCTACAATTGTCATCCAAGTTTGTGCTTCGCGAGCCTCTCTCTCCAAGATGGTATTTGGCCATTTTCTTGTAAATCCATGTCCTGTTCTACTCATGCACAAAAGAGATTTGATTTGAGAAGGATGATTCACAACATGTTCGAGTCCTACTTTATTGTCACATTCTTGACCACCCTTAGATTCTTTTTGTAAGGAATGACAGCATTCATGTTTTAGTTCCCTTATTTTTCCAATCTGAATTGGCTGGCTTTAGAACTCTGTGCACTTTACAACTACTAACAGTAGTAAGGCTCCTGTGATTTCAGCAAAAACATGTGCTATGCAATTAGAACTCCCAGTTTGGCCTATTTAACTATCCTATAAGTCCAATGTATATGGTGCCTAAAATGCACATATGGAATGGAAAGTTAAATATCATGTGTGGTCTGCCATGTGTATTTATACCAACCACATATAATACAAAAATATATGGTTTGCAGGTGCACCACTGTGCTGCATTTTAAAGACAGGGCAGTAATTCGTAGTAACAAAAAGTGTCTTTGCCATGTAGAGAAACCTTTTTTTATATACTCATATCTCACCTCTAAAGTGTGATTTGTAAGCCCCCAAGGCATGGTGCCTTATATATATATATTATCTACTGGCGGTCGCCAGTAGATAGTTATAGTTAGGACCTATTTTCCATAGGAAATCCGCAACATTCTATTTGAAATAACGTTGGCGCCGGTTGACGAATCTTCGCGAAAGTTTCCAACTTGTTGGGGCGCTCCGGTCCGCTCCTATCCTGAAAGTCTCGGGTGATTCGTCAGCGGGGCCGAGAAAAAGGGGGTCCCAAAACGCATTTTCCCCATTCATTTTTCCATAGGAACCTTTAGTCGCAGCTACAGCCCGAACTGCTGAACGGAATTACACCAAATTTGGCAAAGAGGTAGCCCTTGGTTCAGTGTTGTGCCTTTTGCTTAAATGGTGTAAATCCGTTCAGTAGTTCCTGAGAAAATCAAAAGTAAAGTCACATATATATCTATGGCCGAGTAGGGTCCGCGTACCCTCCCGATTACGAGCTGGATGCTAATTGGCTGTCAAGTGGCTGTCAACACTCCAAATCAGGAAGTGTTGGCAGCCATTTTGTCCCTCGGTAGAACCGAGGGACAGAAACAAGTGCGCAAAGCGCAAAAAGGGGGCAGGGTAGAAACGCCCTGACCCCCTAGGTCTGCTCATGGGGTCCCACAAGGACCCCCTGGGCAGAAAAAAGCATTTTATTTTGTTTTAAAATGGCGGAATGCGCTTAGGGAGCGCGGATCCCGCCGAATAAAAAGAAAAACCACAAGAAACAAGTGCGCAAAACGCACAAAGGGGGCAGGGTAGAAACACCCTGACCCCCTAGGTCTGCTCAGGGGGTCCCACAAGGACCCCCTGGGCAGAATAAAGCATTTAAAAAAAAAAAAAACAATCGGCGGGATCCGCTCAGGGTGCGCGGATCCCGCTGATAAAAAAAAAATCGAAGCGCGGTCTCCCGCGCTTCAATTGTATTTTGCCCCTGGGTGGCCCAAGTCCCGGGGGCATGCGGGGGTGGGTTTATGTTTATATGGGGGCCTCTAAGGCCCCCAAGACCCGGGGACCGCCACCCCCGGGGCTTTATAAAAAAATGGTGCAGGAGGGCTCTCCGCCCTCCTGCAGCCCCGGGACCGCCACCCCCGGGGCTTCTTTTAATTTTTTATAACCTGTGTGGGGGGCTCCAGCCCCCACATGCCCCGGGACCACCACCTCCCCGGGCACTTAGAAAATAAATGTGGGGGTCCGTTACGGACCCTCAGAGCCCCGGGGAGCACCACCTCCCCAGGGCTGTGCAATTGAAGGGAGGGGGCCGCGCGGCCCCCTCCTGGAGCCCTTGATGGCCCTGGGGACCGCCACACCCCAGGGCCGGCTCCTGCAGTGTCCCGGGGTGCCTACCCCCGGGACACTGTAGTTTGCTATGGCAGGGCGGGAGCCTCGCGGCTCCCGTCCTGTCATAGCAAACTGCTTTGGATTTTGGAAGAGAGAGCTGGGAAACCTGCTCTCTCTTCCAAAATTCAAAGCAGATTGCTTTTCCACACGGGGAGGTGCATCTTAGCAGCTCCCCATGTGGAAAAGCAATGCCGGCTCCCGAGGGAGCGGGGAGACAGCGGGACTGTGGGGGATTGGGGACCCCCCCACAGTCCCCAACAGAGAGGGCCAGCCCCAGGGGATGGGGTCCCCGGGGCAAGTAGTGGCCCGGGAGGGGGGCCACGCGGCCCCCCTCCCCAAAAATTAAAAAAAAAAAATGGAAAAAAAAAAACTGAAAGACCGGCTCCGGGGGATGGGGTCCCCGGGGCCTTAAAAGCCCCCCTCCAAATATTTAAAATTTATAAAAAAGAGGGCATGCCCCGGGGGATGGGGTCCTCGGGGCCAATATAGGCCCAGGGAAGGGGTGCCACGCGGCCCCCTTCCCGTTTTATTTTAAGTTAAAAAAAAAAATGAAAATCTTCATGCCCCGGGGGATGGGGTCCCCGGGGCCAAAAGAGGCCAAGGGAAGGGGGGCCACGCAGCCCCCCTCCCATACAATTTTTTTTTTTTTTAAATAAAAAAGACCGGCATCGTGCCGGAGGCCCCGCCCCCACCCTGCAGCAGTCTGCAAATGCGTCCCCTGGCGCGTTTGCAGATGGGGAACGAATTCCCCTTGAATACTGGGGGTCCCAGGGGGCCAACATGCCCACCAGGAACCTCCAGTATGCGCCAGGGGGCTGCGTTGCAGAGAGGTGTACAGAGGCCACGCCCCTTTTTACACCTCTCTGCAACGCAGCTCTGTGGCACTTTTTGGAGGTACATGGTGGGATAGTTGGTCTCCAGGGACCCTCAGGATTCAAGGGGACTTAATCCCCCAACTTAAAATGCGCCACGGGGCGCGTTAGCACAGTGGTGAAGGGAGGGGCGTGGCTTCAGGTGACATGTGTGCAAACAGGCCCCGTGGCGCATTTTAAAATGGGGAATTAAATCCTCTTCAATCCTGAGGGTCCCTGGAGGCTAACTAGCCCACCAGGTACCTCCAGTAAGCGCCACGGAGCTGTGTTGCAGAGTGTTGTAAAAGGGGCGTGGCCTCTGTACACCTCTCTGCAACGCAGCCCTCAGCGCATACTGGAGGTTCCTGGTGGGCTAGTTGGCCCCTAGGGACGCTCAGGATTGAGGAGGAATTAATTCTCCAACTTAAAATGCGCCACAGGGCGTGTTTGCAGACATGTCACCTCAGGCCCCACCCCTTCCTTCACCATTGTGCAAATATTCCTCTAAAATCAGCTGAACTACGAATTCCGATTTACTCACCTGTTATCAGGAGAGACCACAGTGCTGCATCTTTGAGCCCAGTACTAATCCTGAAAAGTAATTTTAACCGTACTTACCAGTAACTTGAATTTCCTTCCATAGGATATCATTGCCTGCTTTTTGCTGAAAAAGTTTCTAAGTGTCGATTTTTGAACTTAGAAATATTCCTCTAAAATCAGCAGAACTACGAATTCCGATTTACTCACCTGTTATCAGGAGAGACCTCAGTGCTGCATCTTTGAGCCCAGTACTGATCCTGAAAAGTAATTCTAACCGTACTTACCAGTAACTTGAATTTCCTTCCATAGGCTAACATTGACTGGTTTCACTTGGAAATTCTTCTGTCGATTCTTGAAACTTACAAATATTCCTCTAAAATCAGCAGAACTACGATATCCGATTTACTCACCTGTTATCAGGAGAGAACCCAGTGCTGCATCTTTTAGCCCAGCACTGACCCTGAAAAGTAATTCTAACCGTACTTACCAGTAACTTGTATTTCCGTCCATAGGAATCCATTGTCTGGTTTTCAGCAGAAAAGTTTCAGTTTCGATTTTCACAAACTACAAATATTCCTTAAAAATCACCTGTATGACTTAAACGCATTCTTTCAACTGTTTACAGGAGATGCACCAGTGCTGGATCCAGGATCCACCACTGAGTAAGAAAAAGTAACGATAACACTACTTACCTGCTAAGTGAATTTCCTCCCATAGGATAACATTGGTGATTCTATGTGAAAAAGTTTGTGTCAACTTTTAAAATACAATAATATTCCTTAAAAATCACTACTGTAACCAAAACGCTTTTACTCAACTGTTTACAGGAGATGTCCCAGGACTGAATCTAGGATCCAGTCCTGTGGTTAGAAAAGTAATCCATAAAGTAACTAATTGCATTTAAGTAGAAATTCACATTGAGCTCAATGTTGCATTGTGTTTGAAATTGTGTTGCCCATTGCAACAACTGTAACTACTGTACTTAAAAGTCTATTGCCTATTTGCAAAGTATTTAAACTAAAGTAATTCATTCTGAGAAAGTATATTTTGTAATGTAATGTATAATGTAATTACAATGTAATTTAAAAGATAAAATATCTAAAAATAAATAGTTTAAAAAACTGTAGTAAATCAGTATCAAAAAAATAAATATAACAATTAATACATTTAAACATTGTCATTTACAAAACCTTTGAAATTCACTGAAAAAAACCATAGGTTTCAGACATGTTATAGTTATGAATTAGCATTTAAAAAACATTTGAAATTCACAGAAAAAACCATAGGTTTCAGGCACGTTATAGTTAGAAATTAGCATTTAAAAAACCTTACAAATTCACTGAAAAAACCATAGGTTTTAGGGACAGTTATAGTTAGTTGGACATTGCACTCATACAAAACCCGTGAAATTCCCCCGTTATAGTTAGTTCAGGTAACTATAACTCGCGCCCACAATGCACTGCTGATGACGTCACATATTACATCACTCATGACATGGTCAGTGACATCACTGATGACATCACTGATGACATCTCAAATGACATCACTGATGACATCACTGATGACATCATCCATGTGATAATTTCATGCATCTTCTCACACCCTAATATAACTTTTGATACACCCACTCTAAATTACAGACTGCCATTCTCAAAACCATACACACTCCAATATCAATAACTACATACCCACTCACTGATTCTTAGGTCTACACACACATCTACTCACTCACCCGTACAGTCACTCATACTTACAGTCACTCAGTACAGGACCATCATATGCACTAATACACCTATATAAACACTCACACACCGCCACTCATCCATAGAGGTACTCACACACCTAGTCAGTCATGCACAAAATTAATCACACACCCATTTACTCACCTATACAGTTATACACACACCAGCTCACTTACTCATACAAATACTAGCACATTCTTACGCTCTTATACAATAACTGATACAAGCCCACACGCATCCATACAGCCACTCTCACAATCACACACTCTCACGTATAGCCATTTAAATTCTCTAACACACATATATACTGCCTTTTACATATGTAGCTACTCGCACATGTACCACTCAGATATACATTCACTCACTAACACACCCATACACACAATCACCCACCCAAGCAGTCCATCACAGATGCACTCTTCAAATCATGCACCCTTTGAATCACCCACTCACACATCTATGTACAGAGTCACACACACCCCACCCACACAAATACTCAGGCACCCATACAGATACTCAGAGAACCAATCAATAACCCATATAGACACTCATGTAGCTATTCGCAAATCCATGCATCCACTTACACACCACCAGACAGACGGATACAGACATTCACACAGTTTAGTCACTAACCCATGCATTCAGTAAGATACGTTTAATCACTCACTTGTAGAGTCAGTCACGCACGCACTAAATCATCCATTCAGCCACTTATACACCCACTCATTCTTCAATACGCCTTTCCCTATATATATTAAACATATTTAAACTGTACAGAAACACACAGTCACTGGATGATGTCATCAGTGATGTCATCAGTGATGTCACTGACCATGTCATGAGTGATGTAATATGTGACGTCATCAGCAGTGCATTGCGGGGGCGCGAGTTATAGTTACCTGAACTAACTATAACGGGGGAATTTCACGGGTTTTGTATGAGTGCAATGTCCAACTAACTATAACTGTCCCTAAAACCTATGTTTTTTTCAGTGAATTTGTAAGGTTTTTTAAATACTAATTTCTAACTATAACGTGCCTGAAACCTATGGTTTTTTCAGTGAATATATATATATATATATATATATATATATATATATATATAAATGAAAAACAACGGCCCTCATTATGAGTACTCCGTTATTTTCCAATCCCTGTTATTGTTTGTATAGGAATTGGAATTGCAAGTTTTGTGGTAGTTGCCAAATGCCTCCCAGTTTTCCACAGAGATCCCTGCCGAATTTTACCAGGGGGCAACGCCTGATAAATACCAGGACATGCCGTTTTTGTTGCTCGGAGCACCAACATCGACATGTTTTGCCCCATTATAAAGTGCACTACTTGTAATAGACGACTATTATTGCTAAATTTAAATTCCAATCCCCGAGGTATTAGATTTGAAAAGGTGCTATAATAATCACCTAGTCAGATGGGTCACTTGTAATGAGGGCCTATATATTTAAGACATGTGCCCTTAAATTCACTGAAAACCTAAAAATTATTTTACTATGTAGGTTCAGCTGCATTTTCCATAAGACAGGCCTAGGTGTGATTAAAATATGTAATTTCTTTTCTCATCTGGGAAAAATGCTAGAAATGTCAATCCAAGTTATTTCATGCCTAATTTTCAAAATTGGATGTAAGGGTGTAAGCATATTTTTCATAACTTGAGTGGAAATGTAACTTTGAATCTAAAAACATTTTAGACTGTGCATGCTATAACTGACTTGAACGCATTCCTGCCACTCATCACAGATCCAGGAACAGCTGGCAGAACAATGAACAGCCTTAGCACTCCCTCTTTCGAATTGGAGATGGCAAGAAGGGCTTCTCCTATTGGGTCCAAGGACTATTGCAGATATCCTGGCTTCAGTCACAATGGGAAAAAGAAAAGAGCTGATGAAGGTGATAGGGAGCTTGTGAGAAAGTGGGTTTGTGGATTGACGGGATTGTGAGCCCCGGTCAAGCAACAGACACAATCCTTTGCAGTGTAAACCACAAAAAGTCACTAAAGTAACATGTGCTTAACCCAGGGTAGCTTGGCATAAAAAAGCAATCAGGTTTAACTTAGCGGCAATGTATAAAGCATTTATGCAGCACACAAACAGTAATAAAGCGGAAACACAACACAAGAAAAATCCCAGTACTGAGTATTGCTAACACCCGGGCCCTGGAACTGTTCTCTAAGAGTCAAATGGTCGGTTAAATTGTTGGATTCATGTTGCTACTTCATGGACAATTCCTTTTTGCATAATTTATGCAGATCTCTAAGCCTGAAAAGGCATTGTTTTGACTTTTAGTGGGTGCTCCCTTCTGTCTAGACAAAGCTATGGCTCTCTGACAAGCTCTAACAAAGGTGAAACATATTTGTCAGTCTAGTTTTATTCATTTCAAGTTGGCTTGAATGGTATTTTACCAATCCAAAGACATAATACTGTGTCTGGGATAATAAAATACTTTTTCATTTTTGAGTTCAGCCTGGATTACTCTTGGTAATCCTATGCTTAAACGCTGTGCAGGAAAAAAGGCAAAAGGCTTTGTCACTTAACTCGGTCGGCATAGATGGCACTGTGCTAATCCTATGTTTTAAACACACATTTGAGTTGAGCAGATTTGGGGTGTTGGTGGTATTGTAGAGTGGTTCATATAATGGAGCTGCTTTCCATCTAAAACCTGAGAAATAGTGTTCCCTGCTTACTTTTTTGCATAATGTATGCCGCACTCTAAACCTGAAAGGGTATTGTTTATATGCACAGTTTGACGACTCCCCGGGGGGGGGGTCATCATATAATCTTTGATTGTTTTCACCTTCCATGGGGGGATGATTGGGCTCCGATAGTGGGAAACCAATGTGGGATCACACTGCTTCACCCCCCAGCAGGTTCGCCCCTAAGCATTATGGTGAATGCTGTTCGCCAAGCGTGTGTACTTGCAAAAGTCTTTCGAGTATTTCACCAGGTTGGTGCAGATTAGTGCTGGCCATCTCTATACACGTGTTTCTGGATTCTTATCCGTCGTCAGTAGAGATTAGGCGTTCAAATATTTGGGGTTGCTGAGCAGGCTGCCAAAGTGTTCTCGGGTCACAGTACCTCTCAAGGCGCGCAGGTGCCTCTCCACGAGCTCGTCAGCTCAAGCGGCTCAAGGGAACCTTTTAAACAGGAAACCAATGTGGGATCACACTGCTTCACCCCCCAGCAGGTTCGCCCCTAAGCATTATGGTGAATGCTGTTCACCAAGCGTATGTACTTGCAAAAGTCTTTCGAGTATTTCACTAGGTTGGTGCAGATTAGTGCTGGCCATCTCTATACACGTGTTTCTGGATTCTTATCCGACGTCAGTAGAGATTAGGCGTTCAAATATTTGGGGTTGCTGAGCAGGCTGCCAAAGTGTTCTCGGGTCACAGTACCTCTCAAGGCGCGCAGGTGCCTCTCCTCGAGCTCGTCAGCTCAAGCGGCTCAAGGGAGCCTTTTAAACAGGAAACCAATGTGGGATCACACTGCTTCACCCCCCAGCAGGTTCGCCCCTAAGCATTATGGTGAATGCTGTTCGCCAAGTGTGTGTACTTGCAAAAGTCTTTCGAGTATTTCACCAGGTTGGTGCAGATTAGTGCTGGCCATCTCTATACACGTGTTTCTGGATTCTTATCCGTCGTCAGTAGAGATTAGGCGTTCAAATATTTGGGGTTGCTGAGCAGGCTGCCAAAGTGTTCTCGGGTCACAGTACCTCTCAAGGCGCGCAGGTGCCTCTCCACGAGCTCGTCAGCTCAAGCGGCTCAAGGGAGCCTTTTAAACAGGAAACCAATGTGGGATCACACTGCTTCACCCCCCAGCAGGTTCACCCCTAAGCATTATGTTGAATGCTGTTCGCCAAGCGTGTGTACTTTCAAAAGTCTTTCGAGTATTTCACCAGGTTGGTGCAGATTAGTGCTGGCCATCTCTATACACATGTTTCTGGATTCTTATCTGTCGTCAGTAGAGATTAGGCGTTCAAATATTTGGGGTTGCTGAGCAGGTTGCCAAAGTGTTCTCGGGTCACAGTACCTCTCAAGGCGCGCAGGTGCCTCTCCATGAGCTCGTCAGCTCAAGCGGCTCAAGGGAGCCTTTTAAACAGGAAACCAATGTGGGATCACACTGCTTCACCCCCCAGCAGGTTCGCCCCTAAGCATTATGGTGAATGCTGTTCGCCAAGCGTTTGTACTTGCAAAAGTCTTTCGAGTATTTCACCAGGTTGGTGCAGATTAGTGCTGGCCATCTCTATACACGTGTTTCTGGATTCTTATCCGTCGTCAGTAGAGATTAGGCGTTCAAATATTTGGGGTTGCTGAGCAGGCTGCCAAAGTGTTCTCGGGACACAGTACCTCTCAAGGCGCGCAGGTGCCTCTCCACGAGCTCGTCAGCTCAAGCGGCTCAAGGGAGCCTTTTAAATAGGAAACCAATGTGGGATCACACTGCTTCACCCCCCAGCAGGTTCGCCCCTAAGCATTATGGTGAATGCTGTTCGCCAAGCGTGTGTACTTGCAACAGTCTTTCGAGTATTTCACCAGGTTGGTGCAGATTAGTGCTGGCCATCTCTATACAATTGTTTCTGGATTCTTATCCGTCGTCAGTAGAGATTAGGCGTTCAAATATTTGGGGTTGCTGAGCAGGCTGCCAAAGTGTTCTCGGGTCACAGTACCTCTGAAGGCGCGCAGGTGCCTCTCCACGAGCTCATCAGCTCAAGCGGCTCAAAGGAGCCTTTTAAACAGGAAACCAATGTGGGATCACACTGCTTCACCCCCCAGCAGGTTCGCCCCTAAGCATTATGGTGAATGCTGTTCGCCAAGCGTGTGTACTTGCAAAAGTCTTTCGAGTATTTCACCAGGTTGGTGCAGATTAGTGCTGGCCATCTCTATACACATGTTTCTGGATTCTTATCTGTCGTCAGTAGAGATTAGGCGTTCAAATATTTGGGGTTGCTGAGCAGGTTGCCAAAGTGTTCTCGGGTCACAGTACCTCTCAAGGTGCGCAGGTGCTTCTCCATGAGCTCGTCAGCTCAAGCAGCTCAAGGGAGCCTTTTAAACAGGAAACCAATGTGGGATCACACTGCTTCACCCCCCAGCAGGTTCGCCCCTAAGCATTATGGTGAATGCTGTTCGCCAAGCGTTTGTACTTGCAAAAGTCTTTCGAGTATTTCACCAGGTTGGTGCAGATTAGTGCTGGCCATCTCTATACACGTGTTTCTGGATTCTTATCCGTCGTCAGTAGAGATTAGGCGTTCAAATATTTGGGGTTGCTGAGCAGGCTGCCAAAGTGTTCTCGGGACACAGTACCTCTCAAGGCGCGCAGGTGCCTCTCCACGAGCTCGTCAGCTCAAGCGGCTCAAGGGAGCCTTTTAAACAGGAAACCAATGTGGGATCTCACTGCTTCACCCCCCAGCAGGTTCGCCCCTAAGCATTATGGTGAATGCTGTTCGCCAAGCGTGTGTACTTGCAACAGTCTTTCGAGTATTTCACCAGGTTGGTGCAGATTAGTGCTGGCCATCTCTATACATGTGTTTCTGGATTCTTATCCGTCGTCAGTAGAGATTAGGCGTTCAAATATTTGGGGTTGCTGAGCAGGCTGCCAAAGTGTTCTCGGGTCACAGTACCTCTGAAGGCGCGCAGGTGCCTCTCCACGAGCTCATCAGCTCAAGCGGCTCAAAGGAGCCTTTTAAACAGGAAACCAATGTGGGATCACACTGCTTCACCCCCCAGCAGGTTCGCCCCTAAGCATTATGGTGAATGCTGTTCACCAAGCGTGTGTACTTGCAAAAGTCTTTCGAGTATTTCACCAGGTTGGTGCAGATTAGTGCTGGCCATCTCTATACACGTGTTTCTGGATTCTTATCCGTCGTCAGTAGAGATTGGGCTCCGATAGTGGTGCAATCAGCTGCCAAGGGAAAGAAAAATATTGCTCCCATTACTTTTGTACTGCTGCCTTGGTGTTTTTAGGTGCTCCTCTCCAGGCAGCAGTGTAAGGCCATTTCAGTTACTGATCAGTTATTGTACCAATCCCATTTTATTTCCATCAAACACAGCCTACATCACGGGGAATTGAGTGAGCCCACTTTAGCTAGTAATCAGTTATTCAGCAACTCATTTTTTGCTTTGGTCACAGTATGTAGGAGGTCGTGGTGGTTGGGCTGATACATTGCCCTATAAAGTTGTGGGCGGAAGCATACTTTTTATGGCTGAATAACTGGTCAGAGGCAGAAGTGGATTCCATGATATATAGTTCACAGTGTAAAATTACCATGTGAATGACACAATAACTGATCAGTGCCTGACGTGGACTGATGTGGGCTGACACACTACACTTTGATGAAGAGGGTGGAAGCAGAGGGGCTAGCTTTATTGTGAGACAATCGCATTTTGCTCTTTCAAAAGGAGCACATTTCACAAATAATTTTCTCCTGGGATCTGGGATAAATGTAGCATAATGTTCTGTTGTCTTTTTGTGTGTTGAAACGAACACATTTTTTTCTTATCTTTTTCTCTTAGCTTTGTTGGAGAAGTTTTTGTCAGTGTTGGATCTCTGGAAAAGTTTGTTGTGTCACATGTGCAAGTTTGAGACTATTGTTGTTGTGATCACACTTTACTATACTCTCACAGCATTACATTATACTCTATCAGTTCATAGCACAACCCTTCTCTCCCCCACAAGGCACACAGCATTCACATCTATGGGTATCTCTGCAATCTACCACAGGCAGAATTTTTGGGTTAGAAAGTAGAGATGGCGTCTCATTGGATAACTGCTTCAGAGACTCTAACTCAAATAATGGAGGAGAGTGCTAGGAAAGGGTCTGATGCTGAGGCAGTAAGGAGGTGGGACATGGAGCAGTAGCTGAGGGTGATTTTTCAGTCAGAGCTCCTTGGGATGATGACTCATCTTCCAGTGATTCTGATGAATACTGCCCTGCTAGTTGTGATGTCACTTCCCAAGCACTAACTATGCAGTGAAGGGCTATTGACAAGGTAGACCAATGTAGAGACAGCACCAAGCACAGACTGACTGCTCACTTGGCAAACTCCTAATTTAGTTCAGTCAGTAATTACCACAGTCACTGGAGATGCTGGATGTAAGGTCTACAGCAATTTTTTGCCTATTGACTACTCCCCTCTTTTTCTGGATGTAGACTTCGTTGAGGAAATTGTGCAGCAAACACATTTCTATGCTAAACTATTTCTGAGGGAGAAAGGAGGCACTCTGCTGCCTCACTCTATGGCACAATCATGACTCCCACTTAATTTGGGGAGCTGAAAGAAATTCCGGGCCTAACGCTGAAGATGGGACTAGTCCACAAACCAACCGTACAGTCCTGCCAGTCTACTTGTGCGGTTTAGGTAACACACTGTTTTGCACCGGTCATGAGCAGAGACAGGTTTTTAATTTTGCAACATATGCTGTATTTCAGTGACATTGCCCATGGACTACCCAGACCATGACAGGTTATTCAAAATTCAGCCTGTTGTGGGACATTCGTCTGCCAAATTTCCAGAAATGTATTCTCAGTTGACGAGTCCTTGATCTTGTACAAAGGACAACAGCTGTTCAGACAGCACATTCCTAGTAAAAAAGCTTGTTATGGCATCAAGATGTCATGCTGTGTGAGAGCTTTACTGGTTATGTTAACAGCCTGAGAGCATACACAGGGAAGGACTCCACAATAAATCCTACAGGTTGTCCTTCCACGTTAGGAGTTAGTGAGGAGATTATATGGGAGCTTGCCCAATCTCTCATTCATAAAGGTCATAACCATTATGTAGATAAAGTCTATACAGGAGTCCAGCTGTTTATAAGCTGTACAAATCTGGCACTGTGTTTTGAGGTGCCATTAGAGTGCACGACAAAGGATTCACTCAGGAGCTTGTTTGCAAGAAGCTCTAAAAAGGCATTGCAGTGTGTTTCACTGACAAATTCTCAAACAGGCATCAAGTATATGTGCTCACAACACTTAACAATTAGGGGTGGGCAGTGAACTCTGCTCTGTCCGTGGAGTTCGCTGAGATTTGCCCGCTTTGCACTCCGCTTGGAGTGCTGAGTTCGACAAAGCCTCTGTGGGCCGCCGCGTTTAAAATGCAGAGTTGAGTCCTTTATTCGCAGTCTAGGTTGCCATTGCCCGCTGTACTCTAGCTGCTCTTCTCTCTTTGGTGTGACTGTGAGGTTGGAGGGAGACACTCTACCCTCAGCTTCATGTCTCCACTGCGCCGGCATGCTGCAGTTGAAAGTGAAACAGAACAGAAGTGGCAGATGAAGATAGGAGAGGAGGGGCAGAGAGAGGTCGACTCGATATCAGTGAGCAGAACAGGAGCTCTGGACCTGGCCTCATGGGGAACCACCTGCAACTCATCCCGGGTACTGTGAGTCGTGGTCTACTTATACTTAATGCTTGGTAAAAGTACAACAATGGCTGCTGTGGTATAGCTCCTTTGGTTAAGCTCTGATATGGGCATGTGACCCACTGCAGTCCAGCCCGAGAGTTATATGCTGCCTGTCGCTGGGTAGTACTAGTCCATGAATCCATCGGTACCCCTCCTCTCTCAGTTCTGCACTGCCCTTTCTCCCATGGGCTCTTCTAATGGCAAGCCGCGTCACTCCCTGTAAAAATGATTTATTACAGAAGTAGACCAAACATTCACAGCTTCCGGCCCTCCCCCTCCTTCCTGGTAACTAGCTGTGCATATTGCTCTCTGCTTGGTAATGAGTTACAAACATTATGGGACGGCTCTGGTTGAAAAGACTGCCTGCTGCAACTCAATTAGTTGTTGATGGTTGTTGAAAGGCTCACACTAATAAATCAGACCTGCTGTAGGGTCCTGCGCTTGTGTAACATGGACAATAGTGCATGCTAGTGCACGTTTTAAACAAAAAAAGTTCCAGCATACTGTGTGTGTAATAGCTGAACTTGAATGGTCAATATTCCAGGATAGAACGTGCATGTGTGCTTGTAGTAAAAATTATTATAACTGGGTGTGTCTGCATGTGTAACAAAAAAAACAGACATAATTGAACACTATTACCATGTGTGTGTTACTGTTTATCTTCAAATGTTTGTGTGAAAAAGCAATGTTGCAGAATATTACAGAATCAAGAATATGTATGTAATGAGCACAAATATACAATAGTGCATGGTTGTGCATGTTTGTTATAATAAACTAGCAATATTTCGGGAGTCCAGGAGAACTCTTGCCTTTGCACTCCTGTGCTGATCTGTCACTTCCAAAATGTGGAAGCGCTGCGCATCTCTACAGCAAGGCATGAGACTTCACAGGCAGGGCGTGAAGCGGACCAACCAGGAAGAGGGGCAGAACAGAAGACAAAAGTAGGATAGAAGACGTCACCCATACCAGCTGGTTATGAAAATGAAAGCCTATACTTCTCGTAAGCCTTTGGCCAGACAGTGTTAAGTAAAGACTGTTCTCTCCTTATTTGTCTGCCTAACCTGTTCCCACGACTGAGTGCCCATGTTATGAAGAGAGACACTCCTTCCAGTAGGTTGACGTTCACAGCAGAAATACTTTTTCTGTACAAGATGGAGTTCTTAGAAAGTGCTATGGTGCTGACGAATCTTTGCGGACTCAAGTTGAGTTTTTATTCAACTCCGCAAACTCTGCCAACCCTATTAATGATGAGAGCACTTCTCCCATCACGGTGTGCGGACAGTTGGCAAAAGTCCATAAGCCCACCTGTATACTTGATTATAAGAACATGGGTGGAGTGGATAAAAATGATCAAGTTGCTTAACCGTATAATACAAATCAGAAAATTCACACATGGCATAAGAAGTTGATTACTGATTCAGTTGGCAATATATAATGCCAATGTTGGTTGATCGGCAGACCACCACAGGAAGATTAATGTCCTTCCTTCACTTTCAGTTGTCTGTTGTTGAAAGCCTTACTGCTGTAGAAGCAATAACTTCTACTTCGTCTGTTGTTGTAGACATTGCAAGGCTGCAGGATTGTCTCTTTGCCAACTGCATTCCCGTAGCAGAGCAAAAGAGTCGCTGATATCGGTGATGTAGAGTTTGTGCTCAGTAAGGAAAGAGCAAGGAGAGTGGATATTACTGACCCAAATGCCTATTTTAGCCTGGACTGTGTTCATCAACTTGCTTCACTTTGTACTACACAAAAGTGAAGTTCTGGGAAACTGACTGAAGTAGAGCACATAGGTTAGGAGTTACGCTTTGCCCAAAATGACTGTTCATGGATATATATCCTTCCATTGTCTATTACTTGAGTAGTTATGTAGCCTTGGAAATGTATCAATCTAATTTTGAAAGACGTTTAATCCAAGATATTTTTTTTCTAATTTAGATTTGTGCCTACATTTATTTACTGACTCCAGTAAAAAGGCACACATTGATTTTGCTTTGGCTGCTTGCCACCTTCATCCCCAATCACAAATGTGCAGTAAGTTCTGTCCACCGCATTACAAGTGCATTTCAGTGAATGCATGGCACATAACTGTCAACAGGACATGCATCAAGTTTGACTGAATTCCTGTACACCAAACCCTAAGACCCTTAGGGGATATTTACAATAATATGTCAAAGCGCGGTGTTACTCCAAAATTGGTAACGCCACGCTCTGACATTTTGTAAATGCAGGGATGCTCCGTATTTTTTTTTTTTTTTAAAACATTTTATTGTGAATAGTATACACAACAAACAGAGCATTTCACACTTAATGACCGTTACATAGCTTAAATGACATATTATAACAAACAATAGCACTGTACCTAGTAAGTGGAAATATAAATACAGTTGTACCCATCCCGTCACTGTTTCAGTTTCGAAATCTCGTGCCTCCCTTAGGGGATTGCTCATAGTGTGCCTGCTTCCTATTTTTCAGTCGCTTAAGTCCGTGTCTGAGTCCTCGGGTGGAGGGGCACATATATTACCCCGATAAGTGTTCCACTTCCCCCATACTCGTGTCCATTTTCGGGGGCATCCCCTATTGATAAAGACTGCCTTTTCCGCCACCATGGCGCTATCGAGGTCGCGACACCACTGCTGATGGGAGGGTATCGTTGGGGCTCCCCAATGCTGTGTGACATTTCTTTTGGCTATTGTAATACTGAGGGTCGCTCAGTCCTGTGCTGCGTGTTTGAGATCTGTGGGTTCCCACACATTAAGTAGGCATCTCCGCGGTTCAGGGGGGACCTCGACCCCACATACCTGGGTGATCATAGCCATAACCGCCCTCCAGTATTGTGTAATGTGGGGACAGTCCCATATCGTGTGATAGAAAGTACCCGTGAGCCCAAAACCCCTCAGGCAAAGTGGTGTGTCTGCCCTCCCTATTTTGTGCAGTGTCGTTCTCGCGTAGTACGTTCTGTGCAGTATTTTGAGTTGCACGAGTTTTAACCTGGAAGGGGTCGCCACCTCCCGTGGGGACGCCAGTGCCTCCTGCCATTCTTGTTCGTCCATCTCCAGCACCTCCGCCTGCCATCTCTCTTTTAGGGTTTGTGTGGGATCTTTCTGATTATTGATCAACTTTCGGTATGTTAATGAGATTGCCTTTTTAGATAGTGAGTCTGTTAATAAACGATCCTCGAGTGGGGAGGACTCTGGCAGATCGGCTCCCGGAGGTATGGCCTTCACCAGGGCGTGCTTAATTTGAGTATATCGATATTGTTCCCTCCCTGCCATCTTATACGTTGCCTGTAACTGTGCGAATGAAATCACCTCTCCCTTTTTCCATAGGTCGCCGACCCTGGAAATGCCTATGAGGTCCCATCTTGTAAAGCCCTTGCTCATGCGTAGTCTGCCAAGCCTGGGGGAGGCCCACAGTGGCGTATGTTGCGTTACCACCCCTTCCCATCCTAGCGCACGTTGCGCCGCGAACCAGACCTGCACTGTGTGGGCCGTGGGTCCTATTAGTGTGTTTTTCTTTGGTTTGTCATATAAGGCACCCAGAAGTCCGTTCGTACCTAGAGTGTGCCTGTCCATGCGCAGAGCAGGTTCGTCCTGCGGGGCATGCAGCCATTGATTAATCACTATGAGCTGGGAAGCCCAGTAGTATAACCGGACGTTAGGCAGGGCGATGCCGCCATCGTACCAGCTCCGAGTTAGTTTACACATAGCTATTCGGTGAGGTTTTCCTTCCCATAGAAGGTGGCCCACCTCCGCCTCAATGGCTTTAAAGTATGAAAGGGGAACTGGCATGGGTGTATTTTGTAGTGCATATAAGAACCTAGGGAGAGCCATCATTTTAAACAACGCCGCCCTCCCCAGCAGTGTCAGTGGGAGGGAGTGCCAACTTTTAACGTCATTCTTCAGCCTCCTCAGAGGTGGGAGTAAATTACGTTCTATGAATTGCGAATGGTGGGGCGTGATGTTTATACCGAGATACTTAAAACCGTCTTGTGCTATCTGTATCGCAGCTCCCCGGGGCAAGCGTGGGGGGGGGCCTTTGAGTATATATAGCATCGATTTGGCCCAGTTGATTGAGTAGCCTGAGACCCTCCCATATGACGCACAGATGTCAAGAAGGCGATTAATGGACCGGCTCGGGTGTGTCAAATATAAGAGTATGTCGTCCGCATATAGGGAGATACGGTCCTCCCATCCCTCTGTCCATTTCATCCCCTGAATCACCGGGTCCTTCCGTATCCATGCCGCCATCGGTTCCAACACTAGGGCGAACAGTAGTGGGGAGAGGGGACAGCCTTGCCTAGTTCCTCTCCCCAGCGGAAAGTCCTCTGACAAACGTCCATTTACCACTACTTGTGCCAATGGCTGTGCGTAGAGCAGTTGTATCCAGACTCAGAATTTTGGTCCAAAACCGAAATGTCGCAGCACCGCAAAAAGGAAGGGCCACTCCACCCGATCGAAGGCCATACTGGCATCCAGTGATAGAATAACCGCTTCTTCTTGGATACAAGGCCCTCGAGCCAACACACCATGCAGCCGTCACAGGTTCATTGCCGTGTTTCTGCTCGGCATGAAGACGGACTGGTCTGGGTGTATGAGTGCAGCAAGATGGGGCTGCAGCCTGGCCGCTAGCGCCTTAACTAGTATTTTCGCCTCCGCATTAAGGAGCGAGATCGGTCGATAGGAGTTACACTCCTGAGGGGGTTTGCCGGGTTTAAGTATTGCTATAAGTGTCGCCACCCTCTGATCTCGAGGTAGTATTCCCTCCTCCAGGCTAGCGAGGTACATTCTTAGCAGGTGCGGCACCAGTACGTCTGCCTCTCTTTTGAATAATTCTACTGGGACACCATTGGGCCCCAGGGCTTTCCCTGGCTGGAGTCCTCTAATGGCTGCAGCGATTTCCTCTCTCGTGAGGTCCGCTTCCAGTAGTTGTGCATCTTGCGATGTCAGTCTTGGGAGACGTATGTCTTTTAGGAAGTCTAAGTTTTCCTCAACTGTAGCCGTAGCAACAGGAGTATAGACTGTTTCATAGTGGCGTGCAAAAGCCTTGATAATGTCATCAGGATCCGTAATTGCCTCCCCATTTGTCAATTTGAGTTGTGCTACCCACCTGGCGGCCCTATCCTTTTTGTCCAACCACGCCAGCAGCCTGCCCGCCTTGTCCCCCACTTCGTAGATTGTGTGCTGCGTTTTCGCGATTCGTGCCCTGGCCGCCTCCCATACGTGGTCCCTGTAGGCTTGTTTAGCGAGACTAAGAGCATGCGTAGTGGCATCGTTGGGGTCTATAGCGTGTATGCCCTCCGCATGGTCAACCGCTCGTTCCAGCTCCACTACCTGTTGTGTAATGTCGCGTTTGTGGGCAGAGATCACGGAGATGGCTTGTCCGCGTAGGACCGTCTTGTAGGCTTCCCAAATAACGATGGGAGAGGCCACTGAATGTGTGTTTTCCTGAAAGTATTGTGTCGAGGAGTTATGCATGGCCTTTCTTATGGTTGGGACCTTGAGATACCCAGGGTGAATGGGGAAAATACGTCTGCGACCCGTGAGGTGTGATGTGTATGTTAATAGTATTGGTGAATGATCTGAGATACCTCTAGGGAGGTGTTTAATGTCTTGTATTTTATCTAAACCCGTTGGTGCTGTGAGAAAGAAGTCTAGTCGGGAAAGACTGTTATGCGCGCCTGAGTGATATGTGTACTGATGTTCTGTTGGGTTTCTCATGCGCCAAACATCTACCAAACCCAGTGCGTCGGTGAATTCCTGCAAGGGCGATGGGTTCGCTTCCCGCCCCCTCGGAGGATGTCTATCCCATGCATCATTCATTGTGGCGTTGAAATCGCCCCCTATGATAAGGTCCCCAGGGGGCAAATCGAGCAGGAACCTACCCAGGGCTGGGAAGGCAAGCGTGTGTAGTGCTGGAGGGATGTACACGGAGACAAAGTTATATACCTTCCCTCCCACTGGCAGGAGGCCGCAGCAAATCGCCCCTGATCATCTATCCATGTTCCGGTCATTACCAGAGGGCAGCTTTTCCTAATCAGGATCCCGACCCCCTAGATCCAGATGTAAATTCAGAGTGGGCTACCATTTTAAACCCCCATCTGTCCAGTGCTTTAACAGACGCGCCCACCAGATGTGTTTCTTGTAACAGGCTGACTGATGGGGTATGCCTCTTAAGGTATTGTAATACTAGACCTCGTTTTATCTTGTGACCGAGTCCGTTCACTTTCCAGGATATCATGGTCAACGGAGAGCCCAGTGTATGTGCGTTGTCTAACCTCAAACTTGTGACCTCTGATGCCATAGTTGTGGGAGTTTATTGACAATTGTACGGCAGTGGGTCTTAACCAGTGGAATACCTAGTGTGTGTAGTAACGGTCGGGTGACTAATTCTGTCCGCTGCACATGATCTCGTGTGTATGATGTGAAATGAACAATCATGAACAAAAAACAAACCCCCCCCACCTCCCCTGCCAGACGGATTCTCAACTACCCGCCACCCCAACAATGCAGAGTGCTTTGATCCCATTGAACAGTACTTGCGTGCGGGGGGAAGTCCGAGAGGCGTCTTGGTCGTCTCCTTACTCAAAGACAATTATTCAACTGCGGAACGTAACGTTTCGGTGCATTCTCAAAGTCTCATTGTGCTGCCTCAGTTCGTGTTCTGGGAGGACCTGTCTGTTCAGACCCTCCTTCGTCCTCCAATTGCGCACTGCAGGTCGTGGCTCGAACTGCGTGCATGTCCCCGGGTCGGGGTCAGGCCCGACAATGCAATGTCACCTGGTTTCACATCCCGGCCTCCGTCGGCGAAGAATCTTCTTCCTCGTTCACATGACTGTGGTCCCGGGAGTCGTCTCCCTCCCTGAGTTGCCGTTGACGTCTCCCTGTCCGTCAGGGTCCTCCCACCTGCCTCCAACCTTCGAGCCAGTCATGGGCCTCCTCCGGCGTTTCAAAGAACCAAGTTTTTCCGTCTGCCACCACTCGTAGTTTCGCCAGAAACAACATTGAATAGGATAGCTCTCTGCTTCTGAGTTCCTTTTTTACTTCAAGGAAGCTCCTACGACGCTTTATGACTGCCGCCGTATAGTCCGGAAAAAAGGAGACCACAGAGTTCTGTATACGTAGTGGAGGAGCCACCCTTGGTGTTTGTAGTATGACATCACGATCCGAAAATTAAAGATGCGGGCCAGGATGGGTCTGGGGGGAGCCCCGAGCTTTGGCCTGCCCCCCGGTACCTTTGTGCTCTTTCCACTGAGAAAAAGGTCGAGAGGCCCCAGTGTTGAAGTCTAGATTTGATAAGGTCTTCTATGTAAAGATCCATTGCAGGGCCACCTTCACTTTCCGGAACTCCCGTAATTCTGACATTGTTGCGCCGGGAGCGCCTTTCCTGATCGTCAAGCTTTGCCGCCATTAGCTTATTTTCAGCTTCCAATTGACTGACCTTCTTGAGCAGGGTGGTAGTGTCTTTAGCGAGGGTCGTCGTCACCTGTTCAACCTCAGTGACTCTGGTGGCCATTTTTTGAAAGTCTGCCCTCAGGAAGGAGACGTCGGATGAGATCGATCCCACCGTTGTTTGCACGTTGTTGAGGGCGGACATGATATCCTCCAGTGTGACCTTGGCCGGTCCCTCCGGTACCGGGGCTTTGTCAGGTGGGGCCTGCCGTTCAGGCAGAGCTGGGAAGTCTTTTGAGTAAGCATATTTATCCAGCTTGACCTGGGGGGTCGTGCGTGGGCCTCTGCCCCCCATCTATTGCTGGTTTTCAGGGCACTAGACGGTACTCGCCGCCGCCTGTTGCGTGTCTTTGAGCCACGAGCGGCCTGTCGGTTTTCTCGCCGCGCCACTAGTTCGTGGTTGGCCGGGCAGAATGGTGGTGGGCAGCTCCCGTTTGATACTGGCCCAGTACGGGGTACCACGGGTGCCGGTGTTGCCTGTACCCTCCCCCGGGACTTTCTCTGGATCTATAGGCCGGGCCCGCCAGTTCTCAGCCTCCTTGTTGCACAGCGTGTGAGCGGGGCGTCTTCTGTGCCTGGATACACCGCCGACGCAGATGCCAATGATGTAGCTTTCAGGGCTAGGGTATTGTTTCCCCTTACCTGCCCTCGATTCACAGGTGAAAAAGGCCGCCGGGCGCCTTCACAAGCGCCGCCTGACTCCCCTCGTCACCAGCAGCCCTCCAGCATCTCGGACCCCCACCGGGGATCTTCCTGCACTGATGGTAGGGCCGCTCGGCCGGAGCGACCTCCGGTTCTCTCGGGCTCTGTTTGATAGCTGCTGCGCCCGCCCGACCGCCTTGGTCTTGCCGAGTCGTGCACGTCCTGCCCGGGCCTCTCCACCAATTGAGACCACGGCTTCAGTCACGCGTCCAGGCCGCTCCTTTCATCAGGGCCTCCGATTCGTGCGGAATGCATGTTACAGTCGGGAGTTGGGTCGGAAGGTGCCTCACATGCTCCGATACCTGTGAGTGTCTTTGAGGCCGGATTTGTGGACGGATAATGTGCCGGATTGTTAGGGGAACTTGCGCCTTCCCCGGAGCTTCTCTAAGCTGCGGCCATAACGATCGGCAGCAAGCCACGCCCCCGGATGCTCCGTATTTACCAAAATACGGCACACTCCTGGGTTTCCCCTAGCGCTGGCTCTAAAAAAGCTGCCTAGCACCAGCGCAGGCACCCTTGCTCCATGTTGCAAAGGTGCCTGTGCTGCAGGGGTGATTGTTTATGTGCAGGAAGGGATACCTTCCTGCACTTAAACAATTTTTAAAGGCGATTTGCTGTTTCTATGTGTGCTGCAGAATTCAGCACACATAGAAAGAGCAAAGTATGAGGAGAATATCACCACCATTCTTAGACCAGGTTTTATCTGACCTTAGTTTGTAGCATTGCCCCATCCTTGTAAATATGGGGCAGCATCAAAATGCAATGGGTGTTGCAGCGGAACGCCCACTTTAACACCCATTGCACGCCCCTTTCATGCTAAGTGAAGGGTTAAAAGGGACCTTATTTACAAGGTGGCATTAAGCCATGTTGAGTGGCTTAACACCGCTTTGTACATAAGGAGAAGGGTATATCGCACCCAGAACATTGCTAAAAGTGACACACTGATAGCGATATGCCCCTTAGTCTTTCCAGAAGTGAACTTAAGGGAATCTATGTTGAGTTGCTCCTGAATGTTTAGCCCCATTTTCAAAGATAGATTTGCTGACATTGTCTGAGGAATGGGCAACAAATGCATTCTCAGACACCCTAACTTACTTCCACACACCGGAAGGAGTTTGATTTAGTGTGGTGGGTGCACTGAAAGAGCATTAAAGACAAGTCATCCTAAACTTAAGCAGGCTTCCTTGGGGAGTTGTTAGTGTTAGGAAAGGTAAACATGGCACCTTCACATTATTAGAACTCCAGGTGAGAGACAGACGTGAGCAGGTAGCCATAGTTTAACCTAAGTTTGTTATCATAGGGATCTTGTGTAGGTAGAAGGCAGTTGAACAGGGCAGGATTGACATACAGGACAGATAGACAGGAGCTCCCAGTTTGGGGATTACCATTTGGTGAATATCCCTGGAAAAACCACCTCACCAGCCCCCACCTGCCTGCCCCCTGGACCGGACTGCAGACCCCTCCGAACCATCCCACAAAAACGGAGTTTGGCAGCCAACTTACCTGGATTATCGACCTCCGCAGCTCAGGTCAGCGTCCTCGCTGCCCGGACCCCAGCACTGCTCGACTGGTGTCCAGCTCCCAGACCAATTTGTGCACTGCCTGGCTGATGCCCAGCTCCCTGACTTGCTGTTGGGGGAAGACGGATGCCATGGCGGCGACACCCTGACCAACGGTGTCGGCTCTCCGGTCCCACCGTGCCTGTCCCGGTGAATCTGGATCCCCTGGTGCTGAGGGTCTTGCCCGGTGTGGTGATGCCATCGGTTGGAGCTCTCCTGCAGGCCTGAGGAGCTCAGTGGTGGGTCCCCTGCTGCCGTCGTTCCTTATCCCGGAAACAGCCTGAGCCCTGCGACCTACACCGGGCCTGAGATCGGCTCCTGCTGTGTTGCCCAGGCGCCTTCTCCCACTGTAGGGCTGCGACTCGCTGACGCCATTGCCACCAGGTATCATCAGGCCCGGTGTTCGCCATCAGGCTCAATCTGGAGGCTTGCCAATCTGGAGGTTGCCCTGCTGCCGCCGTCCCTTATCCCGGGAACTGCCTGAGCCCTGCAATCTTCACCGGGCCCGAGATCGGCCCCTGCTGTGTTCTCCGGGCACTCCCGTTCGCTGTGCGCACCGACGCCATTGCCATCAGAACCCAAGAACTACGTGAAGCTGACTGGGGAGCCCTGCCCCTCCGCCTCCGTGAGTCCGCCTCTGTGAGTTTGAAATGCGACGGTGCCAGGTTATTGCGTGCCGCGTTTCCTATTAAATATGAATAAATGCAGGGACCGACGGCTGCCTGAACCTAAAATGGCGGCGCCGCGGTCAAAACGGGGATCATTGTTCTTCCCTGATTTGCTCATGGGATCATCATTCAAGATGAGCAGTTAGCGTTTTGGGAAATCTACACTGTTTATAACCATCAGAGTCGTGATTTATTGTCGGTATCTCCACAGTAGCCATATATCTGACAGACTGTTCATTGCCTGGCCCTAAAATGGCGACAGCATGAAGACACTACAATCACCTTCCATTGCCTGACCTCAAAATGGCGGAACTCCTAAGACAACCTGATTATCCTCACCCTCACTAGTTATTCCTCGAGAGCTGCCGACCAATTATCCTCATCCTCGCTATATATTCTTTCGAGAGCTACCAACCAGGCTCTTACACTAATAGTGCGCTCTTCCGTGATACTGACACATTACAATCCTGGTTCCCGCACGGTGGGCAGCCCACTCTGCTGCATAACTGTCCCTATTGACCCTCGAGTAGCCCACCCGAGCCAACATGGCAAGTCCTGGCCTATCCGCTACAGGCGTAAACTCTTACACTCTGGTCTACCCCCCCAACCTCTCCAAAACCGCCGCAAAATCCTTCAAGCACTCCATCCTGAAAAGGCACCCTGAGACACTGATCTCTGACCTACGTTACAGCGCGGACAACGGCACAGTCCTTAATGACCTCATTTTCTACTCTAGAAGAACCTCTGCCTGGCGCAAAACCTTTGTCCACCTCCTCAATGTACGTGCAACAAAGAACATTCCATACGGCACTAAGCTAACAATAGCACCCTCTCCAACCCTGCGAGCTGACCTCACCATCACTCTTTACAAAAATGGCATCGTCTTGATCCAAGCCTCAACCAAAAACCTGGATAAATTTGCAGACCTTTTTACCCTCCTCAGAAACCACGTGCACGACACTGGCAGGGTAACCAACTCCCGCCCGATGAGTCCTCATCCAGCCTATCCAGCGTAGCTAGCCACTCACAAACCCCTCTAAGGTCTTCCAACACAGACCCCCCTAACCTCTCCAGCACGGCGCCTCGGCTTGCCAACAGAATCACCCCAGACCTTTGGTCCCCTCCCCACTAGCCCCCCAAGTAGACTATGCCACCGGTACAGCCCCAAAGACCTACGATACAGGTCGTGCTTGCCCTTCCAGCCCTCAACCCAACCCGCAAAGGGGCTCCAGCATAGATCCAACGACCTACAACGCAGGCCATGCTAGTCCTTCCTCCCTATCACCTATACATGCCGACAGAACGACTCCTGAACCACTGCCCCCCCGCCCTCTAACGCCTCCACCTGATAGGGACATGGTTTATCTGCACTCCAGAGCTGCCAAACTAACCCAGAGCATTCATATTTCCATCTTGGAACTAATGAACCTCCTTCACCTCGCTGAACTCTCCCTCGCCAACCTCATGCCCCTGCCAAACTCCACCCCCCGCATTTGACAGAGCTGCCTAAACAACCTCTTCCGCTAGCCTTGAGACATCTTCGCCCCCGTAAGCAACCATGCCACTTCTCAGAGGAAGAAACCCTTGCTCTTGTCCTCTCCTACAATTCTACCCTTGGTACTCCAAGTCCACTAGACCTCACTGAAATGGAAATCCTTGCCATCCTCAGGGACTACAACTCTACCCCAGCTACCCCTTATCCTTTCGATGTGAATGCCGAACATGCCATCCGCATGGTCACTATCAACCCCAACATTTCAGCCATCCTCCGCAACAGAACTGTGGTCAAGAGTAATCTAGCACCTGTTCACTTGTCCGCCCTGACTCCCGAAACTCCGTCCAAATCTTCTCTGTCTGGTCTGTTAATCAATTGCCAATCGGCAGCTAAGCACGCAGCAGATATTGCTGATCTCATCCTTTGCAAAAACTCTGACTTAGCAATCCTAACAGAATCATGGCTCAATGAATCCTCATCTCCATGCCTGGATCTCCTAGTCCCTCCTAACTACAACATCGCAAGGCTGGACAGACAATCTAACAAGAAAGGAGGAGGCATCGCCTGCATCTACCGATCTAACCTTCTTGTCAAGGAACTTTTGGCAGACTCCACCGAATCTTGTGAATACCTCGACCTCGCTGTTTGCAGCAACTCCACCCAACTGTGCAACCTGCACATCTTTTACCACCCCCCAGGCATGAACGACTCCTTCACCGACCACCTCATGGAAATCATCACAGCTAAGATTCCCACCAATGCCAAAGATATTTTCCTAGGTGATTTTAACTTGCACTGGAACAATCCCAAGGATTCACATGTCAACACCATCAAAGACCTCCTGGCTGATCAAGCCCTGACCCAAGCCTGCTCACTACCAACTCATTCAAAAGGGGCCACTCTTGACTGGATCATCTCCAAAGAATCAACAGTCAAGCTTATCTCTATTGACCCATGCGACTGGTCTGACCATCATGCCATCACCTTCCATCTTCCTGGCACCCACAAGACAAGAGCACCGCAACCGGCGATTCCTAAACGCTGGATCAGAGACACCAAGAACCTGGACCGCAGTGAACTTGAGGCTCGCTGCAAATCCGACCTCCCCCCCTTCGCATATCACAACAGTCAGTGGCCTCAATGATCACTACTCTGCGACTATATCGAACATCCTGGATGATCTAGCCCCACTAAAACTGAAAAGAACCCAAATCAAAGACAGAAACCCCTGGTTCACGGGATCCCTTAATAATGAGAGGAGAGCCCTCCGGCAAGCTGAAAGATCCTGGAGGCAGCACCCCTCTGCCGCACATCTAAAACTCCTCCGCCAGGCCAGAAATGTCTACAACAGGAACATACTCAATTCAAAAAAAGACTTCTTCAGAACTGAACTAGAGAAAGCCAAGAACAGACCCCACAAGCTCTTCGAACTGGTCAAACACCAATCTAATAAACTGGCCAAAACATCGAAAGAAACCCCCAAGTCTCTTATATCCTCAGAGGAATTCTCCTCTTTCTTTGCTGACAAAATCTCAGCCCTCGGAAACGAACTCAGCTTCATCACACACCCTCAACCCCTTCCTGACCCGCCTCCTCCCACTATGACGCACCCACAGGCTCCTCCCAAAAATCATGCTCACTGGTCTGTCTTCAAAGACTATGACGAAGACTCCATCTCTAAAATCCTATCTACCTTAAACCCGAACAACCATTTTAATGACCCGCTCCCTTCCAACTGCCGAGCTGCTGTCGCCCAATCCATTATTCCTAGTTGGACTACAATAATCAATGCCTCCATCCAGCAGGGAACGATGCCTGACTCCCTAAAAGCCGGCCAAGTCCTCCCCATTCTGAAAAAGCTGTCGCTGGATCCAGCCTCCCCCGACAACTTCAGACCCATCTTCAACATCCCCCTCTTAGCCAAAGTGCTGGAGAAATGTGTGCAACAGCAGCTAAGTCAACACATCAACAACTTCCACCTGCTCAATGACTTCCAATCCGGATTTAGACCAGGGCACAGCACCGAAACCACCATGCTCCACATCGTGGAGGGATGCCCTCCAAGCCCTTGACCAAGGCAAAACTTGTCTCCTAATTCTCCTGGACCTATCCTCGGCCTTCGACACGGTCAACCATGAAAAACTACTCGAACGCCTCAAACTCAGGATGGGATTGGATGGCACTGTTCTAGAATGGTTTAGGTCCTTCCTCCAAAACCGGTCACAGAGATTCCTAATCAACGGCAACCTATCGTCACCATCCCCGGTCACGGTTGGAGTCCCTCAAGGATCAACCCTGTCCCCCACCCTTGTCAACCTTTACCTAGAACCGCTTACCAAAGTATTACGCTCTGCTAATATCTCCTATCATATGTACGCTGATGTCACTCAGATCTACATCAAAACCTCAGCTCTCGAAGAGATTCTCTCCCTGAACGAAGCCCTGAAACTCACCGTCCAATGGCTCGCATCCAATCAACTCAAACTCAATGCAAAGAAAACAGAATTTCTCCTGGTCTCCCCTCCCAATACCAACCTTGAGATTCAATCATGGATTAAGGCTATCACAGCCTTAAATTGCCCACCGACCATTGTGGACTCGGCCAAATCCCTGGCAATTACCCTCAACAGCAACCTGACCATGCGGGACCACATCAACTCGATGGCCAAAACAGCCAGATTCCACCTGAGCTACCTTAGGAAATTGAAACCCTTCCTCGATGCTCCCGACCTAAAAATGGCAGTCCAAGCACTTGTTATCTCTAGACTGGAATATGGCTGCTCTACCCTCTCGGGTTTACCCAAGATCTCCCTGGCACCTCTTAAAGCCTGCCTCAATGCGGCCGCCAGACTACTTACCGGCACAAGGGAATACAATCATATTTCCCCACACCTGAAAGCTCTCAACTGGCTTCCCCTGGAGGCTAGAATACAGCTCAAGCTAGCATGCATCACGCACAAAGCTTTATACTCTAACTCCCCTGCATATCTGGCACAGAAACTTGTGATCTCCGGAGGAATCAGAAACTCCCGATCTGCCAGAAACCTCTTGCTCCAACCTGCACGCTTTCGGAAAAAAAAACTTACAATCGGGCCTTCTCTGGGGCTGCTCCAAGAATATGGAACTCTCTCCCACCCAACATCAGAAGAATCACCTCTCTAACTCGCTTCAAAAAGGATGCCAAAACCTTCCTTATGGGTAAATTTCTGGTTTAAATTTTGCCTCAACCACCACTATGGCCCTGATCTATGGCCGTCCACTCCCTCCCTTCAGACTACCTAGTCACCCCATCAGAAACTTGGGGCCTTGTCTTGAATAATTGTAAACGTAATCTGTAAATATGTTATCTCGTCTTGAGTATTTGGTTATGTAAACGGTAAATACGTGCCCTTCTTTCCCTTATATATCCGGCACCCTGCCCCCCTACTACTCGATCTGTTATTGGTTGATTCTAAGCCTGTCTGTATATTGCTTTGCTCTCCTGTAAAGCGCTCTGATACCCTAACGGGTCAAGTTCGCGCTCTATAAAACACATAAATAAATAAATAAAAACATACAGATCCCTCTATCCACTAGTCATCACATGGCATATGTGTGGCCTGTTTGACACCTTCATCCTCTATCAGAACATGGAGGATATTCTGCTCACTGTTGTGCACATGCATCAAGCTTTTTACCGGTCGCAAACGTGCCGATTCGCGACCGGCAAAAAGTCATTTGCGATGCATCAACCCAACATGCATTCGCAAAATAGGTAATCACAATTTTTGAGATTACCTATTTTGCAAATGCATTTAGGGAATCGCAAATTGCGATTCCCTAAATGCAATGCAAGAAGCATTTTCAAAATGCGGCTTTGCATTAATGAATCGCAAATTAACATTAACTTCAAGTTATGTCAATTTGCAAATCCTTAGAAAAATGCGCAAAATTGCATTTTTTTAAGTGCCATGTGGTGCATACACATGTGCACACTTACCCTTTTTGGGGGTGTATCAGGGGCGCCTTAGGCCCTCTAGCACCCTTGCAATTGCATTCGCAATTTGTGATTACTTATTTGTTAATCGCAAGTTGCGAATGCTTTCCCATTCATTCCCATGGGCCTCTAGGCCCATAGGAATGAATGGGAAAGCATTCCCTAGTAGCGAATAGCAATTTGCGATTCGCTATTAGGGAATGTGTAGGAATCGCTGTTAATTTTGCTAGACCTACATGCACAAGGAATTGCGACTCCTGAATAGCAATTCCTTAAAAATCGCTATTAAGGAACCGCAATTCCTTATCTTGATGCATGTGCCCACGTGTTACTAGTCTATTTCAGAAAATGCAGTGGGATAAAGTACTTTTATTTGATTTGTTAAAATCATAAAAGGGTGGAACATACCACCATGAAATAAACCACATCATACAGGGTGAAACATGCCACCATGAGGTAAGTAACAAAACACAAATGTACGTAATAAAAGAATGAGAATAATAAAACAGTATTAAAAAGGGAAGAATGGCTCCTCGTAGTACCGATGAACAGCTATTATAGCAAAATACTTTGACTACACTACTTTTTAGGTATAATGTCAACATTGGTATGTTCTCTTTTCGCTAAAAGTGCTTGTGCTAAACGGAAGAGGAAATGAGGGTAAAAGTGCAAGATATTCCTCTTTTTTTTTGTTGATCTTTTTATGTTTTTCACAAGATATAAACGTATCTGGGCCTTCTTTCAGTTTGGAATGTTCAGGGAGATATTAAAGAAAAATGAGAATGCAACACATGTGGGTCTTATACTTTCCCAGACAAAAGTACTTGATGTAAAAGGAAAAAAGGAAAAGGGAGGAAGGGAGAGTGCAAAGAGCATCAAGAAAGGTCTATGTCCGGCTAATATATGTCCATCTTTCCCAGATCCTGTTTCACTGCATCCTTCTTTTCAAGCTCTTGAGCTGCAAATGTCAGGAATTTGATTGTTTTGCAGGAAAGTTGGACCGAAGACCCGCTGAGGCAATATATCAAGGGCCGTTCTGCAGGTCCTGACTTGTGTTTCTCTTAAGATTGGCCTCAGGAGGATCTTCCTTAAATTGTGTAAAGCCGGGCAGATGCATAATATGTGTAATAACGACTCTTCTCCGTTACCACAGAGACGACAGTCCAGAGATGTTCAAGTCCGTAACCATTTTGAGGTAAGGTCTTTGGTCGAAAAAGACCCCAGTCTCAGTAGGGTTAGTTTCCTCTTGTAATGATTTCTGAAGCATTCTTGTAAGTAGGGTTGTTGCTTCAATTGTTTGTATGTCTGCATCACCGACCAGGCGTGAATTTTACCTGCCAATAAAGCTTTGTCAGTTAGCAGCGACCCTCGTTTAGTTGCTTTGTTAGTAATTTGTTTAAAAGCGAGGTATGCCATTGGTGTATGCCAAGCTTCTTCCAGGTTTAGCGATAAAAGTACTTGTTTTAATATCTGACATATGGAATTCTTCTGCCTTGACTGTTTTTCGACCTCCTCCCAGTCAATGCAGTGTACATTACGGTGGACATGACATGTACCATGTTTTGACTGAGCACCCTGTCCACCAAACCCTAAGACCTTTAGTGTTTCTAGCAGTGCTCTTTAGGGAATTTAGTTTAATCTTCCCCGGGAGGTTTAGACCTATTTTCAAAGGTACATTTGGTCACACTCTCTGAGGATTGGACCACAAATGCATCCTCAGACACCTCTATCTTACCTCCACACATTAGAAGTAACTGCAGTTTGTGCATTGAGTATGTTGAAGATGCATGAAAGAAAATTCTTTCTCAGCCTAATCAGGCTTCCATGGTGAGGCTGTAGTAAATGTGCACCTGACACGCTTGCTGTATTAGTACTACGGGTGAGATGGACATAAACAGGCAGTCAGACCTTAACTTTGATTTGTTTTTATAGGCATCCTGTGTACGTAGAAGCAAATATTCATGGTCAAAGTGAAACTGTGGTCAAGACACTAACCCCACCATAGCTGGTGCTATGTGTGTAGTGGTGATTGTGCGGCTGTTGGCAGGTGGAATGTGTGGCTGTTGGCTGATGGAATGTGTGTCTGTTGGCTTGCAGAATATCTGGCTGTTGACTGACAGATTGTGTGGTTGTTGGCTGGCAGAATGTCTCGTGGTTGGCTAGCGGGTGTGTGTACTGGTCTGCCAGAGATGTGTTTTTATAATAACTTGAATAATAGGTGGTTTAGTGGCAGCATGATTGGTGTTTCAGTCCTTTTAGCATATAAATGTGATGGGCCGTTGAATGGTGGCTTTTTATTAATATGAGTGGTGCATGTCTTAGGCCCGTGGCAGGTGGTAAGAATGTTTTTGTGTGGTGTGCATGAATGGTCAGTAAAATGGTTGGTGCCTTGACATGGCCTTACTGCTCACTAACACTAAGTGATACTGTTATTAGCATTGCCGATTCAACCGTATTACTACTGGAAATGCCAATACCAACCAGTCTTAATTTGTGCTTTACTTGTGGATAGGCTGAGAAGGAACATTTGCATCCCTCCACAAAATTTGAAAAACGGAATACCTAGAGGTGTCTAGGGAGGTGTAACATGCATTGATCCTACTCACTAATCCACAATGCTCTCAATTTCCAGTTTTCCCTAACAGCTAAGATCACTTGTTACTCACATTTCTGTGACAAACACTTTCAGAATCTGTGTCTGTCCACAAAATTCCTACTACTCAGTGTTTCCACTCTTGTCCTTCTAAAAATGCTAATCCTGTTGTGCTGCTTGGCCTTGTGCCTAGTGGATCATTTGGTAATGGGAGTAGCTACGGTATTTGGGCCTGCCATCGGCCACCTTCCAGGGAAATTTACAAAACCCACACAATTCTAAACACCCATGAGAATTCTGGGTGGTATGCCATGCATGGATTCCACAATGTATTCTTGCCCGCAATGCCCTGCAAATCTCAATTGTTGGCTAGAAACACCCATTTTCCTCACATTTCTTTGTGAGAAAGTTCCAAAATTTCCTACCATCCTGCATTACGCCTCTTGTCCCGATAAAAATTCTGCAACACATGTAGCTGGGCCTAGTGCTTGTGACATAAATGGATCAAACCAAGGTCAATGGGAGGGCAGGGGAACAAATTATTAACCAATTAGACTAATTTGCTAATAAGTAACAGGAATACAGAACATCTGGTGCTGAACATTTGGGGGTTCACCCCACATCTGGACCCCATAGTCCAGGAAAAGAACTCACACGGATAGATGGAACATTACCAGGTATGCCCCAGTTGCTCAGACTTACCACTCCCCTTGAAAATAAAGGGGCACCGTCACTTTCATCTCAGGATCCTGCAGTCAGGTCTCCCACGGTATTGGAATGAAGCCCCTATGGGCTCTTTCTTGTGGTTGCTTTTCACACCAAAGTCCTTTGAATTGCCCTGTAACTCCACCTGCAATGCAGAACAAGAGAAATTAAAACATCACAACACTTACATTACATCATTATACACAAACAAGTCAATAAAGGTGAAACTGACCTATTGTGTATTCGTGTTTGGTCCTTTCACTTTTACCCTGACATGCTGCTTTTAACTTATTTTAGCCTTTAATACATTTTAAACTCTGCAATGCTGCTAGATTGTTTTAGATAATTGTTTGTTGAATTTGAACTGTTTGTGCTCAACTCGCCGTTTCGCTGAGTCCCGTAGATATCTTTCCGGTCTCCAGGTTCTTAGCCCGGAAGCCTCGCACTCTAACCCGATAGCCAATCACTGAGGGAGGGGGGAGGAGTCAACTCGGCATTTGACATTTAAATGCCGCTACGAGTGCGGGAGCGCCCGTCCTAGGTGAAACTGACATATTGTGTGTTTGGTCCTTTCAATTTTGCCCTGACATGCTGCTTTTAACTTATTTTAGCCTTTAATACATTTTAAACTCAGCAATGCTGCTAGATTGTTTTAGATAATTGTTTGTTGAATTTGAACTGTTTGTGCTCACCTCGCCGTTGCGCTGAGTCCCGTAGATATCTTTCCGGTCTCCAGGTTCTTAGCCCGGAAGCCTCGCACTCTAACCCGATAGCCAATCACTGCGGAAGGGGGGGGAGGAGTCAACTTGGCATTTGACATTTAAATGCCGCTACGAGCGCTGGAGTGCTTCGGATGCGCGCAGCAGGCGCGCCAAAGGCAGGCCCGTCTGCGCCCGTTCGCGTCTGGACGGTGCCAGGGGCCAGTCATTATGCCCAAATCCCGTGCTACTCCCCCATAGAGTTGAAATCTTTGCACAGTAGTAAGAGTCTTGATAGTGCCACTCGCATTAAACTTGATAACGCTGGGATCCTGAAGCACAGAGACCTCTTCCCCAGGATCTATTTGACACCCCCCTGCCGAGAGCGTCACACCAGGCAAAAACCTATCTGTAACCCTTCAACCCGACTGGGCTATTAACAAACTGAACTTACAGTCACATATCTGAATACCCGCTCTTTGGTTAAACACCAGTTAGAAATCTTCCAGCTCTTGGACTCTGACAAACCGGACATACTCCTCCTCACTGAAACCTGGCTCACAGAAGAGTCCTCCCCGATATATTAGCAGCTGTGCCCAATAGCTATTACATTATCCAGGCTAACAGGGGTGCGGGGAAAACAGGGAGAGGGGCCGCAGCGATTATACATCAAAAGCTACAGTTTACATCTCTAGCGGTGGCTGGTATACCATCTGTTGACAGCCTAATCTTAAAACTTGATTCCCCTCACTCCCCCCTGATTTGTGTATTGATCTACAGACACCCATATCATATGCCACTATTTCCACAATTATTGGGTGAAATGATTTCCCAATTTGTCATTAACTATGCAAAAGTCATCATTATTGGAGATTTTAATTATTGGGCTAACGACATTATGGAAGGTGTCAGTTCTGCTGAACTGCAAAACACACAAGATGATGGACGGAATGTTGCACATTGGCTGAACTGACAGAACTACTCTCTGGGCTAAACTGTACCCAGCATGTGAATGCGGCTATGCACATCAAGGGCCACACGCTTGACCAAGTCTGGACATCTAATCTGAGGGTCTCTAATTTAAGGGTCACCCCATGCACTTGGTCAGATCATCACTTTATAACATTTACCCTCTCCAATATTCACTCAACTAAATCCCTCAACTAAATCCCTCCCGAAGGTAGGCCGTATGGCTAGAAATTGGAGACGTGCCAATCTGGGAGATTTTTGTAACATGCTAGTCTCTACTGCTCCAGCTGAGCAGCAGTCTATTAACAACCAAGCTGAAAAAATCAAATCTTGGCTTGAATCTGCAAGCGACAACTTTGCTCCCATAATAAAAATCAAAACATCGAGACCTCATGAAGCCCAACGTTGGTTCTCCGACGATTTAAAACTTAAGAAACTTGCCCTGCGTCAAGCCGAACGTAGCTGGAGACGTAATTACTCCCCAGACAAAAAAGAGGCATTTGTGGCATAGATATAAGGATACAAAAATACTGTCCTGCAAACCAAGGCTGCTTATTTTTCCATTAAAATTTTAAACTCTGTTAATAAATCCAAGGAAATTTTTGCTATTGTGGATGAACTATCCAAGCCTGATAGAGTGACAGCGAAGCCTGCTCCCACTCAAGCCCTATGTGACTCCCTCAACACCTATTTTATTGATAAAATCACTAGTATCAAAGCAAGCATTCCTTCAAATACCTACCCAGCGGTCCCACCAGCTATTTGTATGAACCCCTTATTACTAGACCAGCTCCCACCCATCTCCAGGGAAGTCTTTCTTAGCCTCCTGAGGAAGGTTAGTTCCGGCTCCCCCACCGATTGTTGCCCTCCGCACATATTACAGGAAGCCTTTCTTATCTGCCTGGATCCCCCCCATGCACTCCTTAATAACTCCCTCAAACGAGGTATTGTCCCAAACGTATTTAAAGAAGCAGAAATTGTTCCAATACTAAAGAAACCTGGGGCGGACCCCCTAGTCCTTACAAATTACCGCCCTATCTCTCTGCTCCCTTACCTGGCTAAGGACCTGGAAGCCCATGTGGCAAGTAGCCTCAGTTCCTTTATTGAGAGCTCTCACTTTCTCGACCCCCACCAAGCCGGCTTCCGACCTGCTCACTCCACTGAGACCCTAATTCTTACCATTGTGGGCAAACTTAGGAAAGTGGCGGACTTGGGCAGTACTCAGGCCTTGGTCCTGCTTGATCTCTCGGCAGCATTTGACACGGTCGACCACGATCTTTTGGTCGATCGTGTCAGCAGTGCTGGGATCCGGGGCTGGTGGATCGTATCTTTTCTCAGCGATCGCTCTCAGGCTTTTCGTCTTGCTCACATTTCCTCCCCCAAAATGAAACTGGCTTGTGGAGTACCGCAGGGCTCCTCTCTCGCGCCGCTTTTATTTAACCTGTACCTTTTGCCCCTGATCCGCTCCATTGGAGAAAGGAAGGTCGGCACCTTTAACTATGCAGACGACCTCCAATTGACATTTGACATCAGTCAATCGGCTTCGTCTGTTCTTAACTTCCAATCCACTATGCGATTCATAAGCGAGTGGATGAATAGTAACCATCTGAAGCTGAATCCTGATAAAACGGAGCTGATCCTTATTGGTGGGCCAGCCAAACCTTGGAATTCCAATTTCTGGCCACCCGAACTAGGAACCCCTCCACTACCAGCATGCTCAACTAAAAGTTTGGGCATCACCATTAGCAGTGATCTGTCGGTGAAAGCCCAGATTGGGACAGTGGTCTCTTCCTGCTTCTTCCAGCTGCGTAGGATCAGGAAGATTAGTAGAAGCTTTACCACTGAAGCCCTGACCCAAGTTGTGTTGGCTTTAGTCATCTCTCGCATTGACTACGCCAACTCGCTTTACATGGGCATCCCTGCATATCAATTAAAACATCTGCAACTAGTGCAAAATCAGACAGCCAGACTGATCTACCATCAGCCCAAATGGCACCATGTTACGCCATTAATGGTCAGACTTCATTGGCTTCCAGTAGCCAAACGATGCGCATTCAAGCTGGGGTGCACTTTAAGGCTCTTCATGGCAGCAGTCCAGCATTTAAATCCTCCCGGGTTCAGGGCTACGTTACTATCCTGGACCTTAGGTCTTCTCATCTGAATTTGTTGGTCATCCTGTCCTCAAAACGGAAGAAATACGGAGGACTAAGATTTGCGGTCCTGGCTCCCCAATTCTGGAATTCTCTCCCTTTGGAGATCCGTTCTCTGACCTCTTTTGCTCCGTTTAGGAAACAGTTAAAGACCTGTTTGTTCTGACAAGCATATGGCTAAATCTCCTTCGCAGCAGCTTCTCCTGGACCTCAGCTCCACGAAACTACTTGGTGTACATGCGCTATATTAGAACCTTTAACATAACATAACATAACATAACATAACATAAAGGTAAGAGGTAGGGTGGGGTTCACTGCAGATTTGCCATGGAGCAACAAATTACACTTGGGCAAAACCCTGACTGACTCAGTATGGTAGCAGGTGATACAACATCGTGTTAAAGATAGTGCAAGCATAGTTTATGCATTCTTTAAATGTCCATATTAGGTTCCCAAAGAGATCTTGAAGATTTAGCACAGTCTCTGGTGTCCTTCCAAACTAGGAGTGGGCGGTAAACTCCATTGCGCCTGCAGAGTTTGCAGAGTTTTGCCCACTCCACGCTCCACTTGGAATGCTGAGTGCAGCAAAAACTCCAACCGCCGCTTGGCAGAGTTTGCCACCCACCCATACAAGCTTGCGTCTTCAAGCTGCCTGAAGAACACCAGCAGCAGGATTTAAAAATACCCCAGCACATACATGTACCCGGAAAACACAGCACTTTGTGAATATACCTTTCAAATACCACACATATGTTTAAAAAATGATGTCACTGACACATTCCTAAGCTCAGTTTCCTCCTTAGATGTGCAAAATGAATCTGTGACTTATAAAAAGTAAAGCTGAAATCAAGCATGTTTTTGCGTTTCAGTGTGCGATTGGATTTATTTGTGGTTTTTGTAAAGCGCCCATACTGTCAGTAGACCAAATCAGGGCACTGATAAATCAACAGGGAGGTTATCGCCAAACTTGGCCAGTGTCATATTTTTTAACATACCATAAATTATTGCCTTTGACTTTGTGCCTTGTTATACCAACTACATGAGTTCCAAATCTAGAGAGACCACAGCTTCTGAAGCGCTATTCGGCACACCGCATCTTTATTATGCTCCTCGGCAGGTAGGTGTCTTTCCTCATTATTTCATTTTGTGCAGATGATTATAAATGACCGGATGCTGGTTTAAATGGAACTTGCATATTGCCTACTCATTCACTGCTTAGTATTCACACGCAGCGAGTAGGCGTACAGGTATCAGTTGTTGTTACGTTCATTTGTAGTAAAGATCATATCTCACCTTTGACTGTAGAACGGGCCCATGTCCTCTTATGATGGATATGATGTGACATGATGTCACTTTCTGTACTAGGTCTGTCTTGGTGCCCCAGGGGTCCCTTTGAGAGCTGAATTGGTGCGGTGCACTGGTTAGAGGTCAAATGCTGGAGGATAATAAGACTGCATCTTCTGTTATGCCACAGTGCTGGTGGGCTGGTGCAGAGTGCCCCCAGGTGCAGTTAGTCAACAGTTTGGGTGTTGTGGTGTGGAGTTGTGAGGGTTACAGGTGACTGTCAGGAGTCCTGGACTCGGCGCGGTGAGGATGCGGTGGTTTCAGGGCACAATCTTGGGCACCATCGCCCAGTCTAAGCAGCACAACACCGTGTTCGTGGTTTTTGTAACACGTAGGCCTGGATACCCTTCTCTAGGGCTCACTGGGATTGAGGCTTGTCACTCTCATTCCATAGCCAGTCTACTTTTGCGACTGTTGTGCTAAAAACCACCTGGCACTCTGGTACTGAAAGGGTGGGCGGAACTCCGTGGAATCTTGCTGAGTTTTTATGTATTCCGCAGAATTCCACGGAGTAAAACTTCGCCCACCACTTATACACTATATATAACTGGCAGCAATTCTAATGCTGATCTTGAGATGCTAGATTGCACTTCATGAAGGAGGCACAGAAATCTAAGAAGCAAGAATGAATTTAAAACGCTCATTATAAAAAAAGTTTCATTTGGTTGGTTTATCGAGTCAGAATAATCCTTCTAGATTATATTGTACTGATGCTAGCAAGCAGTTCAGCAAAATATTGTGGTGCGAATATTTTTTGCTATAACTACAACTGAACTGTATTCATTTTGAAATTGCCTCTATAATTTTATTCTGTAAGTTACCATTTTTCATAAGCATTACGGTGCCACATCCGGATTGTTTCTGGGAAGAGAGGTCGAAATTCACATTTGGAGGAATCTTAGCTAAATGACTCTGACAACAGTACAAATAGACAGTTACTGTAACGTGGATTTTGTGGCCGCTATTATCTGATTCTGGACACTATCCCCCCCCACAGTTACTGTGCATTACAAGTTTTTGGCCCTGAATGGGGAACACCATGCAGGCCCCAGAAATACCAGGTTATTTAATTCATTCATGCAGATGCTGATTCCTGGGCGTTTCCCATGGACATTAAGCACATGTTCCCAGCAAGGGCAAGAGGTCTGTGGAAAAGATTCTGCTTCTTTCAGAGAATGGTCCTGCACACGGTAAAACTCATAGTCAGGCGCAGCCATGTTTTCCCAGGGATACTACTACAACTGACTCATAATGAGGTCCATAGCATTGTGTCGATTTGATTACCTAAGCCTACCTAACAGTGATAGAGCATGATGAATGATTTGATGGGCACACCAACAGAGAAAGGTGGATTAGAGCTGCCCATACCGGAATTACCTACCAGAAAATCTTATTTCTTTTTAAATAAATTTTATTGGGATTAAAAAGAGAGTATCAAGATTACAAGCAGCAGAAGGAAGAAAGATAACATCGTAAAGACACATATCTTAAAGATAATACAATAATAAATATTAGACTGTCACGTTAAAAAGCTGAAAAAATACAATCTTATGCTATAAAGTAAAATAAAAAAGAGAATAGGTAATTTATCTAACATTAGTCATGCTTATAATTTTGAGAGAGAGAAAGGAGAAAGAAAGAGGGGAAAGGTAAAGTAATAGGGGAAGAAAAGAGAAAGAAAGGGAAAAAGGGAGAAAGGCGAGTAGAAATTAGGGTAAAGATGAGTGTGAAGATAAAAAATTAGTAAAGGGTAACCAGAGTAAATCAGACTTGATTGTCTGAGATAACAATGAAGATGAAACAGTAGAAATTCTATGCTCATCGCAAATAAAATTCTTCCATGTTAACGTACATATTTTGGAATTATCTTTCCATCAAGTAAGGATAACTTTAAAAGCAAAAGCAATAAAAAGATCAAATAACCTTGACCTCGAGGAAGTATTTTGGAAAATAACAGACATGGATCCAAGAAACACATATTGAATTGATAATGGAATACAACATTGAAATATCTTAGAACATTTAGACCAAACAGATTTCCAAAAGTTAAGAACATTAGGGCAATAATATATTAAGTGAAGTAGTGTGCCATTGGAGTAAAGACATGACCAGCAAAGAGGTGAGGTAGAAGGATTGATTTTATGGATAAAAACAGGTGTACGGACCACTTTATTTTATAAGAAAAATAGGGATTGAGTGATACTGGCAGCTTGGGAGGTAGTCAGAATTTTGTGCCTTCATTTATCCCATTGTTGAGTCGAAATGGTCATCAAGAGGCCTTGTTCCCATGCTGTTTCAATGGAGGATTTTAGTCTATCTGAGATAGGAGTAGATAAAAGTTTATATATGAAAGAAGCTTTAGGGTTGGAGTCAGAAGAGATATTATACAGAGGAGTCAAGGGAGAAAACGGAGTAGAGTCAGCAGGAAAGTTTTTGGCTAATAAAACGATTGAACTACCTGTGATAATTGGGAGTATTAGGGTAAGCAAGAAGAGGATAGATCATAGTGTTCTTGCAATGTAGTGAAGGGTATAACAGAATTTTGAGATATTAATTGATGAACATATAGGATATCCTTTTATTTCCAATGCTTGAAGTAGAATGATTTATGGCGAAATCTAATGAATTTATTGTACCAAATGGAGGAGGCAAGAAAAGCTTGATAGAATTTAGAGCCAGAAGTGAACAGTGAATGTAATAGATGTTGGGAATATTTTAAGATAGGGTGTTTGGATATAAAAGTACAGTTGGACATAAAGCTAGTATCATAAAAAGAAAATTCATTTAATAAAGAGCATTCAAAATTAATCCAGCTGGGTATGGGAGAGTCTTGATATTGTCTATCTAAAGCATAAATGTGTCTAATTAAAAAAGCAGTATAATATAGCTTAAAATTAGGAAAGCATACGCCCCCTTCATTCTTTGGTTTAATTAATTAGGATAGGGCAATACGGGCGAGTTTATTGTTCCAGACAAATTTGGTACAGAGAGAATTAATTTGGTTAAAATAGTAATTAGGAACTTTGAAGGGTAATATAGATAGCAACAAAAGAAAAAGAGGTACAATCATCCTTTTAACAGTATCCAATCTATCCCACCAAGATAAGTGGAGAGGAGACCAAGAGGAAAGCGAGTTTTGAATCTTACGTTTTAGTGCACTAAAATTGTGGGCAAGAGTTTGAGGGATGGTAGGTGAAAACCAGACACCTAGGTATTTAATCTTAGATGGGCACCACATAAAATTAGTATCAGAGAACATAAATTGATAACATAAGGAGTTTAAAAGTGAAATCTCAGTTTTGGAAAAATTCAATTTATAGCCAGATAGTTTAGAATATAAATCAATCTCCTGCAAAAAGGGAGGAAGGGAAGTTAAGCGATTTGAGAGGTATACCAGAATATCATCTGCATAAGCAGATAATTTAGTTTCATAGAAATTATGTTGGAAACCTGTTATCAAGGGGTTACGGCGAGTGCTTTCAAGAGAAGGTTTGAGACAGAGAAGAAATAAAAGAGGAGAACGGGGAAAACCTTGTCTAGACATCTATGTAAGTTAAAATAAGAGGATAGAAATCCATTGACAGAAACACAAGCACATGGTTCGGAGTATAATAGCTTGATAAACGAAATGAATTTGGGGCCAAAACTAAACCAATGAAGAGTTTTGAACATAAATTGCCAATTTATAAGGTCAAATGCTTTTTCAGCATCAAGGGATAGTGCAGCGAGAGGATCAGGATACCTTCTCCCTAATGTAAGGATATTGGAGAACATCCTAGCATTATCTGAGGTAACCCTCTCTTTAATGAAACCAGATTGGTCAGGTTTAATAAGAAGAGGTATAACATTGTCTAATCTAGAGGCAAGAATTTTTGTAAAAATGTTGCAATTCTAGTTAATTAATGAGAAAGGGTGGTAATTTTGACACAAAGTTTGATCTTTACCGGGTTTGGGAATGATTACAATGAGGCCATCTAAAAAGGAGCCTTCGGGTTTAGATTTTAATAGGAAGGAAGTGAAAAGCTCCAGTAAATGTGGTGCAAAAGTAGATGAAAAAGAAGAGCTAAGTTCAATGGTAAAACCATCAGGTCCAAGGGCTTTAACTCTCTTCAGTGATTTGATGGCATTCAAAATTTCCTGAAGAGTTATATCTTTTTCAAGGAGAGCCATAGCGTCCGGCAAGGGGGGGGAGAAGGGAGATCGTCAAAGAATGATGGGGTATGATGTTCAGAGGGATGGGTATCTTCCGTGTATAATGAATTATAATAGGACTGAAAAGCATTAACAATGTCTGAAACACAGCTTTATTATGACCCCCATTATACTTGGATTTTATTTTAAGAAGTATATTGCAAGCATCAATGGTAGCCAACTTGTTCAGATTGGATTTAGCTTTAATAAGGTCTTGAAGGTGAGAAGGAGATTTAGAAGTACAATAAGTGTGTTCAAAGGTCTTAATATGTTTGAGGGTGTAAAGGTATTGGGAACTCAACAACTTTTTCCTTCTAGCAGTGTAAGCAATGGTAAAGGCTCTAAAAGAGGCTTTGAAGGCATCCGAGATGTTGTGAACGGAAGTATCACTAGGTTTGTTAAATTGAAAAAATTATTTTATAAAGGAGGTAGCTTTTAAATTGAAATTTTGGTCAGATAGTAAGGAGTTCTTAAATCTCCATCGAGCATGTTTGGAAGTAGCAAGGAACAAATCAAAAGAGGAGGAAACTGGGGCATGATCACAAATAAAAATGGAGCCAATCTCAGAAGATTGGATGGAGGGGAGTAAAGATTTAGAGATCAAAAATTAATCAATTAGAGACATAGTGTGATGAACATTTAAATAGAATGTATACTCACATGTGACGGGATTACTAGTTTTCTATACATCATACAGTGGATGAATGGCAATAGCAGATTGAAATGCTTTATGCGATTGTCTGGTTTCAATTTACATTTAGATTTCCTGTCGGAAAAAGGGTCCAGCCAATCATTAAAATCACCAGCAACAATAATATTAGGATTGATAATGGAGGATAGTTTTAGTTTAATTATATGCCAAAAATCCAGGATCAGACTTAACCGGTCCATAAGTATTGAAAGAAGTGACCTGTTTGATATGGATAGTTTGATATGGATAGTTTGATATGGATAGTGGACCCATTGTCCACTCGTATTACATTCAGTTGATAGAATTTGAATTTTTAATGATTTGTGACATAAAACGGCAACCCCACCCTTTTGGTTAACAGCAGGAGAATAAACAACCTGACCCACTCATTGACGCTTAAGTTTAAGTGATTCAACATTGTTACAAAGAGTTTCCTGTAAAAGAGCAATCTGACAATTAAGTTTCGATAAATGTGAAAGTACCTTTTGATGTTTAGCAGGATGACCCAGACCACAAACGTTCCATGAGACAATATTAAACATGTTGATGAATATAGACGGGGGTACAGAAACAATGATGACGAACTGCAAAAACAACAATGGAATCAACAAGACACCATTTATCAAACATTGAATAACATGAAGACACTCATGCAATTATAGAAGCAGGTAAAGGAAAAAAAAAGGGAGAAAAGAAAGGATAATAGAAAGAAATAGAGAATAAGAGAAGAGTAAAGGAGATAAAGAAACAAAGGAACAGATCAAGGACATAAAGCCAGATCTGAAATAAAGAGAGAAAGAAATAAGAACCAGGCATGTCAGCACCCAGAAGCAAGAACAACAACGGAGGGAGAAAATAAAAATAAAATAGAGAAATTCAGGCTGTATAAACCATATTGAGGAACAGAATTAAAGAGAATAACAGGAAACAAGAAACCATGCAATATTATCAATATAACAGTTTAAGGACATTGCGTATTAATGTCTATAGGTAGCTTGGTGATGGTTTGCAGAAACAATTTTAGTTTAGTTGGAAAATTCAAACGAGCGAGAGACACCTTTGTAAGTAATTTTGCAGAGACAGGGATGAAGTATGCCATTGCGAATGTTCTGAGATCTCAGTTGAGGACCAAGGGCTAGGAACTCTTTACGCCTAGCATTAGTTGCAGTGGGAATATCCTGAGAAATGAAAATGTTATGACCAGACCAAACAAGGCGGAATTTTCTCTGGCCGATTTTAAGACACGCATGGGATCGGTGAGTTCCAAGAAGAGCATTATAATACCACGAGGTCTGGTAGATTGCGGTTGAAGAAGACCTAAGTGATGTGCCCGCTGAATATTAAGAGGAGCAGAAGACTGTAATTCGAGAAGCTCAGGTAGAAATGTCTTCAAGAAGGAAAGAAGATCAGGGCCTTCAACATTCTCTGGGAGACCATTAAGGCGAAGATTATTCCTTCTATTACGATTTTCAAGGTCTTCAGTGTGGAGCTTAAACTTTTGAATTTCTTGTTCCAGCATGGGTATTTTAGTAGTCATGTCCAGAAGGTGGCCCACGTGCCGTTCCATTTCTAGCATTTTCTTTTTTATAGTGATCCAGCGGTCTTCAATTTGTTGCAGTTTTTCATTGGTAGCGGTCATGAACGGTTTAAGAGCCCGTAATTCATCTAGATAGGTATCCAAGACCAGATTAGGAGATGACTGGATCAGAGATGGAGGATAGTTTTTTACTGCTTTAGGTTTAGTACCAGAGGACGATGCTTTAGTAAGTTTGAGAGAGTCGCTGGCCATCTTAATAATGTGCATTGGTCGATGAGAGAGCTTTTTTAGAAGTAGAGAGCCGGCCCATATAATAGGTGACTAGTGAAAGAAAATTCAGTACATTTGCACAGGAATTCACACTTTATAATGCGGGAAAAGGCAATTGATTATATGTGGCAGGGACACGTCTGCGTATCAGGTTATGGAGCAGAGAGGTTATGATTATTCCCATGCAAGGAAACAGGAATTTGAAGACCTCCTGAGAGAACGCCCCATAGCGTATGTAATCACATCCACATTGGTAGAACTGGGGGTCTCTTGTTGGCAGAGGTAGGTACCTTTCTCCAAATAGAGATCCTTGCTTCTAGTCAGGGTAAGGGGGATATACTCCTAAAGTAACCCCTGCTTACCCCCTTGGTAGCTTGGCACAAGCAGACAGGCTTATCTCAGAGGCAGTGTGTAAAGCAATTGTGAACACATACAGTAATACGGTGAAAACACTACAAATGGACACCACACCAGTTTAGAAAAATAAGTAATCTTTATCTAAACCAAACAAGGTCAAAACGACAAAAATCCACAATATAGTAATAAAAATATGACTTTCAAATGGTAGAAATAGTTCAGTTCAAAGCAAATTGCAGATGCAACACTTTTCACACAAAGTACCTTGGATGCGTCATGCACACAAACAAAAGCGGTCACAGGGAAGATGAGGTGTCGGTTCCTTACACTGAGGGAAGGTGATGTGTCAGTTCCTTGCTCCGGGGGAGGTGATGCGTCGGTTCCTTACTATTGCGCAGGGGCGGTGATGCGTCAGTTCCTTACTGGAGAGGAGGTGATGCGTCGGTTTCTTACTGCGTGGGAAGGTGATGCAGCGGTTTCTTACTGAGTCCCCCAACGATGCGACAGACTTGGTGCCTCGATGCGATGCGACAATCCGGGACGATGCATGGGTTCCTGCAGCCGCACTGCAGGCCTTGTGTCAGAACCGGTGTGGTGATCTCAGACTTCGGAGATCAGTTCACTCAATGCGGTGTGCGGCGATTTCTCGGGCTATGCGTCGGAAACAGGTGCGGATGTGTCGTGCTTTTCGAAGTTGCGTTACTTTTCCAGCTCTAGCAGCCAGCAGCCTCTAGAGGTCCAAAAGAACAGCAGGCACCTCTTAGCAGGTCAGTACTCCTAGCAAAGAAATTCAGGGGAGCTAGTGGTGAAGACTGTTTGTCCGTGAGACTTCAGAACAGGAGGGAAGCCCTTCTTCAAGCCCTTGGATATCTTCGTCAAGCAGGGGACACAGCAAACAGCAAAGTCCTTTTCCCTTTCCTTGGCAGAAAGTAGCCATGGCAGGCCAACCCCAGACAGCAAACAGCACAGGGGCAGTATTCCTCCTCAGCTTCTCCGGCTCGTCTCCTTGGCAAAGATTCCTCTTGATTCGCAGAAGTGATCTCTGAAGTCTTTTCTATCCCTGAGACTTCCAACAGGAGGCAAACTCTACTTCAAGCCCTTGGAGAAAACTCTACCAGCATGATGATGAAAGTACAGTCCAGTCCTTTCCCTACCCAAGACAGAAGCAACCACTGCAGGCCAACCCCAACAGCACACAGCATAGGGGCAGTACTCCTCCTCCAGCTTCACTGGTCCTTCTACCTGGCAGGTTCCTTAGTTCAGCAGTGATTTAAAAGTCTGGGGTCTGGGCCCCTTTTGTTATACAGTAAATCTCTTTCTTCTCTCCTGGCCCAGGGCTCTGAGCCCAGTCCAAACCAGTTTGCAAGTGCACAAAAACCTCCACTTTCAGTGTGAGCCCTGGCTCTAGACACACCACAGGGGGTGGAGCCATCATTGTGGAAGGCAGGCCCATCCCTATTCAGGTGCAGGTGCTACTGCTTCCACCACTCCAAATGCAGACCAGGCCTATTCAGCCTAGCGCTGACTCATCCAGACTCTCTGGAGCCACTGCACATCCCCAGCCCCTGTCACTCTAAAGCCAGACAGTCAATACACATCCTAGCAGAGGTACACTGGATGGCTAAGCAAGAAAATTACTACTTTCTAAAAGTGGTATTTTCAAACACAGAATGTAAAAATCACCCTCACTAAAAAATGCATTTTAATATTCTGAGTTCAGGAATACTAAACTTTATTTTCCTATCTGGTTCCCAGGGGCAGTTATGCTTATAAGATGTTATAAGCAAACTCCCCATTCTATCCTATGGTAATAGATATCCTTACAATAGTGAAAAACGAAATTGGCAGTATTTCACTATCAGGACGTGCCACACACATCAGGGCACGTCCTACCTTTCACATACACTGCACCCTGCCCACAGGGGTACTTTGGGCCTACCTTAGGGGTGTCTAACATGTAAGAAAAGGGAAGGTTAGGGCCTGGCAAGTGGGTGCACTTGCCAGGTCGACATGGCAGTACTAGACTGCCACTTTGTGTGTTTTGCAGTACTAGACTGCACACAGGCTCTGCAATGGCAGGCCTGAGCTACAATTACAGGCTGCTTATGTGGGTGGTACAATCAGTGCTGCAGGCCCACTAACAGCATTTGCTTTAAAGGCCTTGGGCACACAGAGTGCACTGTACTAGGGACTGACTAGTAAATCAAATATGCCAATCATGGAATCACCAATTCATAACAACAATTTACAAAGGGAGCATGTGCACTTTAGCACTGATCAGCAGTGGTAAAGTGCCCAGAGTCATAAAACCAACAAAAACCGGCCAGAAACAGAAGGCCAGAAAGCAAAAAGTCTAGGGATAAACCCGCTGCCCAAGCCAGGTCTAACACACATGTATTCAGGCACCAACACATAAAGAGCGCGTGCACCAAGATCACAATGCCACAATGTCACCAGGCTCAATAACAGTGTATCATAATAAGTGAGCTAGGAATACTAGGCTCGAAGTAGGCTAGAGATGAAGCACCATAATGTACAAATAACCAAGCCAGCAGAAGCGATATTGGTTCAGGCTTTCCAGTATAAGGGCATAAATGGCCAGAGATGTAGAAATATTGGTGAGTGAAATAACAGCAGACTCACCCAAGCATTGCGGACATTACTGGAGCATAGGAGATTGAGACGAGCGGCGTGCTGACAAAATGGTGGCCGCTCGTGTGTGAAGAGAAATCTTCGTCGTGGTTGCAGCAGAGAAAGGACGAGACATTAGATGCTCCTGTCGGGTCACAGGAATGCCGCACCATCAAACAGCATGAGACCAGCTTAGGAAGTGCTGGGCATGGTCTCAAAGTGGCTGAAAAATAGTTCAAAAGCTCCGTGAGGAAATGGAGCTTAGAGGTCCACCGACATCTTGTCTCGGCGCGTAAGCCACGCCCGACCAGAAAATCTTTTGACAGGATGAATGGGGCCATGGGTTCTGAAAAAGTTCTCTGAGGAACCCTAGCAATGTGCTGCTAGAACTTCAATAATGTGGTCCTGAATAAGTGGTGTCCTGCATCCTCTAAGGATGGGTATTAACAGTATATAATAAATAAACTACAGACAGTTATTATATCCTATACTGCACAAATACCTTACTTGTTCTGTTTATAAATCAAAAGTCAAGGTTCTGACATTGAGATTGGTTATGGTAATTAAATATTGTGCATCTGGAATAAAATTGATTCATAATAACAGTTATTCCCTGAAATCTACTAATATAAAGTGAGGGGATAACCTTTACTCTGCAGGCAGAGATCTCTGTCTGTTTTGTAATGCTTGCTGCACAAGAAGCTATTGAATTGCCTTATTGGGGCTTTCTCTTTGTGATAATGAAATATATAGATATAACATCTTCATTTATTGTGTGTCATTGAACATTAACTGAGATTATTATTAGTAGGAGAATGGCAGGTGAAACTGGAATCAAGAGAGGAACATATGGGAGCCCACGATCTGTTTATTGAGCTGTTAATCATAGTCCAAGAAAATGAAAATATCAAAAGCTGCTTGTTGGAAAGCTTGTTATAAATAAAATTATATACCACCTCTTCTTTTATTTGTGGGGAGTGGGCACTACCAGACCAGCATCCCTGCCAAGTACCACGCATCAAAGGTTAAACTAACGCAATAGAATGCTGGTGCCCGCAACATCGCATTAAAATGCTTAGTCACGCATATTAAGCTAGCTCATAGCAGGGCACTAAATCACTGCAGGCGGCTGACTCTGTGGGGTGTATTTAACAAGGGAGCAGCCAGAGCTCTTGCTGTGCACTGCTACCTGAGCAACTATGACCTGGTGGTGCTTGTGACTCCCTGGGCCCCAGCTAAGTTTAATGCACTCATGGCCACGGGCATTCAGCTTCACACACAAAAAGAAGTAGAGAACAACAGGATTCGGACGCAGCCTCATGTGGATCCAGCCTCTTTTGTCAGACTTGTTCCAGCCTTGTCCAGCCTTGTTGCTTGTGATGTAGCGTTTAAAAAGGAGCACTCCATCAAAGGAGGCGTGTTATGGAAAATTGAATGCCTCCAGTACCCAGAGTCCTGTCATCTCTGTGCCTCAGGGTGAAGCTCAAGCTCACACTGAGTAGAAGTCACAGGGTGAGCAAAGTTGATTTTCTCGGGACAGCATTGTTTCCCTAATGAAACGACCTGCCAAGCAGCTGCTGGTTTCAAACCTCGTCCTGTGAGAGCAGCAGCACATCAGTACAACAACCTTCTTCTGTGAGACTCTAAAGCATTCTGCCAGAGTGTGTTCAGCTAAACATTGAAAAGATTCAGGACAAATATAAAAACCATGGTTTTCATAAATAGGTAAAATATAATTAAATGACGCTGTCATTTATTTAGAAGTTTGAAACAGTCTTTAGCGCTATTTGGCACATTCAGGTGGTGTTTTGCAACTAGAGTGTGACTGAAAAGCCAAAAATATTATAAATGCATTAAAGGTTTGCTTTTGGACATGACCATGCTAAAAGTGTTAAGGTTTCTTAAAAGGTCAAGGTTGCAGTGTATATATTTTTCTCAGGAAGCAAAGTGGTCATCCCTGAGTGTCTGCACAACTTCATCTCAATGTCCCTGTGCTTTAGAGAGAGTACCTTTAATTCCTAGCACCTGCGTGAGAGCTGCAGCAATTGTATTCTGTTTGATATGTAATGACACAATATCCATTTTTGGTGGGATGGCTTGGTACTTTAATCCTCATGCCAGCTCCCCATGCTACAGTTCTCCTCTGCGGCTTGCCCACAGTCCTCTACCCTCTGCTGGTTGTCTACCTGCTGCCCTCTATTTGTGCCTCATCTGCTTGTTTCTTGCTCTGTTTTGCCTTTTTCTGCTCATTTTTCTGCTCTCCGTTTTGTCTTTAATGCTTTTTTCTGCCCTCTGTTTTGCCTTTCTACTAATTTTTCTGCCCTCTGTTTTGCCCTCTTCTACTCTTTTGTGCCTTTTTTGCTCATTATCCTCTCCTCTGTTTTGCCTTTTCTGCTTGTTTTTCTGTACTCTGTTTTGCCCTCTTCTCCTCTGTTGTGCCTTTTCCGCCCATTTAATGCCCTCTGTTTTGCCTTTTTCTGCTTGTTTCTTCCCTCTTCCCGCCATTTCTCTCCTCCCTCCTCCTCCCAGCACCCTGCCCTACCTCCAGGACCTACTTATTGGAGGGTGCAGCGCGACCTCATTGAGCAGATCCTTGTGCCAGGGCCCCTGTGACAGTTCCTCTGTCCAGCTTGCCCAGATTCCGCTACCTTTTGCTGCCTGTCTACCTGCTGCCCTCTGTTTTTGCCTCCTCTGCTAGTTTCTTGCTCTGTTTTGCCTTTTCCTGCTTGTTTCTTCCCTCATCTGCCATTTCCTCGAGACCTGGCTTTTTGACAGAGACCTCGCAGCCTTGTGTACCAACACCCCCAGGGGTGATAGTTAGGCCTGGGTATAGTTCGCAGAGCTCCGCAAAGTGACCAAAAACTCTGTGGATGTCCTGCAAGCGGTGGAGTGCGGTGTGAACTGCTGTTCACGCTGATCTTCTTGCCACTCGGGTAGAAATTTTACCCAATGGGCAGCTCACGCTCTCCAACTTACCGTTGGCGAGCCCGAGCAGGGAAAAAACTCAGCTGAGCTACGCTCCGTGGAGTTTTCTGCACTCTGCGAGCTCTGCGACAGGCGAAGTGGATTAAAATCTGAAAACTCTGCAAACTGAGAAAAGTTCACTGCCCAGGCCTAGTGACAGTGCTGCACTCTACAAATGCTGATTGATTGATTGATTGATTGGTGAACGAACTGCTCCTGGAGAAGGGCTTGGACATTAGCCTGGCCACTCTGCGTAGGCATGATCCCTATATTCGGGGAATTCTGAACGTAACCAGCCAAGTAGCGCTCTACACTTTCAGCCACATGGCGGGCGAATGGGAGAAGACGGATGTGGAGGGAACACTCTTTATTTACACCAGATCAGCCTCTCCCAAGCATGGCTTCACCATCATGAACCGGTTAAGCATGGAAAATTGCACCAAACCCATTACGAAAGATCTGGACTTTCAGTTACAAGATCCGTTCTTACTGCACAAAAATGCGAGATTGAATATATATGTGTGTGTGTGCATATAGTCTGGGAAGCCCTTACGCCGCAGGAACACCGACCGAGGGGGAGCGAAGTCTACAACCCCCAGACTGCTCGGCCACCTATTGCGCCACTCCAGTGCACGTAGGTGCATAAACCCGCGCCGGGGGTCACGCAGCACGGGAGCCCTTACGCCGCAGGAACACCGACCGAGGGGCAGCGAAGACTACAGCCCCTGGACTGCCCAGCCACATGTTGCGTCACTTCAGCGCCCAGAGGTGCATAACCTCTTCCAAGAGCAGGCCTGCCCAGTGCCCATTAGCACCTGGAAGCCACTGGGCTTGGCCTCCCCAAACATCTTTACAAGTCATTCTCCCTGGTGGTGGTGAGTGTTGGACCATAGACATTTTGTGGGCTTTTCGGCAGATTTTATATGTAGTTGTTTGATTGCCTTACATCAGGCCCCTGGCCCTTGGTCACATAAACTCTGGAAGTGGCGAGCTATTTACATTATGGGCGACAGGAAGGTGAAATCCACCAATGTGACTGATAAAAGACTTAGAGCCAGCAAAACAATACTGTACTTTCTCAACCAGGCAGTCGGAGCACTCTCGGATGAAATATCATCAGCTGAGGTTGAACTGGCCGCGAACCAAAAAGCCATCACTCAATCCAGAGATGCCCTAGGTGAGGGGGCAGTTCTTCCAGCTACTGCCCCTCTTGATTCTTTACCTAATCCGCCCTCTATCCACCAACAACCACCCCCTAATTTCACACCCAAAGCGGCATACTCTAAGAGTCACAAACTACCTGTCAATAAGGAAACTCTTGATATTCAGAGGCTAGGAGCCAGGTGCAAAACTAGAAACACAGGGCAGTTACCCTCCAATAAACAAAGCAGGAAGTCCAAAAATGGCACAAGGAAAGCCTTAACGAAGCCTCTAACTGACAACATCACCAATAATTTCACTGCCCCCAGGTTCGATAAGGCTGAGAGCAATTTTTTAGAGTTGTTTCGTAGCTTGGAACTCAAAATCCTTACAGCCCTTCATGTCTTTGGAACACGGCTTACTGTCCTGGAGTCACTAGTCGGAAAGTTACAAGGATCAAGGTACAATGTTGTGATTTGGGCACCCAGATTATCTGGTGACCCCACCCTTCTTGCATTCCCAGGCCCTAAGATTACGTTGTAGGCCTTATTCTGGCCCAAGTAGCAAGTATTATGTCCAGGAACTGCAGATTATGCATGATACAGTTGTTTGTATAATGTTTTGGTGTTCCTGATATGTGCAACTTCTCAGTATTTAACTAGTGTACTAATTGTTATGTTTAGGACAATTGCCTTATGGCAAAGTGATTTATGACTTGTGCAACTTCTAGGCACTACATGTGATGTAGGGACCATTGCATAGTGGCAAGGTGATTTATGTGATAGTGGTCTAATGGGTTTTGCCTATACTAAAAGTGTTTTATGATCTATGTGATATTGTGACGATTGCCTAGTGAGTGGCAAAGTGATTTATGTGATCATAGTCTAATGAGTTTTATGTACAATACAAAGGATATTTTTATATAACCTTGAGTGGAATCTCTTTTTGGTGGTGTGCCTAGTGTGTCACTGGTGTGTGTTTGGGTGCTCAAAAGCTTTACACATTGCCTCTGGGATAAGTCTGACTGCTCTGCCAAGCTACCAAGGGGATGAGCAGGGGTAATCTTGTGTGTGTAACTCCCTTACCCTGACTAGAGTGGTGTTTTCTTCCTGGATTAGGTGCATACCCAAGCCAACCAGAAACCCCATTTTTAACAGTTACTTCTTGCTGAACGGTGTTTTTAGAGTATCTCACTGAGGATGCATCTGCCCAAAGTATTCTGCGGTCCTTTTCGAACATTTGCAAGTTTGTTAAATCCACTCTCTGTAAACCAGGTACCCCATCCATGCCTCATCCAGTCAGATGGTTTGATAAAAAGTGTTCTAAAGCACATAAGGACTTGCTGAAACTCCTGCATGAAACACTGCTGTGTTAGGAAAAGGTTAAGAGAGCTAAGGCGGTTTACTGCATGACTTGTACGGAGCACAAGACACAGCTAAAAGAGGAAACCTGGGATAATCTACTTACCACTACAACGCAGCGGGATAGTGCTGCCTTTTGGCGAGTGGTAAACCTCCCCCTGTTTAAAAGCGACCAACTCTCGAATCAGGCGTCAACCATCCCATCACAAGTTTGGGCTAAGCACTTGAAGGCCATCTATAATCAAGAGGAAGAGACCATCGAGTTAGATGGCAGCAAGGAGGATCACATAACGGTATTCCAACTGGCTGAGGTGACTTCAGCAATCTCTTGTCTCCCCTCCAAGGCCCCCGGCCTGACGGAGTGCCTGGGGACCTCTTTAAATCTTCTGTTGATTTGTGGGCCCCTTTAATAACCTTGCACTTAAATGCAGCCGCTAAGTGCCCCCTCCCACCGACCTAGTACCAATAGGTTATAGTCCAATTTTTAAAAAGGGTATTAGCTCAGATTCAGCCTGTTACAGGCCCATATCCCTCATAGATTCAGACGTGGAAATCATTGGCCGGGTCCTGTTGGAGCGACTTTCAGCCTGGGCAGAGGAGCACAGCATTTTGTCTGACCTGCAATTCGGGTTTAGGCCTGAGATGGGCACAATTGAGCAAAATTTGAATCTCTATTTCCTGATCTGCAAGTACACTAAGGTTAAGAGTGGGGCCATCCATCTGGCGTTCATGGACCTCAGCTCAGCTTCAATAGAGTTAACCGATCCAAGCTGTGGTCCATGATGGCTCAGATGGGTATAGATCCTGCACTAGTCCATTTCTTGCATGATTTGCACAAGGACCTTTCGGCATCTGTCAGATATGGCCCCAATGGTGAATGCACACAGCACTTCTTTAAATTGAAGCGTGGGGTTCGCTAGGGCTGCATTTTATTGCCATTTTTTTTCATTCTCTATATCAATCAATTGTAATCAGTTCTGAGCGAACCCTCCTTGGACGTCCCCAAAGCTGGAGGTCGCCCAATCCCCGCTCTGTTTTACACAGATGATACCGTATTAATTTCTCGGACGCCAAGGGGTTACAGAGGCTTTTAGATATTTTTATTGATTTTATGAATGGCCTCGATCTGTCCACTAACTTTTCAAAGTCACATGTTATGAAGCTTGGTTTGCCCAAGACATAAACCATGAAATTTATAGTAGAAGGCCACCATATCAGCCAGGTTTCGTTATTTGGGTGTTTAATTGGACTTTGGTCTTAATTGGGACTCGCTAATAAATCATAATGTGACGGCTTTCAATAGGGCTATGTTTAGCATAGGAGACTTTGCTCATCAGCTAGGGCGCACTCGTATAAAAACAGTTTTGGACATATTTATGGCTAAGTGCATTCCAATATTCAGCTATGGATGTGGCATCTGGGGATATGGGCCTGTTGCCCCAATTCAAATATCTGAAAACAAATTTCTTAGGGGTTCTCCTAGGGGTATCACAAAGTACATCCTTTAAGGTGTTCATGAAGAGCTGGGCATGGGCTACATTATTGACTATATCTGGCTCTGCCCCTTGACGCACTGGTTCTCAGTTTGGACAAAGGAGGAGTCATGTATCAACAGACTGATCATGCAAAATTGCATGAATCTGGATAAGTCCTCCTTGATCCCCTGGTTGGCTTACTTATCCTCCAATATGAAAATGTTAGGGAGACCTGAACTTTATATCGATCCAAGCTGTATAGTTAAAACCGACCACAGATGGGTCAAAGAAGCACTGAGAGACAAGATGGCAGTAGACTGTGAGGCCATAGCATTGGACAAGCATTTAGTACATCACGAAACACTGGGGAAAACTGTAAGCGGATTGGAACCTTTTTATTTTAAGATATGCCCCACCACCAGCGATCTTTACAGACATTTTTTAGGTTTAACTTATCCCCACGGCTACTGCCCTCTAATAATGGCTGTTTTAAGGAATCTATGCTGCCCTTGTATGATTGTGATAACACCTCTGTTAATGATAATTTACGTACAGTTATGATCAGTCCAAAACACAATTATTTGCGCTTTAAATTTATACACCCACTTCTGAATTCCATGAATTTCCACCAAGTGAGACCTGCATTATTGTTTTTACAGTTTTTAATCACACCCACTGTATGTTTTTTTTTAATCACATTATCTATCTGGTGTTTTAAAGCAAGCTAAACTGCAACTAGCGCTGATGTTGACAATTATTAAATGTGTTACACTGTGCCTGACTTTTATGATTTGCTTTTTTTTAAATCGAATAAAGAATATTGATTGATTGATAAAAGCTGTTCATAATCAAAGGATCACAGGTTCCTGACTGATTCCCACTTTCACCCTTCTGAAGTAAAGAAAATGAGTACTACTAATAATGAGGTACTTTATCCTGTTATTGTGAAATGTATGGCCCAGTCCAAAGCAGTGATTTGACAACAGAATGAGTTAGGGGATTGTAGTCTTGGTTTGCTTCTATTGCACTAATAAAGTACCAGAGTATCCTGGTTTTGCTAATAAATGATGTTTTCAAGATCTGCATTTTGCAAATGTAAACTAAACAGAACAGTGTGCAATATTTGAACTTTTGTGTGTGTGTATTTGTATGTGCATGTGTGCCTGTGTTCTCTTACATATGGGCATAATTGAAAAGTGGCAAGCCATGACAAAGCTGGCAAGCCATCCTGTGCCTTGGGTAACTGAAACATTCAGTTAGTCCTGGCTTTTTATACATTACTTTGCTTTCTTGTATGTTTTATGGCAAATTCTAAACCATTTTGTTGCACATAGTTTATGTTGTGTGATGGTCATAACTGCTTTATTCCACTCACGATAAAGTGTCACTTAAAGTGTCACTCATATGGCCTTAATATGACTCACATAAGCAAACCTAATAGCTAGAAATGTCACACATATGCAAACTGAAAACTTTGCAGCTATGGGTCACCTGCACTGTTTTTCTTTTGCTTTTTACCTATATATGTTTTACTATTAGCTAAAGATATTTCTCCTGAAGTTCAAGCAAAACTCATTTAAAATAAGAATTAATCTGTGAACTTTGAGAGACCCAGGGAGGGGTGTAACGGAGGCCCCCGCTTCCCTTGCAGTGCTGGGGGGCCCGAAAGTTCCTTGTTTTGGAGGGGACCCACTTAACCTTTAGTCCATGCCATTGCAGTCCTGATACAACGCATGCAATTGAAAGCTATAAGAAACAGTTGAACAATCGGGAAAGTCACTCTGCTTTCTGAGCAGCAAAAAACAGAAACGCAAAACTGTTAAATTAATGTATCGCTGGCAGACAGATGCTCAGCAAAGAGTACCCAATGTCTCCACACTTCAAAGAAGAGTTTATTGAGAAAACATAAAGTGAAAGCATGCAATAATATAAGTACAATACAATGGTATACGAGAGCAATTAAAACATTAGATGAAACCTTGTTTAAGTAAAAATGTCAAATACATATGACTGGAATGGAATGCCTAAGTAAACAAATATAAATAATCACATCATTCATGAAATATTATAGCCTTGTTGGAAAATACACAAAAATGGGATGCAAAAAGTGTATGATAATGTTATAATACATTGAAGAATGTCACGGAGGTTGAGCAACTTCTTGTTGGATGGGAGACCTAGAAAAAGATTGTCTAGCACTCGCTCCAATAAATCTTGTGACTGGTGCCCACAAAGTTAAGCGTTTTGTAGCTAGGTGAAGAGGATAGACAAAGGCCGTATCCAATCTATGATTATGACACTCTGCATACCACCAAGCTTGAAAAAACAATTTGGATAGATCTTTCCAATTTTTGGTAATTTGCTGGAAGGCAACAGCTATTAATAAATCTACAATCTTGACATTAAGAATATGATTATCCCAAACAGGAGAGATACTTCCTAAAAATATGTGAACAATAGAAAAGGGTATACTAGTACCAAAAATCGAATTAATTTGAGACCAGACGCCTCTCCAGAAATTGTGGACATGTGAGCATGTAAAGAGCAAATGCTTCAAGTCAGCAGCCGGAGACGAACAAGTCCAAAAGGTGTCAGGGACATTATAGTGTCTCTTATGCAAAATGACCGAATGCAATAAAAGTCTATTATAAACAAAAAATTATGTCTGTGTGGTATTTGCTGCTCTGGATGATTTCCTAATTTTAGACCATATTTTGTTCCAAAAGGGAATGGACCATACCATTTCAAAATCATCTTCCCAGGAGAGTTCTACTTTGAATTTCTCTCTATCAACGTGTAGGTTACGAAGGTAGGTATAGATAGCAGATGCTTTAGGACACGAGCGCAAGCAAGTATGTAATCTATTGACTGAGTGGGATGTGGTGTGATTGAGAGACAAAACTTGAGCATAAGCACGCAGTAAGGCTTGTTTTTGGAGTGTGTATTTAGGTTGATAAGAAGGTGGAAGATTAAAAAGACGGCTAGCCTGCGAGAAAGACATAACCTCATTTTGAGTAAGAAAGGTGACGTACCCAAATTAAACCCTTCTGTCTCCATGTCTTCCAATAAAATGGTTTGCTCCGGATCAGCAAATAAATATTGTGCCAATGTGTGGAGTTAAGAAAGGACTGTATATCTGTGGGAGGTGATTTCGAAATAGGTTCTAAGAGCTTACAACAATGTTTGAGAATAGAAGTGGAGGCAGATTGTGGTTTGCGGGTCAAGGAAAGATATTCCTTAAAAGAAAAGGGGAGAGAAATGAACTTTCAAGTTCCACCCATAAGGGAAAGCCTAATTGAGTATCCGAAAGCCATTTCGAGGATTGACGAAGTAGGAAGGATTATGATAATTGGGGAAAGCAAGAAAATTAGTCCCACCATCTGTCTTTGGTTTTGTGAGTCGTAGTAATGACATACGATTAGCATTCCACAAAAAAGATGACAATATAGAGTTAATCTTTTTAAAATACTTTGAGGGAATGGATACTGGAATGTTAGAAATTGTGTACAACACTATAGGGGAGAGCATCATTTTGATGGTGTCAAGACGCCCCCACCAAGACAGGTAGAAAGGGTGCCATTTGGAAGTTAACGTCGAAATTCTCTGTATGCAGCTCTCTAAGCATAAAGAAAGTGTTGTTGGAATGGAAGGAGCAAAAAGTAATCCCAGGTATTTTATATGTTTAGAATTCCAAGTAAAATTTGAAATGGCGAAATCTTCTTTAAAAGTATATTTAGTCAAAAGTAATATTTCGCATTTATCTCTATTTAATTTATAACCCGAGACAGAAGCAAATAGTTCCACCTCATTTAGGAAGGCAGGAATAGAGGAATGCGGGTTGGAGATAAATCATATGTCATCAGCGTAGGCTGCTAATTTAATTTGTTTATCGTTAACCTTAAAGCCTTGGATATCATTATTTTGATGTATTCTGGATAAGAAGGGTTCTAGAGCTAAATTAAAAAGGAGTGGGGACAGTGGGCAGCCTTGACGTACACCTCTTTTCAGATCAAAAAAGGAAGAAGTATTACCATTAGCAAAGACTGCAGCTCGAGGATTAGCATATAAAAGCGAAATCAAAGATATGATCTTTGAACCAAAGCCGAACCATTTAAGCACTTGAAAAAGATATGGCCAATTGACATGGTCAAATGCTTTCTCCGCATCCAGGGCCACAGCAGCTAGGGAATGAGGTATATGAGAGGATTTGGATAAGATGTCAAAAAATAGGCGAGTGTTATCTGAAATGAGACGTCCTTTTATAAAACCAGACTGCTCTGTGCCTAATAATTGAGGGAGAAAAGATTCCAAACACATTGCCAAGGCTTTAGAGAATATTTGATAGTCAATATTGACCAAAGAAATAGGTCTATAAATTTTACAGTGTTTCAAGTCCTTTCCGTCTTTCGGGATTAAACAAATTAATGCTTCTGAAAAAGAACCAGAGGAATTGCCCACCTGTAGAAAAGAATTAAAAACGGTATGTAACTTGGGAAGGAGCAATGGAGAAAAGTGTGTAAAAAATTCTACTGTAAACCCATCAGGTCCTGGAGCCTTGTCTTTCTTGAGTGTCTGTAGTGCATTGAGGAGCTCTTGATGTGAAATGTCAGATTCTAAAGGAGTATAATCTATTTGGGGCTCAAAGGAACAGTGAATACCTGAGAGGAATTGTGAAATCTCAGACGTTGAGGGTGTGGATTCCGGTGTGTATAAATCTTTGTAAAAGAGGAGAAATTCAGCTAGTATTTCAGAATCTTTAATGTGTCCTGTTTATCAAAAATTGACTCGATGTCAAGCTTATTATTTTTAACCTTTAGATAATTTGCCAAGAGCTTACCAGCCTTGTTTTGGCCTCCATAAAATTGTGCACTTGACTTCAACAGATAGAGTGAAGCATTGTCAGTCGAATCTTTATAAAATTGCTGTTTAGCCTCAATAAGCTGAGACAAACATTCTATGGATTTCGAGGAGTAATATGAATGCTCCAGTTTCTTTATTTTTGCCAATAGATTTTTAGTAATTTCACGTGAAATTCTAGGTATTTTAGACACAAAACCTATAATAAAATCTCTAACAGCTCCTTTAAATGCATCCCAAATAACAGAGAAGGGTAAAGTATCAGTCTGGTTTAAAGAGAAATATTCATTAAAAAAAGAAGTGAAGGAGGAGTTAAAAGTATGATCTAGAAGGAGAGAGTTATTAAAACGCCATCTCCTGGGAGAACTAGATTTTGATAAAACATCCAATTTGATAGAGATAGGGGCATGATCAGATATTAAACTTGTCCCAATATCTGCATCTCTCAAGGATTGAGCTATAATATGAGACAGAAAAAAGTGGTCTATTCGAGATTGTGACTGGTGAGAAGGTGAATAAAAAGTATATTCCCTTGTGACAGGGTTACAAATCCTCCAAACGTCAATGAGCTTGTATTGTTTTATGACATCAAGAAAATGTTTATGGGATCTATGTGATTTAAAGAAGACTAATGAGTTACGGTCTATGAAAGGGTCAACAATTTGATTACAGTCTCCAGCGAGGATAAAATTATCGTCAATGCAAGACGAAATTTGTTGGGATAAAGAGGACCAAAAGAAGAATCACCATTAGTGGGAACATATACATTAAGCAAAGAAACCGGAGCATTCCCCATTTGCAATCTAGTATGTAACCATCTTCCCTCATCGTCAGATGATTGAGAGATTAATTTAACAGAGAGTGATTTATGGCATAACATCACCACACCATTACGTTTACCATCTCCTGGGGAAAAGAAAACCTCTCCCACCCAACTTCTTTTTAATTTTGAAGATTCAGCTGCCGTTAAATGAGATTCTTGTATAAGAGCAATGTCAGCTTCTAATTTGGATAAATGTGCTAAAACACGTTGTCGCTTAATAGGGGAATTCAAACCTCTAACATTCCATGACACAATTTTCAGAGACATGAGGGCAGTGACGTGGAATTTGGAACAAGATAGTGATCTAGGCAAGTCATCCAATAACCTAAAACAACTGTAACATCAACTAGGTCATGTACATTTTTTATATAAATATATGCAAATCCTAACAGAAAACAGCTCAAATGCAAACGCAAAAAATAATAGAACAAAGACAATATGTTGAAAAATGTCTTAGGGACAAACAAGAGTGAAAGGGGAAGAAGGGATATAACAAACAAAGAAAAAAGGACAAAGGATAGGAACATACCTAAGAATCCAGTTGAGGGTGGGGGGGAAGGCCACGTGGGAAGGTGGGGCGCCCAAGCATGACGAGGGGGAGGACGAGGAAGGACCACGGCTCACAAAACAAGACTGAGGACAAACAGGAACAACTATGAGCGAACCTGTAAGGAGAGAAAAAATAGTTAGTCAATAAAAACAACAATGCTATAGGTAATCCTGGATCTAATAAAACATTCCTATGGTAACCAACATTGTTTTGAGAGTAAGAGAATATTTTTGAAAGTCAATAAAGAAGAGAAAAAAAAAAGGTCTAAACACTCCTACAGATCTATACAGTCTGAGAGGAAGACGATCCCGAAAAATCCATTGTTTCTATCTTGCAGGAATTGATAAAGCTTTTCAATTTGACCGGGTCCTCATAAGTCACGGTTCTGTTCTTGTAGGTGACTTTAAATAGACAAGGGTGAAAGAGACGATAGCGAGCTCCGAGTGATCTGAGATCAGGTCTCAAGCTGAGAAACTCCCTACGTCTGTCGGCTGTGCTTTTAGTGTAATCCCGAGAAAAGTATATAGTGCTCCCAGACCAAACAATGTGTTTGATTGACCTGGCTGCTGAAAGAACCTTAAGTAAGTCAGTATATTCCCAAAAATATAAAATTACACCTCTGGGACGCCTTGAGTTGGTAGAGGAGGTTTGCTGACGGCCTAGGCGGTGAGCACGTTGGATATTAAGGGAGGTTTCTGTTGGCATATTCAAAAGCTTTGAAATGAAAGATTTGAAAAAAGCAATAGGATCGTTGCCCTCCGTGGCCTCCGCCAGACCGTAAATGCGTAGATTATTGCACCTGTTTCTATTTTCTAGGTCCTCTACCCTCTTCTGGAGTAGATTGACTTGAGATTGAAGAGAGTTAACCTTGCCATCAGTGAGCCCGAGTGATGATACACTACGTTCTACCACAGATAGTATTTTATCCATCGTTGACCAATTTTCTTTGAGAAATTGTAGTTTGGTGTTAGTTTCCTCCATAAATGGTCGTAATGAGCGAATTTCTTCCAATAACATATCTAATAAAACAGGAGAGGACGATTTCTGTGGTGATGGTGGGTCTTTCTTTTGACGCTTCGTGGAGACCTTCCCTGCAGTCACAGGAGTAGGTATCGAAGAGGATGAGCTCCTCGATGCAGATGCCAGAGATTCTTCCATTTTAGAATATTTTTAAAAAACTGTAGGGTTCTTGATGAATACCTGCGTGGGGCGAGCCGAGGAAGAACCCACTCTCCTCAGTCTTCCCATAAAAAGTAGTTATTGCAAAGTCTCTAAGACAGGCGCAGTACTGAGCAGGTACACCAGTTCACAACAGTCAGAATAGATTGATGATGCAGACAGTAGTCACCATAGGAATATATTTCCAATAGGTGCCAGTAACAAATTGTGTATATAGGTACACTGTTTAGTTTACGTGCCTCAAAACTGATGCAGAAAAGCAGAAAGATGCAGCGTGGTTCAAAGGAGGAGCCGATATGTGAATATTCAAAGTCAAATTATATAAATAATCATCCTTACACACCTTTTACACATCAGCAATAATGTGAGGAGAAAATGCATCCAGAATGGCGGTTACACGTGGCATTTTCCTGAAGGAAGAAAGACCAACTCCAGAGGAGGTTGAGAAGCAATATAAAGGAGCTCAGGGAAAAGAAGAAAAAAAACTAATTTCTTCCATTAGGGGCAGGAGAAACAGAAAAGCTGATAATGGAGTCCCGGAAACAAAGGGCCGCTGCGTTGCGCTCAGCAGTTAATTACCTCAGGTATGCATTGTTATGCAAAATGGCGGCCGCGGTCTTCGCTGTTCCGAGGCAGAGACTTCAACGACAAAATGCTGTGTCCTGGGTCTGCAGCAGCATCTGCCAAAAGCGTCTCAGCATTCAGGGTAACATCCGGAGTTTCGAGGAGTCCTCCAATCGAGGTTAGAATAATATTACCGTACGGTCCGCTCGTACCATCCCGCGGAGCCCTACTCGAACGCCGCTATCTTCTCCGGCGGTCAAGCCACGCCCCCCCAGTACCCAATGTCTCTGATTGTGCATGGTAGGGGCATTCCAACCCTTCAGGGGCACCTCATTGAGCCCAAGACCAATGAATAGTTGTGAGATCTGGGTGACATCAGGGCCCCTCATCAAATTCATCAAGGGGGCCCCGTCATTTTGAGTTATGCACTGGACTCAGGAAAAACGTTCTCATACTAAATGACAACTTGTCAGAAGATATATACTGCTCTGTCTGGATTCATCTCAGCACATCAGCGACAAAAATATTGTCTGAAATAAATATATTGGCCTGAGAAGAAATCTCCCCTTTAGGTGTACACTTTCTATTATAAACTGCAATGGGCCAATATTTTTATTCTTTGTAAAGGATATTTAGGTCTCAATATTTTTCTCAGACGATATTTGTACGAGCCATGATATACTACGACCATAACTCCTCCTTAAAATGTTCTAGAAGGGGAGTCTGATGTCAATTTTAAAAATGACACTTAAGTGAGTCTAGTGTGGAAAAAGTTGGGTGGTAATCGTGAGCTGTCTTACCAAGGTAGCCCAAGAGGTTCTCAGAGGGAAAACAAAGTACCTGAAGTAGATAATAGTCTGATGGTTATAGCCTGGTCTTTCAGCACGTTCAGTGTAACTGTGCGTTTTTTCATCCACCAAAATCTGATAACAATGTATCATTATGTGCTGACCCTATCACACAACTCCTTACCTAGTGGACTCATGTAAGTACTTTAATTTGAAGCAACCCACGTGAGTAGAGACCCTCACTGTCGGTCCTTGGGTGTTCTTTGTCAACCCAAAAGAATAACATGTAATTTTATTAAGACAACTTTCATGACTGTTTTCATGAAAAGTTTCAACATTAGTAGACTATTTAGTAACCACGTTGAAGTCAGCCATTAAAAAGAAAGGCAGAATATTTAGCCCATATTGAGGGAAATTTGTATATTCAAGAAAAAATACAGACTACTGTACATTTTCCTATTAATATGCTTTGAAATCCTTGCCAATAATTTATAATACACTTTGATTCTTTATTTTACTAAAAGTGATGTAATTAAGGATGTTTACCTGCATTAAAATTTTGACGTGAAAATAGGATTTCCAATACCAGGAACTTGTTAAGCGTTCGCAGCGAAGTGGATATGTCACTAATAATTTTAAAGTAAGTAGCTTAAGTGTTGTATTCATTAAAGCAATGCCCAAATGCCTCTTCAGACATTGCCAAAATACAATAAGCACAGTTGTAAAGAAGCAGTTATCTCCTAACCAGCCATGCTATCAAATGGACTGAAATGTGTCACGTAATAACACCAATATTATAACTAATGGCAAATCATCAGCGAAAACTGAGTCACTGATCACTAATCACAAATATGATGCCTTCCTACAAGTGCATTATATCCTAATCAGGGCCAGACTGGGAACCCAAAGCAGCTCTGGGAATTATGTAGGACCAGACCCCCCTCCCCTCGGAGAGGGGGGCTGGTAGGGGTGCAAGTGTGAAGCACTGCTGCTTTTGTTACTGGAGTCCGATATTGCAGCAACGCGGCAAAACCAGCGCTCAATAACAAAAAACAGCCCACACTTCTGCAAAACCGTCCCCCACCCTTCCAGCCTCCTGGGAAAACATGCGATGCCCGCTACAGCCAGTCCGGCCTTGATCTTAATGCAGTTGTAATAAGGCGGACGACATATCCCTCACATTTGTGGTGGAGTACCCGCTCGCCAAACTCTAAATCAGGCTTATAGTCATGATTGAAAAAATCAAAGGAGGAGTGGAATGGAGAATATTCTGCTTCTTTCTATACTGAATCATGGTTCTCGGAGTTCTGAATGAGGTCCCCCTACATCAGACGAGTACTCACAAATGTGGAACATAAGGTGGAGCTCATACATTGCGGCAAAGGGTTTTGATGTTTCTTGCGTTCCTGTGCAGAGGTGACATGGTGCAGTAACTCGAGTTGAGCTGCAATATAACGCAAGGGTGAATAATAGTTAGAATAGTGTAAGTCCCCTTCTGTAACGCTGCCGGCAAGAGAGTCACAGGGGCAGATTTAAAAGCTCCTTGTGACACTTTTGCGCTGCCTTTTGCGTCACTTTTGTGACGCAGCGGCGTAAAAGATGTGGCAAATTTACAACGTGATGCATCTAGGGAGATGCGTCATGTTGTAAAGCCCTGCGTGACATTATACCTGCGTCAGGTATAATGTATGCAGGGTAGGCGTTCCCACGCTGGAAAGCCTCGTAAAAGTGACGCAGTGAAATCTACAAGATTTCATTGCGTGACTTTTAGGACGCCACTGCGTCAAAACCTTACGCCTGCTTGAAGCTGGCGTAAGGAGTGACGCAGTGTTTTGGGAATAGGCCGCAACACGCATTGCTGTAGTTGCGTCGTGCTTGCGACACGACTCCAGAAATGCATGACTTTTCTGCCAACAGATGCATTAGAATTTCTGACGCATCTGTCAATCCTTGCACCATAGTGCGCCGTATTGTAAATACGGCGCATCTATGGTAGCGCAAGGGTTTTTCACGCAGGTGCAGGGAAACTGATGCATCTATACAGATGCGTCAGTTTCTTGTAAATCTGCCCCACAGTATGTAAAGAGGCACTGAACGAAGTATTCCCAAATATCATCCTATTTTGTTGCTTCAGTCTACGAACTCAGCTTACCCGTGTCCGTCTACTAGAAAACGTTTTTTATTGTTTCATTTTCCAACAATTCCCTCAGAACCTCCGTATGTTACTGGCTCATACGACTAAGGAGGGAGTTGGAGGAAATGCCTGCTTGGGCGCTGGGAACCTTCCGCTGACCAAAATGGTAATGAAAATAATAGAATCAGAAGGACATGAAGGAAAGAGACATATTCAAACCTGTGGTAACCTATAAGAATGTATTGTTACATTTTCTTTCGATGTAGCGTTAAATCTACAATAATTAATAGGCATGATCTTATCGTCTCTCATGAAGACCGCCCCAGTTTTCTCTGACAAGCTTGTTTTGATTTCCGCACTCTGCGGAGTCCAGCACATGCGATTGATGAAGCAGCGTGAGAGCGGTTTAGAGACGCAGCCACGTATCGAAGTGACTTGAGCTGTGCTTTTCACAGAGAGTTCTAGTGGGCATCTAAAACAGCCTGTCTACACAGCTGGACTCTTTGATTAATAATAGAAGATCCATATTCTGGGATCTCAGGACATTGATAGGCCCATGTTGTATGCTGTTTGGCGCACACTCCTCAAATGATTATTAATAATAATCATTCCCCTTCAAAAGTCCCCTCATGGGAATGTGAAGGCTTTCCTGTCAGTTGTAGCTGAGGTAAAGAGACGGGGTGGTATTCTGTCGTTTGCATTAAATGATTTTACAATTTCTTCCAATGTTCAAAAGGTTTCCTGTTTTCATTAAACGTTAACAGGGCCAGATTATACAAGACTGCATCAACGTTTCTGCTTTTCCAATGCAAGACTTTATTTATAACAGTACCATTTGAAAAATAGCACTGGTTAATACCGTGGCTGTTTATTCCATAAATTGCACCAGACAGCGAAGGCAGCATGAAACTCACCAGTTTTGCCTTTATGGAGAATTCATTTCTGTTATCAGTCGTTGACACTTTATCGTGTTCAATCTGTATTATTAGCACATGGACCTTTTTGACCAAGAGTTAAACTAATTTGCTAGTTCTGGCAATTTTTTCAGTTTTTCAATTATAATAAAGTAAGTATCCATTTCAGTTATAAATGCATACCAGTTCAAAAGTACTCACTGTCAGTTTTGCCTTTTTTGCACTTTTCTACTCAACATGTTATTATTCACTGTAAAGAAATTGAGTGTGTGTTATGTTATACAAATTTAAATAAAATCCTGTGTGAGGAGTGTGTACATGCTGTTGGCCACTTCCAAACTATGTGATATGGTGACTACAGGAAAGGTGGTGAACTGCTGTGTGTGCACTGCACATACAACACCTTTAACCCCTATGGAGTAAAAACGTGTAAGAACCTCAAGAGGTTTGGAGGCACATGATTAATCAAGGTCTACATCCTTATTCTAAATGTATCTCCAAGGTAAGGCGGACACGTGTTTCGCAGTTTCCCTATCACTTTCTCAAGGCTTTAAATTAGATTAGATATACATTTCAATTACCTCAGTGCTAAATGAGTGTAATACATAATTTCGAATAATATTTCACATCATATACATGACCTCACATTTTCAGGTATAAAACTGAAAAAATCAGTATGTTGATTATCTACTACCATGATATATTTTGAAGATCAATTCCGGCAGATTAGTTACTCAAAACTAATATATTCGCATCATAGAAATGTGCGTGTTTTTTACATCTACGTTTGTTCAACAACACTTAAGAGGCCTTTCTTCTAATATTTCTTTGAGAACCTACCAGACTTAACACTATACATACATATACATCAAGTTAGCATTCTGACTTTTGCAATATTAATTAGATGTCCATTTATTACCAATAGTAATTCACGATTTGTTCCAAGGTACTGTGTGCCTCTATACACTGCTTCTAGCATCATGGATTTCAGCTGAATATGATAGTAACCAGTAGTGAACTCACAGTTATGTTTAAGTGCTTTTTAACACGAGACATATTCAATTTCCTATCAAAACCTAGTTTGTGGTCTTCTACGTATTACTTCCATCTCGTCGATATTCTTATTCAATATATTTGAAAATTCCTTATTAAAACTTTGATAGGGCAGTTTTGCCCGACAATCCCATATCTGATATTCTATTTAAAACAGGATGTTTGTTGAAAAACAACCTCACTAATATCTTGGCTACAAGAGCTGGAAGTACTTCTCAAGACTTCTGCAAAGTAAAACACATCCAGCACGTAACCGTGCAGGTCGGTTCTACTCTTCCTCCGTACCGATACTTTGGAGCATTCAGCATCCTCTGCAAGTAGTTTTCTTGGCTCTTTGCCAGCCAATCAAAAGTGCTAAATCGGGAATACCATTTGGGTTTACATTTTATACATTAAATGAAAGCTAGCTCAAGGAGCCTTTTAATTCACAAAATGAAATCAGAGCGAAGTGAAATGAGTTTAAAAGAGTGGCAAACAGTCCCTTAAATCCATGATACTACTTTGTCCTGCTACTCAAGTGGTTGTTGGGAAAAAGAGGCCCGTCAAATTTGATACTTTTGATAAACGTTTTTGTGAGGACTCGATATTTATTGTGGGTTACTACCAGCAGTACCTAGTCACATCACAACCACATTAGTCTCCCGCTTGTTTGAATCTCTGCACAAGAGCAAGAGCACTTTCAAGCTTCAAAATTAGATTTAGTCTACATTTTAAAAATGGGCCCTCTTTTAAAGAATTCATAAAGAATTTCAAGTGTACTCCAAGAAATGTGAATCTGTCCCAAAATTCCCAAAACCACTCACATGCATAACCATTATGCACATGGAGAAGTACAAATCTAGATTTCCAGACAACCATTTTCCCTTCCATAATGCCTACCCCAAACAGTTGAGCAAATATCGTCCCATATCCCTACGTCCTTTCACCTGCAAAGTTCTAGAGAAAGTTGTGTATAAACAACTGTCCAAATTCCTTGAATCCGGCAACCTTCCAGACCTTTCCAGGCTGTTCAACCTGGAAATCAACAGCATTGCTCTTAGATGACTTTGCTCTTTCCTCATGGAAAGAACACAATCTGCATGTATTCCCTGGTTTCTCTAATGTTCTACCTGTCTTTCATGATGGTGTAGTACAAGGTTCCTCCCTGAGCCTTAATTTATGTTATGATATATGCCTCCTTCCAGGTTTGTTAGTGCACAGCTTTGACATCAACACTATATTATATGTCACCGACATTCAAATCATCATGATCACATCCAAGAACCATCTTCTTACTCAAGCTTAGTTCTCCAGTTGGATGTCAACTGTATTTCACAAAAAGTGGTCCCTATGAGAGAAGTATAGCCCTTGACTTCCACTGCAGATTGTTAGGATCAGGGGACAAACACCCCTAACACAATTAGCTCAAAGTTATATATTAATTTTATTTAATTTATTCTTTGAGATATGCAATTCAATTCATTTGACTTAAAACAATTGTGAGGTGCTTCTAGAGATTGACGGTGCAGTAAAAGTGACTATTGGTGCAAAAAGTTCATATGTGGTATGTACAGAAACATATACATATGTGGCTGATAGGGATAGTAGGATATTTTGAGTTGGCACCCTTGGAGTAAGTGTTTCTATCCACCATCAATATATTAAAACAAAGTCCACATAGGTTTTTTGTCGACATTTCGACCCCCTAAGTATGTATTATTCAAACCGGGGTCATCATCAGGAAGAAAAATACATAGGAGACACAAATTGATAGGGGCAATTGATCCCACAGTCAAGGGGGTATTAATCCACAAAGTATCTTGAATCTTTCATGTGAGCCCATCGGAGGCGAGACACAGGCTTTTAAAAGTGCATGTGTCACCAAGGAATATACCAAATGCGTTTCAAAATTGCATGTCTGTAGTCATTTGATTAGCAGCATCTTTTGACAAAGAGCATACCCCCGAATGGATGTCAACTGTAGCCAAGTGGATGAGAGAAAACTGCTGAAAGCTCAACACCAACAAAACCGAGGTACTAGTCTTCAGCAAACCATCAAAGCCTTGGTCTCCTGTATGGTGGCTGTTACAATTAGGCCCCCACTCCAACTCCAGTCACATTTGCCAAAGTTCTTGGCTTCTCCACTGACGACGATCTCTCCTTTGCCGAACAAATCATATATTTATTAGCCATTTGCTTCATTATATTGTGGACCCTGAGCAAGATTTTCACTCTACGTCCACTCTTTAATAGAAAAACAGTAGTCCAGGCACCTATTTCTTCTACACAGAATCACAGCAACTCCCTCTATCTTGTATTTTACTAACTGGTTCAATGTCTACAAACAATCCAAAAATCCACCTCTTAATATTATTCTTCCTCATAAATCTTCAATTTTTTCACCATCTCCAGGAACTTTACTGGTTGCTGGTTGAACAACGATCTGTTTTCAAATCTCTAAACATCATTCGTCGAGCAGTCAACAGAGTAGGACCCATCTACCAGCGAAATAATTTAAATTTATGGTAATGCGGATCCCATCCGAACCATCACGCCCAACCCCCATAGAGCGCCCAGACTCAACGCCAATTCCATAAACATCAATAACCTCTTGCAGATCCCCACTACACAACCCACGCCCACAGACACCCTGCACAAATCACACCTGAAAGGCATGTTACTTAACTGTAGATCAGCGGTGAAACATGCCACAGACCTTGCTGATCTCATCCTAGCCCAAGATCTGGACCTCCTTATCCTCACAGAAACGTGGCTCAACGACTCCTCTGGCCCTATCCTTGACCTATTAGTCCCTCCTAGTCACAACATTATCAGACTCGACCGAGTTAAGAGATTGGGAGGTGGCATTGCCTGTATCTTCCGCAACTCTCGCACAGCAAAACAGTCCCCTTCAGTTAATCTCTCCTCCTGTGAATACCTTTGCATAGATATCACTAGCACACACAGACCCTTATGCAGCCTTCACATCTTCTACCACCCCCCAGGTGATAACCTCCATCTAATCGAACAAGTTATGGAAACCATCTCCTCCAACCTGGGCCGACACTCCCCCCAGATCTTCCTTGGTGACTTCAATCTCCACTGGAATGACCCCCACGATCAGGCTGTCACAACCCTCAAAAACTTCCTTACCGACCTGTCTCTCACCCAATTCTGCGACAGCCCCACTCACAACTTAGGCTCGACACTGGATCTCATCATCTCCAACCCCAACTCCATTCATCTCGAATGCATTCTTCCCTGTAACTGGTCTGACCATCATTTTATCAACTTCCTGATACCTGAAAGTTGGAACCACAAATCTGCTCAACCCCTCAAACTAAAACACTGGAAAAGATCGCTCCATAAGGGTGTTAGCGATATTTTCCCTTGTTGTTGCGTGACAACCAAGTGGGCATTAATGTTTTACTATATTATATGGGGCTTGCTCTCTTGGTTTTACTTCATGATGTCTTGGGATACCTTTTGTGCAATGTATACTTTATCGGATTGCATAAGTCTTGCTTTTATGTAAAATAATGAAACCCTTCCAGATTTCACAACACATGCTGTTCATTTGTTGTTTACATAAACATCAATAAAATACAGTTTAAAAAAATATATATCTATATACATATAATTTAATAACATATTTTTTTCATTTAATAAACATTTTTACTTCTCCATATAATTTACTTACACTTTCCCATATGGAGATCTCTGTTTATTGAACCTAATAATTATTAAGCTAAAAAAAGATATATATTTTGTGATAAACATTAATGTAAATACATTTTATATATTTATTTTAAATGTAGAACACAATTAAAAAATGCTACAGCACTATTAAGGTAAATTTAATTTAAAATTATCCCCCATGTGCAATGCAGCCCGGCAACTTTGGATGTTGCGCTGCATTGTACACAAAAATAATAAAAATGGCCATGTACATTTGCAAGTTCTGAACAACATATTCATGCTATGGTCACACCTTCCATGCTCTTACTGACTGGGTGGATGGAAGAATTTGTTAATATGATATTTTTTGGTATTCAGCAATTTATCTTTCCAAAACTTTGCAATGTGGTCCAGTCTGCTTCAAACAGGAACATATCCCTGCCACTAGCTTGACCCTCATCTTTGATATGGAAGCAAGCAGAAAATTCTATGCATTCACTCTAGTTTTTTTGTGGTAGATTAAATTAATAGGGGTTAAGTGTGATCGTTGTTGGGAATGTTGAGTTATTTAACGCAACAAATAATTATCTGAAGTGTTAAATAAAACCAAAATTCTAATTACGATCTGCACGTAAACAGGGGTGTATGAATAGGTTGGACTTAACCAAACCACTGATAATCATATTTTCAAATACTTCCAACATGGCAGATTTTTTTCCATTGCCTTAGCTCATGATTGAGTACCATTTCCCCATGACACAGGTCTCATCATGAGTTTTCAAATTTGGGCAACCCAATACACGCTTGGAGGCTTGGGTAACAAGAACTGGATATCAGGTAACGGTGCCTTCAAGGGATTTCTTTTAAACAAAATCTGGCTTGATTTTTAACAAACAAATTATGAGAGCCCAGATTAGTGGCCTCAAATATATGAATTATTGAAATCAATTGCAAGATACTCTCTTTCTTTTCACCCATCCCTGATACCGTCTGAAAGGGGTAAACACCCCACAAACATTAAAGAGGCTTCAGAGGAACTTTTTTTTTTTCTTTTCTCCCACTGCTCCCCACCCTGTGCACACCCCCCGTGGAAAACCCTTCCCTAACTCTACATGGCTAAAAGCCATATGGGTTCCCCCTCAGAGCGTACTTCTCACTGGATATTCATTTTTATATCTGAGTGAGGTAAGCATTATTTTAAACTTTAGTTAATCAGAAACTTTTAAAAGACCCTAAGAGTGATTTTGCTTCTCACAACCGTGATTATTATTTTATTTATTCTTTTCCCTTTTAGTGAAATATTATCCCACATATTCAGGCTCCTTTAACGTTTCGGACTTCCTATTTGTAGGTCTTTAATGAAGTCATCCACCTTATCGCTGGAGTGGAAGATAAACATTTTATTATTATACATTACCTTCAAATAAGCCGAGAACCTCAGCTGAACCGCGGCGCCCAAACTTTTTAGTAAGTCCATCCTTTTCCCCAACTCCCATTGCCTATTTGAGGTACCATTCGAGACATCAGATCTAAACTCATATTTGACACCATCAACCTCTATCCTTTTTATGCTCAAAGCTTTCGACAAAATCTTCTCCTTTAAAGAAAAGGTTAAAAAATTGAGCAAGATCTTTCTGGGCTTAGTCCTGTTAGTATTTCATCTAAAGGGATCTCTATGTACCCGCTGCAGGTCTTTAGCTATTTCTTCCTCCGATTCTTCTATCTGTAGCTCCCTCTTAATCAGTTTCACTACATAGGTTTTTATGTCTTCACCTTCCCTGATCTCCGACACCTTCAAAATTTTTATATTATTCCTTCTTTGGAAGTTTTCCAGCCTTTCCATTCTGTCCTGCTGCTCCTTCTCCCCTGATTTAAATTTTTCTATTTCAGAACAATGTGCCTGTACCTTTTCTCGAAGCTCTTTAACCTCACCTTCTAACGTTGTTGTCCTGTTACTAAGATCATCTATTTTTTTCTCAAGAGTTTCGCAGGCCTGTCTTATCTCCCTCTGGTTTTCCTCCGATGTCTCAAATCTGTTTTTAATCTCGGCAGTCAAAGCCATTAGGAGAGTTCCAATAGCGGGGTCTTCCTTCTCCACCTGCTTCGGATTCTGCTCAGGGCCCTTGGTATTAGACTCAGAGTTAATTTGCTCTACTAAATCCTGCCTCCCCTCTGCTAAAGACTGTTGGTCACCCCCACATGCATCTGTAGAGAGTGAGGCAAGAGCTTGATACCTATTTGGTGACATATCTTTACTCCAATCCATCCCGCCAACTGTACCCAGACATACAGAAACTTCACCCTGCTTTGTACTACCCTTCTCGGGGGGAACTTTTAGCTCCTCCATTTTATTGTCAGCCAAAATTATTGTTTTAGGCAGAATTCTGAAATAGGTTTTAAGAGAAGGAGTAACCTTTATCCTTTGGTCCGGCGTGCGTTTCTTTATCGCTATTTTCTTTGGATTGGCTTTAACCTTAACAACTGAATAATCTTTAACTGTGCCGTGTAAGTTTTCAGCTTCAATATTATCAATAGTTTTCAGCTGGCATCAGGGATGGGTGAAAAGAAAGAGAGTATCATCAAAATTGTCTCGTGGAATCTAAATGGCCTTAGGGTACGGGGGAGACGGGAAAGAATAATGCAGTATTTAAAGGACTGCCCAGCCCAGATTATAATAATACAGGAAACATATTTAACGGAGAAGGAAGGCATGGAACTTTTCAAGGCAAAGAAATGGATTGCCCAAGTGGCATGTACAGCTCAATCAGCCGTAACTAAGGGGGTAGCAATATTAATCAAACGAGGGGCGCAAGTTAGCCTAGAGTCTTATGTTTCGGATAAAGCCGGAAGATGGTTAGTAGCCAAAGTAAAGATTCTGGCCCGCATTTTTACCCTTGCGGGCTACTACGGACCAAATCAGGATGATGTTAATCCCTTGGGTGAATTGATGGCTGAACTCTTAAATTCCTCTGACCCAATCATTTTGGCAGGAGATTTCAATGCAGTCCTAAACTATACCTTAGATAGATCTTCGCACAGTAGGGCATTGGTAAACTCAAAAATGTCTGGGCTGATAAAACAAATGATGGAGCAATTGAGGTTGTGCGACATATGGCGCCAAAGAGCAGGTCCACAAAAAGGCTTTACCTTCTATAACAAAAAATACAGACACCAGTCGAGGATAGACTATTTCCTCATCGATAGTAATATAAAAGACGAGGTTCACCGAATTGATCATGTGGGAGTTCATCTGTCTGACCATTCGGCAGTGATTCTCCAATTGAAGATTGGTGAGGGGGTTGTTCAGTCCAGATGGACCTTAGATCGTACGATTCTGCAGGATGAGGGAGTTATAGAAACACTAAGGGGCCGATTCTGATGCGGGTTGGAAAAGCTTCCCAACCGAATCGGTTGGGAAATGGTGTCCGACCCACTCGGATCGGGAAAGTCCGACCGGCGGAGTAGGATGCATCCGGATGCTTCCAGATACGATTTGGTTGAACTCCCATTGACTTCAATGGGAACATTTGTTCCTAACTGCATCAGAATTGGGCCCTCGGTCGGGAAGACACGTTCCCGATCCGATTTGGAAGGAGCAAATGCCGTTAGGAGGCCTTCCTAACCGCATCAGAATCAGGCCCTCGGTCGGGAAGCTTTTCCAACCCGCATCAGAATCGGGCCCAAAGTAGAGAGACTGAAGAGTTTTTTAAGTACAACTGGGGCTCAGCTGCTTCGGGTGTGACCTGGGATGCTTATAAGACCTTTTTAAGGGGAAGACTAGGGGCACTGGCTGCGGGGAAAAGGAGGAGATACTATGAAGAGGTGTCAGTACAGGAGGAACTGATTCGCTCCCTAGAAAGGGATTTAATTGACCCAAGGATAGAGGAGGGGGTTAGGGTAGGGCTGTTACAGAAAATGACGCAAGCAAAGTCCAACCTAGCAATAGTTCTACAAGACAGGGCAAGGAAAAGGTGGGAGGCCAGCCGATTAGCTCATTTTGAGTACAGTGAAGGATGTAGCAAGCTGCTGGCCTGGAAGGCAAAAAAGGAGCAAGTGAGAAACAGAATAGATCAGGTCACATGTGAAATCAATTGCAAGAATCACAAAAGAGTATATAAAAAAAAAAAAAACAAGCAGGTGTATACTTTTTCTATACAAATTTATGTGAATAAATAATGTAACAGAAGGGGTACAAAACACAGTTCACATAAACAAAAATTACTGACTGATAATCTTCACAATAATCTTGTCTCATGATCACTTTTGCGAAAACCCATTTCTATCACTTACTCACAAATGGAATCATTATCAAAAATACAATGATTAAGGGCCAGATGTATGACCCGCCAATTGCGTCGCATTTGCGACTCACAATTTGAGACTAGCAATGGAAAACGGGATGCATTTGAAAAAAAATAAAATGAAACGTTGTCGTTTCATTTTTTAAGGGCAGGTAACGTTTTCGTTTCATTTTTTAAGGGCAGGTCGTGGTCCCTGGCACCACTGCCTGCCCTTAAAAAAACATTTTGGGGGCCAGTCACAAAGGGGGTAACCCCTTCCGAATTGCGACTCCATTACCACCCTCTTGAAGAGGGTGGTAATTTGCGAGTGTTTGCGGTCGCAAAACATTCATACATGGCTTTGCGGTCGCTATTAGGAAGGGAACGCCCCTTCCTAATAGCGTCTCGCAATTCCTAAATAGCGAGTCGCAAATAAATTGCGACTCGCTATTTAGGAATTGTACATGGCCTTGTGTACTTTTGTATGTGCAAACGGGTCGCAAACCCGCTTGCGCATGCAATTTAGGGTCGTACATCTGGCCCTAACACGTATGTAACAATTTTAACGAAAATGGGATACAAATGTTGACGTTTTGGTCTTATCTTGTGTAACATCTAGAAGACCATCTTCAGGACATAGAGTTCATATGTAGACTGAAGACCCTCGAGATAAAAACAGCTATGGACCTTTGAATACTTAGTCCAGATGAAAAGTTCAGCACAATTGTTGCCTAGGAATGATATGGTTTACTTATAGCGGTCTTTGTAGAATTCTCGCCATTTAATATTTAGCGAGTCGACACTTGCGTTGTCGAATGTCCGTGAAACGGTCAACAATCGGTGTTCCAACTCAAACAGTAAAGCTGTTCTGCCAGATAAAGCTGGATTGTGTTTAAAAAAAATAGTGCAACAGGTTTCATAGCCATGGATCCCCCGGGTGTTTTACTGTCGTTGGGTGGGTGGTCTATTTTCCCTGCTTGCATGAGAGTTCATGGCTCCGATGCTATGCCACTGCCCCTCGTTGTCCTTTCCACTTAATTTCTGTTAAGACACCCACCTCTCTAGAATGGTGAATATGCAACTTCCTTTATGGGCTCCCTTCTACAGGTCCTATTTCAACCCTAATACTATTTAGCATCGCCAAGGTGTTATGTAAAAAGACAATCTGCATTGACAAAACTTTTGCAGGCAACTATCAGAGATCAGTCGACTGGCCCAGACAATACAACCAGGTACAGGTGCTTATCGAGCAGTAGTGAGCCAGAACACATACCTAGGACTAAGGGGCCGATTGCAATGTCAGTGGGACCGACACTGACGGCACGTTGGTTTCGGTCCCATTGACATCTTAAACTGCAGTCAGACCACTGCAATACGATGCGGTTGATCAGACTGCATTGCCACAGGGATCAACCAACAGCTTCTGACAGGCTCAAAAAGCCTGTTGGGTGGCCGGTCGGATCATATTCCCCACAATGGGGGCCGTGCCTTCTTAGGCACCGCTGTGGGGTGTATGATCCCCCTTCCTGAAAGCCATTTCACGTCGGTTCTTCTGACGTGAAAACGCTTGGGGAAACACTTTTTTGGGGCCCCTAGCAGAGCCTCTGTCCCCTGTGGCCCTTCGCTATGTTGCCCCCATAAACATCCCTGTATCGTGTGGCAGGCACTGCATGGTGCCTGCCACAGGGTGCAGGGATGTTTGTAAACATGACTCTTTGCATTGGGGCTTGTGCTGCTGCCCTTTTCTGGGCCGCAACACAAGCCTCAATGCAAAGAGGCATGTTTCTGACCGCCTCCACGGCGGTTGGATCCTAATTTGATGGGCGGGACCACCGACTACCTGTTGGTCGGTCTGGTTCTCACAATGATGGCGGTCGGACACTCGTCTGACCGCCATCGTAATCGGCTCCAAGGTCTCAGTGAAATTTAAATTACATCTTTGTAATTCGCGTAATTGGGGGAATTTCACATTACGCATTGTTAAGCTACATTCCTGAAATTATGTCACTTTTTAATTACGTGCCAAATTTACAGCGAAATGTGCCATTTGATAGTAAACATTTACCACGAACAACAGAAAACATGCAGCTGTTGCTTGTGGTGCTTTTTGGAATTTGTCCTCACATCAAAAATTGACAAGAGGAAGTATTTCACCTAAAATATAGCACAAAATGTTGAAGTTGCATTTCACCTAATTTTGCTGAAATTTAATGCAATTATCACTTGAATTTCGGACAGCTCTATCTCAGACTCCCTCCAGCTCCTTGAGGTCCGTGGAAGCTCCCTGTAGCTCCTTGCGGCTCTCTGTGACTTCATACTGCTTAGGAGAGTTAACATTTCAATTAATACATTTTGCAAAAATGGTGTTACATTCTGATCCACAATTTTAACTTTAGTTTAGTTAAAAGCCATAGGTTCGGAGAGGCATGCATTATAAACTGTCCAATGCTTTAATGGTGTGCCTTTACAGGAAGTCGGAAATTCATCCAACACTGGAAAAGTGTGAGAAAATGGTAACTTAATGGTTACATTTTCACCACAGTTTCTCTAGAAACTGTCTAAGAAGCCAAAGGTGTTAGTGGCAGTTTAGAAAAAAAGCAATGTCACATGACCTTTCATTCTCCATGGCATTTATCTACACCTATATATTTCACTTCCTGTTTTTCTATTCTGCCACCTCCAAACACATTTTCAATCATATATGAATTTATAACTGACAAACGCTTTGAAACATGGAGGGTGAAATAAATAATAAAAAAACACAGATCACGCATTTGCAGTAGTACAAAGCAGAGCAGTACATGAACATGTGCCCTGATAGTCAGTGTGAAGCAATAAGGACCCCCTGGTACATGATCAAGGGCCCAAGGGCAGGGAATAAATCAGCAGCGAAATAAGGAACCCATTGGCAACCAATAGATTTTCATGCAACTACATAATAAAGGCCATGTATGAACATGAAATTAGTAGCATTTATTATATTTTTTTGATTGATTAATAATTATTATTTCATTTAGCAGGTATATAAATTAAAAATGATGTGCTTTAAAGGCTATCTATTAATGAGATATTCTAGACAACATAGAATGAAAATAGAATACAGAAAAAAGAAAAAAAATCCACAACACATCTAATATCAACAGTACGAATGTGAGACAATGGCACATAGTACATCAACACGAAAGTGCAAACATGTAACATTTCATAGCATAAATGTAAAATTCATGAAGTATATACAAGTTAAAATCTCACTGTTGAATGAATGAATTGGTCTCTAATAATTGCTAATCATCTGTTTCTTGATACATCGAAGGTTATAAACACTCTCCTACGCGCGTTTTGGCGTGAAACCATGCCTTCTGCAGGAAGAGTCACAGATGAAAAACGTTGTGGCAATCCCAGTGCTCTCTAACTGCAGGATATTGTGTAGAGCGGGGCAACAATGAATCTCTATGTCAAAATGTCCAAAAGAACTGATGTTTGATGGATAGCTGCTGATCAATTTGAGGTGCCAGGAAGGCTCGCACTGCGATTTAGTAAAGATATTCTGAGGTTAATAGCAACAATATCTATGTATATTCGTGCTCCGGGCTCCTTACAGGCTGGGTAAAGGCAGCGTATTTTAATCCATTACTCTTTTATTCCGTCCACCGCTGTAAAAGTTTAACCCAGCACAGGACGGGAACAGGTTTTGGGCCAGTTTAGATTTGCGGGCTGACTGTCCTTTGCGGCCGCACGACATAACTGTGAGTAGACATTACGTCAAGGACGAGGTGTATTAAATGCCCGTTCCCGACGTTGAGATTTTACCTTGTATACACTTCTTGAATTTTACATTTATGCTATGAAATGTTACATGTTTGCACTTTCGTGTATATGTACTACGTGCCATTGTCTCACATTCGTACTGTTGATTGAGGATTTTCATTGTACATTGTGAATGAGATAACATTTGTAGATGTGTTGTGGAGTTTTATCTTTTTTCTTTATTCTATTTTCATTTTATGTTGTCTCGAATATCTCATCAATTGATAGCCTTTAAATCATAGAATTTGTAATTCATCTACCCGCCAAATAAAATAATAATAATTAATAATCAATAAATAAAAAATATAATAAATACTACTACTTTCATGTTCATACACGGCCTTTATTATGTCATTACATGACAATCTATTGGTTTCCAAGTGGTTATTTATTGCATTGCATGTGCACTGATAGTGCCAGCTGCATTTGACAAATTAAAAAAAAAAAATGTTTGCCTTATAATGGCCAGATGACATGAATTTCCCTCAGGTTGCGACATTGCTCTCTCACAGTCACATTCTCACAGCACTGGTTTCCGCCACTTGGTCATTGACTATAGTAAAACACTGGTCTGTCAATCACTTAATGTGAGTAGTACCTGCAACTAGATGTTAAACAATGATGTACCACACTCTGCCCCATGAAGATGAGCGATCGACAGGTCAATACAATCAACCCAGTGCAGGTTGAATTTTTTTAAGTGAATGTTATTGGCAGTTGTTAGTGGATTGTCCATAATCAGTTACATCAACTGCTGGAAATCGGAGTATTGATTGTTCAGTTAGGTACAAGAGATATGCATAATGTTAAAAGTGGGAAGGGTGATTAGGATTATCCCGGTGAAGTTTAAAATCCTCTAAGAAAATGTCATTTGAGGGTGTTTGCCTAGTGACCGTAATCCATTCCATCAATTGTTCACAAAAATACTAATATCACCGGGGCCATATTACACAAAGTTCCCTAGGGGTGTAACGGGCTTGTGCACCAGCTTTGTGTGCCACCAGGGCAATTTGATATTACAGAAGTGGCTATAGACCCTTGTATGGCCCCTTCTGTAAAACTGTTAGCACTGGTGCACATTTAGTGATAGCGCTAACTAGAGAGGGCATTCCCTCATTTCTATAGGGGTGTGGCCTAATGAAAACGAGGGAATCATTTTACCTCTGCACCTGCGTGGCAATTCGGACGTGGGCACACAAGCAAAGAAGTCATCAGGAGGCGCACTTAAAGTGCACCACATAAAGTTCAGGGGGGTGTCTGTCCCCTTATTAAAGTGCAGACTGGTTCTGCCTGAACAGTGAAGAACAAAGCAGCTGATTCAAACAGCTACTCCATATTTCACTTGAATGTGCTACTTTCAGGGTAGCCCTGAGTTCAGAACTGCCCTGAGGGCATATTATTCAGTGCAATCAGGTGCACTGTTCATGTTTGTGCCCAGCACACCTGTTTAAGGGTGTGCCATGGTGCGGACACGAACAGTGCACCTGTTTCATAATGTGGCCCCTGGTAGGCAAGGAAACATTGATTTTGATGTGCACAAATTGTTTTTGATTCCATCCCGAAGGAATGGCAATTGAATTTTTCAAAATTTTAAATTGGATGCAATCTAATTGTACAACTGCATATCTTCAACTTTTTTTCCTTCTCTGTGAAGCTGAATGATCTAATAGTTAAGGAAAGCAAGGTGGTCAAGAAAAGACAGTGAGGCTTTGCAATGTGTCCAACAGAAATATAAGATTGAGATTAGAGGTTAGATTTGCAATCTATAAATGGCACACCGCATGTAAGAACAACCCACAACACATAACTTGGTCAGCCCTCCGCAGTCATTGGCATGTCTGGTTGAACACCATTTAGGGATTGGCTTCCTGGTTTGTACATCACATTTTGATATCAGCACACTGTATTTCATGAATATGTAAATTTTTTGCTGTTTTCTCTACCTTGCATCAATGATAGCATAAAAAGTAGTCCTTTTCAGCACGCATTCATCCAACTCACCCAAAACTCATTGCATTCACCCCTGTCCTCTAAAATCCATCTAGCTTATCAATCAATGATTTGTAGAGCGCTGCTTATCACACATAAGGGTATCCAGGTGCTGGGGGGGCTCCTGCTGGGAGATGTCAGTCAAGCATCCAGGTTTTTAGGCCATCTCTGAACTTCTGTAGGGTGGATGCAGTCCAGAGGTGGAGTGGAAGGCCTTTCCAGGTCTTGGCAGCCAAGTAAAAGCTTCTGTTTTTGTGTAAGTGGGGTGTGTATGCGAGGTAGAGGGAGAGAGAGGGAGGCAGAGCGTAGTTGTCTGCTGGGTTGGTGGAAGTTCATTCTGTGGTTGAGGTAGGCTGGTCCTGTGTTGTGCAGGGCCTTATAGGCATGGGTCAGCAGTTTAAACTGGCACCTTTTTTGGATGGGGAGCCTGTGGAGTGTGCTGAGGTGGGGGGTGATATAGGCTCTTCTCTGGAGGTGGAGGATGAGCCTGGCTGCAGCATTTTGGATGGTTTTCAGTCTGCTCAGTAGATGTGACGTGATGCCCACACAGAGGGAGTTGCCATAGTTCAGGCAACTGGTGATAAGGGCTTGGGTTACGGTGCTTCTGGTGTTGATGGGGAACCATTTGAATATTTTCTGGAGCATGCGGAGGGTGAGGAAGCAGGCTGAGAAAACAGCATTTATCTGCTTTATCATGTTTAGCTTGTTGAGTATGATGCAGAGGTTTATGGCATGGTCTGTGGGAGTGGGAGAGGGGCCCAGTTCTGCTGGCCACCAGGCGTCATCCCACGGGGAGGTGTTGCTCCCGAAGATGAGTACCTCTGTTTTGTTGGTGTTGAGTTTGAGGCATTTGTTTTGCATCCAGCTGGCTATGCTGGTCATCTACCTGTGGAAATTGGTTTTGGTGTTACTGGGGTTTAAGGATAGGGAGAGTATGAGCTGAGTGTTGTCAGCAAATGACATGATGTTCATACCATAGGATTTGACCAGCGTGGACAGGGGGGCTATGTATGTATTGAACAGTGATGGACTCAGTGAGGACCCTTGGGGAACACCAGAGATGATGTTCTCTTGGCCTGAGGTGTAAGGCAGTAGGTGGACGCTCTGGGTTATTTCGGTGATTAAGGAAGTGATCCCATCTGATGTAGTCCATGTAGGAGGGTGTAGTGTGACACAGTGTTGAAGGCTGAGCAGAGGTCGAGGAGGATCAGGGCTGCGGTCTCTCCCTGGTCTCGGAGAGATCGGATGTCATCTGTAGCTGTGCTTAGGGCAGTTTCTGTGCTGAGATCCACCGTGATTGGGATGGATCCAGGAGGTTGCTGATCTCTAGGTGGTTGTAAAGTAGTCTGTATATTGCTTTCTACAGGACTTTAGCCTGTAACGTGAGCAGGGAGATGGTCTAGTAGTTCTAGAGTTCTTCTGGGTCAGCAGTATTTTGTTTCTAGCAGAAGTTTTACTTTTGTGTGTTTCCCTCCTTCTGGGAAGGAGGCAGAGGTGATGGATGAGTTGAGGATGGTAGGGAGTTTGTTACTGAAGGAGTTGCTCCCTAGCTTGAACATATGGTGGGGGCAAAGGTCTCTGGGTGCTCCTAAGTATATGGAGCTTATGATGGTAGTGGTGGTTTGTGTGGTTATTTGATCCCACACAGTGATTATAGTGTTTGAGGTGGAGTTGCTGCTGTTGAGGAGTTAATCAAAGTTGACGCTGGTTGGTTGGGGGCCGAACTGCTCATAGATGGTGGCGATTTTGTTATAGAAGTCTGCGAGGGTGTCGCAGAACTCCTGTGAGGGGGTACGGTATTCTCTGTTGCAGAGGGGTTGGTGAAATCTTTGAAGTTGCTGAAGAGTTCCTTACTAAGTTTGGAGCTAGCTTCGAAGCGGGTGGCTAGGGCTTCCTTTTTTGCATTTTTCAGGCATATGTGATATTTATTGAGAGCCATTTTGAAGTTGGCCCAGTTACTGGGTGCAGTGGAGAGGTGTGGTGCAGCGGCCAGGGCAGCTGACTTCGGAGCACAGGGGTCACGGTTCGATCCCTGGCTCCGGCGGCAGCTCAGCTCAGCATCCTGTGACTCTGGGCAATAGCTCACTTAATTTCCACAACGGCCCCCAGCGCCTTGAGACCCGTAAGGGTGAGTAGTTCGCGCTTTACAAATACGGATTTAGATTTAGATTGGTACGCCAGATTCCTTCTAGTTGTTTGCAATTGCATTTGGAGGCTTTCAGTTCAGGAGTAAACCAGCTGGTGTGTTTGGAGGATCTGCCCTGATTTGGGGGTTTGAGAGGTGTGACTATGTAAGTCCGTTTTTATATAGCGCAGCTACTCACCCTTACGGGTCTCAAGGCGCTGGGGGCCAGAGTGGAAATTAAGTGAGCTATTGCCCAGAGTCACATGGTGCTGAGCTGAGCTGCCGCCGGAGCCGGGATCAAACCATGAACCCTGTGCTCGAAGTCAGCTGCCCTGGCCGCTGCACCACACCTCTCCACCTCACTATGTTGGTGCATTCGGTAATCCAGGTGTTGAAAATTTGGACGGCCACCTTGAGGTTGGCAGTGGTGTCCGGGAGGAGGCGTTGAGGGTGTTGGTCCATAGATATTCCGTTACCTTGCTCCAGCTCCTATGGGCAGTGCTGGTCTGGTCGGTGGTGAAGTTGGAGGTGGTAGAGATGGAGAAGTGGACAACTGAGTAGTCAGACCAGGTGATCTCCGTTGTGTGGCTGTGAAGGTCGGGTCTGGAGTGTGTCCAGCTATGTGATTGGGGTTGTAGATGACTTGGGTGAGGCTGAGGTTTTTCATGCTCTCTATTAAGTTTGCTGTGTTGGCATCGCTTGGGTTGTCAATGTGGAAATTGAGGTCTATGAGGAAGATGAAGTCCTCAGAGCGGATGATCAGGGGGGGTAGGAAGTCAGAGTTGTCTTTGCAGAAGGCAGGCATGGTCTTGATGGTCTGTGTGCCAGGGTGCCTCTGATGGTGGACTTGCTATCTGTGTTGAGTTTGACATTTAGGTGTCATCAGCGGCTGCTGTGCAGTGGAGGAACTCTTTGTGGATGATGGCTATACCACCTCTGTGTTTGTTGACCTTGTCTCGGTGCATGATCTTGTAGCTACTGGGAGTGGTAGTGGCAATGTCCAGTGCAGAAGCAGGGTTGAGCCATGTCTCTGTGAGGAAGATGACGTTGAGTTGAGGGAGGTGATGTGTCCCAAATTTTTGTGGAGTGATTGGGCGTTGATCAGGAGGTATTGGACTTCTCTTTTGTCTATGGGTATGGGCTGGGTTCAGAGGGGTCGATGTTGCAGGAGAATCAGCAATGTCAGCAGGAGAAGGGTCCTGCCGATGATTGAGGGGAAGTGAGGCTGCAGAGGTCGCAGCGAGGTCCTGGGATCTGGTCAGTTTACTCAGCTCTGGAGTAGCTGTGGGTGGTTAGAGATCCAGGGGTCCTGGCGCTGGGCACGGTCCAGGCGCAGAAGAGTGCAGACAGGCTTGCCTTTGGCTCACCGGCGGTGCACCCATTGCAAGCGGCCGAGTGTGCAGTCATGCTGTGGCCCCCACTAAGTAGGTTCCTGGGAGGGGGTGGGGTGCTGGGTGGGGTTAGGAGAAGGCGAGAAGCAAGAGGAGGAAAGAGGTTAAGTTTAGGGGGGAATCAGAAAACACGATTAGGAAAAAGATGCAATGTTACAAAACAAGGGAAAAAGAGTGACAATTTGCGGGAGAAAAAGAAGGTTATGGAGGGAAAAAGGAGGCAAAGGTTTTATTAGTGGGAGGAAAACAAGGTTTATGGAGGCAAAAAGGTTACGTTTAGGCTGGAAAAAAGAAATGTTTATGGAGGCAAATAGGAGGCAAAATGTTAAGTTTAGGCGGGAAAAAAGACTGTTTATGGAGGCAAAAAGGAGGCAAAGGGATAAGATTAGGTGGGAAAACAACCGTTTATGAAAGCAAAAAGGAGGCAAAAAGCTTAAAGTTAGGCGGAAGGAAAATAAGTTTATAGAGAGAGGTTGGGAGCAGCGGCAAGGTGTCTGGCCGGCAGCGGTTACAGGATGAGCGTGAGCTCAGCCTGCAGCCTGCAGTAGAGGAGGGAGCTGGCCTAGGGATCTGCTTCTGCTTCTGCTGCCTTTCATGGGCCCCTGTCCTGGGGTTTAGTCTCTTGCTAGTACTCAGATTGTGGTTTCAGTTAGTCGTCAGCATGAGAAACTTCCCCACCCAGATTTGTTTTCTCTGCTCTGTCCCTGTATATTCTGGCAGATTAATACACCAGAAAAATACTTGGAGTAAACAACATCAATAAGTCTGTCAGTGGTTTGGAAAATTGTTTATTCCTCACACCAACTGAAAAGCTTCCTATTTATGAACTGAATGTTCCATTCCAAAAGGACTGCTACATTTCCATCCCAGCCCAGTCAACACAGAAAGGATGACATCTTTCCTGACTCTGACATAGCCATTGATAATCTGCACATCACACATTTGCGGGAAACAGTCGGAACACTGCAGCCTCAGCCACAAGTGTTCTGACTACTCGAGTGCTACCACGCTCACATTAACCACGCATATGTTTGGTTAAGGCAGTGTGCGGTCTAGCTGCTGGCTACTGCTCGGTGGAACTCGGAAGCTGGAAGACCTCGGATGAGGAAGTGGAGGATGCAGTGAGGTAAGTGGGGCTGGTGGCTGGGTTTTTGGGGGGTTAGTTTTCATGGTTGTAGGGGTCAGGGCAGTTTTCATGGCTGGGGGGGTCAGGATAGTTTTTAGGGCTGGGGGTTCAGGTTAGTTTTTAGGGCTGAGGGTTGGGGTAGTTTTTAGGGCATGGGTAGTTGGGGTAGTTTTTGTAATTAGGGGCTAGGGTGTTAGGCCTAAGGGCAGTGGGGGTGGTCAGGGTAGTTTTAGGGACAGTGGGGAGATGGAGGGGTCAGGGTAGTGTATGTAAAGGGGCAGGGTTTTAGGCCTCAAGGAAGAGGGTGGGGATGGGTAGTCTGGGTAGTTTTTAGGACTTAGGGGTGGGTAGGGTGGTTTTTAGGGCTAAGGAGGGGGGCTGGGTAGTTTTTTCAATTAGGGTTAGGGTTTTAGGCCTAAGGGCAATGGAAGAGTTTGGGGTAGTTTTAGGGACAGCGCAGAGGTAGGAGGGGGTTGGGAAGGTTTTGGGCCTCAGGACAGGGGGCAGGTGGAGTTATGTAGCTTAGGCAGGGAGTCAGAGTAGTGGCAAACTTAACTACGTATACCCCTTTACTATTCATGCCTTTACCATGAAATTGCCTGGTAAAGGTATGCGTGGTAAAGGACTGTGTGGTTAAGATGCATTCGTGGTATGGGCTGCGTGGTAGAGGCATGTGTAGTTTAGCCATGCATGCCTCTATCACACAACCCACATTTCTTAGGGCTGTGGTCCACTTGGCAAAGTTGATTTTCTGAAGTGAGTGCAAAGTGTGCCATTCTTTCTCCAACAGGAGTTCAAGAAGACCAGATCAGAGCTTTGGGTAGCTCACCTTTGCAACTCACCTCTTGAAGCTGTCTTTTTATCTTCTGCTGTTGTTCAAGCAGCCCCCAGGAAAGGGAGTGGTGTAAAGAACTCTTGTACACTTGGGCATGTAGTCACTCACAGTCATTATTTTGCACTGGCTGATCAGTGTTGCTGGTGTCTGATGACCAACTACTAGTGGTCAGGCATATTCTCTTCCTTCTCCACCAAGGAGCAGCTCATCTTCAGAGGGCTTCATGCAGTTTTATCACACAATTATTACAGTCGCACCAGGAGCCTCCATAGGCCGGAGCTGCTTTGTGGTGAAACCAGTCTGAAAGGCAGTTATGCAACATTAAGTAGATGACTTTGAGCCTGTTTTATATATTGGCAGAGGGGGTACAGCAGCAGAGTTCCCATCCCACCAACATCACGGTGCACCCACCAAATGTAATTGCTTGTGGACCTTAGGTTTGCCAAGGCGGAGACTACTCAGCCTTTATGCCCCATGGCCATCAGAGAAATGCCTGCTTGTCTGCCTGCCCAATTTAAATCCCATTTTTTATTGTTTCTTACTGACAGGAAAAAATTGGAGATAAGTAACATTAAATCCTTTGCAATGCTCTCCCATGGGGATGGGAGCACTGTTTTTTTTCTTTTGAAAAAGAAAATCTAGTTTCAGTATTTTCCTTTTGAAAAGAAAAATAAAGAATGCTGTTTGCTATAGGGGTGCATCTTTCGGACGCAGCTCCGGAGCTCTGCCTCTCTAAATGACCGACTGCTTGGCAGTCATTTATAAATTAGGTGGACGGCTTCTCTACCATCATTACGGAGTAATTTACTCCATCTCCATAGCGGAATGGAGGGCTGCCCACTTAAATATAAATCAGGCCCGTTGTTTCCGAGTCTGTCTCCACCTGCGCATCAGAACAGGACAACAGTCAACAGCAGGACAAGAGCTAGTTTGCTGTGCTCCATCATGGGACAGGCTACCCAGCACCACAACTTACCCACCAAACATGGGAATAATGTTGGCTGTATCAGGTGGGGGAATGGTTGCATACAATTCGATAATTTCAGGTCACAAAGATCATGGTGCTATGGACGTTTGCTTTTATTGAACAACTTAATTCCCTTTATAAATTGTAGTTCTGGTATATTTCAGTTGATTTAGTCAAATTAAGACATTAACACCTCAGAACCCAATGATTTGTAAAAGAATGCCCAGGCCAGGCGCATAGCATCTTTGGTAACATTGGGTAATTGGAAATGTTAGTGTATGTGAGTCAGTAACATCTGTCTAGGATGAGAAGATGCCCTGGTATACATAACATCTCCCTGGGCTACTTTAACATGTACATGTGATATTCTTTTGACTTTATGCGACAGAGTTCTCTTATGTAACGGGATCTTACAATCCGCCACCACCAAGATGTCAAAATTCATTTGTGCGAACATCATATCAGTGACTGCAGATGAACAGGTGTAATAGAAACACTCAAAGGGTTAGTTGTACTAAACTTAGCGACCGCAAACTCTCCCATTCGAAAAATCTGAGTATTTGCTATGTCTCAAATATGTATTGAAATTTACTAAACTCATTTTAAGAGTCATTAAAGTTTTAACCAATTTTAAAATGGGTTTCCTAATACATACTGATTTGCAATTTGGATGGAGCAGGTTATCGGAGTCTGTTCCAAATTGCAAATCGGAGCCATATATATCAATGGCTTGTGACCGCAATTATGGTCCCAAACGATTGAAAAGTTTACATTTTCCAAGATAGGGCAGTAACTGATTTGCAAAGAGGTAGGGGCCCCTTTTCGACCTCTTGGCCTTTTAGAATTCCAGATTGCAGCTTTGGGGGAGGTAGGCAGTTGTCCCAGGAACACAGCCAAATTTCACAGAATTTTTGCAAAATTAAAGTTTTTATTTTAAAGTAGCCCAATTTTCTTTTCAAGCATTGGGTTTCTAAAAAACTATATTTTTCAATGTTGAAATGCAAAGACGGGCAATGTGGTCTGCTGCTTGTTGCAGGCCATTATTTCTGTCTTTGCAGCCAATCATAGTGGATCGCAATTTACCACCTGCTTAATTAATATAAATTTGGTAAGTTGATCCACTTCTATTCCTTATTTTGCAAACAGACTTATTAGTTTATGGGTTAATTAACAAAATTATGTAACAGTCAAAATAAGTCCAGTCGCAAATTGCAATTACGTTTTGCGGCCAGTGTCTTAGTATATCTGGCCATTAGTGTCTGAAATGCTCTTTTTTGACCAGTAATTGTTTAAAGGTGCAGATATTAATGACATTGGCAAATTGCATCAATAGTTTTGTTTATTTTGCACATGCAAACTAAAAATAAGTTTATGCAAGCAGAGTATATTTTGAATTAGCAGAACCTTTAATCTGCTACAAAAAATAAGAAAGAGGCACTGTTAGAACATGGCACCCACTTCAAAAATACTCCACTCTGGGTAGAAATAAAAGCATATTAGCAAGCTTAATAGCAAAGCTGACAGGTCTATCATATAACTGAAAGTGTCTCTTCATTGATTGGTGTCATTATTTGTCTTAGAATTGATGGGTAAATTGGGTGAATGCAATAAAGAGATAATGGGCGGATAGAAAGGATGTGTTCATCCATCCACACAATCAGTCTCAGTCATGCACTCTGTCATCTTGAATGCACATGCTGGTATACCGTTTCTGCAAATTTAGTAGGACTGCAGATTAGGTCAATGTAACTTCATAATATAGGGACTGAGTCTTCTTATATCATGAGTAATTGTTAGTCCGGCTAGCTCACAGTACTGCATCTAAATTCCTAAACCCCTAGAGTTATAGATGCTGTCGGCAACCTCAAACATGACCATTCTTATTCCCCAAGGAATTCATGGAAACAGATCTAACCCATTCATTCGTCACTTTTGCATGCCCAAGTTTCACAAAGAAAAGAGACAATAATAAATGTTCAAATATTTATTGAAATGATCTAATCCTTGAAATTAAATCATGAACTGCAATTATCAGACAGATGAGACACATCATTGTTCTAAGCATTATTAGAATGGTGAAAAATACAAATAATTCAACCATTCTGATTATTCCTAATATTACTCATGCCTATTAATACTCCTATACTAGCAGGGGGCACTGTGGGAGTACCCTTCTGCAAGACCCAGTTTAAATGATCTAGCCTCATACCTTGGTGTAATGTCTCAGGAAGCCGAACTCAGTGCATTAACAAATACACTCAGTCTCAGTGTGCAATCCTGCACACATCTCTGCGTGCACAGCTATTTTCCTTCTTAGAATGTATCTCAGGGCTAACCCTGGGCAAAGCACTACGCTACGCTCGCGTAGTTTGCGAAGTTTGCGCTACTTCGCACAACGCGAATTGCACGTAGCACAGTGCAAACACGCGTAGCGTAACGTAGTGCAGCGGTCATTTTTTGCTTGCTTGCGGTCCTCAACGTCAAGTTGGCGACTGCGAGCAAGCAAAATGACATCCCGGCGAGACTTTTTCCTCGTTCGCGATCAGCAACATCAAGTTGCCGATCGCGAGCGTGGAAAATAAACCTCCCGGCGAGATTCTCAACACGGGGAGGTCAGGTTTCTCATTGCGAGTGGTCGCGTATGCTCACGACCGCTCGTGATGAGAAACTACCAGTCCGCGTTGAGAAAGCTGCCGCTCGAGTAAAAATCTACTCGAGCGGCAGTAAAAGACAGCTCGCACTGTGCAAGATGCCGTTTTCAATGATTGCACAGTGCGGACAAGCATCCGGCACTGTGCAATCATTGCGAACAGTGCACTACGCAGTTTGCGTAGTGCTACGCGTAGCTCGCGTAGTGCGAACTGCACTTTGCGTAGCTTCGCGTAGCGCTACTTCGCGAACTACGCCCAGGCTTACTCAGGGCCTGTAGAGCTGCATTTCTTTCACAGCTCTCTGCAGCATCCATGATAACTCTGGTATGAAGTGCCTCTCACCTGAATTCAAAACAGATGCAATTTAAATCCTAAAACACTGGCCTTATATCATTCTGCAGAGATGCAGAAAACATCTTTACTTAGTCTGGGTAAAAGAGTAATCTCCTGTGAGCACAAAGTAAAGCAAGGACATCACATTCTAGTATGTGTCCTTGAAACTAATAGTGCAGACTACAGAACAATAGTGTCTAAATGTCTAGATGTTAAGTTAAAGGAGAAAACTAAAATGAAGACTAAATATAATCCTTTTAGCAATGCATCCTTTCTTATTTTCATTGACTCATTCTTGTATTTACCCTCTTGGCCTATTCACAACAACATACACACACAATGATCAAACAATATTCAGGGACATTCACTTACAAATAAACGCAAGAATTATTCAAGGAGGGCTACTGTCTCCCTACCAAACATCCATAGACCTAGGTGACAAGATCAATATAAATGTATGAATGAGGTAGTCTAACCCACACAATGTGGAATGCTTCATCATTGGCCACCTCATCCCACCCTGGTAAAAAGGTACTGCCACGGGGGACTCAACCTCAACACTGTTAAGGGAGTTCTTAAGATATACTGATCTTCTGGAGAAAACAGGCATCCAATTATTCTACAAATACCTTAAGGTATACCACAAGGATTTTCTTTAATAGGTGGTACATCAGGTATGAGTAAAAACACTATAATGTATAATCATTGGATGCTTTCCAGGTACAATGTCTATGGCAGTGTGTGCCTACAGGAGTCGCCACCCCACTGCAGACCAAGGAGTTTAATAATATCCCGATTAGGGTAAGGCACCGGAGCACTCTTAAGTAATTGCATGTATAATTCCTGAGTTTCTTGTCACTATGATTGCATGTCGTATATGTGTGTTTGTAGTGCCACCCCATCCACGCGGGCACCGAGATTCGAATGTTGGCTTATATATGGATGGCTATTAACGGAGTAAGATGATGTTCAGAATCCAAATTATGTTGTTTCTACACCCTATGTGCAATTTTTGTTAATAGAGTAGGTGGAAATTTCCTTCTCACGTTGCTTTGTATTCACCCATGCACAATTAGTAAAGGGGATCACTAGAGCCCTGAAGAATGCCCTCGACCTGGATAAACTGAAACAGAAGGGCAGAAACATGTTGGCAGAATATTAGAATGCCCTGGACATTGTTTGGTTGTGGTTGATGGATCACCAGAGATAATGAAGAATCAACAATTGTCGTCATTGTATGTTTGGAACGTAGCTCCTTGGATAGTTAGCTCGTCTAGGACTCTGCCCATGCCTGAAGAATGTTTTGGTATGAGATCATCTTCAGTGAACCAGGAGCCTTATCCATAGAAGACAGAACAGAAGTAAGCAAAGACAGAACAGAAGTTGCAGTTATTGGCTACGCACATTCGGTTCACGGAAATAATATTCATAAACCTCTGACTTATGGAAGTCATAGCATTGCTTTAACAGGATAGCTACGGTTAAACAAGTGTGCACACACACGTTTGCAAAGACTACAACTACTGCAACATTTTTGAAGTACCTTAATCTATACAATATTGCATGAGGAATCTAACTAGGGTAATATTTCCCATCATTACTTGAGTAAATGTATCTACTGTAAATATTTTCCTAATTAGGTTTGACAACTGACCAACTATTATTTACCTTAACGTTTATTTTATTGTAGACATTATTACGGTTTGTTGGTTGCATGTAACCATTTTGGAAATACTTTACAAATATCAGTTATTGTTTAAGAAGAATCATAAAAAGATCTTAAGAGAAATATTTGTCTGTGAAATAAAGAGTAACATGAAATGACGTTTGTGTTAAAGTTGCATATATTACAGGAATAAAAATAATGCTTTGGTGTTTAACCAACACAAAGTGTGAAAATGCAGTTTGTTAAACATGTAATTATCTTCTAAAGTGATTCTTTGAAATGTAAATGTCCAAATGACTCTTGTATGCACTTCCCATACTAAGTGAGATATATTAAGTATTTTTCAATTGTAGCTTTCTTGGATTGACTTTGAACGAGCTACTGGCTGACGCGGCTCTCTATGGGAATAACTATTTTGACAGAGCTATATCTGGCTACTGTCTTTTTCAGCCAATAAAACCTGTCTGCAAGGGAAAACAGAAAAAGAGCAGCACAGAATCTTTTATGTTTGTTGCTATGGTTAAATTTCATAGCAACAAGGCTTAGGACACTGGCCTATATTCAGTAAAGTTAAAATGATGCCCCAAGCAGAAACTGGCTATTTCATATCTATAACAGAAACATGATGTCCTGATTATTAGCCAAACCGTCCGAAAAAAGATTTTTTTTTATAAATGCATATAAATTAATATAAGTGGAAAACACCTGTCCAGTAGTTGCTTTCTTTAAAATGAGAAATAAAAGTCAATGTTGTTTGTGAGGTATTAATACATGAAACTGTTCTATATTCATGAAAAATATTATCATCCAACACCGCTTTCATAAAAGTGACCTATGTTCCAGATTGTATGCCGAAAAATATAACTCGACAACCTGAACTGAATGTGACGTCGACAAGGCAATGTATACTCTGAACAATTCTCCCTTTTATTACTGCAAGCAGAAAGCTATTTCAGGACATTAGGTGAAACATTAGATTGTAATTCCCACTGCCTTCTCTATTAAGTGCCTAATTCTGACTTAATGGTTTGATCCGAAGTCCAGCACGTTAGAAGAATCTGCAGAGTATTGAAAAATTCTAGTGGACGTCATCGTGAGATAATTGCACGCCACTAAGGCTTCACGTCCAAAATAGAAGCACAATTATCCCATAGCAGGTGCACTCTGGAGCTGTCATTAAAGTTACTGTAACATGTTCACAAGGAACAGAAGCATGTCAGAAAACTGAGTCTGAGGCTCACATGAACTCAACGCTTTCACATAATGCACTTGCCAAGCAAGGCCTATGGACCTTGTTTTGTCAGTTCATAATGAGCACCTTGAGAAGCCTATTGAGTTACAAAGTCTTATCCCAGTAGAGGCTAGCTGAATAATATTCTATCAGGACTGGAAGAGGTTAACTATGTTTTTTTTAATTACATACGGGAAACGAAGGCAGGATGGACATATTACAGAACGCTAGCAGGAGGCTACTAGAGCCACTTTTTTGTACGCTTTATAATGATATTTTGGGAAGAGGTTCGTTGGAGGAATAATTTGTGGAGCCTTTCTTACTTTAGTTACAAAATATGGCCAGGATGTTACAAGATGTGCTAGTGCGAAGCAATTTGCCAACATTATGTGGATTTAAAGATTCTGTCCATGATTTACACACTTTCGTTAAAAAGATGATGCTGAAACGCAGAAATCAGTAGCAGACAGGCTCCATTACAGGCCAGTTTGTGGATAAAAACATTTGGGATATGACTAATTTAACTAATGATGACACAGAAAATAGGGTATCTATAGTTGTCATTCGCACAAATGCAGAGAACAGTTTGATCAGGTAAGTGGGATTTATTTGGAAATACTAATGTGAGAAACGTTTTGAACTGGGAAAAGTTTTAAACATCCGTTCTAGTCCCTATATATGGATTCTAAAGTAGCACTGCCAGTGAATGGAAGAAAATTGACCTCTATCACCTCTAAACCTCATCTTCTCGACATTACCAACAATCCAATGCAAACCACGCACACCTATATATGGGAACGACCACCTCCTCATTTCTTGTTACTTATTCAACTTCCAACGAACAAACCAAGGCCAGCCTAAAAGAGAACACCAAACCTATATATATATATATATATATATATATATATATATATATATATTATCTACTGGCGGTCGCCAGTAGATAGTTATAGTTAGGACCTTTATCCATAGGAAATCCGCAACATTCTATTCCCAATAAGTTTGGCGTCGTTTGACGAATCATCGCAAAATTTTCAAAACTAGTGGGGCGCTCCGGTCCGCTCCTGTCTTGAAAGTTTCGGGGTGATTCATCAAGCGGCGGCCGAGAAAAAAGGGGGGTCCCAAAACACGTTTTCTCCGTTTTCTCCATGTTAATTCCCATAGGAAATTTTAGCCACAGCTACAGCCCGAACTGCTGAACGGAATTACACCAAATTTTGCAAAAAGGTAGCGCTTGGTTCAGAAAGCGACCTTTTTAGGTCTCGCCTACGCATCGCGCATGCGCTGCTTAGGAGAGACCTTTAGCGATCGGCACAGCTTTGGGGGCAAAAACGTGCACGCGTTGCATTGCTTGCAATGGCAACGCGTGCACGTCTGGCGATTCCCTTGCGGGAGCACGCGGCGCCATATGGTGGCACCATATGGTCGCAATCATCGCGCCTTGCTGCACGCTCCCGCAAGGGAATCGCGCAGGCCCCCTCCCCCTGCTGCCGCGTGAGGCGCGCGCTTGTGCTGGTTTATTTTGAGAGTGAGAGTACCTGCACTTCTCCAGAGAGACATAATACTTTTAATTAGAGAGTGCAGGCACTTCTCAGAAACAAGCAGGTACTCTGGTACAGAGTACCTGCACTTCTATTTTTCCATTTAAAGCACTGATAATGGGCATAACTACCTAGAGCCTTTAACATGAGCTGAAAACCCACTCCGTGCAGGGTTTCCAGATCGCCTTCCCGCCAGCGTGTGAGATGTGCTCTTCACCGGGTGATTGTGTGAAGGGAGCCCATATCGGGTGACACGATGGCACTGTTTGAGTTGCCAGGTCTGGAAAGTGGAATGCTTGCTACGTCCTACCAGTGGGCAGGTGCTTCGTTCTGGCCTCCTTTGGAAGGGAATCCCCAGTGCATGAATATTCATGAAGCAACTTGCCCGCTTCCAGGAGGAGGGGCTTGTCCAGCCAGTTTTGATTGGGCTTCAAAGACACTTTTGGGGCCGTGGTTCTTAAGCCCTTGATTTCTGCACATTGCTCTCCGATGAAGAAAGATTTGGCATTACACCAAGTGGCGAAATCTATTTGTAATTGTTTTTGGTCGGTAATAAAGGAGCTGCGTAGATCCATCAAATTACTGCAGTAATATTAAGAAGGAGACCTTGGTGTGCACTTTGGCTTAACCTGGGTGAACAATGGATATCCTCGTTTGTACTTTTGAAAACTCCCTAAAAGCCAGCGTCGTCATTCGGCCTTGCATTTGTAAATCACATTCTGTAGAGACTTGCACCTTTTTTTGCAGTTTTATATCGCGCAAACTCGGCCCAAAGCTATCAGAGCGCTTTACATGAGCACCAGTTGTATTACAGACGGACACATTCGTTTTAGGTAAGGGGAGATTACGTGATTTGCAGGATGCTTAGGGCTCCCGCTAGACTAGAACCTGGTGCCCCAGCTTCAAAGTCGGCTGCTCTAGCCGTTAAGCCACACCCTCTATCTTTATCTCTAGCCCCACCCCTTTCTTGAAGGCCAGTTCCTAATTGCACAGTCCACTGTCCTCAGCCAACCACTGTGCGAGTGGCAAGCATGGAATATGAAGGAATTATACACTCATGACAGTGTGGAACACGTCATAAGTGGAGCAACGAAGGACATATGGGGCTACGCTGGCTCACATGAGAGGGTAGTTTTAAAATACATCCTTTTCACTACGGGTTATGGGGCTCATTTTCTGAAGCCGCCCAAAGTCGAACAAGCATTGGCATAGCCAATAGGTCTCGCTTTTGGGACCTTATAAGTATTTAGTTATGCAACTGTTGCATGGCTAAACACTTATAAGGTCCCAAAGGCGAGACCTATTGGCTATGCCAATGCTTGTTTTTAAATGGTGTAAATACGTTCAGTAGTTGCGGAGAAATTCAAAAAATAAGAGTGAAAAAATCGATTTTCCATAGGAAACTTTATGCAAGGCTACAGCAAAAACTGCTGAACGGAATTACACCAAATTTCGCAAAAAGGTAGTGCTTGGTTCAGAAAGCACCCTTTTTAAATATGGTGTAAATCCGTTCAGTAGTTGCTGAGAAAATTCAAAATAAAAGTTTCGATATTTAGAGGCACGGAGGATCCGCGCACCCTCCCGACCACGAGCTGCATGCTAATTGGCTGTCAACACTCCAAACCAGGAAGTGTTGGCAGCCATCTTGTTCCTCGGTAGAACCGAGGGACAAGAAAAGACAAAAACAAGGGCACAAAACGCAAAAAGGGGGCAAGGTAGAAACACCCTGACCCCCTAGCCCTGCTCAGGGGGTCCTACAAGGACCCCCAGGGCCAAATGTTTTTTTTTTTTTTTTTAAATCGGCAGAAAACGCGCTGGGTGCGCGGATCCTGCTGATAAAAAAAAAAAACAAAGCGCGGGCTCCCGCGCTTCGTGGTTAATTGGCCCCCGGGTGGGCCAAGTCCCGGGGGCATGCAGGGCTTTATTATTAATATATGGGGGCCTCTAAGGCCCCCAAGCCCCGGGGACCGCCACCCCCGGGGCTTTAAACAAATGGTGCGGGAGGGCTCTGAGCCCTCCCGCAGCCCCGGGGACCGCCACCCCCGGGGCTTCTTTTTAAATTAAATCACCTGTGTGGGGGCTCCAGCCCCCACACGCCCCAGGGACCGCCACCTCCCTGGGGCACTAACAAATTTAAAATGGGGGTCCGTTTTGGACCTCGAAGCCCCGGGGACCACCACCTCCCGGGGCTTTGCAGGTGTGGGGAGGGGGCCGCGGCCCCCTGCCTGGAGCCATTGATGGCCCTGGGGACCGCCACCCCCAGGGCCGGCTCCTGCAGTGTCCCGGGGTGCTCACCCCGGGACTCTGTAGCTTGCAATGACAGGACGGGAGCCTTGCGGCTCCCGTCCTGTCATTGCAAGCTGCTTGCTTCATTGAAGCGAGAGCAGGGAAACCTGCTCTCGCTTCAATGAAGCTAGCAGATTGACTTTCCACATGGGGAGCTGCAAGTCAGCAGCTCCCCATGTGGAAAGCAATGCCGCTCCCGAGGGACGCGGGGAGCCGGCTGGGACCGTGGGGGGATTGGGGACCCCATCCCCACGGTCCCCAATGGAGAGGGCCAGCCCCGGGGGATGGGGTCCCCGGGGCAAGTAGTGGCCCGGGAGGGGGGCCACGCGGCCCCTCTCCCCCCAAAAAAAGAAAAATAAATAAATAAATAAAGGCCTGCCCCGGGGGATGGGGTCCCCGGGGCAAAAGGAGGCCTGAGGAGGGGGGCCACGCAGCCCCCCTCCTTAAAAAAATAATAAAAGAGTGGCCATGCCCCGGGGATGGGGTCCCAGGGGCCGGAATCGGCCACGGGAGGGGGCCACACGGCCCTCTTCCCGTTTTTAAAAAAAAAAGAAAAAAAGGGGTAAGGCCCTGGGGGATGGGGTCCCCAGGGCCCAAAAAATGAAAAAGGAAGGGGGCCACACAGCCCCCTTCGAAAAAAACACAAAAAAACGATCGGGCCGCAGGCCCCGCCTTTCCTTACCACTCTGCAAACGCGCGTTTGCAGAGGGGGAACAATTCCCCTTGAATACTGGGGGTCCTGGGGGCCAACTAGCCCACCAGGAACCTCCAGTATGCCTAGGGGCTGCATTGCAGAGAGGTGTACAGAGGCCATGCCCTTTTTACACCTCTCTGCAACGCAGCTCTGTGCCGCTTACTGGAGGTACCTGGTGGGATAGTTGGACCCCAGGGACCCTCAGGATTCAAGGGGACTTAATCCCAACTTAAAACGCGCCACGGGGCGCGTTTGCACAGTGGTGAAGGGAGGGGACGGGGCTTCAGGTGACATGTGTGCAAACAGGCCCCGTGGCGCGTTTTAAGATGGGGAATTGAATCCCCTTCAGTCCTGAGGTCCCTGGGGGCCAACTAGCCCACCAGGTACCTCCAGTAAGTGCCACGGAGCTGCGTTGCAGAGAGGTGTAAAAAGGGGCGTGGCCTCTGTACACCTCTCTGCAACGCAGCCCCCTGGCGCATACTGAAGGTTCCTGGTGGGCTAGTTGGCCCCCAGGGACCCGCAGTATTCAAGGGGAATTCGTTCCCCCTCTGCAAACGCGCGTTTGCAGAGTGGTAAAGGAAGGGGGCGGGGCCTGCGGCCCGATCGTTTTTTTGTGTGTTTTTTTTCCGAAGGGGGGTGTGTGGTGATCAGAGGCCAAGCCCCTTTTTACAACACTCTGCAACGCAGCTCTCTGGCGCATACTGGAGGTATCTGGTGGGCCAGTTGGCCCCTAGGGACCCTCGGGATTGAGGAGGAATTAATTCTCCAACTTAAAACGCGCCACAGGGCGTGTTTGCAGACATGTCACCTCAGGCCCCACCCCCTTCCTTCACCATTGTGCAAATATTCCTCTAAAATCAGCCGAACTACGAATTCCGATTTACTCACCTGTTATCAGGAGAGACCTCAGTGCTGCATCTTTGAGCCCAGTACTGATCCTGAAAAGTAATTTTAACCGTACTTACCAGTAACTTGAATTTCCTTCCATAGGATATCATTGCCTGCTTTTTGCTGAAAAAGTTTCAGTGTCAATTTTTGAAACATACAAATATTCCTCTAAAATCAGCAGAACTACGAATTCCGATTTACTCACCTGTTATCAGGAGAGACCTCAGTGCTGCATCTTTCAGCCCAGTACAGATCCTGAAAAGTAATTCTAACCGTACTTACCAGTAACTTGAATTTCCTTCCATAGGCTAACATTGACTGGTTTCACTTGGAAATTCTTCTAAGCGTTGAGTTTTGGAACTTTATAATATCCCTCTAAAATCAGCTGAACTACGAATTCCGATATACTCACCTGTTATCAGGAGAGAACCCAGTGCTGCATCTTTTAGCTCAGCACTGACCCTGAAAAGTAATTCTAACCGTACTTACCAGTAACTTGAATTTCCTTCCATAGGCTAACATTGACTGGTTTCACTTGGAAATTCTTCTAAGTGTGGAGTTTTGGAACTTTATAATATTCCTCTAAAATCAGCCGAACTACGAATTCCGATTTACTCACCTGTTATCAGGAGAGACCTCAGTGCTGCATCTTTCAGCCCAGTACAGATCCTGAAAAGTAATTCTAACTGTACTTACCAGTAACTTGAATTTTCTTCCATAGGCTAACATTGACTGGTTTCACTTGGAAATTCTTCTAAGTGTGGAGTTTTGGAACTTTATAATATTCCTCTAAAATCAGCCGAACTACGAATTCCGATTTACTCACCTGTTATCAGGAGAGACCTCAGTGCTGCATCTTTCAGCCCAGTACAGATCCTGAAAAGTAATTCTAACTGTACTTACCAGTAACTTGAATTTCCTTCCATAGGCTAACATTGACTGGTTTCACTTGGAAATTCTTCTGTGTGTGGAGTTTTGGAACTTTATAATATTCCTCTAAAATCAGCCGAACTACGAATTCCGATTTACTCACCTGTTATCAGGAGAGAACCCAGTGCTGCATCTTTTAGCCCAGCACTGACCCTGATAAGTAATTCTAACCGTACTTACCAGTAACTTGTATTTCCTTCCATTGGAATCCATTGTCTGGTTTTCCGCAGAAAAGTTTCAAAGTGCCGTTTTTCACAAACTACAAATATTCCTTAAAAATCGCCTGTATGACTTAAACGCATTCTTTCAACTGTTTACAGGAGATGCACCAGTGCTGGATCCAGGATCCACCACTGAGTAAGAAAAATATCGATAACACTACTTACCTGCTAAGTGAATTTCCTCCCATAGGATAACATTGGTGATTCTATGTGAAAAAGTTTCTAAGTGTCAACTTTTAAAATACAATAATATTCCTTAAAAATCACTACTGTAACCAAAACGCTTTTACTCAACTGTTTACAGGAGATGTCCCAGGACTGAATCTAGGATCCAGTCCTGTGGTTAGAAAAGTAATCCATAAAGTAACTAATTGTATTTAACTAGAAATTCACATTGAGCTCAATGTTGCATTGTGTTTGAAATTGTGTTGCCCATTGCAACAACTGTAACTACTGTACTTAAAAGTCTATTGCCTATTTGCAAAGTATTTAAACTAAAGTAATTCATTCTGAGAAAGTATATTTTGTAATGTAATGTATAATGTAATTACAATGTAATTTAAAAAATAAAATATCTAAAAATAAATAGTTTAAAAAAATGTAGTAAATCAGTATCAAAAAAATAAAAATAACAATTAATACATTTAAAAATTGTCATTTACAAAACCTTTGAAATTCACTGGAAAAAACCATAGGTTTCAGACATGTTATAGTTAGGAATTAGCATTTAAAAAACCTTTGAAATTCACTGAAAAAACCATAGGTTTCAGGCACGTTATAGTTAGAAATTAGCATTTAAAAAACCTTTGAAATTCATTGAAAAACCATAGGTTTCAGACACGTTATAGTTAGAAATTAGCATTTAAAAACCTTTGAAATTCACTGAAAAAACCATAGGTTTCAGACACGTTATAGTTAGAAATTTGCATTTAAAAACCTTACAAATTCACTGAAAAAAACATAGGTTTTAGGGACAGTTATAGTTAGTTGGACATTGCACTCGTACAAAACCCGTGAAATTCCCCGTTATAGTTAGTTCAGCTAACTATAACTCGCGCCCGCAATGCACTGCTGATGACGTCACATATTACATCACTCATGACATGGTCAGTGACATCACTGATGACATCACTGATGACATCACTGATGACATCATCCATGTGATAATCTGATGCACCTCCTCACACCCTAATATAACCTTTGATACACCCACTCTAAATTTCAGACTGCCATTCGCAAAACCATAGACACTCCAACACCAATAACTACATACCCACTCATTGATTCTTAGGTCTACACACACATCCACTCACTCACCTGTACAGTCACTCATACTTACGTTCACTCAGTACAGGACTATCATATGCACTCATACTCCTATATAGACACTCAAACACCGCCACTCATCCATAGAGGTACTCACACACCTAGTCAGTCATGCAAATAATTAAACACACTGCCATTTACTCACCTATACAGTTATACACACCAGCTCACTTACTCATACAAATACTAGCACATTCTTACGCTCTTATACAATCACTGATGCAAGCACACACTCATCCATACAGTCACTCTCACAATCACACACTCTCGCTTATAGCTATTTATATACTCCAACACACATATATACTGCCTTTCACATATGTAGTTACTCACACATGTACCACTGGGACATACATTCACTCACTAACACACTCTTACACACACTTACCCACCCATACAGTCTATCACAGATGCACTCTTGAAACCATCCACCCAGTGAATCACCCACTCACACATCTATGCACAGAGTCGCACCCACCCCACCCACACAAACACTCAGGCACCAATACAGATACTCAGACAACCAATCAATAACTCATATAGACACTCATGTAGCTATTCACAAACCCATGCAGCCACTTACACAGCAACAGACAGACGGATACAGACATTCACCCAGTTTAGTCACTAACCCATGCATTCAGTAAGATACGTTTAATCACTCACTTATAGAGTTAGTCACGCACCTACTAAATCATCCATACAGACACTTATACACCCACTCATTCTTCAATACGCCTTTCCCTATATATATTAAAAATATTTAAACTTTACAGAAACACACAGTCACTGGATGATGTCATCAGTGATGTCATTTGAGATGTCATCAGTGATGTCATGTTATGAGTGCAATGTCCAACTAACTATAACTGTCCCTAAAACCTATGGTTTTTTCAGTGAATATATATATATATATATATATATATATATATATCTCAAAAGAAAGATTTGCCGAGCCCGGTTTTGAAGCAGTTCCAGCCATTTAATTCAAATCTGCAAACTCGTGTCCTTATGCGTTCCGGCTTTATTAAGCCTTGATCACAGGTAGGCGAGATTACAGCATAATTAAAAGGTCTTGTGACTGTACATAGTAGCACTACAGGTTCCAAGATGCACCAGTATCATTTCCATTGTACACACGCAGGTAATGTAATTTTATAGCTTAATAGAGTTCTTTGCCGTCTTTGTACTATTTTCCTCATTTAAGATTGCATCTTGAAATAAAGGGGCATAGTCACAAGAATGTGCAATAAACATCGCCAAAATAGGTTAACGCCAGTTCACATATCGCCGTCCATCGCAGGAAAATAACCCTGTGTCAACGTGGCATTCCCAACATGGCGGTAACATGCGATAGTGTCTCGATAACGCTGAAAATGACCGCGATGAACCCACCGCGACGGCGAAAAAAATCCAACAGCGAACGGGAAAAAGGGTGCGATGGGCCCAGTCGAGATAAGACAATCAGCGAAAAGCAGCACCAGGCCTGCAAATCACACACGTCAGGCAGGAAAAACCACCATAAAAGCAGAAAAAGAAAAAAAAAAACTAAAACCGAACCACAGCGAGTCACAATGGAGGCAGCCGTAGCAGGCACAGAGGATGGTCAGAACCCCACAAGCCCCACGGAGGACCAGCCTGGGACCCCGGGGACAGGGAAGGGCAGTGACAAGAAGAAGAGGAAGACGAAGTTCAGTCCGCAGGAAAACAGGATCCTGATCACGGAGGTGATAGAACACCATCAACAATTTTCGGTTGCAGCAATTTCGGACACTTTGCTTGCTCGGTTGCAGCAATTTCGGACACTTTGCTTGCTTTACTATACACCAGAAAGGATTGCCAGATGGTCTCAAGGTGGGACTGTATGGGGAGGGACTCAGGGAGGGACACGTCAGAACTGTCCTAAATGTGGGCTACATGCTACAGGTATTGTGCATATGTTTGTCCTGTGTCCTTCGCTGAAGTTGTTTTGGGATAAGATATTAGGGGCAATTCAAAATAGATTAGGCAGGGACCTCACGCTCTCAGTAACTGAAAGGATGCTAGGATATAAGGATGAAGGTGAGCGGAATGGCCCTATACTGACAATGATGCTGGTTGCTGCCCGGTTAGCGATAGCTAGAGCCTGGATTTCCCCTAAACCCCCTACGGAGATAGAATGGTGGCTAATTCTTAAATAAACTAGAGAAAGGGAAAGGGCACTGGCTAAAGCCAGGGGAGTTCAAGCACTGCAGAAACATAAGTCTATCTGGGGGGTTCTGGAAGAGCTCTAAGACATTTGCTTGAAGTTAATTAATCTATACAATCGCTATATCAATTTATACCTTGGAAACGGCTCAGAAGAAATGTAACCATTGTGGGCTTTTGGACACTTGGTTATGGCCCTTGTTCTTTCTCCTTATTTTCCCTTTTTGGTTTTTATTTTTCTCTGCGGTTGTATTCTAATGATGTTTTGTATATGTATATTTTGATCGACTGTATGACTATACTTCTTTTTGACAATAAAAATATTTTTAAAAAAATAAAAGAACACCATCAACAACTGTTCGTCACCTCCACTGTGTCATTGGCAACAAAAAAAGCAACATGGCAGTTCATCGTGGACAAAGTGAATGCAGTCGGAGTGCTGAGGAGGGCAAAGGACGAGGTCAAGAGGCGCTGGAATGATGTGAAGTCAAGACCAAGCAGAAACTCGCCAACAACCAGAAGGCAGCAATGCAGACTGGAGGTGGGAGTCCAGCGCCACAGGAGGAGCTGGATGAGATGGAGGAAATGGTGTCCACAGTCATCAGTGGGGAGACGGTGGCAGGAGTTGGGGGACCAGACACTGCTCAACATGACCCGACACAACAGCAACAGGGTGAGTAACTTCAGGGACTGGGGGGATGGGGGGAGATGGGCACAATGGCACACATGCACAATCAAGTGGAGCACAGTGCACACCCACAATGACCCTGGATCATGTCCCTGATCCCCTTGGCACACTGCAGCACACATAGCAACAGCACATAGGCCCCCGATGATTATGTGCCAGAGGAGGCATGCCCACACATCACTTATCTCACAACCAACCCATGCACATGTGCTGACCCCAGCAAAGCTGCGGGTCCGTGAGCCACACTGACAATGCAAGTGACACTGCATGACGATTAGCATGGCTGCAGTCCGAACATCATGACATGGTGCACGCCACCACACTGCGGTGACTGAATGTGGACCACCCCCATAAAGGAGCAGGTCACACTCTGACACATCCACCTGCACAAACAACCCCTGACCTCAACAACACACCTGCGGACAAACCATGCCCCACAGCCCCAACCCCAACCAAGAGCCCAAATTACCCAATACATCTCAGCACTGTAAAAGCACAGAAGTCAAGGCACACCGCCTGAAAGGGATAAGTGCCAGCCATTAACAGAGCTGCAGGGGCGACTCACCGAAAAAGCAGCACACACACATGATATGCAGTGCATATCAACATTGAAAACAATGTGGTATGAACTGCAACACGTTCACAACAGAACAGAGCACCCAAGTGGTGCCGCCTGTGTGTAGAAACTGGCCAATCACATTTGGCATAGCAGGGAAACATGGGATGAAAATGTACGAGTACAAACACACATCCGTGATGATGTCGGAATGTCCACTGTCCCGCATCAAGTAGGCAGCTCCTCCCAAACAGTAACAATATACATTGTCATGCAGTCTGTATGTAAATGTGTACAATCCGTCAACATACATGTGTACACAATGTAAAACTGCATCTACCCTTCACATTGCAGAGGGAGAACCAACACCTGCTGCAGAGCAGACCCAACCTCTCTTCACTGATGACGAAGAGGACCACACCACCCTTGACCCCGAAGCCCTCCAACAGGTCATGGACACCCTCAGGACCCCACGCCCGGTATCAGGGCAGCCCAGCTGCATCGAGGGAACCCCACCCCCTGCACAGACCACACAGCAGGAAGCACCTACCACCACGGCTGACTCCCAGAACACCCATCGCCAACACATGGCCTTCCAACGCCGTGTGCTGGAGTGCCAGGAGAAGGTGGCTGATCAGGTGTGGGTGGGGTTCGACCGCATGGCAGCCAGACTTGATGCCATACATGGGTGTCTAATTCCCATCAGGGACCAATTTCAGTCCCTAACTGACACCCACAGTCCGCTCCATGCTCTCTAGCGATCCATGGCTGACATCGCTGGAGTCATGTTACTGAGACAAGAACAACTGTCCAGTCAGAGTGGCTCCAGCGAGGTCTGCCGGGAGTTGGGACAGATGCGGGGGCTCATGGAGACCATGGTGCGGATGACGGTGGACAGGATGGCTGCCATGGCTGCACACCAGCGCGATGTGGCTGGGGCCTTCAATGCCCTGCAGCACATCGTCATGGCATTGCTGCCTCAAGGCCTAGCTCAGATGGGTGCTGCTGCAGCTTCTACATCCACATCTTCGCCCCCTGCTGTCTCAGTGCCTCACAGTGCGGCAGGCAATCCACCACCACCCACGTGTGTAGCACATGTGCCATCAGAGGACGAAGATGCGGGTGAACCAACCTTACTGGTAAGGAGGAGGCAGTAGCATCCATCTCTGCCATATGGCCTGTTTCTGCTTGGTTCTGCCCTTTGCATCATAACCTTCCACTGTCCCCCGATACACTCTACGACACTCACCTTGGCCTCGACATTGACTGCCATGTTCCGTTTGGTTACCAATGACACAGCGATCAGACTGCGGACTGAACTTTTCCTCTTCCGATGTACTTGTCATTCCCTGTGGGACTCTGGCTGGCCCTCCACGGGCCAATAATGTGAAGTGGGGTTTGCATGGCCCTGTACTGCTCCAGCTGCAACACTCCACTGGATGTGTAATAAACATTCAGAATCTCACAGATGTGTCATGCCTTTGATCATTCACGTATGTGCGTATGGTTGAATGTAGGGTGGGAGATTCCCCTAACGTCCATGTTGCTCATGTCATGGAACTTGTGTGACAGGGTGCAACAGTGCCGATTGCAGTCCGGGTGGCGTAATCACTACAACAGGGACACACGCAGCAGTAGCCTCCATGTCCAGCACAGAACTGGAGCACGCCCAGGGCCCCAGCTTCATTTTTCCCACCCCTACGCTGGCCTGCCATACGCCAGGCCAGTCCACTCCGCTTACGCATACAGGGGGGACGACAATGCTAAGTGTCCCAGGTCGTCCCTGTAGTGATCTGCTGATCACTGGTCTAGTCGTCAGCATGCCACAGCCACTCCCTGAGGGCTCGTTCAGACCCACAACAAACCCATCCAGCACAGGCGTCCTAGGACATGTGACCCTGCCAATCTAAGGGGCCTAGCACATCACATACCCCACTGCCGGTGTGGTAGTGCGGGGGGGTCCTGGGGGGGTGGGGGTCCTGGGTGAGGTGGCGGTGGGTGTTGTGGCCCTCTTGGGGCTCCGGGCTGCATGATCAGTAGCTCCATGGCATCTGTTGTTCTTCAGGTGTGGCTCTGGGCTGGGCTCCCTTTCATGGTACAGGTTGTCATCCGACTTAACACCAGGTAGGAGCAGGTGTTAGATCCCTGCGGCTAACGCGCCTTATCGATGTTTTTGATTCTTATCGCCAATCTGGCTGGTCGTTGGGAATGTTGCGTAGTGATTTTTCCGTGGTTTTTTGCACGGGAGCGCCTACTCTGCATCTCATTAGCGTTAGTTGCCGGTGTCATCCGTGGCAATGTTTTTTGCGGCTGCTATCGCAGGTAGACTGGTGAAATCGGCTGTTAGCACCAGCTTGTGAATGGTGCGATGGATTTATCACCACTTTGGCTGCGATAAAGTGCTGCTAACTCGGCGATAAGTCCTTGAGAATATGCCCCAAAGTGTCTGTGTTCAAAACATTTCCCAGAGTAGCAGCTACGTAATTTCGAAATGGCTGGTTTTCAAAACTGTCCAAGTGAGGTGTACCCTCTCTTTTCTCCCTTTCTCACCTCTACTGCCAGAAATACCAAGGCAGTCCAAAAGGTCTGGCGTAGGGCGAGCGGGTCATACCCCCAAAGTGTCAGCAACACAACGAAAAAGGCTCCATGCTGGGGCCCCCAACCCTGCAGGGCCACTCCGGCAGCAACCGGAATGGAGAGTCCCGTCATATAAACATCAAAAGAAAGATTTGCCGAGCCCGGTTTTGAAGCAGTTCCAGCCATTTAATTAAAATCTGCAAACTCGTGTCCTTACGCGTTTCTGCTTTATTAATCCTTGATTACAGGTAGGTGACAATTCAGCATCATTGCAAATGCTCCAATTAAAAGGTCATGTGACTGTACATAGTAGCACTACAGGTTCCAAGATGCACCAGTATCATTTCCATTGTACACACGCAGGTAATGTAATTATATATATATATATATATATATATATATATACATACATACACAATAATATATATATTAAAGCAACTTTAAAAAATCTAATTGAAAAAATAGATTCAGGGAGGTAAAATTCACTTCCCCTACTGAAACATGAGCAACAGTAGGGAAAGTGTTGGACTTCGGAGGGTTAGATTTACTATTAACACTTCAACATAAGCAACAGGAGGAAAAGCGTTGGATTTTGGATAGGCTCAGTTTTACTATTTCCACTCCAACCTGAGAAATAGTAGGGGAAGTGTTGGACTTTGAAGGAATTAGCCTTTCCCACTCCAACCTACACAACAGTAGGAAAGTGTTCAACTTTGGAGGGGTTAGAGTTACTAGTTGCACAACAACGTAAGCAACAGTAGGGAAAATGTTTGAGCTTCGAGGGGACAGATTTACTATTCCCACTCCAGTGTAAACAAAGCAGGGAAAGCATTGGACTTTTGAGGGATCAGATTTACTATTCTGACTACAACTTAAGCACATTTAGGGAAAGTGTTGGACTTTAAAGGGCGCATAATTGCTATTTCCACTTCAACCTGAACGAAAGTAGAGAAAATGTTGAACTTTTGAGGGGTCTAATGTACTATTCCCACTCCAACGTAGCCAACAGCAAGGAAAGGCTTGCAGATTAGAAAACCTACATTGACTATGCCCCCCCAAAATTAAAAAAAATGTATACATATTTAAAAATATTACCATAAATTATATTTTTACCAAATGTATAGAAAATATATCTTTTTCCATAACAAGATTGACAAAAAATTAATGTAAATTAATAAATCAACAATCAAGCAAAAGAAAACATATTTAAAAGAATTAGCGATTAACACCATTCCAAATATATATATAGCCCTAAAACATTTCTCAACCTACTGCCACCCAAATCTAGCAACCAGAAAAATCATTAACAAAACAGATTAATCTCCCACATATTATTAAAATATAACTAGTGCAAAAACCATATTACTATCACTAAATATACAAATTATTAAAATAAATAAATAATTTTCAAAATCGATAAGCCAATTAACAGTTACTAACATTAATTATGGTTTTATTTATAATTATCTATGAAACAATGTAATATTAAATATTCTATATAATTAATGAAAAGATTACCAAATAAAAAAGATTTACTTTTTTATATAAATGTTAAAATAAATACTAAAAATACTGCCCACCTTATTCCTCTACAAATCGACCAACCCGCAATAAATAAATTCAAATAAGATTCATAAAAGCTATTTTTTACTTAAAATAGCGACTCCAAAAAATAAACTATTCTATAAAAATGAAACACACCGCAAATGTAAGTAATACATAAAACAAACATTAATAAAAAACAACAAAATTGTTCAAAACAATATTTTCTACAACTATCTTCGTAAACAGTATACAGTACCTAAAAAAGATATTTTTACCTTCTATATTCTAGATGCAGTCCTGCAATATTTTTCACATCACAATTTTTACAACACAATATTTCAAACAATAGTTTGGTGGGGAACATATATATATATATATATATATATATATATATATATATATATATATATATATATATTATCTACTGGCGGTCGCCAGTAGATAGTTATAGTTACAACCTATTATCCATAGGAAATCCGCGACATTCTATTTGAAATAACTCTCTTGCCGGTTGACGTATCTTCGCAAAATTTTCAAACTTTGTGGCCCGCTCCGGTCCACTCCTACCCTGAAAGTCTCGGGGGATTCGTCAGCGGGGGCCGAGAAAAAGGGGGTCCCAAAACGCGTTTTCCCCATGCATTTTTCCATAGGAAACTTTAGACACGGCTACAGCCCGAACTGCTGAACGGAATTACACCAAATTTGGCAAAGAGGTAGTTCTTGGTTCAGAAAGAACCCTTTTTGTTAAATGGTGTAAATCCGTTCAGTAGTTGCTGAGAAAATGAAAAGTAAAAAAGATAGTGATATCTAGGGCCGCGGATCCTCCCGAGCACGAGCTTTATGTTAATTGGCTGTCAACACTCCAAACCAGGAAGTGTTGGCAGCCATTTTATCCCTCGGTAGAACCGAGGGACAGAAACAAGTGCGCAAAGCACACAAAGGGAGCAGGGTAGAAACACCCTGACCCCCTAGGTCTGCTCAGGGGTCCCACAAGGACCCCCTGGGCAAAAAATCTTTTTTTTTTTTTTAAAAATCGGCAGGATGCGCTCAGGGAGCGCAAACCCTGCCGAAAAAAAATCGAGCGCGGTCTCCGCGCTTCGATGATAGTGGCCCCGGGTGGGCCAAGTCCCGGGGGCATGCTGGGGGGGGTTAATTTTATGTGTGGGGGCCTCTAAGGGCCCCCAAGCCCGGGGACCACCACCCCCCGGGGCCTTATGTATAATGGTGCGGGAGGGCTCTGAGCCCTCCCGCAGCCCCGGGACCACCACCTCCCCGGGGCTTCTTTTTTAAATTAAAAACCTGTGTGGGGGGCTCCAGCCCCCACACGCCCCGGGACCACCACCTCCCCGGGGCACTAAGAAAAATTAAAATGGGGGTCCGTTTTGGACCCCAAGCCCCGAGGACCACCACCTCCCCGGGCTTTCAAAATGTAGGGAGGGGGCCGCGCGGCCCCTCCTGGAGCCCTTGATGGCCCTGGGGACCGCCACCCCCAGGGCCGGCTCCTGCAGTGTCCCGGGGTGCCTACCCCTGGGACACTGTAGTTTGCTATGGCAGGACGGGAGCCTTGCGGCTCCCGTCCTGTCATTGCAAACTGCTTTGGATATTGGAAGAGAGAGCAGGAAACCTGCTCTCTCTTCCAATATCCAAAGCCGATGCTTTTCCACATGGGGAGCAGCATGTTAGCTGCTCCCCATGTGTAAGCTAATGCCGGCTCCCGTAGGACACGGGGAGCCGGCGGGACTGTGGGGGTTTGGGGACCCCCACAGTCCCCAACAAGAGTCCAGGCCCCAGGGGATGGGGTCCCCGGGGCCATAAGTGGCCCGGGAGGGGGGCCACGCAGCCCCCCTCCCCAAAGTAAAAAAATTAAAAAAAATTAAAAAAAAAGTGCAAGGCCGGCCCCGGGGGATGGGGTCCCCGGGGCCTTAAATGGCCTGAGGAGGGGGCCACGCAGCCCCCTCCAAATAAAAAAAAAAAGGCCATGCCCCGGGGGATGGGGTCCCCGGGGCCAATACAGGCCCAGGGAAGGGGGCCACGCGGCCCCTTCCCGTTTTTTCTTATTTTAATTTAAAAAAAGGGGTAAGGCCCTGGGGGATGGGGTCCCCAGGGCCTAAAAATAGGAAAAAGGAAGGGGGGCCACACAGCCCCCTTCAGGGGGGAAAAAAAAAAAAAAAACGATCGGCCCCGTAGGCCCCGCCCCCTTCCTTCACCACTCTGCAAACGCGCCCCCTGGCGCGTTTGCAGAGAGGAACAAGTTCCCCTTGAATACTGGGGGTCCCTGGGGGCCAACTAGCCCACCAGGAACCTCCAGTATGCGCCAGGGGCTGCCTTGCAGAGAGGTGTACAGAGGCCACGCCCCTTTTACACCTCTCTGCAACGCAGCTCTTTGGCGCTTTTGGAGGTATATGGTGGGCTAGATGCACCCCAGGGACCCTCAGGATTCAAGGGGAGTTAATCCCCCGACTTAAAACGCGCCACGGGGCGCGTTTGCACAGTGGTGAAGGGAGGGGCGGGGCTTCAGGTGACATGTGTGCAAACAGGCCCCGTGGCGCGTTTTAAGATGGGGAATTAAATTCTCTTCAATCCTGAGGGTCCCTGGGGGCCAACTAGCCCAACAGGTACGTCCAGAAAGCGCCACAGAGCTGCGTTGCAGAGAGGTGTAAAAGGGGTGTGGCATCTGTACATGTCTCTGCAACGCAGCCCCCTGGCGCATACTGGAGGTTCCTGGTGGGCTAGTTGGCCGGTAGGGACCCTCATGATTCAAGGGGACTTAATCCCCCAACTTAAAACGCGCCACGGGGCGCGTTTGCACTAGATGTCACCTCAGGCCCCGCCCCCTCCCTTCACCATTGTGCAAATATTCCTCTAAAATCAGCCGAAATACGAATTCTGATTTACTCACCTGTTATCAGGAGAGACCTCAGTGCTGCATCTTTCAGCCCAGTACTGGTCCTGAAAAGTAATTTTAACCGTACTTACCAGTAACTTGAATTTCCTTCATAGGCTAACATTGACTGGTTTCACTTGGAAATTCTTCTAAGTGTGGAGTTTTGGAACTTTAAAATATTCCTCTAAAATCAGCCGAAATACGAATTCCGATTTACTCACCTGTTATCAGGAGAGACCTCAGTGCTGCATCTTTCAGCCCAGTACTGATCCTCAAAAGTAATTTTAACCGTACTTACCGGTAACTTGAATTTCCTTCATAGGCTAACATTGACTGGTTTCACTTGGAAATTCTTCTGTGTGTGAAGTTTTGGAACTTTAAAATATTCCTCTAAAATCAGCCGAAATACGAATTCCGATTTACTCACCTGTTATCAGGAGAGACCTCAGTGCTGCATCTTTCAGCCCAGTACTGATCCTCAAAAGTAATTTTAACCGTACTTACCAGTAACTTGAATTTCCTTCCATAGGATATCATTGCCTGCTTTTTGCTGAAAAGGTTTCTAAGTGTTGATTTTTGAAACATACAAATATTCCTCTAAAATCAGCCGAAATCCGAATTCTGATTTACTCACCTGTTATCAGGAGAGACCTCAGTGATGCATCTTTCAGCCCAGTACTGGTCCTGAAAAGTAATTTTAACCATACTTACCAGTAACTTGAATTTCCTTCCATAGGCTAACATTGACTGGTTTCACTTGGAAATTCTTCTAAGTGTGGAGTTTTGGAACTTTAAAATATTCCTCTAAAATCAGCCGAAATCCGAATTCCGATTTACTCACCTGTTATCAGGAGAGACCTCAGTGCTGCATCTTTCAGCCCAGTACTGGTCCTGAAAAGTAATTTTAACCGTACTTACCAGTAACTTGAATTTCCTTCCATAGGATATCATTGTCTGGTTTTCAGCAGAAAAGTTTCAAAGTGTTGATTTTCCACAAACTACAAATATTCCTAAAAAATCGCCTGTATGACTTAAACGCATTCTTTCAACTGTTTACAGGAGATGCACCAGTGCTGGATCCAGGATCCAACACTGAGTAAGAAAAAGTAACGATAACAGTTTTTAACTTCTAAGTGAATTTCCTTCCATAGGATAACATTGGTGATTCTATGAGAAAAAGTTTCTAAGTGTGAACTTTTAAAGTACAATAATATTCCTTAAAAATCACGACTGTAACCAAAACGCTTTTACTCAACTGTTTACAGGAGATGTCCCAGGACTGAATCTAGGATCCAGTAATGTGGTTAGAAAAGTAATCCATAAAGTAACTAATTGCATTTAACTAGAAATTCACATTGAGCTGAATGTTGCATTGTGTTTGAAAATGTGTTGCCCATTGCAACAACTGTAACTACTGTACTTAAAAGTCTATTGCCTATGTGCAAAGTAATTAAACTAAAGTAATTCATTCTGAGAAAGTATTTTTTGTAATGTAATGTATAATGTAATTACAATGTAATTTAAAAAATAAAATATGTAAAAAAAAATTGTTTCTAAAAATTTGGAAATCAGTATGAAAAAAATGTATATAACAATTAATACATTTAAAAATTGTCATTTACAAAACCTTTGAAATTCACTGAAAAAACTGTAGGTTTCACACATGTTATAGTTACAAATTAGCATTTAAAAAACCTTTGAAATTCACTAAAAAAACCATAGGTTTCAGGGACGTTATAGTTACAAATTAGCATTTAAAAAACCTTTGAAATTCACTGAAAAAAACCATAGGTTTTAGGGACAGTTATAGTTAGTTGGACACTGCACTCGTACAAAACCCGTGAAATTCCCCCGTTATAGTTAGTCCAGCTAACTATAACTCGCGCCCATAATGCACTGCTGATGACGTCACATATTACATCACTCATGACATGGTCAGTGACATCACTGATGACATCACTGATGACATATCAAATGACATCACTGATGACATCATCCACGTGATAATCTGATGCACCTCCTCCCACCCTAATATAACCTTTGATACACCCACTCTAAATTACAGACTGCCATTCGCAAAACCATAGACACTCCAACACCAATAACTACATACCCACTCACTGATTCTTAGGTCTACGCACACATCCACTCACTCACCCGTACAGTCACTCATACTTACGGTCACTCAGTACAGGACTATCATATGCACTCATACTCCTATATAGACACTCCAAACACCGCCACTCATCCATAGAGGTACTCACACACCTAGTCAGTCATGCAAATAATTAAACACACTACCATTTACTCACCTATACAGTTATACACACACCAGCTCACTTACTCATACAAATAGTAGCACAATCTTACGCTCTTATACAATCACTGATACAAGCACACACTCATCCATACAGCCACTATCACAATCACTCACTCTACGCTTATAGCTATTTATATACTCCAACACACATATATACTGCCTTTCACATATGTAGTTACTCACACATGTACCACTGGGACATACATTCACTCACTAACACACTCTTACACACACTTACCCACCCATACAGTCTATCACAGTTGCACTCTTGAAACCATCCACCCAGTGAATCACCCACTCACACATCTATGCACAGAGTTGCACACACCCCTCCCACACAAACACTCAGGCACCCATACAGATACTCAGACAAGCATTCAATAACTCATATAGACACTCATGTAGCTATTCACAAACACATGCAGCCACTTACACAGCAACAGACAGACGGATACAGACATTCACCCAGTTTAGTCACTAACCCATGCATTCAGTAAGATACGTTAAATCACTCACTTATAGAGTCAGTCACGCACCTACTAAATCATCCATACAGACACTTACACACCCACTCATTCTTCAATACGTCTTTTCCTATATATATTAAAGATATTTAAACTTTACAGAAACACACAGTCACTGGATGATGTCATCAGTGATGTCATCAGTGATGTCATTTGAGATGTCATCAGTGATGTCATCAGTGATGTCACTGACCATGTCATGAGTGATGTAATATGTGACGTCATCAGCAGTGCATTGCGGGAGCGCGAGTTATAGTTAGCTGGACTAACTATAACGGGGGAATTTCACGGGTTTTGTACGAGTGCAATGTCCAACTAACTATAACTGTCCCTAAAACCTATGGTTTTTTCAGTGAATTTCAAAGGTTTTTTAAATGCTAATTTGTAACTATAACGTCCCTGAAACCTATGGTTTTTTCAGTGAATATATATATATATATATATATATATATATATATACAAAACAAAACCCTTTCAGGCATGGAGTGACGAATAAATTATGCAAAAACAGAAGCAGAGAACTCTGGGTAGTTCTCAAGTTTAGGTGGAAAGCAGCTCCAGTAAGAGCACTCTCAACACCAGCGACACTCTAAATTTGCTCACCTCAAATGTCTGCTTTTTTATCAAAGTTTTTAAGCATAGGATTAGCGCAGTGCTATCCACGCCAAGATAGAAAGGGACAAAGGGGAATATTCACAAGGCGCTATCGCCGAATTAACGGCACTTTATCGCAGCCAAAGTCGTGATAAATTTACCCACCCATTCACAAGCCGGCGTTAACAGCCCACAGCACCAGTTTTCCCGCGATAGCAGCCGCAAAAAACATCGACACAGAGGACACTCGCAAATATCGCTAATGAGATGCAGAGTAGGCGTTCCTGTGACAAAAGCAGAGACAACAGCACACCTCAACATTCACAACGACCAGCCACATCCGTGATAAAAACACAAAACAGGCGATAAGGCGCATTAGCACCACGAAATCTACACCTGCTCTGACCTGGTGTAAAGTCAGACGGCAGCCAGCACCACAAAAGGGAGCACAGCCTAGGGCCACATCCCAAGGGCAACAGATGCCATGGAGCCACACATCATGCGGCCCGGACACCCAAGAGGACCACAACACCCACCGCCACCACCCCAGGACCACCCCTGCCTGGCACCCCCGACCAAAGACATGCCACATCAGCCACACCTAAACATGTACAAAATATTCCGCCTGATGCCCCACAATCACAACTGGTAACATGGATGTGTCATCACAGAAATGACCAGCACACATTCACTTTCGAAGCAACAAATTAAACTTTATTAAAATGAACAACGAAATGAAATGAAGACACATGGCCGCTCCCCTCCGGACAATACGTAGGTCACAGCCTGTAAGACAAAAAACATGATGAGAAGGTGTGTCCTGCGCACATCAGAGGACAGAGAGAGCGAAGGAGAGAGAGAGGAAGAGAGGGAGAGAGAGAGAGGAGAGAGAGAGGAAGAGAGAGGGAGAGAGAGAGAGGAAGAGAGGGAGAGAGAGAGAGAGTGCTGCCCCTGAGCACCCAGGCCACACTGCTCACCTGCTGCCACCGGTGTGTCTCCAACCATGTGCTGGTATGTAGGGCAGTTCACCAGGTCACACATCTCATTCAGAGCCGTCAGCTGAAACAGAGCCCAGATACATGACTGGCACAGTACACACACTTGCACAAGACAACATCGCCTGCCCACCCATGCACACCCAGGCAGAGGCACCCCAACCCCTCCCGCCACCCATCGGAGCATGCCCGCCCATGCACACCCAGACCTCAATGCTCACCTTCCGCCACCGGAGCGTAGACAGGAGGTCCCACCACGTGCCGCTGCAAGCCACAAGCCCGGGGCCCATGGACATGGCACCCTCCACATCATGCAGCCACGCTCCGCAGGAAACCAGGTCTCACGTTTGGTGCTGGGTCTTGATTACTCCATGGCAGAGGACATACCAGTGCACCCGGCATCATCGCAGGCTGCACACCCGCTCAGCCCAATGGGTGCCACCAACTCTGGCATCCCTGAAGCGACGCCACGGGGCGGTAGGCCCGCGCTGCTCGCTGGCTCTGGCCTACACTGTGGTCCAGCAGGGCACACAAAACCTGAGCTGTCCGGACCGCCGGGATGGGGCATCATTGCAGGCTGCACACCCGCTCAGCAGCTCAAGGTGCCACTGACTCAGTGCACCCAAAGTCACCGTCCTGTGGTGGGGTGCCCGTGCTGTACTCCAGGCCTCGGATGCCACTAACCATGTGCAACCCCAGTCTGCACCACGTGGTGGTAGGCCCGTGCCGTACTCCAGGCCTCGGATGCCACTAACCCTGTGCAACCCCAGTCTGCGCCACGTGGTGGTAGGCCCGTGCCGTACTCCAGGCCTCGGATGCCACTAACCCTGTGCGCAGCAACTCATGGGCCCTATATGGGTGCGAACCGTGGGGCGTCTGTCATCCAGTCACCACCGGAAGAGGGGAATGTGACGTCGTCGGACCCTTATGTGGGTGGAGTCACATGACCTGTGACTCCTGTGCCGGATGGGTGTGGTGTGTGTGAAAACCTGCCCTCAGGGAGTGGCCGTGACATGCTGACAACTAGACCAGTGACCTGCACACCACCAGTGAGTACGGCTGCAATGGGTAGCAATGAGGGCCCCCCCTCGGTGCGTAAGCGGAGTTGTCTGGCCTGCCGTACGCCGGACCAGCACAGGGCCTGCAACAATGACTCGTGAGCTCTGGGCGTGGTCCAGGCATGTCCGGACAAAGAACTGACTGATGCGTGTGTCCCTGCTGCAGTGTTCACGGAACCCGCTACACAAGATGCAATGTCGCACCCTCTTACTGGCATCCCACAGGATGAACATCATTGACGCAAGGGAAGGCACTGTCCCCACATTCATCCACACATCCACACAGGAATGACGTAAGACATCACACAGCAGTGCGTCACTGGATGTTTATTTGCACATCCAGTGCAGTCATGCCAGCTGGAGCGGTACAGGGCAATGACCGAGCACACCACACAATATGGGCCCGTGGAGGGCCACCAGTGTCCATCCCGGGATGACCTGTACCGTGGAAGAGGAAGGTACAGTCCGCAGTCTCGTCCGCCGTGTCATTGGTCGTCAAACAGCATGTGGCAGTCCATGTCGCTGTCCAAGGTGAGTGCCTCGGAGTGTATCGGGGGTCAGTGGTGGGTCTTGAGGTCATGTGCGGCACCAAGCAGAAACAGGCAAGGTGGCGGTAATGGATGCTAGTGGCTGACCCTCCTGACCACAGTCCCATCCACGTCCTCGTCCCCGGGTGTGTGCCCTGCCCCACCTGTGGGTGTTGCAGTGCCGGCTGAGGTACTGTGTGCCACTGACACATCAGGGGCCAGAGGAGGATTGTCGGCCGCACTGTGTGGCAGTGACACATCAGGTGCCGGAGTGGATACGCCTGCCGCACTGGGAGGCACTGACACACCAGGGGGCGGAGATGTGGATGGTGTGGGGGCAGCAGCATTCATCATCGCCACACCTTGTGGCAGCAATGCCATGACGAGGACATGCAGGGCACAGTAGATCCCAGCTACATTACACTGATGTGCACCGGAGGCTGCCATCCTTTCCGCCTCCATCCACACCATGTCCTCCATGAGCCTCTGCATGTGTGCCAGCTCAAGGCTGGCATCGCTGGGGCCACTGTGAGCGGACAGGTATTCTTCCCTCCACGTCATGACTCCAGAGATGTCAGTCAGGCCTCGCTGGAGACCATGGGGCGGACATAGACACCCAAGGATGGCGTCCAGTTTGTTAGGCCGTGAGGCTCGAACCCCACCCCGGACCTGCCTCTCGGCCGCCTCCCTCTGGCCCTCCAGCACTCGGCGTTGGAAGGCCATTTGTTGTTCCTGGGGGTCTTGGGAGGGTGCCGGGGCTGTGGGTTCCTCCTGCTGGGTGGTTTGGGTGGTGGGTGGGTCTGCATGGATGTAGCTGGGCTGCCCTGATCCTGGAGCTGAGTTGCGGAGGTGGTCAATGAGGTCTTGGATGGTTTGGATGTCGATGCTGGTGTTGTCCTCCTCCTCTTCATCAGTGAAGAGTGGCTGTGACTGCTCTGCAGGAGGTGTTGAAGATACCCCTGTGATGTGAAGGGGAAATGGTGTATTATAATGTGTCCGCATGCATGTAGCCGCATGGAACAGATTGACATTCAGACAGCATGGTATTGTACATTGTGACAGTGTGTGGGTTTGGGCGAGGACCCAGAGTGATTGTGGGTGTGCACTGTGCCCTGCTTGCTTGTGCATGTGTGCCATTGTGGCCATCTCCCCCCGTCCCCCCAGTACCTGGTGGTCACTCACCCTGTTGCGGTTGTGTTGTGTCCTGTCGAGCAGTGTCCGGTCCCCCGACTCCGACCACAGTCTCCACACTGATGACTGTCGACACCAGCTCCTCCATGTTATCCAGCTCCAGCTGTGGCGCTTGGGCCCCCACCTCCGGTCTGTGTTTGCTGCCTTCAGGTTGGCGGAGAGTTTATCCTTGGTCTTCCGCTTGATGTCATTCTATCGCCTCTTGACCTCGCCCATTGTCCGCTTGTGCTGCTCCGACGGCATTCACCTTGTCGACGATGTCCCGCCATATTCCATTTTTGGTGCCCAATGACACGTTGGAGGTGACGAAGAGTTGTTGATGGTGTTCCATCACCTCCGTGACTATGATCCTGTTCGCCTGCGTACTGAACTCTGGTCTTCTGGTCTTCTTGTCCTTGCCCTTCCCTCAGTCCCCGAGGTCACAGGCTGATCGTCCGGGGGTGCTTGTGGGCGTTGCGCTCGCCTCTGCGCCTGTCCGGCTGCCTCCATGGTGCTTGAGGTGTTGGTCAGTTTGTGTGTGGGTTTTTCCTGCTTTTATGGAGGTTTCTGACGCCTGCCAGGTGTGTGTTGCAGGCCTGGCGCTGCTTGTCACTGGTTTCCTCATCGCGCTTTAGCCCATCGCATGTTTTTTGGTGTTGTGGTTGTGTTTTTATCTCCATCTTGGTGGTTGTATTGCGGACTTTGTCTGCGGGTTCGGCAGGCCATCGCATGGTACCGCCTTGTTGTGAATTCCACGTTGACACGTGGATATTTTCCTGCGATGGGCTGCGATATTGAAAGTTGCGTTACGCTACTCTTGCGGTAGTTATCACACGTTCTTGTGAATATACCCAAAAGTGTTTTGCCATTTTTACAGCAAAGTTTTTAAGCATAGGATTAGCACAGTGCTATCCCTGCCGAGCTGTAAAATGGCCAAAGCCTTTTACCACTCCAGGCACAGTATTACAGCTTTGGATTGGTAAAATACCATCCAAGCCAACCTGAAATGAATAAAAGCAACCCCTGACACGTGTTTCGCTCTCGTTAGAGCTTTTCACAGAGGTATAGCTTTGTCCAGACACAAGGGAGCACCCAGTATAAGTCAAAACAAAACCCTTTCAGGCATAAAGTGACTAATAAATTATGCAAAAACAGAAGCAGAGAACTCTGGGTAGTTCTCAAGTTTAGGTGGAAAGCAGCTCCAGTAAGAGCACTCTCAACACCAGCGACACTCTAAATTTGCTCACCTCAAATGTCTGCTTTTCTATCAAAGTTTTTAAGCATAGGATTAGCGCAGTGCTATCCACGCCGAGATAGAAAGGGACAAAGTCTTTTGCCATTTTTACAGCAAAGTCTTTAAGCATAGGATTAGCACAGTGCTATTCCTGCCGAGCTGTAAAATGGCCAAAGCCTTTTATCACTCCAGGCACAGTATTACAGTTTTGGATTGGTAAAATACCATCCAAGCCAACCTGAAACGAATAAAAGCAACCCCTCACACGTGTTTCGCTCTCATTAGAGCTCTTCAGGGAGATCAGAAACCTCCATAAAAGCAGGAAAAAAAACCCACACACAAACTGACCAACACCCAAGCACCATGGAGGCAGCCGGAGCAGGCGCAGAGGACGAGCGCAACCCCACAAGCACCCCGGACGACCAGCCTGGGACCTCGGGGACAGGGAAAGGCAAGGACAAGAAGACCAGGAAGACCAAGTTCAGTCCGCAGGCGAACAGGATCATAGTCACGGAGGTAATGGAACACCATCAACAACTCTTCGTCACCTCCAACGTGTCATTGGGCACCAAAAATGGAATATGTTAGGGTCTCTGAGGAAAGGAGAAACAGTTTAATTAACATGTTTCCTGGCTTTGTCAATCTGTGGAAAGAATTGATTAGACCACTTAATTTCTGCCTTTGGCATATGTTGGAGTACACCAAGACAGTGTGAGGGAAAAGAGTCATTAATTCTGCAAAGGTATCCTTCATTAGGATTTCCAGTCCTACCCCAATCAGTGTGTCTAGATCATTACCATCACAGTGCACACTCATGAGGTTAAGGGGTTGGGAATCAACAATGCTTTTAACCAAAGGCAGCAACTGATGACACTTTAACCCTCTCTGGCCAATCCATTTAATGTCAACATTAGCCAAACCCAAGTCTATATCAATAACTCTCTTTCTAGCAGCTTCTCTGGCTCAGAAGACATAGCTGTGGCCCACAATCTAAACTCTAACCATTTTGAGGTGAAGAAACAGTAGCAGACAGGAGAAGGCTGGAGCTTCCAAATGAAAGGCAGTTATAATTGAGGTGTTCTCCTGGTTTTTAAAAAGCAAATATTTGATTGGATGTTGTGAACATGTAGGTGAATAAGATTAGGTAGTGTGTTGAGAGGATTAGTAACTAGATCTGTGATTGACTCTGGTAAAAAAATGTAATACAGACATGGATATGCGTTTTAGTTCATACAGTAAACCACACCTGCTACAGCTCATTTTGAAACAAATATGGCCCTTCTAGAATATGGAGTGAATTTGTGACCTACTGGTTCTAGTGGGTTGGTATGGAGACTGTGCTAAGAGTGTATTGGGGGAGGAGTGTTAAAGACCCAGGTCGCTATCTCTTTTAGTTTGAGGTGTTTAGACTCATTTCACTATAAAAAGAGTTGGATTTCCTAGTGAAGGCTTGCTAAAAAGAAAACATGGTGTACTCATAAAATAATAAAACTCCGAAAGTAAATGTGTTTTGGACTCCTTTTTTCTATGAATTCATTGCAACGATCGCGAATATACACAAATAGTCATCCATTTTGGTGGTCTTTGCAAAAGTGAGTGAAAGGGTTAACACGTACTAACCATTAAGTACAGTTACAACACTAAGATATGAAAGGGATATTTTCATTTTCTGCCTTTTGCTGAATCAGACAGTGCAAAGTCGAAAGGTGGCCATTTATGGTTGCCTTGTTTGAGAGTGATGTCCCATTCTTATGCTTAGTTTTAACAAACCCTGAGACTTTTGCATCTATCTAATAAGAGGAAAAAACTCAATCTTCTTGAATTACATTTCATTTTCAGCAAGGAAATTGAATAAGAAGGTATAAATGTATGTGAGATTGTAAAAAAAGTCTGACATTTTAAAAAAAGTTTTTAAAGAACATGAGATGGTTTATGACTGGTAGTATGAGTGTTTTTATATATTTATTAATAGGAGAGTAAGACACAGTTTGTGCCAGGTGCAGATTAGGTGTCTGTGAACTTAGTTGCCATGGAGCTCCATATTCCCTTGTGCTGCTTTACTACATTCTCTAAATGGCAGAAAACAAACACTGTACTTTAATGGTTAAAGTTATATGTAATAGTGTATTTGAAGATGTGAACATGTTATATGTGTATACACGATGTTCTGGTCACAAAGAATGTTTTTCTTTGCATTCTGGGACTTGCAGTACTATTTATTCCATTGTGAAGAGGACAAGAACACCCAGACTTGAAAGAGGAAAACATGTACTGTAGGTATACATAAATCATTAACCTGTGAAACTTGCCAGCTATATATTAGATGTTCTTTAGCATAGATCTTTCTAAGGCCAGCTCTTTCAAAGGCAGGTTTGCATATGCTTAGATGGTGAGATATGTTCTGTGAGCTTGTATTTAGCAAGTTACAAATGCACTGTTTAAACATGTGTCAGGTTTACTACTGCAGACTGCTCCTATGGAGTATCACTGCCAGCTTGACTTTGCATGTAACATCTGTCTGTGAAGTGTTGAATGCATGTTTTACAACAGATAACTGTGAGAAATGCTGTAGATATTCCATAAAGCATGGAATTTTGTGCTTAAAAAGGGAAAGTTGTTGTTTTGAGTTTTAGTAAGTTAGTCATGCATTCACACACTCTTATTGCAAGCACTACATATGCTACAACACCCATAATACAGGTGAAATAGATGTTTCCAATACTTATATGCTCTTTCACCCATTGAGAGATAAACAGTTGAAGTTATATATTCACTAACTTACTCCCAAACTATATATATACCCAGCACTCTGCAAGGCAGTTGTACAGACACCTATATACCTTTTTACTTCCCAATACAGACAGTGAGATATTCATATATAGATATATATATATATCCAGCTTCTCTCGCTTGTGTTTGCCCGCCGCTGCTCCAAAACAGAGGGCACTTCGCCTTCGCGGACCACCCAAGCAAGGTCCAAATTAGATAAACAAAAGTTCCTTTCCAAAAAGGACGACGAAGCCTTGTCTTGACAAAATCTGAGATTTTATTTGTCAGCTGTCGAGACAAGGCTTCATCGTCCTTTTTGGAAAGGAACTTTTGTTTATATATATATATATATTCACTGAAAAAACCATAGGTTTTAGGGACAGTTATAGTTAGTTGGACATTGCACTCGTACAAAACCCGTGAAATTCCCCGTTATAGTTAGTTCAGCTAACTATAACTCGCGCCTCGCAATTCACTGCTGATGACGTCACATATTACATCACTCATGACATGGTCAGTGACATCACTGATGACATCACTGATGACATCTCAAATGACATCACTGATGACATCATCTAGTGACTGTGTTTCTGTAAAGTTTAAATATTTTTAATGTATATAGGGAAAGGCGTATTGAAGAATGAGTGGGTGTATAAGTGTCTGTATGGATGATTTAGTAGGTGCGTGACTAACTGTATAAGTGAGTGATTAAACGTATCTTACTGAATGCATGGGTTAGTGACTAAACTGGGTGAATGTCTGTATCCGTCTGTCTGTTGCTGTGTAAGTGGCTGCATGGGTTTGTGAATAACTACATGAGTGTCTACATGAGTTATTGATTCGTTGTCTGAGTATCTGTATGGGTGCCTGAGTGTTTGTGTGGGTGGGGTGTGTGCGACTCTGTACATAGATGTGTGAGTGGGTCATTCACTGGGTGCATGATTTGAAGAGTGCGTCTGTGATGGACTGCTTGGGTGGGTGAGTGTGTGTATGGGTGTGTTAGTGAGTGAATGTATATCTCAGTGGTACATGTGCGAGTAACTACATATATAAAAGGCAGTATATATGTGTGTTAGAGTATTTAAAAGGCTATAAGTGAGAGTGTGTGATTGTGAGAGTGGCTGTATGGATGCGTGTGTGCTTGTATCAGTTATTGTATAAGAGCGTAAGAATGTGCTAGTATTTGTATGACTAAGTGAGCTGGTGTGTGTATAACTCTATAGGTGAGTAAATGGGTGTGTGATTAATTTTTTGCATGACTGACTAGGTGTGTGAGTACCTCTATGGATGAGTGGCGGTGTGTGAGTGTTTATATAGGTGTATGAGTGCATATGATAGTCCTGTACTGAGTGACTGTAAGTATGAGTGACTGCACGGGTGAGTGAGTAGATGTGTGTGTGTAGACCTAAGAATCAGTGAGTGGGTATATAGTTATTGGTATTGGAGTGTGTATGGTTTTGCGAATGGCAGTCTGTAAATAAGAGTGGCTGTATCAAAAGTTATATTAGGGTGTGAGAAGATGCATGAAATTATCACATGGATGATGTCATCAGTGATGTCATTTGAGATGTCATCAGTGATGTCATCAGTGATGTCACTGACCATGTCATGAGTGATGTAATATGTGACGTCATCAGCAGTGAATTAGCGGGCGCGAGTTATAGTTAGCTGAACTAACTATAACGGGGGAATTTCACGGTTTTGTACGAGTGCAATGTCCAACTAACTATAACTGTCCCTAAAACCTATGGTTTTTTCAGTGAATTTCAAAGGTTTTTTAAATGCTAATTTCTAACTATAACGTGCCTGAAACCTATGGTTTTTTCAGTGAATTTGTAAGGTTTTTTAAATGCTAATTTCTAACTATAACGTGCCTGAAACCTATGGTTTTTTTCAGTGAATTTCAAAGGTTTTGTTAATGACAATTTTTAATTGTATTAATTGTTATATTTATTTTTTGATACTGATTTACAACATTTTTTTCAACTATTTATTTTTAGATATTTTATTTTTTAAATTACATTGTAATTACATTATACATTACATTACAAAATATACTTTCTCAGAATGAATTACTTTAGTTTAAATACTTTGCAAATAGGCAATAGACTTTTAAGTACAGTAGTTACAGTTGTTGCAATGGGCAACACAATTTCAAACACAATGCAACATTGAGCTCAATGTGAATTTCTAGTTAAATGCAATTAGTTACTTTATGGATTACTTTTCTAACCACAGGACTGGATCCTAGATTCAGTCCTGGGACATCTCCTGTAAACAGTTGAGTAAAAGCGTTTTGGTTACAGTACTGATTTTTAAGGAATATTATTGTATTTTAAAAGTTGACACGAAACTTTTTCACATAGAATCACCAATGTTATCCTATGGGAGGAAATTCACTTAGCAGGTAAGTAGTGTTATCGTTACTTTTTCTTACTCAGTGGTGGATCCTGGATCCAGCACTGGTGCATCTCCTGTAAACAGTTGAAAGAATGCGTTTAAGTCATACAGGCGATTTTTAAGGAATATTTGTAGTTTATGAAAATTGACACTTTGAAACTTTTCTGCTGAAAACCAGACAATGGATTCCTATGGAAGGAAATACAAGTTACTGGTAAGTACGGTTAGAATTACTTTTCAGGGTCAGTGCTGGGCTAAAAGATTCAGCACTGGGTTCTCTCCTGATAACAGGTGAGTAAATCGGAATTCGTAGTTCGGCTGATTTTAGAGGAATATTATAAAGTTCCAAAACTCCACACTTAGAAGAATTTCCAAGTGAAACCAGTCAATGTTAGCCTATGGAAGGAAATTCAAGTTACTGTTAAGTACGGTTAGAATTACTTTTCAGGGTCAGTGCTGGGCTAAAAGATGCATCACTGGGATCTCTCCTGATAACAGGTGAGTAAATCGAAATTCGTATTTCGGCTGATTTTAGAGGAATATTATAAAGTTCCAAAACTCCACACTTAGAAGAATTTCCAAGTGAAACCAGTCAATGTTAGCCTATGGAAGGAAATTCAAGTTACTGGTAAGTACGGTTAAAATTACTTTTCAGGACCAGTACTGGGCTGAAAGATGCAGCACTGAGGTCTCTCCTGATAACAGGTGAGTAAATCGGAATTCGTATTTCGGCTGATTTTAGAGGAATATTATAAAGTTCCAAAACTCCACACATAGAAGAATTTCCAAGTGAAACCAGTCAATGTTAGCCTATGGAAGGAAATTCAAGTTACTGGTAAGTACGGTTAAAATTACTTTTCAGGACCAGTACTGGGCTGAAAGAGGCAGCAATGAGGTCTCTCCTGATAACAGGTGGAGTAAATCGAAATTCGTATTTCTGGCTGATTTTAGAGGAATATTTGTATGTTTCAAAAATCGACACTTAGAAACTTTTTCAGCAAAAGCAGGCAATGATATCCTATGGAAGGAAATTCAAGTTACTGGTAAGTACGGTTAGAATTACTTTTCAGGATCAGTACTGGGCTCAAAGATGCAGCACTGAGGTCTCTCCTGATAACAGGTGAGTAAATCGGAATTCGTAGTTCGGCTGATTTTAGAGGAATATTTGCACAATGGTGAAGGAAGGGGTGGGCCTAAGGTGACATGTCTGCAAACACGCCCTGTGGCGCGTTTTAAGTTGGACAATTAATTCCTCCTCAATCTCGAGGGTCCCTAGGGGCCAACTAGCCCACCAGGTACCTCCAGTATGCGCTAGGGGCTGCGTTGCAGAGAGGTGTTCAGAGGCCATGCCCCTTTTACAACACTCTGCAACGCAGCTCCGTGGCGCTTACTGGAGGTACCTGGTGGGCTAGTTGGCCCCTAGGGACCCTCAGGATTGAAAAGGAATTTATTCCCCATCTTAAAACGCGCCAGGGGCCTGTTTGCACACATGTCACCTGAAGCCCCGCCCCTCCCTTCACCACTGTGCAACGCACCCCGTGGCGCGTTTTAAGTTGGGGGATTAAGTCCCCTTGAATCCTGAGGCTCCCTGGAGTCCAACTAGCCCACCATATACCTCCATTAAGCGCCACAGAGCTGCATGCAGAGAGGTGTAAAAAGGGGCGTGGCCTCTGACCACCTCTCTGCAACGCAGGCCTGTGCCACTTACTGAAAGTACCTGGTTGGCTAGTTGGGCCCCAGGGACCCTCAGGATTCAAGGTGACCTAATACCCCAACTTAAATCGCGCCACAGGGCGCGTTTGCACTGTGGTGAAGGGAGGGGGCGGGGCCTCAGGTGACATGTGTGCAAACATGCCCTGTGGCACGTTTTAAGTTGGGGAATTAATTCCCCTTGAATCCTGAGGGACCCTGGGAGCCAACTAGCTCACCAGGTACCTCCAGTGCGCGCCACAGGGCTGCGCTGCAGAGAGGTGGTCCAGGCCACGCCCCTTTTTAAACCTCTGTGCAACGCAGGTCTGTGGCACTTACCGGAGGTACCAAGTGGGCTAGTTGGACCCTAGGGACCCTCAGGATTCAACGGGACTTAATCTCCCAACTTAAAACGGCCACAGGGCTTGTTTGCACACATGTCACCTCAGGCCCCCCCTCCCTTCACCACTGTGCAAACGTGCCCCGGGGCGCGTTTTAAGAGGAAGTTTTAATGCCCCTGCCCTATTATGTACTAGGGCCTTACAGAGGAGGTCATGCTAATCACAGGGGTACCCCAACACATAGTGTTCCCTAGTGTATGTAGGTGTTTTAACTGTATTCTAAGTGTTTTTTACCATAGCACTGGCTCTAGGCCTGGTTAGTCAGAGTCAGTTACCACCAGTACCCGTCTGGAAAAGGTGTGGGCACAGGATGATTTTGCAACAAGGCCTCTTTCTGCTCCTCTGTTGGTTCTTTCTGCACATGTCTTCCTTCTTCCTGGATTTTTCTTCGTCTTTGTGGACTTCTGTTTCTTTCGACATTTCTTTTGCTTCTTTCTGTGCGTTTTTTCTTCTTTCTTCACATGTCCTACTTCTGTAGGCATAGTTACAAACTAGCATTTGAAAAACCTTTGAAATTCACTGAAAAAAACCATAGGTTTCAGGCACGTTATAGTTAGAAATTAGCATTTAAAAAACCTTTGAAATTCACTGACAAAAACCATAGGTTTTAGGGACAGTTATAGTTAGTTGGACATTGCACTCGTACAAAACCCGTGAAATTCCTCCGTTATAGTTAGTTCAGCTAACTATAACTCGCGCCCCGCAATGCACTGCTGATGACGTAACATATTACATCACTCATGACATGGTCAGTGACATCACTGATGACATCACTGATGACATCTCAAATGACATCACTGATGACATCACTGATGACATCATCCATGTGATAATTTGATGCATCTTCTCCCACCCTAATATAACCTTTGGTACACCCACTCTAAATTACAGACTGCCATTCTCAAAACCATAGACACTCCAACACCAATAACTACATACACACTCACTGATTCTTAGGTCTACACACACATCCACTCACTCACCCGTACAGTCACTCATAATTACAGTCACTCAGTACAGGACTATCATATGCACTCATACACCTATATAGACACTCACACACCGCCACTCATCCATAGAGGTACTCACACAACTAGTCAGTCATGCAAAGAATTAATCACACTCCCATTTACTCAGATGTACAGTTATACACACCAGCTCACTTACTCATACAAATACTAGCACATTCTTACGCTCTTATACAATCACTGATACAAGTACATACTCATCCATACAGCCACTCTCACAATCACACACTCTCACTCATAGCCATTTATATACTCCAACACACATATAATCTGCCTTTCACATATGTAGTTACTCACACATGTACCACTGAGATATACATTCACTCACTAACACACCCATACACACACTCACCCACCCATAAAGTCCATCACAGATGCACTTTTCAAACCATGCACCCAGTGAATCACCCACTCACACATCTATGCACAGAGTCACACAAAACCCACCCACAAAAAAACAGGCACCCATACAGATACTCAGACAACCAATCAATAACCCATGTAGACACTCAAGTAGCTATTCGCAAACCCATGCAGCCGCTTACACACCAACAGACAGACGGATACAGACATTCACACAGTTTAGTCACTAACCCATGCATTCAGTAAGATACGTATAATCACTCACTTATAGAGTCAGTCACGCACCTACTAAATCATCCATTCAGACACTTATACACCCACTCATTCTTCAATACGGCTTTCCCTATATATATTAAACATATTTAAACTTTACAGAAACACACAGTCACTGGATGATGTCATCAGTGATGTCATTTGAGATGTCATCAGTGATGTCATCAGTGATGTCACTGACCATGTCATGAGTGATGTAATATGTGACGTCATCAGCAGTGCATTATGGGCGCGAGTTATAGTTAGCTGAACTAACTATAACGGGGAATTTCACGGGTTTTGTACGAGTGCAATGTCCAACTAACTATAACTGTTCCTAAAACCTATGGTTTTTTCAGTGAATATATATATATATATTCAAACACCACAAGCTGCCTGCAATGGAAGAAGCCCACGAACAAGTAAGTATCTGCCCACAATCTTTATTGAAAGCAGCAACGGGAACGGTGTTCAGCCACAAAAGATACGTCCCGCCTGACGCGTTTCGTGCAGGTAGCACTTTCTCAAAGACACTGGACTCGGGAAAACAACAGCACATCAGTTTCTGGCAACACTAAATACGATGAAGTCCCGCCCTTGTGGGCGTGGCCACCCCATGGCCTGATGGAACTTGTGGTGCACATCTTTCTCCAGTGAGCTGCCATGCCATTGTAACCCATTTCAATTAATATCCACAGTGGGTTATGCAGCGGAGCACCATAACTCGTTGCTGTGCTCTCCTTTCAATAACCGGCTACTTATTCCCAATTGCGGAGGCGTCGAATGGCGTCTCAGCTGGTGGACTGCAACCAGCCCCGGGGCTTCACTCCGCGGCTCAGGCAAGCCGCTAAAATTCAAACACCACAAGTTGCCTGCAATGGAAGAAGGCCACGAACAAGTAAGTATCTGCCCACAATCTTTATTGAAAGCAGCAACGGGAACAGAGTTCAGCCACAAAAGATACGTCCCGCCTGACGCGTTTCGTGCAGGTAGCACTTTCTCAAAGGCACTGGACTCGGGAAAACAACAGCACATCAGTTTCTGGCACCACTAAATATGATGAAGTCCCGCCCTTGTGGGCGTGGCCACCCCCGTGGCCTGATGGAACTTGTGGTGCACATCTTTCTCCAGTGAGCTGCCATGCCATTGTAACCCATTTCAATTAATATCCATAGTGGGTTATGCAGCGGAGCACCATAACTCGTTGCTGTGCTCTCCTTTCAATAACCGGCTACTTAGTCCCAATTGCGGAGGCGTCGAATGGCGTCTCAGCTGGTGGACTGCAACCAGCCCCGGGGCTTCACTCCGCGGCTCAGGCAAGCTGCTAAAATTCAAACACCACAAGTTGCCTGCAATGGAAGAAGCCCACGAACAAGTAAGTATCTGCCCACAATCTTTATTGAAAGCAGCAACAGGAACGGTGTTCAGCCACAAAAGATACGTCCCGCCTGACGCGTTTCGTGCAGGTAGCACTTTCTCAAAGGCACTGGACTCGGGAAAACAACAGCACATCAGTTTCTGGCACCACTAAATACGATGAAGTCCCGCCCTTGTGGGCGTGGCCACCCCGTGGCCTGATGGAACTTGTGGTCACATCTTTCTCCAGTGAGCTGCCATGCCATTGTAACCCATTTCAATTAATATCCACAGTGGGTTATGCAGCGGAGCACCATAACTCGTTGCTGTGCTCTCCTTTCAATAACCGGCTACTTATTCCCAATTGCGGAGGCGTCGAATGGCGTCTCAGCTGGTGGACTGTAACCAGCCCCGGGGCTTCACTCCGCGGCTCAGGCAAGCCCTTAAATTTCAAACACCACAAGTTGCCTGCAATGGAAGAAGCCCACGAACAAGTAAGTATCTGCCCACAATCTTTATTGAAAGCAGCAGCGGGAACGGTGTTCAGCCACAAAAGATACGTCCCGCCTGACGCGTTTCGTGCAGGTAGCACTTTCTCAAAGGCACTGGACTCGGGAAAACAACAGCACATCAGTTTCTGGCACCACTAAATACGATGAAGTCCCGACCTTGTGGGCGTGGCCACCCCCGTGGCCTGATGGAACTTGTGGTGCACATCTTTCTCCAGTGAGCTGCCATGCCATTGTAACCCATTTCAATTAATATCCACAGTGGGTTATGCAGCGGAGCACCATAACTCATTGCTGTGCTCTCCTTGCAATAACCGGCTACTTATTCCCAATTGCGGAGGCGTCGAATGGCGTCTCAACTGGTGGACTGCAACCAGCCCCGGGGCTTCACTCCGCGGCTCAGGCAAGCCGCTAAAATTCAAACACCACAAGTTGCCTGCAATGGAAGAAGCCCACGAACAAGTAAGTATCTGCCCACAATCTTTATTGAAAGCAGCAACGGGAACGGTGTTCAGCCACAAAAGATACGTCCCGCCTGACGCGTTTCGTGCAGGTAGCACTTTCTCAAAGACACTGGACTCGGGGAAAACAACAGCACATCAGTTTCTGGCAACACTAAATACGATGAAGTCCCGCCCTTGTGGGCGTGGCCACCCCCGTGGCCTGAAGGAACTTGTGGTGCACATCTTTCTCCAGTGAGCTGCCATGCCATTGTAAGCCATTTCAATTAAAATCCACAGTGGGTTATGCATCGGAGCACCATAACTTGTTGCTGTGCTCTCCTTGCAATAACCGGCTGCTTATTCCCAATTGTGGATGCGTCGAATGACGTCTCAGCTGGTGGACCTCAACCAGCCCCGGGGCTTCACTCCGCGGCTCAGGCAAGCTGCTAAAATTCAAACACCACAAGTTGCCTGCATGGAAGAAGCCCACGAACAAGTAAGTATCTGCCCACAATCTTTATTGAAAGCAGCAACGGGAACGGTGTTCAGCCACAAAAGATACGTCCCGCCTGACGCGTTTCGTAGAGGTAGCACTTTCTCAAAGACACTGGACTCGGGAAAACAACAGCACATCTGTTTCTGGCAACACTAAATACGATGAAGTCCCACCCTTGTGGGCGTGGCCACCCCCGTGGCCTGATGGAACTTGTGGTGCACATCTTTCTCCAGTGAGCTGCCATGCCATTGTAACCCATTTCAATTAATATCCACAGTGGGTTATGCAGCGGAGCACCATAACTCGTTGCTGTGCTCTCCTTTCAATAACCGGCTACTTATTCCCAATTGCGGAGGAGTCGAATGGCGTCTCAGCTGGTGGACTGCAACCAGCCCCGGGGCTTCACTCCGCGGCTCAGGCAAGCCGCTAAAATTCAAACACCACAAGTTGCCTGCAATGGAAGAAGGCCACGAACAAGTAAGTATCTGCCCACAATCTTTATTGAAAGCAGCAACGGGAACAGAGTTCAGCCACAAAAGATACGTCCCGCCTGATGCGTTTCATGCAGGTAGCACTTTCTCAAAGGCACTGGACTCGGGAAAACAACAGCACATCAGTTTCTGGCACCACTAAATACGATGAAGTCCCGCCCTTGTGGGCGTGGCCACCCCCGTGGCCTGATGGAACTTGTGGTGCACATCTTTCTCCAGTGAGCTACCATGCCATTGTAACCCATTTCAATTAATATCCATAGTGGGTTATGCAGCGGAGCACCATAACTCGTTGCTGTGCTCTCCTTTCAATAACCGGCTACTTATTCCCAATTGCGGAGGCGTCGAATGGCGTCTCAGCTGGTGGACTGCAACCAGCCCCGGGGCTTCACTCCGCGGCTCAGGCAAGCCGCTAAAATTCAAACACCACAAGTTGCCTGCAATGGAAGAAGCCCACGAACAAGTAAGTATCTGCCCACAATCTTTATTGAAAGCAGCAACGGGAACGGTGTTCAGCCACAAAGATACGTCCCGCCTGACGCGTTTCGTGCAGGTAGCACTTTCTCAAAGGCACTGGACTCGGGAAAACAACAGCACATCAGTTTCTGGCACCACTAAATACGATGAAGTCCCGCCCTTGTGGGCGTGGCCACCCCGTGGCCTGATGGAACTTGTGGTGCACATCTTTCTCCAGTGAGCTGCCATGCCATTGTAACCCATTTCAATTAATATCCACAATGGGTTATGCAGCGGAGCACCATAACTCGTTGCTGTGCTCTCCTTTCAATAACCGGCTACTTATTCCCAATTGCGGAGGCGTCGAATGGCGTCTCAGCTGGTGGACTGTAACCAGCCCCGGGGCTTCACTCCGCAGCTCAGGCAAGCCCTTAAATTTCAAACACCACAAGTTGCCTGCAATGGAAGAAGCCCACGAACAAGTAAGTATCTGCCCACAATCTTTATTGAAAGCAGCAGCGGGAACGGTGTTCAGCCACAAAAGATACGTCCCGCCAGACGCGTTTCGTGCAGGTAGCACTTTCTCAAAGGCACTGGACTCGGGAAAACAACAGCACATCAGTTTCTGGCACCACTAAATACGATGAAGTCCCGACCTTGTGGGCATGGCCACCCCCGTGGCCTGATGGAACTTGTGGTGCACATCTTTCTCCAGTGAGCTGCCATGCCATTGTAACCCATTTCAATTAATATCCACAGTGGGTTATGCAGCGGAGCACCATAACTCATTGCTGTGCTCTCCTTGCAATAACTGGCTACTTATTCCCAATTGCGGAGGTGTCGAATGGCGTCTCAGCTGGTGGACTGCAACCAGCCCCGGGGCTTCACTCCGCGGCTCAGGCAAGCCGCTAAAATTCAAACACCACAAGTTGCCTGCAATGGAAGAAGCCCACGAACAAGTAAGTATCTGCCCACAATCTTTATTGGAAGCCACAACGGGAACGGTGTTCAGCCACAAAAGATACGTCCCGCCTGACGTGTTTCGTGCAGGTAGCACTTTCTCAAAGGCACTGGACTCGGGAAAACAACAGCACATCAGTTTCTGGCACCACTAAATACGATGAAGTCCCGCCCTTGTGGGCGTGGCCACCCCGTGGCCTGATGGAACTTGTGGTGCACATCTTTCTCCAGTGAGCTGCCATGCCATTGTAACCCATTTCAATTAATATCCACAGTGGGTTATGCAGCGGAGCACCATAACTCGTTGCTGTGCTCTCCTTTCAATAACCGGCTACTTATTCCCAATTGCGGAGGCGTCGAATGGCGTCTCAGCTGGTGGACTGCAACCAGCCCCGGGGCTTCACTCCGCGGCTCTGGCAAGCCACTAAAATTCAAACACCACAAGTTGCCTGCAATGGAAGAAGCCCACGAACAAGTAAGTATCTGCCCACAATCTTTATTGAAAGCAGCAACGGGAACGGTGTTCAGCCACAAAAGATACGTCCCGCCTGACGCGTTTCGTGCAGGTAGCACTTTCTCAAAGGCACTGGACTCGGGAAAACAACAGCACATCAGTTTCTGGCACCACTAAATACGATGAAGTCCCGCCCTTGTGGGCGTGGCCACCCCCGTGGCCTGAAGGAACTTGTGGTGCACATCTTTCTCCAGTGAGCTGCCATGCCATTGTAACCCATTTCAATTAAAATCCACAGTGGGTTATGCAGCGGAGCACCATAACTTGTTACTGTGCTCTCCTTGCAATAACCGGCTACTTATTCCCAATTGCGGAGGCGTCGAATGGCGTCTCAGCTGGTGGACTGCAACCAGCCCTGGGGCTTCACTCCACGGCTCAGGCAAGCCGCTAAAATTCAAACACCACAAGTTGCCTGCAATGGAATAAGCCCACGAACAAGTAAGTATCTGCCCACAATCTTTATTAGAAGCAGCAACAGGAACGGTGTTCAGCCACAAAAGATACGTCACGCCTGACGCGTTTCGTGCAGGTAGCACTTTCTCAAAGGCACTGGACTCGGGAAAACAACAGCACATCAGTTTCTGGCACCACTAAATATGATGAAGTCCCGCCCTTGTGGACGTGGCCACCCCGTGGCCTGATGGAACTTGTGGTGCACATCTTTCTCCAGTGAGCTGCCATGCCATTGTAACCCATTTCAATTAATATCCACAGTGGGTTATGCAGCGGAGCACCATAACTCGTTGCTGTGCTCTCCTTTCAATAACCGGCTACTTATTCCCAATTGCGGAGGCGTCGAATGGCGTCTCAGCTGGTGGACTGCAACCAGCCCCGGGGCTTCACTCCGCGGCTCAGGCAAGCCGCTAAAATTCAAACACCACAAGTTGCCTGCAATGGAAGAAGCCCACTAACAAGTAAGTATCTGCCCACAATCTTTATTGAAAGCAGCAACGGGAACCGTGTCCAGCCACAAAAGATACGTCCCGCCTGACGCGTTTCGTGCAGGTAGCACTTTCTCAAAGACACAGGACTCGGGAAAACTCAGCACATCAGTTTCTGGCACCACTAAATACGATGAAGTCCCGCCCTTGTGAGCGTGGCCACCCCAGTGGCCTGATGGAACTTGTGGTGCACATCTTTCTCCAGTGAGCTGCCATGCCATTGTAACCCATTTTAATTAATATCCACAGTGGGTTATGCAGCGGAGCACCATAACTCGTTGCTGTGCTCTCCTTTCAATAACCGGCTACTTATTCCCAATTGCGAATGCGTCGAATGACGTCTCAGCTGGTGGACTGAAACCAGCCCCGGGGCTTCACTCCGCGGCTCAGGCAAGCTGCTAAAATACAAACACCACAAGTTGCCTGCATGGAAGAAGCCCACGAACAAGTAAGTATCTGCCCGCAATCTTTATTGAAAGCAGCAACGGGAACGGTGTTCAGCCACAAAAGATACGTCCCGCCTGACGCGTTTCTTGCAGGTAGCACTTTCTCAAAGGCACTGGACTCGGGAAAACAACAGCACATCAGTTTCTGGCACCACTAAATACGATGAAGTCCCGCCCTTGTGGGCGTGGCCACCCCCGTGGCGTGATGGAACTTGTGGTGCACATCTTTCTCCAGTGAGCTGGCATGCCATTGTAACCCATTTCAATTAATATCCACAGTGGGTTATGCAGCGGAGCACCATAACTCATTGCTGTGCTCTCCTTTCAATAACCGGCTACTTATTCCCAATTGCGGAGGCGTCGAATGGCGTCTCAGCTGGTGGACTGCAACCAGCCCCGGGGCTTCACTCCGCGGCTCAGGCAAGCCGCTAAAATTCAAACACCACAAGTTGCCTGCAATGGAAGAAGCCCACAAACAAGTAAGTATCTGCCCACAATCTTTATTGAAAGCAGCAACGGGAACGGTGTTCAGCCACAAAAGATACGTCCCGCCTGACGCGTTTCGTGCAGGTAGCACTTTCTCAAAGACACTGGACTCGGGAAAACAACAGCACATCAGTTTCTGGCACCACTAAATACGATGAAGTCCCGCCCTTGTGGGCGTGGCCACCCCGTGGCCTGATGGAACTTGTGGTGCACATCTTTCTCCAGTGAGCTGCCATGCCATTGTAACCCATTTCAATTAATATCCACAGTGGGTTATGCAGCGGAGCACCATAACTCGTTGCTGTGCTCTCCTTTCAATAACCGGCTACTTATTCCCAATTGCGGAGGCGTCGAATGGCGTCTCAGCTGGTGGACTGCAACCAGCCCCGGGGCTTCACTCCGCGGCTCAGGCAAGCTGCTAAAATTCAAACACCACAAGTTGCCTGCAATGGAAGAAGCCCACGAACAATAAAGATTGTGGGCAGATACTTACTTGTTCGTGGGCTTCTTCCATTGCAGGCAACTAGTGGTGTTTGAATATATATATATATATATATATGTATATATATAGATATATATATATATATATATATATATATATGTATATATATATGTATATATATATATATATGTATATATATATATATATGATGATCAAGGCCGTCATCCGGCCGAAACGCGTCATGGCGGACTATCTGGTGGCAATAAACAAAAAAATGTGCACTATCTGTTGGGTCCACGCTCGTCTTTCCTGGGAAAGTGTTTGGAGTGGTTACGAGTTACCTCATATATATATATGTATATATATGTATATATATGTATATATATATATATATGTATATATATGCTGGAGATTTCGCAAACCAAAATCCATGTTTACAGGAACAGACGAAGGTAGACCCATTGATCAGTGCAAAGGATTTGTATTATGCGCCCTGCACCACCGCCATATATATATATATATATATACACACACATTTAAAGAGATCTATTGAGCTTTTAAACAGAGAATCACATACTGGCACTTTTACTTAAAAATCTCATGAGTGCTACCTGGCTATATGGCAGGGTGCTCTGTGCTTAAAAGGTGACACGTACTCTGAAGATTCACTATGCTATATGCACTACTACAGACCGATGTGCCCAATTATACATCCACCCTGCCACCCATGTTTCAATCTCACATATCTAAGTAGAAACGCAGACATACACTAAAACACCCAGTGAAATATTGACAGAAGCCCCTAAACAGTCACTCACACAGACAAGTACATACAAGTACAATTGATATATATGTATAGTTAATGGAGACAGTTGCACACAGCCTTAAGAAAACCAATACTCACTAACACAGCCAGGAGGCAATCCTTACATTCCTTTCAATACACATTCAGGGAATCGTAGATGTCACAAAGACATGTAGTCAGATATGAACAAAGTTACGTACATATGCAAGCACACTCCCACATCACGACTGTGACACTTACTTAGATATCTGCTGTAGAACTGATACTTTCAAGTCTACCATCCAGAGGAATACCCTTACATCATGTCTCTGGCCTGCTACACTTGTACCCGTGCATGCAATTTTACTGCTAGGCCAAGCTTCTCATTTAAAACTCCTCGACAAGGCATAAACTGCTCTTATACCACATATAACTCACCACTGAGGTAGGGTGCAGCTAGGCCATAGCGCAGGGTGCTATGTGCTTAAAAGGTAACATATGTATTCTGAAGATTCACTGAGGTGTATGCACTCCTACAGACCCATGTCCCAACTATACCTCCATTTTGCCACCCAGTTTTTAATCTCAGATATCTAAGTAGAAAAGCAGAGATACACTAAAACACTCAGTGAGATAATGACACAAACACCTAAACATTCACTCACACAGACAGACACAACAGATATATATCTAACACTAATGGAGACAGTTGCACACAGACTTTAAAAGCCCAATACTCACTAACATACCCAGGAGCCAATCAATGCAGTCCCTTACAGAGACATTTACAGAACCATAGATGTTACAAATTGACGCGGTCATTTACCAACAAACTTAGATACACATGGAATCACAGCTCTACATAGGGACTGACACACTCTTTGAGAAATCTACTGAAGAACTGACAGTACAAAGTCACCCATCCAAAGAAGTAGATTTTTAACATATGTTGGGCCTGGGAGTCATGAGCCTCTGGAAATACTTTTAATGCTAGCCTGACCAGGCATTTAAAATCCTTTGGCAAGTTTTATGCTGCTCTTCTACCACATATAATCCCATCCACCTCATATACCTCTGTAAAAAAATTGTTGTTCAGAGATTTTCATTATTGATTTGTGTTTTTGGATCATTAGAGAAGTAATTTAGCTTGAGTAGACATTGCTGATCCAGGCCAAATTTTTCTGGACAGCATTTTTAAAAATGGCAAATGTGTTGCAGTGATGATGTAATATTTCAAGAACCATGATACCTTTATACTTCATTTTGGTGTCAAAACATAGGTCACATAGTCTTATAGAGACAGAAAATAACTCCTCGGAGCACTCCTTCCACCATTTTCCAAAATGGCGCCTATAATTGTGGGAGAAAAGACATATATGGAAATAAAAAAAATAATAATGGTTTTTAATCCTTTTATGTATACACCAAACAATGTTTATGATCTGAATATGAAAATAAATAATGTTTATCACTCCTGTTTTAGGCACAGTTTCATAGTTCACTTTAGTTATTTGTTTCAGCAACATTTGAGAAGAGCATATCGACAGGGACATTGTGAGAGGCTGGCTCAGTATTAACCCTGGGGGAGCAGGCGTAGTGCGCACTTGCAAGACGTACAACGTAGGGGTTATCAGTGAAGCAGGACGGCAAGGAGGAGGCAGGAGAGCGGCGATGTCCAGGAGGAGGCAGCCAGAGGGCAGGTAAGTGCCTTTTAATTAATTTTAATTCATTTGGGAGGGTGGAGGGGCCGGCTAACTACGCAACGCCACAGAGTCATAGTTTTGCCTGAACTCGGCGTTCACAACGGAACACGGAGTAGGCAAAACTACGTAAACTCCGCTGGCGGAGCGTAGTTACCTGCCCTGGGTTACTCAGCATATGATGTACACTTATGTAAGTGGACACCTTGCACTGATCCAGATAACCTTTATGGTGATTTTAGTGGTCTTAGACAACCTTAGAAAGCTCTCTAAGTGGTAGCTGTGGAGAGCAACCTTCAAGCTTAGTCCAGAAGGAGTGCAAAGCAGCTTGTTTTACCAGAACATAATCTTATAGGTGTAGATTAAGTGAAAAAGAACCACACAGTGTATTTATAAAAATATGTATTTATTATAAGACACTAACACATACAGATATCTCCTAGCCAGAGATATACACAGTAGACACAATACTTTGCAATAGAAACAAGTAAGTAGCACAAAATACACAGTGGTCCCCAAGGGGAGACCAAACCATACACTAAAATAGTGGTATGCAACCATGACTCGAGTCAAGACAATAGTCAGAGGATGTAGAAGTGCGAGGGACCCAAGGAACCACCCAAGGTGAGTATCTAGGAGCCCCACGGAGGTTGTGTACGGTACAGGAACACAACTGATTTCTCCGTACAAATCAACGTGTAAGTCGAGGTTGCAATTTTACAGAAAGAGGACCCTTCCCAGTGGACCCTGAAGAAACCCCGTGGAAGACAAGTGGATGGAGAGCCAGCCCACCCGTGGATATCTTAGGAACCAGGATACCTGCATCAGGGAAGCCGAGTGCATAGGTGTGAAGTGGCGCCGGAAACTGTCGTCAAACTCAATGGGAGACTTCAGAAAGATGCCACAGCTGGAGAAGGTGAAAATGTCCGGTGGAGCCCAAAGGTGGATTCAAGATGTGAAGAACCGGCAAGCAGAGGGGACAGAGTCTATGCCACTCAGGAGTGACCAGGAGGCATGGAAGACAAATACCCACCGATGTCGCGTGTTGCAGGAGAGCTGACGGTGACCTTGGAACTCCAGCTTTTTGGACCAGGCGAAGGTGTGGAAGACCAGCAGCTGTACATGAGCTGTCCCACGTTGGATGTCAAGAGGTGAGGGGTCGGTGTCCGGCGGGAACACCAACAAGCCTTGGCAACTGCAACCAATGAGGAAGTTGAAATAGGTGCAATATCAGGACCTGCAAGGTCCAGGAGACTCACCACAAGCAGGGGAGTCAGATAAGGCCCCAAGCAATCAGGGGAGCCCAAAAGAATTCAAAGGTGACCCTCAAGAGGACCCACAGGCCGGAAGCCCTGGAGTCACAGAGGATCTCGAGCAGCTTAACAAAGATGCAGGCCCACGGTGCAAGTGATGTGGTGAGGATGAAGATCTTGGCTACTGGATATGCGGGAGGTTGGGGCTACTGGGAGTCTGAAGATCTTGGTGGAAGGAAGCCAACAAGCCTTTGCAACTGCAAGTCAACGCGGTGCACAGGGGTTCAGTTCCCGCGGCTCTGACGAGGGATACTGGCCTCAAACTTGATGAGAGGACAGGGCAGGCCTCGAGGGATGTGAAGAACTACAACCTCTGATGCTGAGCCTTTCAGAGTCCGTGGGAGCTCAGGATCAACAGGCCAATCAGCTTAGTTGGAGTGCCTGCAGATGCAGGGAAGTGACTCCTTCACTTCAAGGGAGATTCCTTGGAGGTTTCTTGGATGCCCACAGGCCTTGGAAGGTTTCCTGGATGGAGCACTGGTATGGACGTTGCAGCAGAAGAGCAGGGCAAAGAGATCAGGAGCAACAGGAGTCTTACCGGTTGCAGCTTTGATACCCAGAGTGAAGTCCAGCGAAGTCCAGAGTGCCCAGACGGTCGAAGTTGAAGTGGTGTCTGAATTGAATCATGTCCCATGACGAATCTAGGGACCCACCCTCAGGTAAGCCCTTAAGTACCCTAAGGAAAGGGTTAGGACGATTCAGGGGTCCCTCCCTAAGGAGGGGCTGGACAAGGGGGTGGATAATCCCCTGTCCTTTGTCTAGTTTTGCACCACAGCAGGAGCCAACGGCTCCCTGAACTGGTTTGAACTGAACTATGCATGGAGGGCAACAAATGTGCCCTGCGCGCAGACTATGTGGCGCTGGCAAGAGTTCCCACCCTGCCTATTATACTAAACCCTGTCTGGGAGGTGGTCACGCCTCCCTGTGACAGGATGCCTATTGTTCTGCCTTCCCCTGCTCGAGCTTGGCTCAGCAGCAGATGGGCAGAATCGTGTCTCTGGTTGACAGCAGCCATGTTGTGCTGTCCAGGTCTAGAAGACTGGTACCTGGAGCACTGAGGGCTTAACAGACAGCCTTTACAGTGCTTGGAAACATACTGCCCACACCATTTACGGTGTGGGGGCATGATTCCAACATGTTTGATACCAAACATGACAGGGTTCGTTACAGCCAGTTTCGAGATGGTCATCCCATAATGACGCGGTGCCTCTCTATATGTTATATGGCTGTCTCACTTACAACCCGGGAGAATGTACTCCGAAGGCTGTAGGGGTGTCCTACTCATGCAGAGGCACCCTCACACTTAGAACCGAGCACCTTGCCTTCAGGATTGAAAAGGCCTGCTATAGGGGTGACTTATAGGTTTTAAGTGCAGTGACCCGAGATATAGGGAAACCTATACCTTTTGTAAGTGGTGTTAGCACCAGTTTACACAGGCTGCAATGATAGGCCTGTAGTGATAGTTTGAATGGTCTCCCATAGGTGGCATAATACATGCTTCAGCTTACGGGGGACCTCTGGGGTGCCTATGCCCTGGGTACCTTAGTACCATATACTAGGGATTTATATGGGTACCCCAGTATCCATTCTGGGGTGTACCTAAGTACTTACCATAACAATTTAGGGGAGAAAGCAGAGAAACTGGGGTCACGATTAGCAGGATCCCAGTCAGACTAGTCAGAAACAGCATAGCACCAGGCAAAAAGTGGGGGTAACCATTCAGAAGTATTCTACCTTCCTACAGATATCTTTTTGTAGCACAGGTTTTGCAAGTACATGTACGTGTAAGTTCTGTGGGTAGAGGCTTTAGAAATTTGGTAGGTTGCAGCACCCCATCAATATCTTCTCAACCAAATTCACTCGGATCTTTCGCACAGAATATGGCGTCGGTGGAAGGTCACTTACCGTGACTAATCTCTTGAACTCACTGTACCAAATATCGTCAAATCTGTGACAATTAGAACTCCTTTTCCACACATGTACAAGGTATTTTTATATACGTACAGTCATATTCTCTTCTGTCTCAGCAAATCCTTTTAGAAACTTCACAGGTTCAGCAGTTAAAGCTCCAAACTTTGTTCCAATTTTGTTCATAGTGTCATCAACCATAAGAATATGTGCCTTGATAAGAGCACTCGGCATCTCTGGGTCAAGTTTCTTTTACAGAATATGAAGCGGGATTAAGTGACTTTTCTCGCCTGTACCCTTAATGTATCTATAAGTTTGACAATCCTTGACTTATGAACATTGCAACAAATCTAAGTAGCACAATAATAACATCTGTGTCATTTGACAGTACGATGACTCGATTGGAACCATTTCGAACAGCCCAACACACAGATCAGCTTACTCCAATTTGCTGTAAAGTTCTTATACAATATGGCCCGCATCTTTTGAATACATCTCTGCAGGCACAAACTCCTCATTGACAATCATTCCACTTGCAAATTAAGAGTTCACTGAAGCATCAGCAATGTTTTGGCGAGTTAACATCTTCAAGTTAATTTTGTTTGATGTTGATAACCAAAAGTTATCAAGTTGCACAGGTATAGGTGTCAAATTTTTGATGCAGGCAAGGTCAATTGTTCCACTTGTAGACATTTGTCTGATTGCGCATTTTTCACAGCTAGTTCAAGATAACTGTCAAAGACAATGTGCAGTTCTTGCAAGATGCACACTGGCTTTGATATCAGTAGAACAGTCTGAATGATCTCTCTGAAGGTTTGCATGGATGAAATCTTGACCATTCGCAATTGTGACATATAGTCCACAACCTCAGCAGTTTTCAATGAGGACACCTTTTCCAATTGAAATTCTTAAGATTAAAGTTTTTTTGAGCTCTTGTTTGTGCTTCACTGGTTTGGTTGCAGCATTTCCATCAAATAATGCATTTTTTGGAAGATGATCATGTGAAAGAATGTCCTTGTTAAATTCACTCCTTTCTTTTGCTACATCCATCTTTCTATGTGCTTGCAAAAGTTATTTTTTTGTAACCTGTTTTGTCGTGGCTGGTTGTACGAAACTCTTACTATGTCAATGCAAGTTTAGCTTTAGTGATTCTATCAAACAGCCTTTTCTCTTTCAATAAAAATCTCATGTGCTTCAGTTTTGCGTTTAATTTCGATCCATGTTCTAAGACATCTAGTAGATGTGTCTTTATATCATTATCCACACATTGTGTGGTCACAAAGTTGTGTAGTCACACTGGCTCAGTCATTTCAAAGGGGTTTCCTTGCTGCTGCATGAAATGAAGAAGGCTGTCAACATGTTTATAAAAACGTTCCCCTCTCTTTCCCACAAGTTCGTGGTGAGGAACAGCATTACAATGGTCCATTAATTTTGAATTTGTCATCTCCCTGAAAACATTGCAAATAGAAAGGGCTTCATGGTAAACTAGCTGCAATTGAATAACATGTTGACCTTTAGGTTACTGACCAACAACTCCCTTGGAGTTTTTCTGTGATCTCTGGATCGTCTGTTCCAGTTTCATATCTGGAGCAACATCATTGAACCTTCCCTCTCTGTCTTTCACAACAAAATGTCTTAGGATGAATTTTCTGTAGCAGTATGGTTTTTCCACCTCTAGCTTCTTCACTGTTTCCAAATACCAGGACCCATATCTCAGGTAGCTAATGCAATCAAATTCGCTAAACAGAATAATCAGTGACTCCACAGTCTTCATGTGCAGCTCCCATTCACCAACCTGATCAGCATGTAGCAAGTTTTTCACTAGAACCTTCATGTGTGAAACAATTCCCCAGTATTTGCAAAGTTCTGATTTTTCTTTACATTCTTTGACAAACTGTACAAACTTGTTTTTCAGGTTTTCTGATTTAGAACTGTGTGTATTGAACATTGCCTGCATTTGCATTATTTATTTTGAATGAAGTGCACCCTGTGTCTTGTTCACTTCTGAGATAAGATATGCAAAACCTAATTTGTCGTTCTTGTTCCCGAAAGCATTCCAATGCACTGTTTCAGTTGCCTCAGATATAATGAGCATACCTTGTAACATACTAATATAATGAGTTCCGCTCAATACTGACTGGACAGTTTTGCTTCCAAATATTTCACCCTCAATAAGTGCATCGTCTATGCCACATACACTGAGATAACCTCCTGCACGCCGCAACACAACTTTTGTTGTGTGGAAAATGCCCATCATTGAATAAAGATCATCACATTCTACTGGATTGCTCATAAAAATGTCAGCTACAATATGAAAAACACCTTCTTCGCAGAAAATTGCCCGTATATGGTGGTCTTCAAGCTGAGCATGCACATTTTATAATTTTTTTAGAGCTGAGTATATTGTTGCATAGTTTGTGACTGGAGATGGTATTTCTGGTAAAAACCCAACCTTCTTCAGTTGGACGTTATTGTGGGAGATCAGAGCATGAATTCCAGCCCAACGAGGAACTGGCTTTTCTTCATCCTTCAATCTGCACCAAATAAGCAATATGATAAATTCAGTTAAATCAGGTTTGCGGACCACAGCATTAGGTAGAAGAAGATCCTTGTCCTCAGCCACTTTGAAACTTTATGGTAGACTGGGATGTGTTGATGGCTTGTAGTGATAATTTTCACACGTTGGCAAGGCAATTGGGTTATAAGATGGCAGCTTCATTTGTTTATGCATACAGCTGACAACGCTTGTTTCCCAGAAGCTACTTCATTAGTACAGTCTTGAAAAAGCACCATGGTGGTATCATGTGTGCTGGATGTTCCAGACAAAGAAGAGCTGTCTTCAAAATCAAAATTATCAAGAGCAGCAATTGTAAGTTCATTCCTGGTAAAGTGACTTGGAAGTGGTGGGCTGTCGGATTCACAAGATTTTACAGCATGAGCTGCTAACAAGTTCCTGCTTCATACAATGTCATTATAACTTGTTGATACACCAGTCCTATTCATTGAATAATTAGGAATTTACTTTTGCACTTGTCATAGATTGCGTGGGCAGTCATCATGTGTAGCAGAGTTTTCTTTTCGCAATGATGTAATTCATAAAACATGATTTGGCACAGACAGTACATTTGCATAGCATAAGCCTGTCGGTTTGTGGGGTTGTCTCCCACTTCTTCACTTATATCTTCAAAGACATCATCAATGAAGCTCAACTCAGAGAAGACAGAGGTCCTCGTCCTTGGTCCCTCCCCACCGCTTGGGACAACACCTGGTGGCCCTCCGCCCTCGGAAACCCACCCACCCCGACGGACCATGCCCGGAACCTCAACATCATTCTAGACTCCTCCCTCACCATGACTCGCCAGATCAATGCTGTCACCTCCACCTGTTTCAACTCCCTTCGCATCCTCCGCAAAACCTTCAAGTGGATCTCCCCTGAAGCCTGAAATACTGTGACTCACGCACTCATAACTAGCAGACTGGACTACGGAAACGGCCTCTATGCTGGAATCCACAAATCCCTGCTACGCAAACTCCAGACCATCCAGAACACCGCGGCCAGACTCGTCCTCGGCACCCCACGACATGAGCACATGACACAATACCTGCGAGACCTCCACTGGCTCCCCGTCGAGAAGAGAGTAACTTTCAAGCTACTCAACCACGCCTACAAATCCCTCCACAACATCAGGCCCAAATACCTCAACGAAAGAGTCTCTTTCCACGTACCCAAAAGAAACCTCTGCTCCGCCGACCTCGCTGTAGCAGAAACTCCGCGTATCCGCAGAACCAGAGCAGGTGTAAGAGCCTTCTCCTACGTCGCAGCCAAGGCCTGGAACGAGCTACCAGTCAACATCACATGCTCCCCTACTCTGCAAACCTTCAGGAAGAGCCTAAAGACCTGGCGTTTCGGCTGACCCGGAGCTGCCCCCCCCCCAGCACCTTGAGACCCTCATGGGTGAGTAGCGTGGTTTAAAAGCCCCTGATTGATTGATTGATTGATTGATTGATGTTGGCTTCTGTTGTGAACTCAAAAAGTTTAGTGTTTAACAGTTTTGCTTTGCTGATAGTAAACAATGATATAAATAAGCATTTACAATGCAATCGGTCTCGCCTTGGGACCTTATAAGTATTTAGTGATGCAGCACATTATTGCATATTACTGTTTATTAAAAGGTATATTTTGGGAGTTGGCACATATTTCATTGTATCACCAATGGGGTGGGGCTGTGGAAGAAGGCCTAGCACTTAAACTCAGAAGTTAGAGCCTAAACGTTGGTCAAGAAGATGGATGATTATAGGAACTTCCTATGAGATTTACCAAGGGGTGACAATACCCCAACCTCTCTGTAAGTTTTGAAAGGTGGATAGCTGTATAAGAACTGTGTTCATGTTTGGCAGATAAGTGGAGGCCTAGAAGCAGTCCTATACAGCAATATAACACCACTGCTTTAAAAAGTGAAACATGCTTTTTTTCTTACTACATTCTGCTACAAATGTGAATGCATATTTGGTTTTAATAATCAAAAGCAATCGAGCAACGAAATAAAAGTTATCTGGTTTTGTCTCTTAAGGGTCCTGAACTACCTCCCACTGCCTATAGCAATTAGATTGCTACTAGACAGCTAAGTGTACCTCCACCAATCTCGGCAGGTGCCTATTTTGCACAAAAAAAGAATGCCGCCCAGAATGTAGCAGAGGGGACAGCATTTGTCAGAAATTTACGCATAACGTTTACACCACGCTGATAAGCAGTAAAATTAAGGTGGCTTACTACAAATAAGTTTGTTGCTGAAAACCTAAAAAGCATGCTGAATAAACACAGTGGCTATATTTCTATTCACCAGTGATGAAAGTGCACCCGACAAAACTACTTTGTAGAACTATTACTATTAATTCCAACATTATAAAGTCATGTTTTGTTAATCAAACTAAATGTATATCCCTGGTTCTGGTACTGTAAGAACTGGGACGAAGATGGAGATTAAGCAGGCACTTCGTTTTCACTCCAGGATGAAATACAAAGGACAGCAGTCTAGATCTGTTCTTTCGTTATATCAGGGGTGGTATGCCTGCTGAGTGTACAGCTGTGTCCATATGTAGGAAATTGTCAGACTGTCATTACAATAAAAAGTTCTTCCTTCGAGAGGGCCTCTTGAAGACTGTGGTAGGCACATTAACAGGAGGACTCATAGAGCACTGCCACGCCTTTGCTTTCGTTTGAATCAAGCAGCTAGTTGACAAGTATTCTTTTTAACTTCCGATATATTTTTAATTACATTTGCCTAAATAAACTCTGCAAAAATGAATGTATGGGAGGGGCTGTACACAGCAGCTGCTGCTAAGGAAGGTGTCTCGTTCATAGCGAGACAAAAGAGTAAAATAACATGTTGGTAAAACGGCGAAATATTGATGGCAAAAAAAGACAAGGATAATAACTATGCAACGATGCCAATATTTTTCTGAATGTTCTGTGGTAATGTCAGCCGGAATATCAATCAGACAAAACGCTTGTTTATTCACTCTGCTATGAGAGGCCTTGCCACCTCCTTCCTATCATTCATAACTCCCTCCCAATTAATGGTACAACGCACACTCTCCCCTCATTACTCTTTTAACACTGCAGTTTTAAGAACACTCCTTCTACTCCCTGCTTTAACTCTCCCTATCCGTAGCCGCCGCAGCACGTGGTATAACCGGCTGTAAATCATAAACTATTCACAATATTTCTACAGACCTGTGAGCTGCGGCCACGACGAGTCTCCTCTCACGTTAATGATCATCTCATCACGATGATCCTGCCTAGTCTGCGAAGAACATGCTGCTGGCCGGGCATTGATGAGGTACTGTGACCAATTACAGCAGAGGCATGGCGAGAAGAGGCAAACATAGGAACCATGAACTGCCGCTCTGATCCACAGCAGAGTATTACAGTGAAGATCATATGAGTGAGGCCAAAGCCACCTCGCAGCACTCAAGAGAGACTTTGAATGAGTGCGGCAGCACGTGCAGCTGAGCCCCCAGGCCGGCGCAACACACTCCTGGCTGGCCTAGCATGGATTAACCCCTTCGCTGCTAGGCCTTTTCCCCCCCTGTGCTAAGCCTTTTTTTGGCTATTTGGGGTAGTTCGCGCTTAGGCCCCTGTAACTTTTTGACCACATAAGGTATCCATGCCAAATTTGCGTCCTTTTTTTCCAACATCATGGGGATTCGAAAGGTACCCAGGGTTTGTTGATTCCCCTGGAGGGGACCCAGAAATTAGCCAAAATACAGCTAAATGTTTTTTTTGTTTTTTTTAAATGGGAAAAAGGGCTCAAGATGAAAGCGTCTGGTTTTTTCCCTGCAAATGGTATCAAAAAAGGGGTTCTGGTGCTGAAATCACCATCTTCCCATCTTTCAGGGACAAGCAGACTTTTGTCCGAAAACCAAAATTTTTTACACAGTTTTGCCATTTTTCTGGGACATAGCCTATTTCTGCTATTTTTTGTGCTTTCAACCTTCTTCCAGTTAATGGTAGAAATGGGTATGAAAGCAATAATGGATCCTGGAAAGCTATACATTTTAGAAAATTAGACAAAATTCTGAATTTAGCAAGGGGTCATTTGTGTAGATCCTTCAAGGTTTCTCCATGGAAACTAACAGTTAAATATAGGAAAAATTTCTTCTAATTATGACAGATGTTTGAAAGCAATATACCGTTACATCCGCTGGACCTTTCTGGTTGTGGGGATATATAGGACTTGTAGGTTCACCAACAACCCGACGAACAGAGAGCCAATAACTGTGCAGCTTCTTGCAATGGTTTTTTATTATGTACCGGGTATATAGCAATTATTTTGGGAAAATGTATACATGGAAAAATAGGTATGAAAGACACCTATGTATTTCTGAAATGGGAACAAAATGTAGAGTTTAGAAACAGTAGATATTTGCACATTTCCGAAATTGGGAGTACCCATACTAGCATGAGAATTATAGGTCATTTTTCAAAATGACTTCTTTTTTACACATTGTCTTTCATTTAGAAGGCAGAAATGCAGCGAAAGTCAATAGGTAATAACAGTTGCTCTACAATTCTGTGTTACCCTAAGTCTCCCGATAAAAATGGTACCTCACTTGTGTGGGTAGGCCTTGTGCCCACAACAGGAAACGGCTCAAAACGCAATGTGGACACACCACATTTTCACAATGAAAAATGACCCTTTTTTTGCAAAGTGCCTAGCTGTAGTTTTTGAACCCTAGCTCTGCCTGCACCTAGGGAAACCTAGCAAACCTATACATTTTTGAAAACTAGACACCCAGGGAAACACAGGATGGGGTGACTTGACTGGCTCTCACCAGGTTCTGTTACCCAGAATCCCTTGCAAACCTACAAAATTGTCAAAAAAAACACATTTTCCTCACATTTCTGTGGTGGAAAGTTCTGGAATCTGCGTGGATCCATAAAATTCCACCCACCCCCGTTCCCCAAAGTCTTACAAGAAAAATGGTACCTCACTTGTGTGGGTTGCCTAGTGCCCGCAACAGGAAACGGCCCAAAACGCAACGTGGAGTCACCACATTTTCACAGTGAAAATTGACCCTAGTTTTGCAAAGTGCCTAGCTGTAGTTTTTGAACCCTAGCTCTGCCGGCACCTAGGGAAACCTAGCAAACCTATACATTTTTGACAACTAGACATGCAGGGGAATTCAGGATGTGGTGACTTGACTGTCTCTCACCAGGTTCTGTTACCCAGAATCCCTTGCAAACCTAAACATTTGTCCAAAAAAACACATTTTCCTCAGTTTTCTGTGGTGGAAAGTTCTGGAATCTGCGTGGATCCACAAAATTCTATGAACCCCGCGTTCCCCAAAGTCTTCCGAGAAAAATGGTACCTCACTTGTGTGGGTAGGCCTCTTGCCCGCGACAGGAAATGGACCAAAACGCAAGGTGGACACACCATATTTTCACAGTGAAAAATGACCCTTTTTTTGCAAAGTGCCTAGCTGTAGTTTTTGAACACTAGCTCTGCCGGCACCTAGGGAAACCTAGCAAACCTATACATTTTTGAAAACCAGACACCCAGGGGAATCCAGGACGGGGTGACTTGACTGGCTCTCGCCAGGTTCTGTTACCCAGAATCCCTTGCAAACCAAAACAATTGTAAAAAAAACACATTTTCCTCACATTTCTGTGGTGGAAAGTTCTGGAATCTGCGTGGATCCACAAAATTCCACCCACCCCGCGTTCCCCAAAGTCTTTCGAGAAAAATGGTGCCTCACTTGTGTGGGTAGGCCTAGTGCCCGCGACAGGAAACGGCCCAAAACACAAGGTGGACACACCAAATTTTCACAGTGAAAAATGACCCTTTTTTTGCAAAGTGCCTAGCTGTAGTTTTTGAACCCTAGCTCTGCCGGCACCTAGGGAAACCTAGCAAACCTATACATTTTTGAAAACTAAATACCCAGGGGAATCCAGGATGGGGTGACTGGACTGGCTCTCACCACAATCTGTTACCCAGAATCCCTTGCAAATCTGAAAAATTGTCAAAGAAAACACATTTTCCTCACATTTCTGTGGTGGAAAGTTCTGGAATCTGCATGGATCCATAAACTTTCCACCCATACCCCGTTCCCCATAGTCTTACGAGAAAAATGGTACCTCACTTTTGTGGGTAGGCCTAGTGCCCGCAACAGGAAACGGCCCAAAACGCAACGTGGAGTCACCACATTTTCACAGTGAAAATTGACCCTATTTTTGCAAAGTGCCTAGCTGTAGTTTTTGAACCCTAGCTCTGCCGACACCTAGGGAAACCTAGCAAACCTATACATTTTTGACAACTAGACACCCAGGGGAATTCAGGATGGGGTGACTTGACTGGCTCTCACCAGGTTGTGTTACCCAGAATCCCTTGCAAACCTAAAAAAGTGTCCAAAAAAACACATTTGTCCTCACTTTTCTGTGCTGGAAAGTTCTGGAATCTGCGTGGATCCACAAAATTCCACACACCCCGCGTTCCCCAAAGTCTTCCGAGAAAAATGGTACCTCACTTGTGTGGGTAGGCCTAGTGCCCGCAACAGGAAATGGCCCAAAACGCAAGGTGGACACACCACATTTTCACAGTGAAAAATGACCCTTTTTTTGCAAAGTGCCTAGCTGTAGTTTTTGAACACTAGCTCTGCCGGCACCTAGGGAAACCTAGCAAACCTATACATTTTTGAAAACCAGACACCCAGGGGAATCCAGGACGGGGTGACTTGACTGGCTCTCGCCAGGTTCTGTTACCCAGAATCCCTTGCAAACCTAAACAATTGTAAAAAAAAACACATTTTCCACACATTTCTGTGGTGGAAAGTTCTGGAATCTGCGTGGATCCACAAAATTCCACCCACCCCGCGTTCCCCAAAGTCTTTCGAGAAAAATGGTGCCTCACTTGTGTGGGTAGGCCTAGTGCCCGCGACAGGAAACGGCCCAAAACACAAGGTGGACACACCAAATTTTCACAGTGAAAAATGACCCTTTTTTTGCAAAGTGCCTAGCTGTAGTTTTTGAACCCTAGCTCTGCCGGCACCTAGGGAAACCAAGCAAACCTATACATTTTTGAAAACTAAATACCCAGGGGAATCCAGGATGGGGTGACTGGACTGGCTCTCACCACAATCTGTTACCCAGAATCCCTTGCAAATCTGAAAAATTGTCAAAGAAAACACATTTTCCTCACATTTCTGTGGTGGAAAGTTCTGGAATCTGCATGGATCCATAAACTTTCCACCCATACCCCGTTCCCCATAGTCTTACGAGAAAAATGGTACCTCACTTTTGTGGGTAGGCCTAGTGCCCGCAACAGGAAACGGCCCAAAACGCAACGTGGAGTCACCACATTTTCACAGTGAAAATTGACCCTATTTTTGCAAAGTGCCTAGCTGTAGTTTTTGAACCCTAGCTCTGCCGACACCTAGGGAAACCTAGCAAACCTATACATTTTTGACAACTAGACACCCAGGGGAATTCAGGATGGGGTGACTTGACTGGCTCTCACCAGGTTGTGTTACCCAGAATCCCTTGCAAACCTAAAAATGTGTCCAAAAAAACACATTTTCCTAAGTTTCCTGTGGTGGAAAGTTCTGGAATCTATGTGGATCCACAAAATTCCAACAACCCCGCGTTTCCCAAAGTCTTCCAAGAAAAATGGTACCTCACTTGTGTGGGTAGGCCTAGTGCCCGCAACAGGAAATGGCCCAAAACGCAAGGTGGACACACCACATTTTCACAGTGAAAAATGACCCTTTTTTTGCAAAGTGCCTAGCTGTAGTTTTTGAACACTAGTGATAGAGCGAACTGTTCTTGTGAATTGTAGGGGTGCATCATAATCACTGATAGGCCGCACCCACATGTATCCAGACATATATTCGTTTATATTCCATTGTATACTCATGCATGTTTAGTAAAGAATGAATAGTTCGCTGAGACAAAGTGAACTCAGCAGCATAATGGTGTTAGGATAATGATGTAATGTAATGCTTATTGAATTGTGTGAACATAATGCATAGAGGAATTAGTTCGTGTGTAATGTAATTGCAGTAGTTTAAACGTGCACCATATTAAAGTTGCACATGTAATTCATTGTTTGCATATGAATCGTAATGAAAATGCTTGTAGGGAAATGTAAGATGAGTGTTTAAAAGTTATATGTAAAGGCCTGACTACATATATGCTTAGGGAAGGCCTGATGTATTCTTATGTTAGCTTATTTTGTAGGCAGAGAAAAGTTTCTCTTGGTAAGGCTCTCTGGGCACAAACGGTAGATTTAATTTGCACAGTAGAAGGTTTCTGTTGAAAGTATCTTTCGTTGCAGGTGCAAGGACACATGTCTCGTTAGTAAGACTAACTCTTTGTTTTCGAAAGCTAGAGAGAGGGAGGCATGGTACGGGGAGTGAAATGGAATTTAGGGATGATACTTTCAGCGGAGAAGGTGCCTGGGACTCAAGGTCATCGCAACCGTCCAGGATGAAGTAACCGTTTCGATGGAAAAGCACAAGAAAGAAGACCTGGCCAAGGAGGCGTGACAAAGGCGTGTACAATTGTATTGTGGTTTTGTATTAGGGATAGTGCCCTGAGGGAGGAGGCCAGAGAAGAGGTAGGGGAGACCTGAGAGAAGGACAGAGCTGAGCTTAGGTATTATGTGATTGCACTTCTTAGGAAGTCCTCACAGCTGACACCTTTTATTCACTCTTGCCTGGGAAAATCGTTATGCAGGGATGTCACTTAGCGTTAGTGTAGGGACAGCTATTGATTTTAAGCTTGTTTAGTCCAATGAAGAGCAACTTAGAAATTGGAGCAATCATAGTCTGGTTGATCCTTCTAGAACTTTCTATTCTCCTTATCCTGAGTCGGATGAGATTCCTGCGTAGGTTATTATTTGTATTAGTGCCCATCTATTTCTTTAACACCTCGTGTTGAGGTGCTTGCACGTTCAGTTATTTTTGGCGATAATAAATTCTCAAACTTGAATTCGGAGTCAGTGGTCCTTTCAGACAAAATGAATACTGATATATAACCTGATGAGATTCTCTCCTTTACACTATTCAACAGGTAAAAAGATCTTGGCGACCAGAAGGTTCTTATAGATAATTAGATAAGAATCGGCGTTATCAGTTGGTAGCAGAGTAGGATGGTTACCTTTGATGGTAAGGGGAGATCTAGAGCAAGATAAGAGATTAAGTTGCCCCATAGAGCTCGAGTGACGCAGATCCAGAGGACCGCGGGAGAAGGATGTCGGAGGTCGTGGAAAACTGACGGAGAGTGCCGGTGCGGCGGAAGTAGCAGTTCGTAGTAGAGTGAGTATGAAAAGAGTGATGTTTGGTAGATTGCGGTGTTTTATTGTTGTGTGATGTCTTGCGGAGTTGGAAAGAGAGTTGGGTGATTGAGAACCGGACCGTGAGCGCGCACGGGACCGGAGATTTATTGTGGTGTAGAATACACCCAGAGTTGAGAACGTTGACCAGAGGTTGTGGGGGTCACGAGACGTCATTGACAGACCCACTGAAGATAGGGAACACATGAGTGAGTGTGTGAATAACCAACGCAGGTCGTAGGTTATTGTGTGCAGAACATCGAGTGATTGAATCCTATCGAGTGTGTTAAAGGCGATTGTCCGGTCGTTTCGCGGACAGACGATTGCCAGATTGAGGTCAACAGGCTCAAGAGGCTGATCGGTCATTGGTAAGACCAACAGTCAGAGAGGCAATTGTTCGGTAGGACGGACATTATTTCAGAGTATAATTGGGACAGATGCGAGTGAGAACAAGTGAATTAGAAAGGAGGGGAACTGCTGCGAGCGGAGGAAAAGTGACGTCAGACAAGTGCCGCGCTGTGATAGGCCGGTTGGTGTGAGCCGCGCTGGTATTGGTGGAGTGAAACCAGGAAGTAAAAGCGGACATTTTGAGTGCAAACAAAAAGTTGATTCATCATGAAATGTTTTAAAGCTTTACGGGAACTTTGTAGAGGTGATAGACATGTGGTTGTTCGGGAGGGAGAGGAAGCTCCTCCCGAGGATACACCAGCACATTATATGGCAAAGAATGTAGGATTGCATACTATAATTTGGCTTGAGAATTGGCATAAAATGACAGAAGCAGAAGGAGAATTGTCGTTCCCTCGATATGGTACTTTCAGGATGGAGGTATTGTACCAGCTAAAAAGTGTAATGGCTTCGTTACGACCACTACCTAGACCGACACAGTTTGAGGCATTGCATGCGTGGATTAGAGCAGCACACGAAAGGAATAGAGACAAGAGTCAGGAAAGGGTGAAGAAATCGATCAGGGCATTTCAGGATGCAAAGTGGGATGCACTGGAGAAACGGTGGAGGGTGGCAACGGTTGAAGTGGACAAGTTGTACCCATTGTTAGTACAAAATGGGAAGATTATAAGAATCGATGAGGACGACAGTGATCTAGATGACAGCTTGTTAGATAGGTTGTTGGCAGAGAGGCCACCACCATTTAATCCAGATTCAGAAGAGGGAAAGACGACCCCAGCAGTAGCAATAGTTGATGAGAGCCAGAACCAGACTAGCATGAGAGTGGTGGGAAGGATTTCCACAGGAACGGAGGGGCAACGGCGTCTATGATAACACAGCCTCCTGCGGGGAACACAAGATTACCGGACTCCTTGACAGTACCGGTTACCATTGGCCCTATAGTACCGGTATATGACCCAGACCGAGTGAGAGAAGGGGGCTCAGTACCGACGGGAAGGGAGGAAGGAAACAGTGAGAGTGGGAATGGGTTTGGAGTAAGAGTGGTTCATTTCCCAAGACCAATGGAGACAAGTACGCCGTTACCGGCTACTGCGGACTCTTCCTTTAGGAGAGAAGAGGAGAGACCAGAAAGACCGAGGTCTTTGCGGGAATCTAAGTCAGCTTTGAGGGAATGGACACCAACAGTAACGAACCAAGAGGATAGGATGCAAGGAGATAGGGCACAGAACGTCTCGGAAGACAGACCAAGTTCCAGGAATATGATGGAAGGGAATAGGTCACAAGGACAGAATAGTAACTGTGATGAGCGGGATGGCTCGGGTTGTCGAGATGTACTGAGGAGTGCAGTACAGGCAAGGTTGCTAGATGTGGTGAGGCTGAAAGCAGAGGTAGACGAAATGATCAGTGGGGGTCTGCCTTTGGAAAGGATAGAAATTTATGGATCAGATGAGCTGCTGTTTGTAGCAAAAGATGTGACTCGAAAAGCTAGAATGGCACATGATAGATTGAAGGAATTGGCCAAAAGATATGAGGTGGACCTGAATAAAACTAAAGCGTTGCAGGGACCACATAGATTGCATTACAGTGATCAGGAGCTGGAGGAGAAAAGAATCACAGGATTAAGGACACACACCAGAGACCTGATTATAGGGATGAGAATATGGATTTTGTTGGACAAATGGGAAGAAAGGTGGTCCAAGAAGAAACCAGTAAAGAGAGCAGAAGGGGAAACGCCGCCGCCAGGAGGGGGCGACGGGTGTTGGAAATTTTCCTTTACGGGAAGTACAGAATGGAGGGTACGTGCATGTGCCGTGGAATAGAGGTGATTTGGCTGCATTTACAAATGATTTTCCTCGGCTGAGGGAAAAACCAGTAGAGTGGTACAAACAGGTTGAGCGGTTTGTGAAAATTTCAAAAGTGCTGTGGATAGATTTGAACACTTTGTTTGACATAGTGGTACCGGGAGATTTGTGGACAGCTTGTAAAGTCGCTATTGAGTGGCCGACTTCGGAACCGGATAGAGAGGCGGTTACAAATGGTCCATCACCCCTAGTCATGAAAAAGTATGAGCAGGTGATTACATGGTTGAAACTGAAGATTTCACCTCAGGATATAGATTGGGTTAAGATAGATCGGACTGTACAGGAACCCAAGGAAACGGTGCATGAATATTATGAAAGACTTTTGCAAGCCTTTAAACAGTATAGTGGGTTAGATATCTTGGACCCCAAGGATATGGGACAGTTTGTTTCAAAGTTCGTACTGGGTCTGAGAATGGAAATCAGCCTCATGATACAGCACCATTTGATCTGCTGGCAGAACAAGCCACTAGATGAAATTTTGCGGTATGCGAGATACTGTAGTGATGAGGTGGAATCGAAACATCGAAAGCTAAAAGACAAATTGATGCTTGTCCAGATGCAGACAGCACAGAGTCAGCCTAGTGGAGGGACCTTAGGAAGAAAGCAAGGAAATTTCCAGGGAAACCAGAATGGGCAAGGCCAGGGAAAGGGAAAACCAGTAGACCCCAAGACAGGAGTGGACGTGGCCACATTGAAGAAGACCACTGCATGTCATCTTTGTCGCCAGGTCGGACATTGGAAACGCGAGTGTCCTTTGAACCCAGCTAATCAGTTGCAGGAAGAGGAAGAGGGGGCTCAGGCACCCGCGCAAGAGGTAGTTAATACAATAACGAGACCTAGGACGATGAAAGGGGGGTTTACAATTCTCATGCCCAGGTTCCCCAAGCTCCAAGGATTTCACAAGGAACACGAACGTACCAACAGATGCCCCTGTTCGAAGATTTCGACGAGGATAGCTTAGACCCTTTATCCTGACGGTGCCTGAGGGGGAGGAAGACTGCACACTTGGAGCAGTCTTGGAGGTAGACCAGAGAGGACCTTTTGTGGAGGCAGAGATTGAAGGTCATCCTGCCACACTTTTGGTTGATACTGGTGCTACCCGGTCTACTGTAAGATCAGCAGTAGTCCCTAACCTACCCCTCTCGGGACAATCAAACCAGGTTGTTGGAGTGGCGAACAAAAGAATAAGCAGCCCATTGACAGAACCGATCCTAGTAAAGATAGGTTCCTTCCAAACTAGACATCAGTTTGTAGTGTGTGATACGAGTCCAGTTTGCCTTTTGGGAAGAGATCTGTTGTGCAAGTTGAACTGCACGATTTATTGTACACCACCGGGAGTGGAGGTCCAGACGACAGATGACGATGCTGACTTTAAAATTACCAATCAGCATCTGTGTATAGATCTGTACCCAATGGTGACTGTGGAAGAACTTCCACCTGATCTGAGAGACGCAGTGTCGTCTGTGGTGTGGGATTTCGCAGGAGACGAAATAGGTCTAATCAGAGTTGTTGAACCAGTGCGGATTGAGGTGAAACAGAATGTTGATTTCCCCAGGACACCTCAATACAACCTGTCGCCAGAAACGATTGCAGGGATAAAACCTGTGATCGAGACTTTCATTGAGAAGGGTATTTTGAAAGAGATCAGAGGTAGCCCCTGTAATTCGCCCATAATGGGACTACAGAAACCGAGCGGGAAATACAGGATCGTGCAAGACCTACGAAAGGTTAACACGATAGTTGTCCCTTGTTGTCCAGTGGTACCGAATCCTTCAGTAATACTGTTCCAGATCCCATGTGAAGCCGAGTGGTTTACGGTTATCGATTTGTGTCAAGCCTTCTTTTCGATACCGCTCCATGAGGAAAGCCAATTTCTTTTTGCGTTCAGGCTAGAAAATCGCGTGTTAACATGGTGTCGTATCCCTCAAGGGTATACGGAAAGTCCATCGATCTTTAACCAGATCCTGAAGGAGAACCTTGAGAGTCTTGTGTTGCCGCAGAACTCAGTTCTCGTGCAATACATAGATGACTTGCTCATTGCCTCAGAAACAGAAGATGCTTGCAGAATTAACACTGTAGCTCTGTTGAACCACTTAGCAGAGAATGGACATAAGGTGTCCCCGAACAAGCTGCAGTACTGTTTGAAAGAGGTACAGTACTTGGGACACAGATTAGAAAAAGGCAAGAGGAAGGTGTCACCCGATCGAATAGAGGCAATAATGAGCATGGCAGTACCCACGACACAGAGAGAAGTTAGGATGTTTCTGGGAATGGTTGGCTATTGTCGACAGTGGATTCCTAGTTTCTCCTTGAGAGCAAAGCCTCTGCAGAGGCTTACGCACAAGGATGTAAGTGATCCGGTACCATGGGACGAGGAATGCTTGATATCATTCCTGAAACTAAGAGAGGATTTGTGCAGGGCTCTGGCATTGGGAATGCCTGATTACAACAAGGCCTTTTCATTGTTTTGTTACGAAAGGGAAGGATGTGCATTAGCAGTGTTAGCTCAGAACCATGGAGGTGTCCGTAGACCAGTTGCCTACTTTTCAGCTACTTTAGATCCAGTAGCTTCTGCGTTGCCCGGATGTCTAAGATCCGTTGCTGCAACAGGTGTCAGCATTGAAAGATGTGAAAGCATTGTAATGGGACATCCATTGACTGTACATGTGCCACATTCGGTTGAGTTATTGATGACCAGGACCAAGACCCAGCACCTAACGAACAATAGGTTAACGAGGTACGAGCAAGTCATACTTGCCGCAGAGAATGTGACTCTGAAAAGGTGCTCTGTCTTGAACCCTGCGACATTGATGCCTACACCGAACACGGATGATGAAGATTGTGCGGACCATGATTGTCTCGATGTGACCGAACTTTGCACCAAACCGAGACCTGACATTGTCGATGAGCCATTGGCTGACCCAGATGAAATTTTCTTTGTCGATGGTTCATGCTTAAGAGACAGTGTGGGGCAATTGAGAGCAGCGTTTGCTGTATGTACCATTTCAGGAGTGGTCGAGGCTGCTTGCCTAGAAGGAGTACGCTCCGCGCAGGTAGCTGAGATCATTGCCTTGACCCGTGCCTGTTTGGCCGCTGATCGAATTCGAATCACGATTTACACAGACAGCCAATATGGGTTTGGCGTGGTGCACGACTTCGGGCAGTTATGGTCTCAGAGGGGATTTTTGACATCATCTGGCTCACCCATTCGTAATGGTGAATATGTAAGACAATTGTTAGATGCATTACAGCATCCGAAAGAAATTGCTGTGGTAAAGTGCTCAGCCCATGGGAAGGGGGAGGACTTTGTATCCTTGGGAAACAATTATGTGGACGAAGTTGCCCCCTTCTGTGCAGAACAGGGATGCATATTCACAGAAAGAGAGATAGGGGAGAGTCAAGAAGGAACCGAGCTCAGCATAATGTTGACCATGGCAGACACTTGGGAAGAGCTTAAGCGATTGCAGGATGAAGTTTCAAACCAGGAGAGAGAGGGATGGATCAAAGCTGGGTGTGAGAAAGGAGATGTGGATGTGTGGGTATCCAACGATGGGAGAGCTGTGTTGCCTGAAGAATTGCTGAGTCCGATGGCAAGACTGATACATGGACAGGCACACCTGGGTAGAGACGCAATGATGAGAGTGTTTAGACAGACGTGGTATAACCCACGGTTCCGAGCAATGGCTGAGACGGTATGTCAGAGGTGTGTTACGTGTCAGCAGATGAACGCTGGAAAGAGGACTGTAGTTACGTTGAGTCACATTGGAAGGTCAGGAGGGCCCTTCAATAGAATACAGTTGGACTTTGTGGAGATGCCTAAGTGCAATGGATTGAGGTACATTTTAGTGCTAGTATGTGTATTCTCACGTTGGGTGGAGGCTTACCCCACACGCAGGTGTGACACTCTCACAGTGGCTAAATTACTGTTGAAGGAGCTCATCCCTAGATTCAGGATCCCGACCTCTTTGGAATCAGATAGAGGAGGGCACTTCCATAGCGAAATCATGAAGTTGCTTTGTGCTGCATTGAACATTGACCAGAGACTCCACTGTAGTTACAGACCAGAGGCTTCTGGGATGGTGGAACAAGTAAATGGAACTTTGAAGGCCCGGATGGCAAAAATGTGTTCTTCGACATCACTGAAATGGCCCGACGCCTTGCCACTCGTGCTAATGAGCATGCGAAGTGTCCCAGACAGAAAGACCGGGTTGTCCCCCCATGAGATATTAATGGGGAGGGCAATGAGATTGCCAGCAGTACCAGCTACAGCCTTGATAAGCATCACTGATGATTTGATTCTCGATTATTGTAAAGGACTCTCTGATGTGGTCCGTTCTGTATCCCAGCAGGTGCAAGCAGCAGTGGTCCCAGCCTCGAGAGAGCTGTGCCACGACTTGTGTCCCGGAGACTGGGTGCTCGTCCGAAAGCACGTGAGGAAGAGTTGCTTGGATGCCCGCTGGCGTGGCCCGTATCAGGTGATACTTATCACGAACACAGCAGTGAAGTGTGGAGGATTGCCGAACTGGGTGCATGCTTCCCATACCCGCAGAGTTCCAGCACCCTTGGAAGAAACAGCTCCTCTCGTAAATGAAAATCCAGCTGATGTGGCAGGGCCACATGGGAGGACAAGTCAAACTGTAAGGGTCGCTGACACAGCTGGTGGTGCACTAGAGCAAGCTGAAGGGGGTTTCCACAGTTCGAACCCTGACTCAGACACCGAAGACAGAAACGGTGCAGTGGGCGGAGAAGAGTCAGATTCAGCCGAAAGAGGAAGTAGTGCACTGGGTATAGAAGGGGAAGGCAGACGCACGAACAGAAGTGCAGAAAGTTGGCCTGAAAGACAGAGGCGACTGAACCTGAGGTTAGCACCTGAAAGAGACCTTGCTCCAGTGTCTGAAGTATCTGAAACGGAAGCAAGTGACGAAGACCAAGCACAAGACAGTCGGCGAAGGTCAAAGAGAACAAGTGTGCCTTGTCGCAGATACTCTACCCCTGAGTGGACTTACACTGTGTTTGATGCAGGGGGTGGTGAGCACGGGAAGGCTGAGGTCAGTGCAAGTGGTCCGTCGGAGCCCGAATGTGGTGGTGAAGGTGGTGCTGCTGATGCCAGGGCTCGAAATAGAAGGAACACTGACCCTCACGGTTCCGAATCCCCGCTTCTGAGTGAAGTCCGAAACTTGGTTTTGCATCGACTCGAATTCCCGCCTTTTGGAGTTGAGCCGTTTTCACATGAAATGCTGATTTTGCGTCTTGAACTTTTGTATCACGTTCTGGTATTGCTCAATGAGGATCTTATAGTGGATCAACTATAAACTGTAAATAAAAGTCCAAAACAAGATAACCTAGGTCCGAGTGGAAGAAGAATAAACTTAGGGACTTTCCACAGAAGAGGAACGAAAACTAGGGAAGTCTTTTTCTGGACTGTGTAAATAAGATTGTGATCGGAAAGGGAAAGTCCGGAGATTTCATGGTTGCTCGAGCTGGTTAAGCAAGTTACAAATAAAGGACAGAGACTTTTTCGGGGTTCTTTGCGATAACCAAGACTTTTGAGAACTTTCGAAACCATGGAGCCGGGAGATCCCAATCGTAGATCAAAGTGGATTGTAGGCATTCTTATAAGTAGTGTAATAATTTCTATAATCATAGTAGTTGTAGTCTCATATACTGGTACACATGAGCAAGAAGTAAAGGCAGTGACAGGGACACCGACACCTATCACACCTAGCCAGAAGGGGGTAGACAGAGCAGCTGACAGAGCTTTGCTATTAGCAGAAAGTCGTAGATTACATGTAGATTTATCTAAAGGTGATTTTAAGTTGAATGCATATGCTAAGTTGTTGTATGAGTATGTTGATGTGATGGATGCGAAAGATTGTTATGTGTGTATGCAGTTGCCTACTTCGGTGGATGAGGGTATTAGGTATCACCATCTTCCACTGACTTATGGTATTTCATGTAGTCTTTTGCTTAGTTTATTTTATGAGAGAGATCAGTTGGAGTATTTCTTTTCCAATTTCGACGCAGTGCTTCCTGAAGTCCCAGCTTACAAGCATTTGAATAAGTATGACTATTATAAGACCGAAGACAGACTGAGGAAGTACTTCATACCGAGTTTGGAATTGGATACAGCATTTGCACACAGAAACAATCTGACTTGTTTGATGTCGGATGTAGAGAGAAAGTTTGTAGATCAGGTCGAGGATAGGTATAGAAAGCTGACTCACTCCCGAGACTTGGGGCATCACAGGACTGATTGGACAGAGGAAGAACGGTTGCATAAGACCAAGGGAAGCTATGGTCCTATAGCGTTAGATAAGGAGCAGAGGGGTAAGTTGTGTATAAGGCGTTATCAGACTTACTACGAGAAGGTAGCTGTGGGACAAAGTACCTGTGATCACTTTTTCACCATGGCCGATGTAGCAAAAGATTTTCTCCAAGTTCCTGTACAAGTGATACCAACGGTGTATTACGTATGTGGGAAGAATGCTTATGTGAGGTTGCCTGCAAATTGGTATGGAACATGTTATTTGTCAATAATATTTCCAAAGATTTACCATACAGAAGATTTAGATCTTTTAGAAGGTGGAGAGCATTCAAGAACGAAAAGAGCTGCAAGTGCAGGAATCGTTGTGGGGGATATCTTTGGAGCTATGATACCTAGTCTGGGAGTAGTCTTGAATGATGTGAAGATCCGAAGGTTAGCGACGGTGGTGGATGAATTTTCGATGAACACAGCAAAGTCGTTGGTGTTGGTGGAAGGAGAGATGTTGTCGATAAGGGGAATGGTTTTGCAGAATCGCCTTGCTTTGGATGTCCTATTGGCAAAAGAGGGCGGAGTCTGTAAAATGTTGAAGGTTCAAGAGTGCTGCACTTATATACCAGACCGTAGCAAGGATCTGGAGAAATATATAAGTAACATCACTACGATCCACACAAAGATAGCGGATTTGACCGAAGAAGGGGCCTGGGAAAAGGTCGGAAAGGGCTTTGGTCAAGTGGGAGGTTGGTTTGCGAAACTAGGAAAGGGATTCCTTGGGTACTTTCTGAGACCCCTCCTTATCTTGGTGGGTTGTGTGGTTGGCTTGTGGATTGCGATCAAGGCCTACAAGTGGTATCGAGCAGGCCGAGTCAAGAGAGCTTTGAGGGAAAATGACATGAAGTTGGCAAGACTGCAGGACAGTCAGTATCAAAGGCTCAAGAGCATGGAGAAATTTAGATCAGGGAAGATGGCAACAAGTTCTGTTTAGGTCGGTTCCTTCTCCGAGGAGTAGAATGAAATATGATGACAGGAGTCATCAAAGGGGGGAACTGATAGAGCGAACTGTTCTTGTGAATTGTAGGGGTGCATCATAATCACTGATAGGCCGCACCCACATGTATCCAGACATATATTCGTTTATATTCCATTGTATACTCATGCATGTTTAGTAAAGAATGAATAGTTCGCTGAGACAAAGTGAACTCAGCAGCATAATGGTGTTAGGATAATGATGTAATGTAATGCTTATTGAATTGTGTGAACATAATGCATAGAGGAATTAGTTCGTGTGTAAGGTAATTGCAGTAGTTTAAACGTGCACCATATTAAAGTTGCACATGTAATTCATTGTTTGCATATGAATCGTAATGAAAATGCTTGTAGGGAAATGTAAGATGAGTGTTTAAAAATTATATGTAAAGGCCTGACTACATATATGCTTAGGGAAGGCCTGATGTATTCTTATGTTAGCTTATTTTGTAGGCAGTGAAAAGATTCTCTTGGTAAGGCTCTCTGGGCACAAACGGTAGATTTAATTTGCACAGTAGAAGGTTTCTGTTGAAAGTATCTTTCGTTGCAGGTGCAAGGACACATGTCTCGTTAGTAAGACTAACTCTTTGTTTTCGAAAGCTAGAGAGAGGGAGGCATGGTACGGGGAGTGAAATGGAATTTAGGGATGTTACTTTCAGCGGAGAAGGTGCCTGGGACTCAAGGTCATCGCAACCGTCCAGGATGAAGTAACCGTTTCGATGGAAAAGCACAAGAAAGAAGACCTGGCCAAGGAGGCGTGACAAAGGCGTGTACAATTGTATTGTGGTTTTGTATTAGGGATAGTGCCCTGAGGGAGGAGGCCAGAGAAGAGGTAGGGGAGACCCGAGAGAAGGACAGAGCTGAGCTTAGGTATTATGTGATTGCACTTCTTAGGAAGTCCTCACAGCTGACACCTTTTATTCACTCTTGCCTGGGAAAATCGTTATGCAGGGATGTCACTTAGCGTTAGTGTAGGGACAGCTATTGATTTTAAGCTTGTTTAGTCCAATGAAGAGCAACTTAGAAATTGGAGCAATCATAGTCTGGTTGATCCTTCTAGAACTTTCTATTCTCCTTATCCTGAGTCGGATGAGATTCCTGCGTAGGTTATTATTTGTATTAGTGCCCATCTATTTCTTTAACCTCGTGTTGAGGTGCTTGCACGTTCAGTTATTTTTGGCGATAATAAATTCTCAAACTTGAATTCGGAGTCAGTGGTCCTTTCAGACAAAATGAATACTGATATATAACCTGATGAGATTCTCTCCTTTACACTATTCAACAGGTAAAAAGATCTTGGCGACCAGAAGGTTCTTATAGATAATTAGATAAGAATCTGCGTTATCACTAGTTCTGCCGGCACCTAGGGAAACCTAGCAAACCTATACATTTTTGAAAACTAGACACCCAGGGGAATCCAGGACAGGGTGACTTGACTGGCTCTCGCCAGGTTCTGTTACCCAGAATCCCTTGCAAACCAAAACAATTGTAAAAAAAACACATTTTCCACACATTTCTGTGGTGGAAAGTTCTGGAATCTGCGTGGATCCACAAAATTCCACCCACCCTGCGTTCCCCAAAGTCTTCTGAGAAAAATGGTACCTCACTTGTGTGGGTAGGCCTAGTGCCCGCGACAGGAAACGGCCCAAAACGCAAGGTGGACACACCACATTTTCACAGTGAAAAATGACCCTTTTTTGCAAAGTGCCTAGATGTAGTTTTTGAACCCTAGCTCTGCCGGCACCTAGGGAAACCTAGCAAACCTATACATTTTTCAAAACTAGACACGCAGGGGAATCCAGGATGGGGTGACTGGACTGGCTCTCACAACGTTCTGTTACCCAGATTCCCTTGCAAATCTGAAAAATTGTCAAAAAAAACACATTTTCCTCACATTTCTGTGGTGGAAAGTTCTGGAATCTGCGTGGATCCACAAAATTCCACCCACCCCGCGTTTCCCAAAGTCTTCCGAGAAAAATGGTACCTCACTTGTTTGGGTAGGCCTAGTGCCAGCGACAGGAAATGGCCCAAAATGCAAGGTGGATACACCACATTTTCACAGTGAAAAATGACCCTTTTTTTGCAAAGTGCCTAGCTGTAGTTTTTGAACCCTAGCTCTGCCGGCACCTAGGGAAACCTAGCAAACCTATACATTTTTGAAAACTAGACACCTGGGGAATGCTAGGGAGGTATGGCTTGCGTGGATCCCCCAACGTTTTCTTACCCAGAATCCCCTGCAAACCTCAAATTTAGCTGAAAAAAATCACTTTTTTTACACATGCTTGGTGGGGGCAGAAAGGCTGTAATTTTGGTGAGGGGGTGGGGGCATTGGCATGCCCGTTTTGGGCAGCCCCCACCCTAAGTACATTTTTGGATAAAAAATCCCTGGCGCTAGTGGGCTTTCAGGGCAGAAAGACTGGTGTGCCCAAAAAGCAATGGGGGAGCAAAGGCCCTTGCCCAAGGGGCCGCTCCCCTCTCCCTGGTGCTAGTGGGTGGATCCCTGCTTGGGGATCGCCCTCCTGGGGTGATCTCCAAGCAGGGATCCACTAGCGAAGCATACCATTGGAAAGGGGAGATTCTCCCCTTTCCAACGATACCTCTCCCAAGTGTTTCGGTGCTCGGGGGGCTGAGATAGCCCCACAAGCACTGAAACACTGAAACTGAAACTAAGTTTCAGTTTCGTTTTCAATGTAATGACGACAGCACGCCATGCGCGTGATCGTCATTACTTTGAAAACCAGGGGAGGGCCTCGGGAGGTTGGGGAAGCTCTTCCCCACCTCCCGAGGCACAAAAAAAAAATGGAAATCCCTCTGCTGTGTACAGCAGAGGGATTTCCTGCCACTGTCCTCATGACGGAATGGTTCCGTCATGAGCACAGAAGCACCGGTGCTCATGACGGAACCATTCCGTCATGAGCAGGACGACTACCTGCAGCATGAAAGGGGGCCCAGCCAAGAGCCACACCTGAAGACCCACAGATGCCATGGAGACAATGGTCATGCAGCTCCGATACCCATGAGGGCCACAACACGCACCCCCCAGCCCCCCCCAGATCCCCCCCGACATACACATACCGTGCATGACACAAGAGCCACAAAAAGCGCATGATGACGCACATTGACAAAAAATAACACACATGTGTGGCCAGAAGAACGAGAAACAGTCACACAGCACTGAAGTAACAACCAAAAACTTTATTGGAATACAACACAAAACACCAATGCGGAAGACTCCTGTCGTGTCCGTCTGGGACAATCTCGATGTCACAGCCTGGAAAACAAAGCACAAAATCAGAACGTGTGCCATGCGCACATCAAAGGAGCGAGACACAGAGAAACAGAGAATGAAAGAAAGGCAGAGAGAGAAGAGAGAGAAGGAAAGGAAGGGAGAGAGAGAGAGAGAGTGATAGAGGGAAGGAAAGGAGAGAGAGTGAGAGTGAGAGAGAGAGAGAGGAAAGGAGAGTGAGAGAGAGAGAAGGAAAGGAAGGGAGAGAGAGAGAGAGTGAGAGAGAGGGAAGGAAGGGAGAGAGAGAGAGAGATACACCGCCGCCCCTGCGCACCCAGGCCCCACTGTTCACCTGCTGCCACCGGTGTGTCTCCAACCACGTGCCGGGATACACTGCAAGCCACCAGGTCTGCAACCTGTAATCGAGGCCAGAGTCAATCATGGCAGAGTCCATCACACAGCACATGGCAACAACGCCTGTCCGTCCCTGCGCATGCATGCAGCTGCACCCCACCCCCTCCCGCCGGCCAGCGCTGGCTGTCCGCACTTGCACACCCCGGGCCCACTGCTCACCTGCCGCCAACGGTGTGATCACCAGTGGGCACACCACGTGCCCGTGCAAGCTCCAGGCCCCGATCCTGCCACCATGGCATGGTCCACATCATGCGTAGCCGCCCCGCGGCCCAGCAGGTCCCACACTTGACGCTGAGTCCTGAGGCATCAATGGCAGAGACCACATCAGTGCACACGTCATCATCGCAGGCTGCACACCCGCTCAGCTATTTTGGTGCCACTAACCCTGTGCAACCCCAGTCAGCGCCACGTGGTGGTAGGCCCGTGACGGGCGCAAGGCTTCGGGTGCCACCAACCCTGTGCAACCCAAGTCAGCGCCATGTGGTGGTAGGCCCGTGACAGGCTCAAGGCTTTGGGTGCCACTAACCCTGTGCAACCCCAGTCAGCGCCACGTGGTGGTAGGTCCGTGACGGACGCAAGGCTTTGGGTGCCACTAACCCTGTGCAACCCCAGTCAGCGCCACGTGGTGGTAGGCCCGTGACGGGCGCAAGGTTTCGGGTGTGACCAACCCTGTGCGCAACATCTCATGGGCCATTTATGATTGAGAACTGTGGAGCGTCCGTCATCCAGTCACCACCGGCAGTGGGGAATGTGACGTTGTTGGCCCCTTATATTGGCGGGGTCGCATGGCCTGTGACGCCTGTGCCGGATGGGTGTGGTGTGTGTGCAAACCTGCCCTCAGGGAGTGGCCATGACATGCTGACAACTAGACCAGTGACCTGCATACCACCAGTGTGTACGCCTGCGACATGTAGCTATGTGGGCCCCCCCTCTGAGTGTAAGCGGAGTGGTCTGGCCTGGCATACGCCGGACCAGTGCAGGGCTTGCAACAATGACTCGGGGGCTCTGGGCGTGGTTCAGTCCATGTCCGGACAAGGAAGTGTTCACGGCAAGCGGAACACAATAAGCAATGTGGCACACTGTGACTGGCATCCCACTAGATGAGCATCATTGACGTGAGGGAAATCACTGTCCATACATTCATCCACACATTCATAAATGAATGATGAAAGACATGACACAGCAGTTCGTTTCTGGATGTTTATTGCACATCCGGTGGAGTATTGCAGCTGGATCAGTACAGATCCATGCCAAGCACACTACACAATATGGGCCCGTGGAGGGCCAGCCAGAGTCTATCCGGGGATGACAAATACTGCAGAAGAGGAAGGGTACAGTCCGCAGTCTGGTCGCTGTGTCATTGGTCATCAAACAGGATTTTGCAGTCCATGTTGCGGTCCAAGGTGAGTGCAGCGGAGTGTATCAGGGGTCAGTGGCAGGTCATGGGGCCATGTGCGGCACCAAGCAGAAACAAGCAAGGTGACGGACATGAATGCTAGTGCCTCCTTCTGAACCCAAGCCCATCCACGTCCTCGTCCTCGGATGTGTGCTCTGACCCACCTGTGGGTGTTGCAGTACCGGCTGCGGCACTGTGTGCCACTGACACATCAGGGGCCGGAGGAGGATTGTCGGCCGCACTGTGTGGCAGTGACACATCAGGTGCCGGAGTGGATACGCCTGCCGCACTGGGAGGCACTGACACACCAGGGGTCGGAGATGTGGATGGTGTGGGGGCAGCAGCATTCACCATCACCACGCCTTGTGGCAGCAATGCCATGATGAGGACATGCAGGGCATGGTAGATCCCAGCTACCTTTCGCTGATGTGCAGCGGTGGCTGCCATCCTTTCCGCCTCCATCCGCACCATGTCCTCCATGAGCCTCCGCATGTGTGCCAGCTCACGGCTGGGATCGCTGGAGCCACTCTGAGCGGACAGGTGTTCTTGTCTCCGAGTCAGGACTCCAGCGATGTCAGTCAGGGCTCGTTGGAGACCATGGAGTGGGCTGTGGGTGTCCATTAGGGACTGGAGCTGGTCCCTAATGGGACCTAGGCACCCATGGATGGCGTCCAGTTTGGTAGCCATGAGGTCGAACCCCACCCGCACCTGCTCAGCCATCTCCCTCTGGCCCTCCAGCACACGGCGTTGGAAGGCCATGTGTTGTTCCTGGGGGTCTTGGGAGACTGCCGAGGCTGTGGGTGCCTCCTGCTGGGTGGTTTGTGGATTGGGTGGGGTCTCCTCGATGCAACTGGGCTGCCCTGGTCCTGGAGGTGATTGGCGGATGAGTTCAATGATGTCTTGGAGGGCTTGGGTGTCGATGCTGGTGGTGTCCTCCTCGTCATCATTGAAGAGTGGCCGGGGACTGCTCTGCAGGAGGTGTTGACGGTGCCCCTGCAATGTGAAGGGGAGATGGTGTATTACAATGTGTCTGCATGTATGTAGCCGCATGGTACAAGTTCACATTCAGACAGCATGACATTGTACATTGTGACAGTCTGTGGATCAGGGCCATGATCCAGAGTCATTCTGGGTGTGCACCGTGCTCTGCTTGATTGTGCATGTGGGCCATTGTGGCCATCTCCCCCCATCGCCCCAGTACCTGGTGGTTACTCACCCTGTTGCTGTGGTGTTGTGTCATGTTGAGCAGTGTCCGGTCCCCCGACTCCTGCCACGGTCTCCACACTGATGACTGTCGACACCAGCTCCTCCATGTCATCCAGCTCCAGCTGTGGCGCTGGGCTCCCACCTCCAGTCTGCATTGCTGCCTTCTGGTTGCCTGCTAGTTTATCCTTGGTCTTGCGCTTGATGTCATTCCATCGCCTCTTGACCTCGTCCATTGACCTCTTGTGCTCTCCGACGGCGTTCACATTGTCCATGATGGCCCACCATAATCCATTTCTGGTGCCCAATGACACATTGGAGGCGATGAACAGTTGTTGATGGTGTTCTATCACCTCCGTGACCAGGATCCGATTCTCCTGCGGACTGTACTTCGTCTTCCTCTTCTTCTTGTCCTTGCCCTTCCCTGTCACCGTGGTCCCAGGCTGGTCGTCCGGGGTACTTGTGGGATTGCGCTCCTCCTCTGCGCCTGCTCTGGCTGCCTCCATGGTGCTTGGGTGTTGGTCATTTTGTGTTTGTGTGTTTTTTCTCCTTTTGTAGTGATTTTCCCACCTGCCGTGTGTGTATGGCAGGCCTGGCGCTGCTTATCGCTGATTTCCTCATCGCGAATGGGCTCATCGCACGTTTTGTGGTGTTGGGGTTTGTGTTTTTATCGCCGTTGCGGTGGTTGTATCGCGGACATTGTCCGCAGTTTCAGGAGACTATCGCATGGTACCGCCGTGTTGTGAATTCCACGTTAACACAGGGTTATTTTCCCGCGATGGACTGCGATGTGTAAAGTTGCGTTAACATTTTTTGGAGATGTTTAGCACACGTTCTTGTGAATATACCCCTTAGTCCTTTATTTAACTTTGCCCAGTGCGTGTGCTGCAATCACACACTCTGGCAGGCAGAGCAGAGCGCTGCTACTTTCAGGAATGCTTGGGCACCCCTTCCTGATTCTGTTTATGTCTCAGCGCACCTGTGGTGTTAACACTCAGGGGGAGGAGAGATGAGGTGGGGGCTGTAGAGGCCTCGTAGCACAAATGTGTGGACTGGGAGGGAGAGGGGGAGCACAGGAAGAAGGGAGGAGACATGCGGGCGGAGCCTTAGCTTTCCCGTGGTTAGTTGTATGAGTAATTTAAAAAGCCAAAAATGCATTTTATATTATTATCAGGTCGACGGCAGTCTGCGTGCTGCGGAGCGGGTTTAACCCTGCTGTTCACCCCTGCTGTCAGGCGTTTCTGTTCTGCTTTGCCTTGCAGCAATAGTGAGTTATTTGGGAACTGTTACAAAATTCAGAGGAGGGGCATGGCTGTTTCCCAGGGTCCGAGCTCCCGAGGAGCTCATGCTTGGCTCCCTACAGTTCTGCTGGAGGGTGTTTTCCTGCAGCAAGCAAGTGCGCTGTGACTCCAAACACAAGTGCTAGTGTTAAGTCTAAAAACATAAGTTAAACAAGCATTTGCAATGCAATAGGACTCGCATTTATGCAAGACCTATTGCATTGCAAACAGGAGTGTGTGCGGGCGGGGGCAGGAGGGTGAGAAGGCACGAACAACGGGAGTGCGGGCGGGCAGGGGGGCGGGAAGGCATGGGAAGAAAATAGTGCTCACAATCTAAATAACACATACCATGCAACACTCAAAGTAAAGGGGCCAGTAGCCATGGAAGGATACAAATGACGACATGTATCCAATAAAGCAGTTCTCAGCATCATTACTTCCTTAAAACATTCACAAGGTAAAATGTCTAAGCATGTCTATGTGATCTTGGTTATCAGAATTACCTTTAGCATGAAATATGCAGTTAAAACATAGCCCCTAAGAGCAACAAGTTATAATCACAACATCTGTGTACTTACAGTCCTTCACCCCTAGAGGGTATTTGCAGCATTACACTGTACTTTAAATATAGTCCTTAAAGGACATCTTTTTGATAAGTACACATAATTGTAATTACTATCTTTCACCCTTAAAGGATGTCTCTCAACATAAAAACTCATGTAAAACACTTTCAGGCCACAACTGAAGTATTGCGGTGCAGAACGCAAATAAAAATGGACACACATACTGGGGAGAAACCTCCTATGGTGTCAGGGTCATTAGTATTTTGTTGTACAAAAGCAAACTCCCACTTTGGAAGTTTGTTTTTGTAAAACAAAAAGTACTGCTGAGCAACTGCATCAAGCATGGCACCCTCTAAGCAAACATTCAGTGCCTTCAGATGAACCACCACCAAGATAGCTCCTCTGAAGGCACATAGACTTCTGCTAGCCCGATTGAGATCTCTAAATATGGTGGGCAGAAGTCCACCAGGGTGGCAAACCTAATGGCCTAGATCACCCTGGCGGATGGCAGGCCACCTGCCAAACTATAAATTAAGCTCTTAGGGCCAGATGTATCAAGCTAAATTGCATTCGCAAACGCTGAAATTCGCAATTTAGCTGTGTGCTATGTAGTAAGGCAAATACCTATTCACAAAATAAGGAATCGCAAAAATTGCGATTCCCTATTTTGCGCAAGCATTTAGAGAATCGCAATTTGCGATTCCCTAAATGCTATGCAAGTAAGCATCGCAAATTGCGATATTGCCTTAAGGAATCGCAAATTACCACCAACTTCTGGTTGGTGGTAAATTGCGATTTCCTTTAAAAATGCACTTTTACGCATTTTTCAAAGTGCCATGTGGCGCACATATATGCCCTTTGGGCATGTATGTGCGGCACATGTGCACACATGCACATTTCAGGGGTGCAACAGGGTGTCCTTTAGGAACCCTTGCACCCTTGAAATTGCGTGTGCAATTTGTGAGTACCTATTGGGTACTCGCAAATTGCGTGCACTTTTCCCATTCATTCCTATGGGCCTCTTGGCCCATAGGAATGAATGGGAAGCCATTCCTTATTTGCGACTCGCAATTAGCAAGTCGCAAATAAGGAATGCGTGGGAATCGCTAAATATTAGCAGATTCCTACCTACATAGCAGTTTGCGAGTCCTTAATAGCAATTCGCAAAAAATCGCTATTAAGGACTCGCAAACTTGTAGTTTGATACATGTGCCCCTTAGTCCTGAAAGACAGCAGAGTGCGATAGTTTAGTGTGGCAGATTTTCAAGGGACATACATGGCTAGTAGTATGATATAAAGCTGCATGAATGGATTCTTTCAAATGTGAGATAGATGCTATAATTACTAAAGGGTGTAACATCAACAGGATCTAGGCATTAAGCCGGGATTATGATAGTGACAGCTGGAAAGAACAGAGACCCAAGCCCTCAATCGGATTTATGCACACGCTTTTGTACATTAAGATCGCCCTAACAAATCAAAGTACAATGCAATTCTACTGCATCACTTTGGGAAGATTTTGGTGGTGACCCCATTCTCCTGGAGTCACCACAAGCCACAAACAAGTTTTTTTTCCTTGGTAATATGGCCGAAAATGACGAGCTGTGCAGATCATTGTGGCGTGTTCCTCCATCTTGGTCTTCTTTGCCGGGGACCAAGGATGGGGTCCTGGGCCCATGTCTGACATCGTGAGGGGGCGCAACAGCGCTCCCTCTTCACTTTTCTTACCAGGGTCCAAAGATGGGGTCCTACTCCTAGGCTCCTTCCTGCTTCTTGCAGGAAAAGCACAACAGCTTTTCTGCTTTTTTCCCGCTGTTTTTGATGATTCTGGTCTCCTTTTGCTATGAGCCTTTGCCACCTGGAGCCTTTTCTTCAGGCCTCCTGGCCTCAAAGAATCCCAACTTGGTAGTGAGCTAGTCCCACTGGCTCCCTGCACCAGCCTTTCACTGGGTTATCTCTCTGGGCAGCGCTCCTTCTTTGCTCAGAAGCTTAGTCTGTCCCCCAACTGGTCCTCGTGGGTTCCCAGGGGTCCAGCTTCCCTGGTCCTGGGGTGTGCCCCATTGGTCCTGGGATCAATCAGAGGCAGAGTCCTTGATCCATTGGACAGTCAGGGGGTTCTTCCTTCCCATTGTCCATGGTACCAAGCTCCAGTCCCAGCGTTCTGCAGAAAGGCACAACCAACAGCGCTCTCTCCCTTGTGCAAGTGGGGGCAGAGGGTGCCAGCAGGGCTGTGCCCCTGATTTGTCCTAATGTGCCACATAATCTCTCTGCCTCTGTTTCCACCTTCCTCCACAGCCTTCTGGGATACTTCAAGATGGCATCACCCAGGAGTCACTTGCCCTATGTGCTCTGGGGGTCTCAGCTCCACCCCTTGCTGACATCACTCCCAGGGCCTTCCCCCAGCAAATCTTTGAAGGAGCCCCCTCTCTGATATGGGTCCAGAAGTCTGGACTCCTTCCTTTGTTGAATAGCCTGGGGCAGGCCCTTTTCCTGGTACAGGATGGCAGCTGGCTGATTGATGCAGAGTAGTTAACCCAATCCCGCCCTCCTTTAGGGATGACTTAAGCACTGTTAATTGCTTCCGTTGATGGGTGAGGCCTTTGTCCCTGGAGAGACAAGTAATTAACCCAGCCCAGCAGGGTGACAAAAGGCCTGCGCTCTGACCCTGAGTTGAGTCCGAGAAATATGACATTCCTGCATGACCCATAAGCTGTACAGATATGCTTTTGGACTTTAATGAATTGTTCTTTTCACACAGGTTACAGTGTACATTGGTGCAACTCTGGAGTCTCTAGGCCAGAGGGAACTGGAGCTGTGTATTAAGGCAGCCTTTCCCATGAGAATATAATGGAGCTTCACTACAGTCAAAGACAGTAAAGCACACTGACTTCCCTACATGTGTACCCCCCAATTTTAAGGCCTATTCCAGGTCACTACCCAACTCTGCATAGTCTCTTCTGTGCCAGGATACCTGTGCACAGTTCTTGGGCTGTGCACAACATGCATCTCCCACGTGTAGCCCTCTTACATGTGCACACGCATGTGTACACATGTCCACATGTAACCAGCCCAGTGCCCCTTATCCTTGCTGCACTGCAGCAGCCTTATCTTAAAAGACGGACACTGGTGGTAAACACGCACAGTCCATTTTACCATGAGATTTCCGTGGTTGAGTTCCAGGTTATGAGGCTCTCCCACAATGATCAAAACTAGGTGATCAAAAAGTGAAAAATCCGGGCATATAAGATGGTCAGACACACCTTATCACACCTTTGTTAATATGGCAGACCAGGCCCGGCTTTAGGGTGGTACCACTGGTGCGGCTGTACTGGGTGCTGACCTGGAGGGGGGTTGCTGTGTTTTGAAATAACTTACAATTTAAAAGACTCTGCTGAATTCCTTGTGCGTCCAGCTTTCAGGCAGCAATAAAATGTCAAGATAACTCTTGCGATTAATGTTCCTGCTAGAGAGAGAGATCAGAGTTTTGTCTTGTGGCAATTTGACTTGCCATAAAGTAACACAGAGAGTTAATATGCCTGCTGCAAAGAACAGATCTGTATTTTATGTGCATATCTGAGTGGATTAGTAAAACCAGCCTTTGCCAGCACTTTTAAACAAATGAAATGTATGTGAGAGAGGGGCTATGGAGAGATGAGGGACCCTTTTACTTGGTGGTAGTTAGGGAATCCAAGGAGAAGGTCATGAGGGGTACCACAAAAGCCTGTCACACCAGGAGCCACCAGCGCTAAAGGCAGCCCTGTGACTGTCCTGACTACAAAGGCAGATGACAAAGAACATATTTGCTCAATTTAATTGGGCAACTGTGAACAGAAGCATATTTGAGGAGATCACTGATGCATGTTTTATGGGTTACACTGATGGTGCAGTCAAAATATGATTGTGTGTTTTGCTAGCTATGCGCTAGTCAGCAAAACTAAGCAAAGGGGGTGACATTTGAATGCATTGTGCAGTACCACAATGCTGACTTAGGATGCTATAGTTTTCCAAGTTTTTTAAATTTATTTTTTATGAATAGGGGGTTGGGCCTATATTCACGTCCAAGCTAGGCCACCGATACGGCTAGTAACACGAAAAAGGATTGGACGTGTTATTAAATTAAGTTTCTTAAGATAAACTCCTTTTGACACATAAACAGGGTTTGGTGTTTTTATTTCACCTTTTGCTTTCCCTGTTAGTTTATATAGCGTACATAAAAGACATTAAATTCATGCCATAGAAAAAGGACATACATATTATCATTCAAAAATAAATCAAATCATAAATGCAATATAATTGACATTTGACAACTACGTAACAAGAACATTAACAACAAATGACCAGTCCTCAAATTGAAAAAGAAACAGTAACGGTGCAGACTTATTTTGTGATTTGCATTACTGCAACCTGTTACAAACAGCTAGACGATGATAGAGGTACAACAGACCTACTGCCTTGTTTGCACACTGTGACAATCAGTTAAATCGTAATTGTTACGGCTAGCTGTATTTGGTCGACACGTTTCCGAACCCTATTAGCATTTGAGGGTTCTCCTCAGGACCAGGACTCGGTCGAATTCTAAAATGTAAATGAATATTGCAAAGATGTGAGTATGAATTTGAACTTAAATTTTCTTACTTCTGAATGTTCCACTGTTGAATCTATTCTTACCTTTCGTACGAAAGAGGTAAGTACAAGGGCTGTGTGGTGTTCAAAATCGGATTGTATCGCACTATTCAATGCGCTTATCTGAAAAGAGTAATATAGAATGGCTCTGTTTTAAGGGGCACTCTCATGAATATTGCCACAAAATAACATGTGTTAAAGAGATTAGGTCACAGAGTTTGTGAAAAAAAACGTTCCTACAAAAGCGTGCCTTATTATAAGTGGAGCAGAGACTTGCCTTGAGTCTTTCAAAAGAACAGCCGTATCGACGATGACCTAATTCCTACAATGTACGCGTTGTTCATGGCTTGAACGCAAAACCGAGTACAATTGGTTCGCTCGCTGCGGCGTTGCCTGTCAGAGCATGAGAGAATGACAATTACGTTTTAAACCCCGTGTGTTAAGGCTTCGGAGCCGCTTGCCTACCCATCGTTATTTACAACACCCAAGAAAGCAAAGAAACTCACTCTGGCGTGTTCGGGGATTCAATTACTAGCGTGGGAGGGGTGAAGACGTTTCTACCATTTTGAGTTCAGCTCCTGTCAGATGGAAAATACGGACACTTGTTCAAACAATCTTCAATGCTATTCTCAATACCGCGCGCGCGCTTAACTGAAACTTGCCTGGATAGCTGATTTACGATTTCCGCCCTCCCTGAACTCCTCCGTGTGACATCTGGTCAATGCGGAGTGGGATCCGGCTGGTTCACAACCTAACTAGTAGATTTCCATAGCCAATTATGTCACGTGATCTGGACTTGGCATTCTGGTCAATGTAGTTATGTGTATATTGGGTCAAGGTGAAAAATTGAAAAACAAAATACGAACTGGAGTTAAATTGGGTAAGGCTTTTTGGTGATGTTGTTCATATCAATTCACAGTCTATTGAATTCAGACATCTCATTCAGTCCACTGATAGCCGTATTAAAGCACATAATCAAGTAAGCCTCTCTTTGGAGTAATGTCCTCTCCAGGTCCCCCCCTCTCGGGTACAGTTTCATGACGCTTAGGACTGTCCATCTGAAGTCCTTTTCTGAATGTTTGAGCGCCTCAAAATGAGCAACAAGGGGTGCGTTGGTCACCCGGTTCTTGATTCTTGATCGATGTTGGGTTATTCTCTGTCTAATCTCTTGTGTCGTTTTGCCTATGTAGGTCAAAGAACACGGGCAAATGATGGCGTAAACCTAAAACCACATCCCTGGTCTTGCAATTTGAGAAATCGTTATGTATCCATTTGTCGTTAGCGTTAATACATTCTGTGCCTTCTATGGTAGAGCTACAGGCTTGGCAATTTCCACATCTGTGGTGACCCACTATTGGCGGTAGGTTTAGAAAGGAAAGCAGCGTTTCAGATTTTTTGGGGGGATCATCCGATGCCCTAATAATTCGCTGCCCGATGCTTGTATTCTTTTTTAGTGCGAATAATGGGATCTGAAGGTCCTTATCAATGCCCTTAATCAGATGCCAATTCTGGTGTACAATTTTCTTAAATGAGTTTGTGTGAGGGCCATACGTGGAAACACATACCAGACGATTCATTGTTTTTTTCAGTTGTTTCTCCAGTAAAACTTCACGTGGTGTGAACCACGCACGTTTGCGTGAATGTTTGAGTAATTTCGACGGATAACCCTTCTCTTTTAGTTTCATGGTCAGATTTTCAGAATGTATTTCATAGTCTTCTTTTCGTGTACAGTTCCTTCGGACACGCAAATATTGGCCATATGGCAAATTTTCTTTAAAACTTTTCGGATGGTGACTTTTGAAATTTAGAGCGGTATTCTTATCCGTAGATTTTGTGTATAATGTTGTGATAAATCCAGATTCCGTAGGCTGTACTTCCACGTCTAAAAATGTGAGACTAGTGGTGCTGTGGTTCAGGCTGAATTGTATATCAGGGTTGCGCTCATTTAACCACACATGAAATCTTGTAAGTTCATCCTCTGTGCCGGTCCAGATGCACCAGACATCATCTATGTATCGATACCATTGTGCCACGCAATGGCCGAAAGGGTTGTTATTGTAGATGTGTTGCTCTTCATACCTAGCCATTTAAAGGACCGCCATCTCCGGTGCGAATGGACATCCCATGGCGGTACCTTTCACTTGAATGAAGAAGTCAGATTCAAACTTGAAGTAGTTTCTTTTAAGGGCCAATGAGGCAAAGGATACAATGAATTGAGTGGGGACACGGTGGGGGCGTTCTCTGCTTTCTAAATATGATTCCAAAACATCCAACGCTTCATCCTGGGGAATTTGTGTGTATAAAGACACGACATCCAGGGTAACTAAACTGTGATGATCCGGGTTGAAGTGGAAACCCTCAACTTTATTAATAAAGTCAGTTGAATCCCTCAGGTATGATGTAACGTTTTTCAAAAATTCTTTCAGGAATACATCTACGTATTTAGAAATGGGTTCAAGCGCCGAGTTGCACCCAGAAACTATGGGGCGGCCCGGGGGAACAGTTGCACTTTTGTGAACCTACGGGAGGAAATAGATCACAGGTGTCCTTGGATGTTTCTTTGTGAGGTACTCATGTTCTTTGGGACCTAAAATGCCCAGCTCCAGCCCATCATCCGCAATGTTTTTAATTTCATTCTGGATCTGTTTGACGGGGTCAGATTGAATTTTTCTGTACCATGTTTGGCTGTGAACGTGTTTTCTCCCTTCTTCCAAATATAATTCTCTTGCCCAAACCACCGTTGCCCCGCCTTTATCGGCTGGTTTGATCACCACATCTTTGTCCTCCTGAAGTTCTTTGATGGCTAACCTTTGGGAAGCTGACATATTGCTTTTGCCAAACACTTTTTTAGTCTTAAGTTGATTGAGAGAGGAAAGAACTATTTGCTCAAATGTGACAATGTTTTTGGGAACAGTATGAGATGGAGGGCAGAGGATCACATCCAACAAATTATTTCTGCACCATCCCTGTTCCCCACCGTAAATTTAAGTTCAATGGCAAAAACACAGAATGAGTCTGAAAAATTAATTAGACTACAAAAAAAGCAGATCAGAACTGAACTGCATGGATATTTCCTCTTGGAAAACTTGATGGCTGGCACTATTCCATGGGGACTTCAGATAAAGAATGTCCCTGTGATCTTTACGGAAGATCCAGAATATAAGAAGGGCTTTAGCTTCATCGAGACTAAGAGCAGTAGAGATCTTATGGTGCACTCTATTGAAACCGCCCAAAGACTGTGTCGCACACAAGCAGATGAAATCGAACAATTCATTCAGTCGATTAAAGACAATCATACAGCCACTGAAGCCAAAACCTTATTAGAAAAAATTGATAAAGAGATTGCCACGTTCAAAGATAATACAATCAATTTTAAGAACTCTAAGTTTGAACATGACAAAAAATTCCTTTAACCTAGAAACTGTGTATCCATACTTGAGAGAAGACTTCTATATGAGAGAAGACTCCCGCAGGTTTCTATCTGAAAACCAAGGCAGATCAAGGCGCAAATTCCTGACTTTCTCAGAGACATCGTCATCGGACTCCAACAGTGACTTGGACGCAGGAGAAGGACCATCCCGTTCTACCAACAGAGAAAAAATAACAATAATTTTTAGGGGCGGCCAACAACAGAAACGAGAGCGATACAAACCCCAACCATGGGAAATGCGCACCAGGCGCCAACATTACAAATCGTGAAAAAAACATCAATCATCAATCTATCCCAGAAGACACTAACACTTGAACAAGAAGCAGTATTGGAGTTTGGCTTAAAATTCAATCCCAGTTGTAAAAAAGGATCTGGTACATCTTAAAATGAAAGCCATGGAACTTTTTAGAAAGATCAGACTACACGCTTTTTTTAAAGATAAAGACGAGTCAACCACGATGAAAGTTTCTGGGCTTTGGAATAAATCAACTTTCTGCCCTCCATCTCATACTGTTCCCAAAAACATTGTCACATTCGAGCAAATAGTTTTTTCCTCTCTCAATCAACTTAAGACTAAAAAAGTGTTCGTCAAAAGCAATATGTCAGCTTCCCAAAGGTTAGCCATCAAAGAACTTCAGGAGGACAAAGATGTGGTGATCAAACCGGCCGATAAAGGCGGGGCAACGGTGGTTTGGGCAAGAGAATTATATTTGGAAGAAGGGGGAAAACACGTTCACAACCAAACATGGTACAGAAAAATTCAATCTGACCCCGTCAAACAGATCCAGAACGAAATTAAAAACATTGCGGATGATGGGCTGGAGCTGGGCATTTTAGGTCCCAAAGAACATGAGTACCTCACAAAGAAACATCCAAGGACACCTGTGATCTATTTCCTCCCGAAGGTTCACAAAAATGCAACTGTTCCCCCGGGCCGCCCCATCGTTTCTGGGTGCGACTCGGCGCTTGAACCCATTTCTAAATACGTAGATGTATTCCTGAAAGAATTTTTGCAAAAACGTTACCTCATACCTGAGGGATTCAACCGACTTTATTAATAAAGTTGAGGGTTTCCACTTCAACCCGGATCATCACAGATTAGTTACCCTGGATGTTGTGTCTTTATACACGCAAATTCACCAGGATGAAGCGTTGGATGTTTTGGAATCATATTTAGAAAGCAGAGAACGCCCCCACCGTGTCCCCACTCAATTCATTGTATCCTTTGCCTCATTGGCCTTTAAAAGAAACTACTTCAAGTTTGAATCTGACTTCTTCATTCAAGTGAAAGGTACCGCCATGGGATATCCATTCGCACCGGAGATGGCGGTCCTTTACATGGCTAGGTATGAAGAGCTACACATCTACAATAACAACCCTTTCGGCCATTGCGTGGCACAATGGTATCGATACATAGATGATGTCTGGTGCATCTGGACCGGCACAGAGGATGAACTTACAAGATTTCATGTGTGGTTGAATGAAAGCAACCCTGATATACAATTCAGCCTGAACCACAGCACCACTAGTCTCACATTTTTAGAAGTGGAAGTACGGCCTACGGAATCTGGATTGATCACAACATTATACACAAAATCTACGGATAAGAATACGGCACTAAATTTCAAAAGTCACCATCCGAAAAGTCTTAAAGAAAATTTGCCATATGGCCAATATTTGCGTGTCCGAAGGAACTGTACACGAAAAGAAGACTATGAAATACATTCTGAAAATCAGACCATGAAACTAAAAGAGAAGGGTTATCCGTCGAAATTACTCAAACATTCACGCAAATGTGCGTGGTTCACACCACGTGAAGTTTTACTGGAGAAACAACTGAAAAAACCAATGAATCGTCTGGTATGTGTTTCCACGTATGGCCCTTACACAAACTCAATTAAGAAAATTGTACGCCAGAATTGGCATCTGATTAAGGGCATTGATAAGGACCTTCAGATCCCATTATTCGCACTAAAAAAGAATACAAGCATCGGGCAGTGAATTATTAGGGCATCGGATGATCCCCCCCAAAAATCTGAAAGGCTGCTTTCCTTTCTAAACCTACCGCCAATAGTGGGTCACCACAGATGTGAAAATTGCCAAGCCTGTAGCTCTACCATAGAAGGCACAGAATTTATTAACGCTAACGACAAATGGATACATAACGATTTCTCGAATTGCAAGACCAGGGATGTGGTTTACGACATCATTTGCCCATGTTCTTTGACCTACATAGGCAAAACGACACAAGAGATTAGACAGAGAATAACCCAACATCGATCAAGAATCAAGAACCGGGTGACCAACGCACCCCTTGTTGCTCATTTTGAGGCGCTCAAACATTCAGAAAAGGACTTCAGATGGACAGTCCTAAGCGTCATGAAACTGTACCCGAGAGGGGGGGACCTGGAGAGGACATTACTCCAAAGAGAGGCTTACTTGATTATGCACTTTAATACGGCTATCAGTGGACTGAATGAGATATCTGAATTCAATAGACTGTGAATTGATATGAACAACATCACCAAAAAGCCTTACCCAATTTAACTCCAGTTCGTATTTTGTTTTTCAATTTTTCACCTTGACCCAATATACACATAACTACATTGACCAGAATGCCAAGTCCAGATCACGTGACATAATTGGCTATGGAAATCTACTAGTTAGGTTGTGAACCAGCCGGATCCCACTTCCGCATTGACCAGATGTCACACGGAGGAGTTCAGGGAGGGCGGAAATCGTAAATCAGCTATCCAGGCAAGTTTCAGTTAAGCGCGAGCGCGCGCGGTATTGAGAATAGCATTGAAGATTGTTTGAACAAGTGTCCGTATTTTCCATCTGACAGGAGCTGAACTCAAAATGGTAGAAACGTCTTCACCCCTCCCACGCTAGTAATTGAATCCCCGAACACGCCAGAGTGAGTTTCTTTGCTTTCTTGGGTGTTGTAAATAACGATGGGTAGGCAAGCGGCTCCGAAGCCTTAACACACGGGGTTTAAAACGTAATTGTCATTCTCTCATGCTCTGACAGGCAACGCCGCAGCGAGCGAACCGATTGTACTCGGTTTTGCGTTCAAGCCATGAACAACGCGTACATTGCAGGAATTAGGTCATCGTCGATACGGCTGTTCTTTTGAAAGACTCAAGGCAAGTCTCTGCTCCACTTATAATAAGGCACGCTTTTGTAGGAACGTTTTTTTTCACAAACTCTGTGACCTAATCTCTTTAGCACAAGTTATTTTGTGGCAATATTCATGAGAGTGCACCTTAAAACAGAGCCATTCTATATTACTCTTGTCAGATAAGCGCATTGAATGGTGCGATACAATCCGATTTTGAGCACCACACAGCCCTTGTACTTTTCTCTTTCTTACGAAAGGTAAGAATAGATTCAACAGTGGAACATTCAGAAGTAAGAAAATTTAAGTTCAAATTCATACTCACATCTTTGCAATATTCATTTACATTTTAGAATTCGACCGAGTCCTGGTCCTGAGGAGAACCCTCAAATGCTAATAGGGTTCGGAAACGTGTCGACCAAATACAGCTAGCCGTAACAATTACGATTTAACTGATTGTCACAGTGTGCAAACAAGGCAGTAGGCCTGTTGTATCTCTATCCTCGTCTAGCTGTTTGTAACAGGTTGCAGTAATGCAAATCACAAAATAAGTCTCCACTGTTACTGTTTCTTTTTCAATTTGAGGACTGGTCATTTGTTGTTAATGTTCTTGTTACGTAGTCGTCAAATGTCAATTATATTGCATTTATGATTTGATGTATTGTTGAATGATAATATGTATGTCCTTTTTCTATGGCATGAATTTAATGTCTTTTATGTACGCTATATAAACTAACAGTGAAAGCAAAAGGTGAAAAAAAAACACCAAAACCTGTTTAAGTGTCAAAAGGGGTTTATCTTAAGAAACTTAATTTAATAACACGTCCAATCCTTTTTCGTGTTAATTGCTTTCCAAGTGGCAGAAGACATTTTCACAATACATAGTTGCCACTTGGCCATTGGCAGACTCATGTACAATTGATTGCCCAAAGTGATATGGCATGCCCCCTCTATGAGGCCTTATCCCCACAAAGCCTGAATGGTCATCAGTGAGAAAGAAGACTAGGAATAAAGTCTGCATGCATAGTCGCTTGATTGAAAAATGTGTAAAGCATGATTGGCGAAAGTGATCTTAGAAAATATACCAGGATAGCAGATGAGTACTCCTTTCATAAGCCTAAAACAAGACTTTGAGAAACCAAAAGTCCATTCAATGATTCCACATGCGTGTATGTGTGCTAGGCTAAAAACCTGTTGATGTTGGATGGTGAGCTTAGAAGAGTGTGGCAGAAGATACAAGCAGAAAATGTAATTTGTGTAACCTGTAAGGAAGGTAATCAATTAGTGTTCCTTTCTCACTCATACAAGCATATGTTCAGCATTGTGTTTGCATTCACATTTTTTGTTTCTTTGTTCAAGTGAAATGTGCGTTATGTAATGTGTATATGTAAAGTGCACTATCATCCGCAATGGTATCCTGACACTGAGCAGGTGTGTGTGCCTAGCCCTGCCAATGGTAGGTTGGTTAATTGAAAAGCGAGGTCTTCAGTTTCTTGCAGAATTCAAGAAGAAAGGAAGAGGCTCTGATGTGAAGTGAGAGGCCATTCCGTGCTTTAGTAGTGATGTAAGAGAACACCCTTCCTCCTGATCTGGTTCTATTTATGCATGGGAAGTGAGCGAATAGGACACCTGCAGAGCTGATGTGTCTGGGTAATTGATGGAAGGAAATATGAATGTTCAGGTAGGTGGAGCCTAAGTTGTGTAGTGCCTTGAATGTGTGTGTGAGGATTTTGAAATGAGCGTGTTTGTGTTTCGGGAGCCAGTGGAGCTATTTAAACGTAAGTATGTGAGTTCTCTCCGTTGGAGGTTGAGGATGAGTCTGCTTGCCGAGTTCTGGGCCTAGAGGGTGTTCCTGTAGTACAACTTGCTGGTGACTAGGGTGTGAGTGACAGTTTTCCTAGTGTTGCTTGGGAGCCATTTAAAAATGTTTGGCAGCATCTTCAGGGTCTGGAAACAGGATGCAAAGGTGGCGTTGACTTGTGTCATCATGTCTAGTGTGCTGTTGATTATTCCGAGGTTCTTGGAGTTGGGTGACGGATGTGGTTATGAGTCTGAGTTTGGCTGGCTACCAGATTGAGTCCAATGGTGAGGTGTTCTTGCTGAATACCACTACTTCTGTCTTGTCAGGGTTGAGACAGTTGGATTTCATCTAGTTAGCGACTTCTGTCATATAGGAGGTGTACTTGTTTCTTGTGTTGTGGGTCTTGTCAAAGAGGGAGAGTGTGATTTTTGTGGCACAAGAGACTCGTCACATTTCAGACATCTATCTCAACCTTCATAAGCCCCTGTACTCACAGATGGGGCTGCCTCATCTGACGGCCTAGATCAAACATCAGCTCCTATACCCTAGGTCTCCACTCAGGGTGCATCTCAACTACCTCATACTACGCGATCTGGCCTTAAAGTGCGAGCTCCTCGTCGACTTATCGAAGAAATGTAATGCTCCTGTTGTTTACACCATTTTATTTAACAAGGGGGGAGATGTTGTGTCTTAAGACTATGAGCGTTGGGACACTGTGGTTCTGGGCAGACTCAATTAAAAAATTGCATAACCATTTGGGAGGTGTTAAAGTGTGGTTATAAATGGATATGGGATACTGAGAAGTTCAGATGAATGTTGATGAATAAAGAAGTCAGTTACAAGTTCCTTGTGTGGTGAGTTCATTTGCATGCTTCAGGGCTGGGAAGGAAGCTACACCAGTAAATACCCGGGGAACCAAAAGCTCTTGTTTTGCCACATAACCAAGCAACCTCTATAAACATAGCCTCACTTGCCCCCACCCGTCCCACAGAAGGAAGCTTGCCCTGTTGCTGTGCGTCATCTTCTGAGATGGAACACAAAAACGAGGCAGTGCACTCCCAGCCCTCCCACTGGCTTTGCTAGAGCAGAAGCTCTTTCATGTTTGGCCTCTGCCACTAAGTCCGCTACAGCGAGACTTACCCTGTAATCACAGGATGGGGTTGTGTTGGAATGTAGTTTATTAGTAGGTGTAGGTAGGCTCCTACCACTAGTAATGAGGCCCCAATCACAATATAAGATCCAGTCAAGGTCTCAATAAATTATTCCCGTGCTCAACCCTTTGGTAGCTGGCTGCGAACAGGCACACTTAACTTGGGAGACAGGTGTGTGAAGCATTTAAAAACTCCAATACAATAAATAAGTAAGACACAACACAATATAAAAATCCAACACCAATTTATAAAAATAGGTTATATTTTTAAGAGTAAAATGATGCTAAAACTAACAAAATCCTATGTAGGGAACCAGAGATATGATTTTTAAAGATAAAAAGTAAAACTAGCACTTCGAAGAAAATTGTGCTGAAAGGGTTAAAAAAAATGTCATGCTGGACACGGAAAAAGTCAATAGTCAGGCCGTCCATGATGTAACACTTTTACACTTACTTCCAGAAGTGTTTCTTGATGCAAGAAAGTGGTCCAAAGCACCAGCCAAGGGTTCAGAAGCGCTGGTTTGCAGTCCTTATGAGTGCAGTGCTCTCTTGTGCAGTCCAAGGGTCCAGCAGGGCAGTCCTTCTTCTCCAGATGTTTCTTTTGGGTCTCTGAGGGTCCACAACACCAATCCAAGGTTCTAGAATTGCTGAGTTGCTCCTTGGGAATTTGGGACAATAAGACCCACAATGCACCTGGCCAAATCCTTAAAAGTCCACTAAACGCTGTCAAGCTGGGTTCTTCTTGGTGGAGATGATGCAGGTGAAGCTCTTTTAAGCTGCTCCTTTCAGGGCGACCACTCCTTTACTTTTCAAAGGAAGGCAAAGTCCTTGGGGCTGTAGTTCCCAAAGTGTGCGGCAGGTGCAGCCATTCAGAGTACAATCCTCTTGGTGCAGGCCAGGGTTCCATCAGTGCAGTCCTTCTTCTTCTTGTAGTTTCAGGCAGGGATCTGAGTTGCTGGGGATGATCTCCAATATTTATCCAGTGTTCTTGGGTGACAAGCAGGGGGGCACCCCTGACCAATAGGGTGCAGGGTGTCACCCTCAGAGATGACCGAGTCCTCCAAATTGTGGCATATTCTTGTCCCAGATAGCACTATTCCTTTAAAATCTGAAATGGAGAAACTCTCTTTTGGAGTTTAAGATCTGGCTAAGCCAATTCACTGGCATGGGTAGGTTTCCCTAACACTTCCCTCCCAGACCCTCAGCTAATTCAATTACTGGGGATCCTGTCTGGCTGGGGGTGGAGGATGGGGGGGTGAGTCTGTGTCCTGTTGTAACTGTCATTCCCTCTTTGAAGACCAGTTTGGCAACTCCACCCCCATCTTGCCTTTTGCTCAGCAGCTGCAGGTCTCATCTCACCATATGTATTTTGTCTCTATGCAGGCCACTTCACACCTCATCAGAGCAATTTGACAAATCAGGAGAGGCTGCTGGGAGGCTGGATTTTAGTTCCTCAGAAACGAAAGTTCTATAACTTCTATTCTGGGATAGTCATAATAAATCTAACCTTGGCAAGTTGTTGGATTTATTCTAACTATCATTTTAAGACTTTTGAAATATTAGTTATACGCTATTAAAATATCTCCATGCTCGCCTATGGAGCCATTGTGCTACAATGAGGAAAAATGAAATTGGCAGTTTGCCCCTCACAGGGCATATAAAACATCTATTAAAATGTCCCTGCTTGTAGTGACAAGATACTCTACCACTGGGGCACTTAGGGGAGACCTTGGGGGTGACATATGGAACAATAAGGTAGTTTAACACTTTGGAATAACATTGAATTCCAAAGTCGAACTTTCATACAATTTAAATTTAAAAGCAGTCTGCAAAGGCAGGGCTGCAATTACGAGGACAGCAGGCAACACAGCAGTGCACACTGAAGTGTGTTAAATATACTGGGCTACTAATTCTACATGCCCTACCATATACTAGGGACCTATAGGTTAGCAGACCCCAGGTCACAATCAGAGTCAGAAAACCAGCATCTATTTGTCAAAATGGGAGCAAAAAGTGGAGGTACACTGCAAAAAGCCCTGTTTTCTCACACAACCATCCCCCCGCCCAGCTAACAGTCCAAGAGACTCAGCCTCACACTGGGAGAGTTTCACTGGTCTGTCAGGCAAGGAAGAAACCAGGCTATATATTTGCAGGGCTTACTCTGCCTTACATCCTCCCACCAAGGACACTTTCTCCAGGAAGCTGGCCCATCTTTACCATAGCAGGACACATTTTAAACTGAAACGTCATCACAGCTGTTTCATTTTCGTCCTCCCTTTTTTGTTTAGGTAGTGAGGTGCTGAGGAAAAGTGTTCTTCTGATCGGCATCATTTGTACTGGGACTCCATTGTTTTTCATTGCCATTTCGTGTCAAACACTTCCACACGACCCACCTGGTCGTTTCTGCTGATGCCTGAGGAAATTCTAACTAACACGACAAAAACCATCTTGCAGCCTGTCGCACACCCAACCCCCTGTTCTTTGCAGTTCGACAGAAAGCCATGAGACACTCACGCCCTGTGTAAATGATTTGTTTTCCATCTCCTGCTCCCTGCCTGGTAAACATCCTTGACACCGTGATCAGGTTATCTGGACAATGGTCTGACTGCTGGGCCTTGATCAGGGTGATTGGACAATGGTTTGAATGACCGTGCTTTGATCAAGCTGAGTGAACAATGATTTGAGTACCAAGCCTTGACCAGGTCACCAACTACAAACATCGTCTGGATCTGGTTATCAACTGCAAACACTGCCCTGATTGAACAATGGACTAACAGCCAAAAGACTGGAATGAAAAAGTATAAAAGGCTTGTAAGCTGCGGAGTAAAGCAGCAGCCTCCTCTGTCTTGTTTCTAACGAGCTTGGGACTCTGTTCCATAGCCCGGGCTATTTGAATAAATCTGGGTTCCTCCTGCAGACGAAGGCTCCTGTGTCTCCTTTTACTACGTATGAAGGGTATGGAAGACTTGGGCGGTTCCCCCGCCGCCGAGACCCAGTAAGTGGGTTATTCCGGTTCCTCAAATGGTGCTCGAACAGGGACTCCACGAGTACGAAGGTCAGGCCCGGTGGTTGTGAGGAGGTGCACGGAGAGACTCCGACGGAGGCGCCCTACCCGAGGGATTCTTGCAATCCGATAAGCCGAACGACTCGCCCGCTGTTCCTCCCCACCAGGTCTGGGCCACATGACCGCGTCCTCGCTGGAGTCCCCGAGCAAATAATTTCTGGAGCAGGACACAGCCCTACGTCTGCAGAAGAGAACTACCCCTGTAAGGTAAGGGTGGACTGATCACCCACCAAGTCTGTATGATTCTGCTGTTATTGACCTTTGCAAAAGTCAAGCTAGCGAGGTGAATTTTTAAAACCCGCCGGTGTCTGTTATCTATTTACAAGCATGCCAGTCAGTAGTAAGTTCAAGAAATGATGTTGTTTTATGTGTACGCAGGACTCCCGGCTGGAGGCGGCTTGTCCGCTTCCTCCAGAAGGGACCCCTGGCCATACGATGTATGTTAAACATGGCCCTTCTGCCATAATGTTTTCCTCATTCTGGGTAAAATATACGAAACAAAGTAACGCGGAATTACAGTGGCCACTTTATGGCTCCTTTAATTCCCAAGTTCTCGCCAACTTAGAGGAACAAATAATGAAAAGAAAAACGCGCCCGTCTATGTTTGATTCTGTCCGATTTTGGAGGAAAGAGATAGAGCAGAGAGCTAGAAAGCAGAAGGCTCAAGAAAGAAAACAGGAACGTATGTCAATGGCCGACCACGCTCGAGAAAATTTACAAAATCAAATGACAAAATCGGTAGAAATAGCCGATAGGGAGCATGGGGCACGGGTACAAAAATGTTATCCAGCTCGTGAGGAGAAAAGAAAGGGCCATATGGAAGGGGAGAAGAAGGTGATTCCTTGCTTGATACCATGCTAGAAAGCCCTCCTGCATATGCCCCAATGTACCCTGCCCTGACGCCTCACACCCCACATATCCCCCGCCACCGCCCACTCCTGCCCCCACTGCCCCTCCCACTGTTCTCCCTGTCACACCAGCCCTCCCGATTTTTCTATGACACCGACCATGCCCGCTAACCCTGTCCTCGCTGCGGGAATGACAACAAGTCTCCATCCGCCCAACCCCTGCGGCTTTACCCCTACCCGCCCTTTTCCTACTTCCCCGTGGTCTACAGTTAAGCAGGATTTATATAAAATGTTGAATTCCCCCGACTGGCCTCCTTGCGCTCTGCAGTCAGCTTTTCGTCCCTTCGAGAAAATGACCTACAGAAGCAACAGTGTGAATGTTGGATAAAGAACGGGAATATTTATGCCTTTAAAGACATATGGTCCACCTTTTCCCTGTGGACAATTATGGAACAGACCACCTGGGCTGAATACATGTGTATGCTGGTCATGCAAAAATTCGAGAATGCGCTTATGCAGATACCCACTGGATTAATGGACCTTAGGTCACAAATAAGAAGAGGCGATGTTCAGGGAGAGGGGATGTTTGGCGCTATATCTGCTTTAATAGCTTTCCGTGATACGACCGCTTTTTCCAACACCCCTCTAGAAACAGCTATGCCAATGAGAGAGCGGCCCCTGTCTTTGTTAACGCACTTACCGATGCCCAAAATAAAGGCCGAGGGGTTGTTGAGGCACACTGGCGCAGGCTTTGGGTTCATGTTCCTTGGAAAAGGTCAGAAGTAATGCAGTTAAAAGAACAATTACCAGATCCCCGGAAGAATCCGGCTGCCTTTTACAGAGAATTAGGTCAGATTATATCTGCAGGTACTCTCGTTCTTGAGGATATGGATTTACTTTTTAGTACGGTTGTCCCCACTGAAATTTGGGACAAGATTCGACATACTGATCATGAAGTGGCGTTGGGAGGTAAATGGGCTGACCTAGAAGCTATGGAAGAAGCAAGGGTAGGAGGGACTAAACCAGAAGCTGCCATCCTGACTTTGCCCGGTAAAATAATAACGTTTATGAAAACACTTTTGCCGGAAACTGTCATTAACTGGGATAAAATAAACGCCTGTAGGCAGCGAAAAGATGAGAATGTGGCTGACTTCTTTACCCGTTTTGAGACAGAATACAAGGGACATAGTGGTTTGGATCCCCGGACCCCAGGTTCTGGCCCAGTGTTTGTCGATAAGTTTGTCAGCAACTTGCTTCCTGAGATTTCCACCAGGCTTAAGAAAGTTGAAAGTACGTGGTCTGCCCAAACTATGACTGGTATCTTGGCTATGGCACAATATCATGAGAATAGGGAGAATGAAGATAGAGACAAGGAAAGTAAGAAGGTTAGGGATCTTAAGACTAAGGCACTTCTGCAGCAGGCTTACCCTCCCCGAGGTCCCGATGCCCGCAGGAATTTCAGACCTCAGCCCCAACACCCTCCGAGGGCTCGCCAGTCTACCCCTCCAGCCCTCAACGTACGGGAGCCCTCCAAACAGATCAGTGTGCTTATTGTAAGGAGTACGGCCATTGGATAGACGAGTGTCCCGTGTTAGCAGAAAACATCCGAACAGGGAAGACTCGGCCTCGCGCTCCCAGGGAGGGAAGGCCGACTAGGGACCATGGCCCGCCCCATCCACAGGATAAAGAACGTAGGCCCAGGGATCACGTTCCCGTACAGCCGCGCCCGGCCAATAGGTTTGATGGGTACGAAGCAACACGCACTTATTACAATGATGATTATAATGAAGTTGATGAGATAGGGTCCTACCAAGCATAGGGCAGCCAGGAAAGGGGTATTACCAGAGTGCAAATTCCAGTGGATCAAAGGGGCCCGTATGTTCAAATGTCAGTTGTGGGGAACGGTCAGGATTTTCTTTTGGATACTGGGGCCACCAGGTCTTTTATTGCACGTCTGTCAGTCCCGGAGGCACCCCTTTCTGGCAATATAAATGTCTCCGTGGGTTTTGCAGGAACACCTGTGACGAGCCCTGTCTCTGAACCCCTCCCTCTCGATATTGGCCCTGCACATGTTGACGCTTCCTTGGTCCTTACTACAGGTTGCAGTGAAAACTTGTTAGGCATGGATTTACTGAAAGCTCTGTATGCAACCATATCATGTAGTCCCCAAGGTGTATCCCTAACAATTTCCCCCACCGCAGCTTCCTATATGTATCTGTCTGGTCCCCTCCCACCAGAATTGCAGTCTTTACCTTCCTCCCTCTGGGCATCATCAGACACTATGTAGGGAGTCTCAACATATCCCCTCATGTGGTACGCATCCAGCCAGGTGCACTTCTCCCCCACCTCCGGCAGTATCGACTACCCACGGAAGGAGAAATGGACCTTTTAACAATAATATCTGAATTAATGGACAAGGGCATAGTGGAGGAAACACGTGGCAATATCTGTAACAGTCCCATTATTCCCGTCCTTAAAAAGACCAATGGAGATGCTCTCTCCCCTAAAATATACAGACTCGTGATTGACCTGAGAGCCCTTAACAAAATAACAATGTCCCAATATCCTGTTGTCCCCGACATTACAGCCCTCTTAACGATGGTCCCTTCTGACGCAACGCACTTTTCTGTCATAGACCTGAAGAATGCTTTTTCAGCATTCCTATACATCCTGACAGCAGACATTTTTTGGTTTCTCCCTTGGTGGGCGGAGCTTTAGATTCTGCCGCGCCCCTCAAGGTTTCACCGAGAGCCCCAGTATCTATAGTCAAGCCCTCAAAAGTCAACTAGATTCCTTGGAACTCCCTGATAACTCCACACTATTACAATATGTAGATGACCTCCTCATTGCTGCAAATTCTGCCCCATCATGTAAAGAAGCTACTCTCTGTTTGTTACGCCACCTTGCCCTCCATAATCACAAAGTCTCTTTGAAAAAGCTTCAGTTTTGTCAAGAGAAGGTGACCTATTTAGGTCATCTCCTCTCAAAGGAGGGAAGGCAGCTCACCGCTGATCGTGTAGCCATTATCAATGCTATGACGGCCCCACGAACACAAAAGCAGGTGCGAGCCTTCATAGGCCTAACCTCATACTGTAGACAGTGGATTTCCAACTTTTCGGCCATGGTCAAACCTCTTCTTGCCCTCACCACTAAAGACATATCAGACAGTTCCTTTCCATGGACTAGAGAGCATGCGCAGGCCTTCCAAGATTTAAAGAGGGCTCTGTGTACTGCTCCAGTCCTCGGTACTCCTGATTATAGCAAGCAATTTTTCTTTTTGTACATGAGACAGACGGCTGTGCATGCGCTGTCTTGACCCAGATGTTCGGAGGTCACCATCGGCCGTGTGCCTATTTTTCAGCCACCTTAGATCCTGTTGCAAGGGCTCTCCCAGGATGCCTACGGGCGACCGCTGCGGCCGCCCTCATGGTCCGTCAGAGTGTGGGGATCGTCATGAACTCCCCCTGACTCTGATGGCCCCCATTCTGTAGATACCCTCCTTAATAACACCAAGACACAGTACCTCACTAGCGCACGACTCACAGGATATGAACTGACACTCTTTTCCAGCCACATTAACATCAAGAGATGCACTGTACTAAACCCCGCCACATTACTCCCACTGGATACTCAGGATGCCCGCTTAGACCCACATGACTGCATATTAAGGACAGAGGAGGAGACGAAGGGACGGGTTGACTTACAGGATACCCCGATAGCAGAACCAGAAGGTACACTGTATGTGGACGGATCATGTCTCAGAGGGCCAGATGGTCAACACCTCAGCCGCCTACGCCCTCACGACATTAGAGCAAGTAGTAGAAACAGCTCAGATTCCGCAGTGCTCTGCTCAAGCCGCAGAATTAGTGGCCCTCACTAGAGCCTGTGAGTTAAGCAAAGGGATGACAGTAAATATTTATACTGACAGCCAATATTCCTTCGGGGTGGCCCACAACTCGGGAGGTTATGGAAAGAAAGGAATTTCCTTACTTCCCATGGGACCAAGATTCAACATGGCCCCCTAATTCACCGATTGTTAGACTACCTGACACTCCCCAGAAAGGTGGCCATCATAAAATGTAAGGCCCATAAGAAAGTGACAGATGATGTTGGGAAAGGTAATGCCCTGGCTGACCAGACGGCCAGGCAAACAGCTCTTAGGAAAGGGAAGGAATGTATGTAGGAGGTCCCGCTAGGTGGGTGGCAGACGAGTGCATGGTTGAAAACACAGTACAGAGTGTGATCGATATTCAGTCCCATACTACTCCTGAGGAACTAAGGGTGTGGAAGGAGCAATTAGCAAAGGAGGGAATTGATGGTTGCTGGGTCCGCACGACTATGGAAAGACAATGGATGTTACCTGACAGTCATGTGCTACCAGTAGTTACGATGGCCCATGGTCCTGCTCACATTAGTGCAAAAGGGATATGCAAACTGTTGGAACCTACATGGTACAACTCTAAGGTACCAGCATATACTGAAAAACTGGTTAAAACCTGCATGATTTGCCTAATGTATAACCCAGGAAAAGGCACAGTTACTCCTAAGGGAGGATTCTCTCCTCCTACCTTCCCTTTTGAAGTCCTCCAAATGGATTACATCCAGATGGACCGATGTAACAATTTGAAATATGTCCTAGTGGTGGTCTGTACCTTCAGCCGATGGGTGGAGGCCTACCCCGTCAAAGACTGCACCGCTATCACTACCGCCAAAATGCTATTAAAGAGTACCTCCCACGATTCGGTTTGCCCCGCTTGGTCTGGAGTGACAACGGGACACACTTTACGGCTCAAATTATGGAATATATCTGTACAGCATTGGGCATAAAACAAAAATTTCATGCAGCTAACCACCCCCAGTCAGCAGGTCTAGTGGAGGTGTACAATGTCATCATAAAAACTAAAATGGCCAAAATAGTAGCCGAGACAGGTGTCACTTGGGTTGATGCTCTGCCCTTGGCCCTATTGTCTACAAGAACGACAGCCCACACCAGGATAGGGCTATCCCCCATGAGATTGTGTTCGGGAGGCCTGCCAATGTATGGGGTGTCCCGCGGCCTAAGAAACTGTCTGATGTTGAATACCCTGTATTAACTGATTATCTGTACAGTCTAACTAATACCTTTCGTACTCTTTATCACCAGGTGCATGAGGCCATACCTGACAAAAGCGAGGGCCCAGGGCACGTTATCCAACTTGGTGATTGGGTCTTAGTAAGGAATTTTCAACGGACTAAGAGCCTCGAACCCCGCTGGACACAGCCCCGTCAGGTGTTGCTGGCCACCCGCACCGCCGTGACAGTAGAAGGTTGGAAGAATTGGGTGCATTCGTCCCACTGTAGGCGTGTGCCTCTGCCCCTCCCCTATGATCAGTGGGTGAGGGAAGGACAAGGAGACTCAGAAACAGAAACAGTCCCGACATTTGTCCCATTCAGCGATGCCAGACTGCATTTTACATCTACAGAAGCAGAGAGTGACAGCGTACTGAAAGGAAGGGTGGAACCCTCCCTTAACTCTGCTGAACATCAAGAACAATTGTTTCCCGACCATACTGTCCCTACTTCCGACCGATATAACTTACGCCCCCGAGGAAAGCTTGCCCTTTGACTTCGTCAAGTGCCTATAGGCTGTAGGGCTGTGATCTCCCGGCCGAGAGTAGTGCTGGTGTGTCAGACTAAGGTACGCCATAGGGCTCTTGGCACCTGCGCCCAGTGAAGCAACCACCAATCACAGACAGCCACTAGAGGTCCCTGGCTTAGCACAATGGCTGCCGTCCAAAACACTCGAATCCAGAAACAATATGTCATTCTCCGACATAGTAAATGCTTCATGGCCACCGTGGTGACGCTGTTTGTCTCCCTCATCCTGTCTATCCTTGGTTGGCTGTTACTAATCTACCATCCTGTTACCTCACCAACCCCTATCCCGACTCCTGCAGAGCACCAGTATTACACACTACCAGCCCACAAATTACCCCGCCGTGCAGAATTCTTCAATAACACCTTCATCCAAATGTTGCATCATCATCAGCTGATCATGAACACTTCCAACTGCTGGGTTTGCGGACTGATGCCGCATTCCACGATACACCCTGTCCCATTCTTTCCCTACCCCTTTTCCATCTCTGGGTCTTGTCTTGCATGGTGGATGTTGATACAGGAGGCCTACACTGTCAATGGTACTGCCAATTCTGCCCTTGGAACATTTCAGGATGACTTCTGGCGGAACAGATCTGGCCATGCCAATGCTCCTTTTGCCCGACCAGCTCATCCACATCGCTACTATCACCAGATGAACTCGGTGAGATGGTAGTATTCAACTCAACCACTCGACGAACATTTTCCAGATTCCGCACAAGAAGGATACTGCCCGATGAACAAGACACTGTGAATGTCGTAAATATGCAAGGCTGTGTCTGCATCCATGGCCTAGGGACTAAGAAAGTTGGTACCAGTACTTGTGATATCACAAAATCTTTAAACTCTACATCTCCTCCGAAGCTGGTGGCATCCCCCAACACCTATTTCATCTGTGGCACTGCCGCCTACACTTGGCTCCCCGTAACTGGTCTGGTACCTGCTATCTGGCCTTCCTCCTTCCACCAACGTATTCTACCCATGGGGGTTACCACCTGTTGATGAAGGGCGCTCTGCGTCGCTCACGTAGGGGCATCATATTAGCCGAGGATACAGCAGGCCAGGAAACCGGGGACTTCTTTAAAGGTTTCCTTCCATTCTGGGGCCCCATGGCAAATAGTCGGGCTGTACGAGGACTGACCAGGGTCCTTGAAGCCACCATCACAGTAACAGCTGGTGCCCTCTCCAACATCACTGCAGAGCTACAGGCGGACTGCCTTATAACGCTTCAGAACCGCATGGTCCTAGACGTCATCCTTGCTGATCGTGGTGGTGTGTGTAAATTGATCGGCTCCAGCTGCTGCGTGTACATCCCAGACAACGCACCTACAGTGTACAATGCCATCCAATGTCTGCATCGCCTTTCTTCCGAAATTCATCTGGATGAAGGCAACTGGTCCCTCACAGGCTGGATCTGGGGCCTCCTTTCCCAATGGGGATGGAGGGTCCTCATCTTCCTTGCCTTGGGAGTAACTGTCCTGGTCTCCTGCTGTTTGTGCTTTCAGTGCCTGCCAGTGCTCTGTACAATGTGTGTCCAGACCATCAAGCCTCCACCCTCCAACATTCACAACACCAATATGATGATGATGCTTCAACAAGAAACCGATGGCCTTATGAACATTGATATTTCTTAAAGTATTTGCCACTCAATGGCAAAAGGAGGGTCTGAGGAAAAGTGTTCTGATCGGCATCATTTGTACCGGGACTCCATTGTTTTTCATTGCCATTTCGTGTCAAACACTTCCACACGACCCACCTGGTCGTTTCTGCTGATGCCTGAGGAAATTCTAACTAACACGACAAAAACCATCTTGCAGCCTGCATTTCTGCCCAGGAACTGTCGCACACCCAACCCCCTGTTCTTTGCAGTTCGACAGAAAGCCATGAGACACTCACGCCCTGTGTAAATGATTTGTTTTCCATCTCCTGCTCCCTGCCTGGTAAACATCCTTGACACCGTGATCAGGTTATCTGGACAATGGTCTGACTGCTGGGCCTTGATCAGGGTGATTGGACAATGGTTTGAATGACCGTGCTTTGATCAAGCTGAGTGAACAATGATTTGAGTACCAAGCTTTGACCAGGTCACCAACTACAAACATCGTCTGGATCTGGTTATCAACTGCAAACACTGCCCTGATTGAACAATGGACTAACAGCCAAAAGACTGGAATGAAAAAGTATAAAAGGCTTGTAAGCTGCGGAGTAAAGCAGCAGCCTCCTCTGTCTTGTTTCTAACAAGCTTGGGACTCTGTTCCATAGCCCGGGCTATTTGAATAAATCTGGGTTCCTCCTGCAGACGAAGGCTCCTGTGTCTCCTTTTACTACGTATGAAGGGTATGGAAGACTTGGGCGGTTCCCCCGCCGCCGAGACCCAGTAAGTGGGTTATTCCGGTTCCTCAGTGCCCACCTCCTCTAGCCCTAATTTTGATAGGGCAACACCTAGCTTACCCACAGAGGTTACCCAACACTTGAGCAACCCCACCATGGCCAACAGGGTCAGGGGGGCTAACTTACTTTTGGCTATGGGGTCTGCCTCCCATGCCAAGTGCAGTGCTGCCATGAAGGGCAGTAGCCAGCAGAGACTACTGACAGCTGTCAGAATCCAGAAGCACACCCTAAGCTGCTCTCCGCTGACAGGTGGCTGAGCTGCTTTAAAGGCAACTACAGGTTCCTGGAACCTCTTCTGCTGTTCAGAGTGGAGGCATATCACACCCTTCTTAAACTCTCCCTTCTGTCAATGCAGGGGTGGCAACCTGCTGCTTGACAGCTGCCTGGCTTCTCAAGTCTTCCTTGTGGTCAGGTGAAGCCTCACCAGTGTCAACTTTGGGTTTCTCACTTGCTGGGACAGAAGACCCTTGGCTCACTGGAACTCTCTTTAAGAGTGGCTTACCTTTCCTCTTCTTTTTCCTTTTCTGTGGGGACCCCAGCCTCCTACCTGTAGGGACTAGCTACCCAGGATCTTTGGGTTGGGGGGCACCCTGGGCAACCAACCCACTTAGGATCATACCAAGCTCTGGTAGGTCATTGTCCAGGATGCAATCTAAGGGGCGGTCAGAACAGACTACCACCTTATACCAGTCAAAGGTACCCTCCCTCTCTAGGGGGACCAAGGCTACAGGTTTGGTTGTGACCTCTCCTGTGGCTACCCTGACTCTTCTTGTCTCTCCTGGCACGTACAGGTCTGTGGACATCAACCTGTCACTCACTAGGGTGTGACTGGCACATGTGCCTCTCAGGCCAATGGCAGGGATTCCATTCACCTGAATGGAGTGGAAGTGTCTACTCCCACCCAAGGCAGGGCTGCCTTGAAAACAACAGCAGGCAATACAACAGTGCATACTTAAGTGCATTAAATCTGCTGGGCTTCTAAACCTACATGCCCTACCATATACAAGGGACTTACAGGTAGGTTATCAGTCCCAATTGTAATTATATCTAACAACCATGTACTTTACATCAGAGCACAAAACCTGCAGTAGTCAAAATGGGGGCAAAAAGTGTGAGGGGGGCACTGCAAAGAGCCCTAATTTCTCACAGGTTGCTAAAGCATACCCTCTTCTTAATAAACAATAATCAGAAAGTAACTTACCTGACACATTGCCTGGTGACTGATTCTGCAGAAGAAACAAAACAGGATGTTAGATGGTTCAGCCTCCTTTATGGCAGGAAGTGAAAACAGAAGCGAGTTGGCGGGGAGGCATGGGGAACTGAGCATTTTTGGTCTTGGGACTATTCTGGTGGGAGGAGCTGACGCTCATTAATGTAAGGACTGTGACGGGAAGAGATGCAAGGAGGTAATGAGCACCTGGTGCTGTCATTCTGCCAACACTCCCACATTGGTTTCTTCTTGTTTACTACCTTTTACCACTGGCAATGCACCAGCTGAGATTGCTGGATGGTTCAGCACCCCCAGCACATGAACTCTTCCATGTTCATTTAACTGCAATGAACTCTTTATACTTTTTGTTTTATTAATATCCTTGACCTGAGGCATTGGTGCGTGTGTGATGCATGTTACCATAATTATTATTTGTCTTTGGAACCTTTCCAACATCTCAATCCTATGTTTGTTCTGTATTATGCTTGTTGAAACATTTGACGTATGATTTACCCTGCTTCGGCTGGATAGTTATTAGTTGCAACAGAATGGAAGAAGGAAGCACGTGCGTGCGTACCTACGTGAGCGCCCAGGTTTTTCATTCCCACTGTAGATTTAGGACTCCGGAATATTTTTAGTCTTTGAGAACTTTACATCATCAGCTGATCAAATATCAAAAACTGATCCACGTAGAGGCACCGTCAATATATCTTAAAAATGGGGTGTGAAACGTTTACATCTGAGGTTGGGAATGAAAGAACATTAAGTGCAAAGATGTTGCTGAATACATTATTATGGTTATGAGTCATTACAAGGGCAATCATTTAATATTCTTTTAAATCATATATTAAAAGTTTTAGACTCGGGGGAAGAACTGCACATATCCATTATTCTTTTAGACACGTTTTTTTTATTTTTTGTTTTAATAGGACTGCACGGTTTGTGTGTTACAACTTTCCAAGATTAACATAGTGCTACACAAGCTGAAGCGAGGTGTAAATTATTTTTAATAAATGCCATAAAACGAATAAATTAACATTTCAACATTCTCCACGAAGGTCCTGAATTGCATTTTAAATTGATGTTGTGAATTGTGCAATAAAATTAAGAAATAATTACACCGTTTGCAATTAATCCAAATGAATAGATCTGATATCAGAGTCACGTGTAACTTCGTACTAAATTAACATCAATCCATTTGTGGTGGATTTAGAGGAGACAAATGAAATCGTGATCTAAATATAGAAAACATATGTTATTAAATAAGTGCGTCATCAGTTTAGCTCCCAGGATTACTTATACATATGCTCTTAGTTGCAGAAGATGTGCAAAGAAATTCTTGCAATTCACTGACATACACCGTGCTTCCCTCAATTTAGCTTCTCATTAATGTATGTATCATGGATAAAACATATATATATTTGTTTAAACCTTTTGGGGGATATTCACAAGGACTTAACTCCGATTTATCTCCACCTTAACTCATCAAAAGTGGAGATAGATTTAACACCCCATTCACAAGCGGGTGCAAACTGCAGACATCGCCAGTATTCCCGAGATAACTGCCCCAAAATTTATCTCCACGGTGGACACCACCAACTAACCCTAATGAGATGCAGAGTAGGCGTTCCCGTGCAAAAACACACGAAAAAACCACTACACCACTTTCACAACGAACTGCCAGATCCACAATGCGAATCAAAAACAGGTGATAAGCCGCGGTAGCACCAGGGATTTAACACCTGCCTTTTGCTGGTGCTAAGCAGGACGACTACCCGCAGCATGAAAGGGAGCCCAGCCAAGAGCCACACCTGAAGACCCACAGATGCCATGGAGACAATGATCATGCAGCTCCGATACCCATGAGGGCCACAACACCCACCTCCACCACCCCCCGGCCCGCCACCACCCCCAGGACCCCCCCCTGGGAACACCACAGAGGCAGCGTACACAAAGACAGTGGACCCACCTGAAACGCACCTGCCGCCCAGACCCAATGCCAGAGGAGGACATTGCCCACTACAGGCCCAAAAGGACAACCAACCCCTGCATCCTGATCCACATCCCCCACCTGCTGACGGTACCAACCCAGTGGACAACCAACATCCCTCCGCAGACAAAGCTGCCAGCTGCGCAGCACATGTCGGCCTCTGGTACCATCCAACCGACAACTGCCAGAGTCGGAGGAGTCACACAGCCAGCCCCATACAAGGTCATCACACCTGTCCTGGATGCGAACATCAGCCTGGTACCCCAGCCCCTCCACTTAACCCACACTGCGCAGGAGCAGCTGGAGACCAAGCAAGGCCCCTACGCCATAGCTGGATTCCCTCACGTGTCAGGGCCAACTGCACACATATACCCCTCGTGCCCCCTGCCAACACTGCACACAACTACCACAACTGAAAGCACACGCATCCCATGAATGTGCAGGCAATAGTGGACCGCCCAGGACCCCTCAACAATGTCGTGGCCAACTCCCCAGGCAGAGTGCCTGATTCTCACATCTCCTGACAGTCCATCATCACCCAGCGCACCCAGGATGGCACCCATGGCAATGCAGTGCTCGTTGGTAAGTACCAAATGAACACACCACACACCTCCAGCCCACAGTCATGCAACTCACGACACTGGCAATGGGCACGCAGCACAACTACATTCAGCATGCCACACAACATGCCAACCGACCAGACACGACAACACAACTCCATTAGGAACTTGGCCTTGCCATGCCCACAACCCAGCCACGGCATGGCACCACAGACACACAATAGCAGGATGTGAGGAGAGGCATGGAGCAGGCATGTGCGAGAGCGGCAAGTGACTAAGGAATATGAACCTACCCAATGCCAGATGTGGCGTGGAGATGCCGGACAGACCACAGCGTGCAAATCACGGTAATGGCCATGTGGAGATCAACTGCTGGAGCATGGAGTGTAGTGGCCAGTGGACGCTACCATGTCCCCACAGGCTGTGGAGCAGAACGCGGAAATGTCGCACGTTACGTCCCCCCCTGCATGCGCGGGCAGAGTGGGTTGGCCCTGCGTATGCCAGGCCTGCGTAGGGGTGTGAACAAAAAGCCCGTCGCACTGGGCATGGTCCTCATTTGGAATGGACAACGCGTCTGCCAGGGCGGTGCCTCTCAGCCCGCCACGAGTCAGGCGCCAAGCGCGGCAGGGCCTGCGTCCCTGTGCGCCTGCTGCACCCCGGGCCGCTGGGTCCCCGACCCGTCATGCCTGCCCCACCGCACCAACGAGGCTCCGCTCAGCTGCCGACACCGGCATGTGTCAAAGAGGGCCCACCATGTGCTGGTGCAAGTTCCAGGCCCCAGGCCCGCGACCTTTGCAGCCTCCACAGCCCCTCCCTGGCCTCCACGGCGCAGACCCACAGTACTCCTTTGACATTCACATACTCCACCGGCGTCCTCCTTGGCCCAGTGGGTCCCACATGTGGAACTGTGTCCTGAGTCATGAATGGCAGTGACCCCATGTCTGTGGCAGCGGCCACAGCATCAGACTCTCTTCGATCAGTGAGGCATAATTCCATATCGCAGGCCGGCGACACCTGGTGCCACTAACCCTGTTCAACGCAAGCAGGCGACACGTGGTGCCACTAACCCTGCTCAATGCAAGCCGGCGACACGTGGTGCCACTAACGCTGTTCAACGCAAGCCAGCGACACGTGGTGCCACTAACCCTGTTCAAAGCAAGCCAGCGACACGTGGTGCCACTAACCCTGTTCAACGCAAGCCGGCGACACGTGGTGCTACTAACCCTGTTCAACGCAAGCCGGCGACACATGGATGAGGGCACAGGCCTACACAGCGGCCCAGTGGGTCCCACATGTGGAACTGTGTCCTGAGTCATGAATGGCAGTGACCAGATGTCTACTGCAGGGGTGATATCACTAAACTCCCTGCTATCAGCGAAGCAAACGAATGCATCACAAGCACACGACATGTGTCTGTCGGCCCGTGCTGACCGCTGCCCCCGGCCTACACTGCGGTCCAGTCGGCCCCACATCCAGCACCCAGTCGTGATTCATGGATGGCAGATTCCATACCAGTGAACACACGGAGAGGAGTAAGAGGAATATGCGATTCAGTCCGGATGAAAGCCGGATCCTCGTTACGGAGGTGAGCGAACACTAGCAACAACTGACCTGGTGCTACTAACCCTGTGCAACGCAAGTCCGCGTCCCGTGGTGCCACTGAACCTGAACTACGCAGGCCGGTGGGACCATCCAAACTAAGCCGGCGACACTCGGTGAATGGCCCCTGCTGGCCGCTGCCTCAGGCCTACACTGCGGTCCAGTAGGCCACACATGTGGAACTGTGTCCTGGGTAAGATATGGAGGAGTCCACACCATTGGACACGCCTCATCCCAGGCGGCATCCCCTATCAGCACTGGTGCCACTAACTCTGTGCGCAATGACTCATGGGCACTCTCTGGTTGAACTTTGGTGTCGTCTGAGTCCATGGCCTGGGGGTTGTCTGCATCATCATCTGGCTGGGACGGACTTGGTGTCCGACATGTGTTTGCTCCACTCATCTCCACCATGGTGACTGTTTCAGCTTGGTTCTGCCCTCGGCATCATGTCCTGGGGGTACACCTTCCACTGTCCACCGAGACACTCCGCGACAACCCCCCTAGTCATCTGCGGGAACCTGCTCTGCTCTCGTGACCCTGCCCCAGTGCACCGCAAGTCAGTGGCCCGTGGCAGTAGGCCCGTGCAGGACGCTGTGCATCCGGGGCCACTGACTCTGTGCAGCTCAGGTCATGGGTCCTTAACGGTTGAATGGTTGTGTCCTTTACGATGTACACTGTTGTCGATTTCTGACTGCACCAGGCAGCCCTTGCCGGCTGGTGTGCACACACCCCACACACATCCAACACAGGTGTCACTCGATATATGTGTGCCTGCTAATAAATGTGGTTGGGCGCACATGCTCATAGCCATTCACACCATCTGAGCAAGTGTGTCCGTGTGGTCATTTTTGTCAGCATGATGGGCACGGCACTGCAACATCACAGTGTGCTATCCTCAGCGGACGATACCATGTCACCTCAGCATTGGCAGTGACCTTGGACATGTAGCTGTAACCCCCTGCATGCACAAGCCGCGTGTGCTGGTCCGGCGTACGTCAGTTCAGCGCAGGGGTGTGCTGCATCGGCAGGGGGAGCAGTGCGTGGCTCAGACCTGGCCTTGGGCAGGATGTGCGGTAAGTGTGTCTCTGTGTTGGGGTGTTGTCACCACCAGGGCCACAATAGACGATGTTGCAATGTAGCATGCACCAGGAGGGCGGGCCCGCAAGGGCGGGGAAATGTAGGAGCACAAGACCGCTCGGGGTCTTGGCACATGCATGCCAAGTGTTATGTGTATCGGTCCTGCGGCTGCATGAGTCAGTTGCCCAGCCTCATTCACAGTTCGATCACAGCCAGCCATGGACTGTACACTTGTGTCCACCCTGTCCAGACCATTTTCCTACACTCACTTGGCCGCACACCTTCAAAGGCCAGCGTCACGGTGTTGGTGGCATGCGGCTGGACATGCGCGGACAGGCATCTCAATGGTGTGCCGTAGGAGTGCACGTGATACAACCACGCAGGGCACACAAGTGCGGGGGCTCATGGGAGGGCGGAGCAGCTGTGAGGCAACGTAACACACAGTGAGGCCGCACATGTGCCACGTGCTGGGCTTATCATCCATGATTCCCAGGGTCGCAGACATCCCACCACACCCACGGCAGGCCTCTGTGCGTCTCCTGAATGCATGCAGATGGTGTAGTTACTGTAGGGATGAATGGTCCTTTGTCTGCACTATCTGGTGGTAGCATATCTGCAGCTCCTAGATGTGACTTGCATGTGCCCAGCACCCCTGACAGATAGGATAGCATTTCCAGGCGACTCCCACACCACGCACTGCCATACGTGAGGCCAACGTGTACACATCCCACACGCAGAAGTCCTTGGTCGTAGTTTGCGTGCGTGAAATGGCCTTCACTCGTACTCCCACCACACCCCAGGCCTGCACCCATTGCACACAGACACTGCTCATTGCTCCGAGCTGTGACGTTTCATCCACAGGACTGGCGCAGGTCCTCACAGTGCCACTTTTTTTTTGTGTTGAAATTTTTTATTGAGTTTTGCAAGTTAATACAATACATGTTGAAAACAAACGGAAGAAAGTAGTAATACATTGTTAATAAATACTCAACTTTAGTTAATGAATACAAGCGAATAAGTATGAAATGCATAAATAGGCATATGATAAATAGATCATTAAATAAGAGATTGATAAAACACATATCATTAATTGATGGAATATAAATAGATTAAAGTATAAAAATGAGACTATGTCGAAACGTTGAAGCCTTATAATAATAGTAGAAAATTGCATTATCGTAAAAAATACTCATCTAACGAAGATTTAAGGTACAATAAATTAAAACACTACTCAAAATAACATAAAAGGAAAAGGGGGAAAAGGGGAAGAAGGGAGAAGAAAAGGAGCTTGAGAAATCATATGAAAAAGGAAGTGGTGCCAGAGTACACAGAAAAAGGAAGATATAGTAGTAATGGAGGAAGAGCAATAGAAGGTGAATATAGGAAATAAGAGAAATAAAGCGAGTAATAATAAGGAGAAATAAGTTAACAAGAAAGACAAGTAATAGATTAATGTGTTTGACTAGAAATATTGGGGGAAGTAGGGGGTCAACACTATCATCAGCTTTGGCTTTAAGGAAGGGCAACCAGGTCTGTGAAAATAAATCAACTTGATCCTGGAGATTGTAAATCACTCTTTCATATGAGGCCGTCTGTATCATTGCTACTAACCATTCTTCCTGAGAGGGTGGCGATGATGACTTCCAATGGCGTAGAATACAAATTTTAGCTGTAGCTAATGCAGTGTGGAAGAGGCGATGTTGTGGTTTAGAGAGCTTTGGAGAATGACGCAGATCATGCAAAAGCAGAGCCACTGACGCAATGGCAGACCATCCCGGACACATGCTCTACTCCAGTCACATGGACCTGTATCGTGCACATCTGCTGCATGTACTGGGGGCACTGCCATTGGCAGTGCTGCGGATCAGTTACAGGCTGAGCTTCTGCCTTGCCAATGTCACCTGCATTCAGCCTGTGTTGCACTGACGCTCGTGCATATTCGAGTGGTCCATGGATGTCTGCCTCTCCACCGTTACGGTAGCTGACCTGGATTTCGACGTGTGTGTGCACCCCCTGTTAGACCACGACCAGGCGTGTCACCGTGATGCCCGTTTATGGCATGCCTGGATGTTTGGCATGCATGCTGGGGACTGGACCTGGGAGATTGCAGGAGTCGTTGTGTGCAGTGACCACATTGAGCCGCTCCCTGATTGGGCTTTCGTGCATATTGGGGACAGGGGTTGGAGTGAGCACATCTGTCCAGGACAGCTGATGGGTTACATCACCGACATGTCAGATGTGGTGGACAACGATCTCGCATTGGAAATGTTGGCCTATGCTGCTGCACTCGTGTTCATGGACGAGTGACAAGGTAACTGCAGCCAGGACTGCATGTGACCCATTGCATGTGTCCTGACACCTGGTTGCATGTTGGGGATCTGGTCACATGTCCCTAGGAGACAGTGGACATGGCTGCATTGGCCTGGACTCCTGATCCATGCACGGACAACATACGCGGGTTGGCAATGACTTGTGTTGGTGATGGACTCCCCCGGGGTGGACATGGGCGCTTTCCAACGTTCCTCATTCAGACATGCTGCTGCATTGGTCTGCATGTCGTGGCACTTCCCTTGGCCGTACTGACACGCATTTGTTGATAAAGTTTCTGCACGTTCACTTGTCTCCAACTGTGTTGAGTGTTTATTTGTATGCCAATGTGTGTGTCAATGCCTATCTGGGTCCCTGCCTTACATGCATTGCTGCCCCATCAGGGCTGTGGGTTGGTACTTGTGCATTATCATGTCCCTGTTTTGTGCTTTGCCAGATGCATATGGCCATTTACCGGCCACAAGCGGGTGCACTTGTGTCCTGTGTTCGGTTGTGCAGTTGTTGGTGTTTGTACCACATTCTGTTGGATGTTGGGGTGCTCTGCTTCCTATGTGTGTGTGCTGCATTGTGTGTGGGATGTCCCTTCGGCTCTGATTTGGTTCACCCTTCTCCCTTTCAGGCAGTGTGGTTTTCACTTCTGTGCTTGTTCAATGGTGTGATATTGCCGAGTTGTGTGACTTGTGCTCTTGGTTGGTGTTGTTCCTCTTAGGCATGGTTTGTCTGCAGTTGTGCTGTGCTTACTTGTGCATGTGTGCCATTGTGCCCATCTCCCCCGTCCCCCAGTCCCTGGTCGTTCCTCTCCCTGTTGCTGTTGTGTCTGTTGATTTTGAGCAGTTTCCGGTCCCCGAGTCCTGCCACCATCTCCAGACTGATGTGGTGGACACCATTTCCTCCATGTCATCCAGCTCATGGTGTGGCGCTGGACTCCCACCTCCGGTGTGCATTGCTGCCTTCTGGTTGTTGTCGTGTTTGTGCTTGTTTGTGCGTTTCGCATCATTACAGCTGTTCTGGTTTTCTGCCATTGTCCTCCTCCGCTCTCCAGCTGCATTCACCTTGTCCACGATGGCCTGCCATGTCTAATGTTTTGTTGCCAATGGTGCTTGTGGGGTTGTGTGCTAGCTCCGACTGCCTCCATTGTGCTTCCCTGTTTTCTGTTTGGTTTGTCTTTCTTTTTCCTGCTTTTGTTGTGCTTATTCCCGCATGCCGTATATGTGTCGCGGGCCTTGCGCTGCTTATCGCTGCTTTCCTCCTCGCGAATGGGCTCATCGCATGTTTTTTGGTGTTGGGGTTTGTGTTTTTATCTCCGTCGAGGTGGTTGTATCGCGGACATTGGCTGCGGTTGCGGGAGACTATCGCATGGTACCGCCGTGTTGTGAATTCCACGTTGACACGGGGTTGTTTTACCGTGATAGGCTGCGATGTGTAAAGTTGCGTTAACATTTTTTGGAGATGTTTAGCACACGTTCTTGTGAATATTCACCTCTGTTTTTTCATGGGGAACGGATTTTCACGATGTGTTTTTTTTCCTTCACAAATCCTATGAAGATAATAAACACTGGTGCCCTTTGCCAACACACGTACTGCATCATTTATGCCTTGAGCATTCCACATTAAGTTTGAAAGTGCAGTCAGTTTATTACATTTATTAATTATTTATTTTCAAGTTTTATATAGCGCAAACTTGAACCGAGGGCTTCAGACCGCATTACAAATTTTTTACAGACAGCATTTCCAAGGAATACACAAGTAAGAAGTACAGACAGCATTTCCAAGGAATACACAAGAAGGATGGAATGCCTACATACAGCAATATATAATTGGGCAATAGTAGACAATGGGGGTAACAAGTAGTTGATAATGTTCAGGGTTGCATTGGGATTAAAAATCGTCCCAGGCACGCAAAACAAAAATTGTCCCACATTTGCATATTGCCTTTCAGCAAGACACTGCTTAGACGAAGTTTTACGAAATGAAGGAGGGGTCTCGGACAGAGGGATGTTTTGTTTTCTTAACTTTACTTAGATAGAAAAAAATGCACGGATTAGTTCACACTGGTGAAACACACCTGGAAACAAGTGAGGCCACTTCTGCTCAAGCCCCCGCCCCGCTCAATCTGCATACATTAATGGGCCAGCCCAGCGAGAGAAAGGGAGTGACACCTCTGCCCTTTGATAAAAGGGAGCTAATAGACGCCCATCTGCTTCCAGAAAGGCTACTCAGGCACCCACTGGGCCGCTGGCGGCATCCGAACAACCCAGACACTGCCCAAATCGCCCCCCAGGCTGCCTAAAAAAGCAGCCCACAGCTGTAACTTGGATACCAGCCCCTCGGCCATTGCCCTGCCCGCCTTACCAATCCGACCCTGACAATGTTCAAGGGTAGTGATGGCACAAAGTCACAGGGGTTGGCGGAATGAATGAACAGTAGTTTCGGAAGTAGAGATGAGCAGGCTCTTCAATGGAGGGGGGAGTTGTCCTTGAGTCAATTATTTTGGGTGGGTAGGTTCAGGAATTTATTGAGAAGAAATAGTTTGAGGTTTTTCACAAAGTATAGTTATGATTGTTGTCCCGTAGTTCTTGAGGCAGAGCTTTCTAAAATCTGGGTGTATCCATAACGTGATATATTGGCACTACTGAAAGATAGATATTCATTGTTAATCAACTCAATAGTACTCATTTTATTGAGCTCGAAGGATAAAGGGCAGGGCTAGGTTTGGGATTTCAATCTATGACTATGACGTCAACTCAGACCCTCCATTTGATGCATTGGTTCACCGAGCCAACAGCCCTAGGTATATATTTCACTATCAGCAAAACTACAAATGTGTATGCATGAATCTCATTTGATATGCATTTTTCTGTGACACTCTGACATTCCTGTGAATGATTTGAAACATTGACCATCTACAACAATGGAAAAGGGTCCTTACTTTATAGGAGCTGATATATTGTCTTAGCAGTGTGTACAGTGCCCCACCGATATGTCACAATATCAAATCACTAAATATCACCCTGCAGTAATACAGGAACTCGAATACCACCTACCAGAACTTCTTGAAAGAAAGGATATATATATATATATATATATATATATATATATATTATCTACTGGCGGTCGCCAGTAGATAGTTATAGTTACAACCTATTATCCATAGGAAATCCGCGACATTCTATTTGAAATAACTCTCTTGCCGGTTGACGTATCTTCGCAAAATTTTCAAACTTTGTGGGGCGCTCCGGTCCGCTCCTACCCTGAAAGTCTCGGGGGGATTCGTCAAGCGGGGGCCGAGAAAAAAGGGGGGTCCCAAAACACGTTTTCCCAATGCAATTTTCCATAGGAAACTTTAGACACGGCTACAGCCCGAACTGCTGAATGGAATTACACCAAATTTGGCAAAGAGGTAGTTCTTGGTTCAGAAAGAACCCTTTTTGTTAAATGGTGTAAATCCGTTCAGTAGTTGCTGAGAAAATCAAAAGTAAAAAGATAGATATATCTGGGCGGAGCCTAACCACACATGTCATCGTGAGATCTGATTGGCTGTCAGCACTTCATCCTGGAATTGCTGGCAGCCATCTTGGGACCAATATAAATGATAGTACTCCATTGAAATGCATTGTAGTGAATCGAAGATTTTGAGGGTTACCAAAAGGAGAACTATAAAAGGTGATAACAGACTTTAGTTACATTAGAATTCATTTGTTGATGGTACCATACTAATTTCAGGAATTGTGGTGTGTTCTAAGGTGATTTTACCCTGTGAAAAACCTTCTGCTGGGATATCATGAATCATGTTTGAGAGAAAACTATTTTCACATGCTTGTCCCATAGAGTTTTGGAAGGTGCTCCAGAAGGTAAAATGAGAGCATATTTTCTGTAAATTCACATTATCTTTCTCAGTCATGTGAGAATGAAGTCTGACATTCTCAGTAAAAAATGTACATCCAACAAGGGCAGAGACTGTCAGTTGATTCCTTTGTGTTCTACTGCAGCTTCCCAGAGTGTTCTAAAGAACAACTAGAGTGCTAACAGCCTTACTTATGACAAAAGTATGGCACACCTGAAGCCATCTTGATTGGAATAAACTGGTAACACTTAAAACATTTAATTTAAAAAGGAACAAAATGATGGGGTTCATTTTGTCATAGAAATTATGGTTAGTGCTGTAGAAAGAAAAATTAGGATTTCAAGTGTGATCTCAAATATCTTCCTGTTATATTTCAACAGGAGCAGCCTGCCAGTTGATGCCTTTGTGTTCTACTGCAGCTTCCCAGAGTGTTCTAAAGAACAACTAGAGCGCTAACAGCCTTACTTATGACAAAAGTATGGCACACCTGAAGCCATCTTGATTGGAATAAACTGGTAACACTTAAAACATTTAATTTAAAAGGAACAAAATGATGGGGTTCATTTTGTCATAGAAATTATGGTTAGTGCTATAGAAAGAAAAATTAGGACATGTTTCAAGTGAGATCTCAAATATCTTCCTGTTATATTTCAACAGGAGCAGCCTGTCAGTTGATGCCTTTGTGTTCTACTGCAGCTTCCCAGAGTGTTCTAAAGAACAACTAGAGTGCTAACAGCCTTACTTATGACAAAAGTATGGCACACCTGAAGCCATCTTGATTGGAATAAACTGGTAACACTTAAAACATTTAATTTAAAAAGGAACAAAATTATGGGGTTCATTTTGTCATAGAAATTATGGGTAGTGCTGTAGAAAGAAAAATTAGGACATGTTTCAAGTGTGATCTCAAATATCTTCCTGTTATATTTCAACAGGAGCAGCCTGCCAGTTGATGCCTTTGTGTTCTACAGCAGCTTCCCAGAGAGTTCTAAAGAACAACTAGAGCGCTAACAGCCTTACTTATGACAAAAGTATGGCACACCTGAAGCCATCTTGATTGGAATAAACCGTTAATACTTAAAACATTTAATTTAAAAAGGAACAAAATGAGGGGTTCTTTTTGAAATAGAAATTATGGTTAGTGCTGCAGAAAGAAAAATGAGGGCATGTTTTAAGTGAGATCTCAAATCCTCTTCTACTTCAGTAGAAAATTCTGACATGCAGACTGAAACAATCACTTTCAATACCAGCAGCAGACTTCCAGTTAACTCCCTAGTGAGCAGTAGCTTTACTACAGTGATCTAATGAGCAACTAGAGTGCTAACATTCTGAATTTATGGAAAATGTGAGACACATCTGAATGCCTTCTTGATGGAATCAAAGTAAAAAACTGAAAGCATTTCCTACTGAGGAGACTGCAGTAAATGAGGAAATTAGGAAACTTCATAACAAAGGTCTTCCAAGATGGCCACCAGAGAAAAAGAGCCCAAATGTAGCACAAATATTACCCAGATGTAGCCCACATATAGCCCAATGACAAAAGTGTGCAAAACACTTTTTATTTTTAGTTTTTTTGCAGTTTTATGTAGTGCAGACTGGTCAGGTATTGGAGTGTTGCATCTTAAAACATGACCTCCTACACTACAAAAACACCACTGCACTACCCTAAACGCTAAAACACTACCCCCAGCACGACCCCTACACTACACAAGCAACACTGCACTATCCTAAACACTAAAACACTACCCCCAGCATGACCCCCTACACTACACAAACACCACTGCACTACCCTAAACGCTAAAACACTACCCCCAGCACGACCCCCTACACTACACAAGCACCACTGCACTATCCTAAACACTAAAACACTACCCCCAGCATGACCCCCTACACTACACAAACACCACTGCACTACCCTAAACCCTAAAACACTACCCCCAGCACGACCCCCTACACTACCCAAACACCACTGCACTAACCTAAATCCTAAAACACTACCCCCAGCATGACCCCTACATTACCCAAACATCACTGCACTACCCTAAAACATGACCCACTACACTACACAAACACCACTGCACTACCCTAAACCCTAAAACACTACCCCCAACACGACCCCCTACACTACACAAGCACCACTGCACTACCCTAAACCCTAAAACACTACCCCCAGCACGACCCCCTACACTACACAAACACCACTGCACTACCCTAAACCCTAAAACACTACCCCCAGAACGATCCCCTACACTAACCAAACACCACTGCACTAACCTAAATCCTAAAACAATACCCCCAGCACGACCCCCTACACTACCCAAACACCACTGCACTAACCTAAAACATGACCCCCTACACTGCACAAACACCACTGCACTACCCTAAACCCAAAAACACTACCCCCAGCACGACCCCCTACACTACACAAGCACCAATGCACTACCCTAAACCCTAAAACACTACCCCCAGCACAACCCCTACACTGCCCGAACACCACTGCACTGCCCTAAACCTTGAAACACCAGCCCCTGCATGACCCCCTACACTGTTCGAACACCACTGCAGTGCCCTAAACCCTGAAACACCACCCCCAGCACGACCCCCTACACTGCCCGAACACCACTGCACTGCCCTAAACCCTGAAACATCACCCCCAGCAAGACCCCCTACACTGCCCGAACACCACTGCCCTAAACCCTGAAACACCACCCCTAGCACGACCCCCTACACTGCCCGAGCACCACTGCACTGCCCTAAACCCTGAAACACCAGCCCCAGCATGACCCCCTACACTGCCCGAACACCACTGCACTACCCTAAACCCAGAAATACCACCCCAGCACGACCCCCTACACTGCCCGAGCACCACTGCACTGCCCTAAACCCTGAAACACCAGCCCCAGCACGACCCCCTACAATGCCCGAACACCACTGCACTGCCCTAAACCCTGAAACACCAGCCCCAGCACGACCACCTACACTGCCCGAACACCACTGCACTGCCCTAAACCCTGAAACACCAGCCCCAGCACGACCCCCTACACTGCCCGAACACCACTGCACTGCCCTAAACCATGAAACACCAGCCCCAGCACGACCCCTACACTGCCCGAACACAACTGCACTGCCCTAAACCCTGAAACACCAGCCCCAGCACGACCCCCTACACTGCCCGAACACCACCGCACTGCCCTAAACCCTGAAACACCAGCCCCAGCACGACCCACTACACTGCCTGAACACCACTGCACTGCCCTAAACCCTGAAACACCACCCTGTGCACAACCCCCTACACTGCCCGAACACCCCTGCACTGCCCTAAACCCTGAAACACAACCCCCAGCAAAACACCCTACACTGCCCAAACACCACTGCACTGCCCTAAACCCTGAAACACCACCCCTGCACGACCCCCAACACTGCCCCAAACTACTGCACTGCCCTAAACCCTGAAACACCATCCCCAGCACGACCCCCTACATTGCACGAACACCACTGCACTGCCCTAAACCCTGAAACACTACCCCCAGCAAAACCCCCTACACTGCCCAAACACCACTGCACTGCCCTAAACCCTGAAACTTCACCCCCAGCAAGACCCCCTACACTGCCTGAAAACCACTGCACTGCCCTAAACCCTGAAACACCAGCCCCAGCATGACCCCCTACACTGCCCGAACACCACTGCACTGCCCTAAACCCTGAAACACCACCCCCAGCACGACACCCTACACTGCCCGAACACCACTGCACTGCCCTAAACCCTGAAACACCACCCCTGCATGACCCCCTACACTGCCCGAAACTACTACACTGCCCTAAACCCTGAAACACCATCCCCAGCACGACCCCCTACATTGCACGAACACCACTGCACTGCCCTAAACCCTGAAACACTACCCCCAGCAAGACCCCCTACACTGCCCAAACAGCACTGCACTGCCCTAAACCCTGAAACACCACCCCCAGCACGACGGCCTACACTGCCTGAAAACCACTGCACTGCCCTAAACCTTGAAACACCAGCCCCAGCATGACCCCCTACACTGCCCGAACACCACTGCACTGCCCTAAACCCTGAAACTCAACCCCCAGCACGACCCCCTACACTACCCGAACACCACTGCACTACCCTAAACCCTAAAATACTCCCCCAGCACGACCCCCTACACTACCCGAACACAACTGCACTGCCCTAAACCCTCAAACACTCCCCCAGCATGACCCCCTACACTACCCAAACACTACTGCACTGCCCTAAACCCTGAAACACTACCCCCGGATGACCCCCTTCACTACCCGAACACCACTGCCCTAAACCCTGAAACACCACCCCCAGCAAGACCCCCTACACTGCCCGAACACCACTGCACTGCCCTAAACCCTGAAACACCATCCCCAGCATGACCCCCTACACTGCCCGAACACCACTGCACTACCCTAAACCCTAAAACACGACCTCCTACACTACACAAACACCACTGCACTACCCTAAACCCTAAAACACTACCCCCAGCACGACCCCCTACACTACACAAACACCACTGCACTACCATAAACCCTAAAACACTACCCCCTACACTACACAAACACCACTGCACTACCCTAAACCCTAAAACAATACCCCCAGCAGTACCCCCTACACTACCCAAACACCACTGCACTACCCTAAACCCTAAAACACTACCCCCAGCAGTACCCCCTGCACTATCCAAACACCATTACACTACCCTAAACCCTAAAACACTACCCCCAGCAGTACCCCCTACACTACCCAAACACCACTGCACTACCCTAAACCCTAAAACACTACCCCCAGCATGACCCCCTACACTACACAAACACCACTGCACTACCCTAAACCTAAAACACTACCCCCAGCACGACCCCCTACACTATCTAAACACAACTGCACAATTTGTTACAGGCATTGCAACGCAGGCCTGTGGTGCTTACTGGAAGTACCTGGTGGGCTAGTTGGGCCCCAGGGACCCTCAGGATTCAAGGTGACCTAATCCCCCAACTTAAAACGCGCCACGGGGCGCGTTTGCACAGTGGTGAAAGGAGGGGCGGGGCCTCAGGTGACATGTGCGCAAACAAGTGTGGAGTTTTGGAACTTTAAAATATTCCTCTAAAATCAGCCGAAATACGAATTCCGATTTACTCACCTGTTATCAGGAGAGACCTCAGTGCTGCATCTTTCAGCCCAGTACTGATCCTCAAAAGTAATTTTAACCGTACTTACCGGTAACTTGAATTTCCTTCCATAGGATATCATTGCCTGCTTTTTGCTGAAAAAGTTTCTAAGTGTTGATTTTTGAAACATACAAATATTCCTCTAAAATCAGCCGAAATCCGAATTCTGATTTACTCACCTGTTATCAGGAGAGACCTCAGTGCTGCATCTTTCAGCCCAGTACTGGTCCTGAAAAGTAATTTTAACCGTACTTACCAGTAACTTGAATTTCCTTCCATAGGCTAACATTGACTGGTTTCACTTGGAAATTCTTCTAAATGTGGAGTTTTGGAACTTTAAAATATTCCTCTAAAATCAGCCGAAATACGAATTCCGATTTACTCACCTGTTATCAGGAGAGACCTCAGTGCTGCATCTTTCAGCCCAGTACTGATCCTCAAAAGTAATTTTAACGGTACTTACCAGTAACTTGAATTTCCTTCATAGGCTAACATTGACTGGTTTCACTTGGAAATTCTTCTAAGTGTGGAGTTTTGGAACTTTATAATATTCCTCTAAAATCAACCAAAGTACGAATTCCACTTTACTCACCTGTTATCAGGAGAGAACCCAGTGCTGCATCTTTTAGCCCAGCACTGACCCTGAAAAGTAATTTTAACCGTACTTACCAGTAACTTATATTTTCTTCCATAGGAATCCATTGTCTGGTTTTCAGCAGAAAACTTTGTGTCGATTTTCACAAACTACAAATATTCCTTAAAAATCGCCTGTATGACTTAAACGCATTCTTTCAACTGTTTACAGGAGATGCACCAGTGCTGGATCCAGGATCCAACACTGAGTAAGAAAAAGTAACGATAACAGTTTTTACCTGCTAAGTGAATTTCCTTCCATAGGATAACATTGGTGATTCTATGAGAAAAAGTTTCTAAGTGTCAACTTTTAAAATGCAATAATATTCCTTAAAAATCACTACTGTAACCAAAACGCTTTTACTCAACTGTTTACAGGAGATGTCCCAGGACTGAATCTAGGATCCAGTCCTGTGGTTAGAAAAGTAATCCATAAAGTAACTAATTGCATTTAACTAGAAATTCACATTGAGCTGAATGTTGCATTGTGTTTGAAAATGTGTTGCCCATTGCAACAACTGTAACTACTGTACTTAAAAGTTTATTGCCTATGTGCAAAGTATTTAAACTAAAGTAATTCATTCTGAGAAAGTATTTTTTGTAATGTAATGTATAATGTAATTACAATGTAATTTAAAAATAAAATATGTAAAAAAAAATTGTTTCTAAAAAATTTGGAAATCAGTATGAAAAAAATTTATATAACAATTAATACATTTAAAAATTGTCATTTACAAAACCTTTGAAATTCACTGAAAAAACTGTAGGTTTCAGACATGTTATAGTTACAAATTAGCATTTAAAAAACCTTTGAAATTCACTGAAAAAACCATAGGTTTCAGGGACGTTATAGTTACAAATTAGCATTTAAAAAACCTTTGAAATTCACTGAAAAAACCATAGGTTTTAGGGACAGTTATAGTTAGTTGGACATTGCACTCGTACAAAACCCGTAAAATTCCCCGTTATAGTTAGTTCAGCTAACTATAACTCGCGCTCCGCAATGCACTGCTGATGACGTCACATATTACATCACTCATGACATGGTCAGTGACATCACTGATGACATCACTGATGACATCTCAAATGACATCACTGATGACATCATCCATGTGATAATTTCATGCATCTTCTCACACCCTAATATAACTTTTGATACACCCACTCTAAATTACAGACTGCCATTCTCAAAACCATAGACACTCCAACACCAAAAACTACATACCCACTCACTGATTCTTAGGTCTACACACACATCCACTCACTCACCCGTACAGTCACTCATACTTAGTCACTCAGTACAGGACTATCATATGCACTCATACACCTATATAAACACTCACACACCGCCACTCATCCATAGAGGTACTCACACACCTAGTCAGTCATGCAAAAACTTAATCAATCACCCATTTACTCACCTATACAGTTATACACACACCAGCTCACTTACTCATACAAATACTAGCACATTCTTACGCTCTTATACAATCACTGATACAAGTACACACTCATCCATACAGCCACTCTCACAATCACACACTCTCACTTATAGCCATTTATATACTCCAACACACATATATACTGCCTTTCACATATGTAGTTACTCACACATGTACCACTGAGATATACATTCAATCACTAACACACCCATACACACACTCAGCCACCCATACAGTCCATCACAGATGCACTCTTGAAACCATGCACCCAGTGAATCACCAACTCACACATCTATGCACAGCCACACACACCCCACCCACACAAACACTCAGGCACCCATACAGATACTCAGACAACCAATCAATAACCCATGTAGACACTCATGTAGCTATTCAGAAAGCCATGCAGCCGCTTACAAACCAACAGACAGACGGATACAGACATTCACACAGTTTAGTCACTAACCCATGCATTCAGTAAGATACATTTAATCACTCACTTGTAGAGTCAGTCACTCACGTACTAAATCATCCATTCAGACACTTATACACCCACTCATTCTTCAATATGCCTTTCCCTATATATATTAAACATATTCAAACTTTACAGAAACACACAGTCACTGGATGATGTCATCAGTGATGTCATCAGTGATGTCATTTGAGATGTCATCAGTGATGTCATCAGTGATGTCACTGACCATGTCATGAGTGATGTAATATGTGACGTCATCAGCAGTGCATTGCGGAGGCGCGAGTTATAGTTAGCTGAACTAACTATAACGGGGGATTTTACGGGTTTTGTACGAGTGCAATGTCCAACTAACTATAACTGTCCCTAAAACCTATGGTTTTTTCAGTGAATTTCAAAGGTTTTTTAAATGCTAATTTGTAACTATAACGTCCCTGAAACCTATGGTTTTTTCAGTGAATATATATATATATATATATATATATATATATATATATATATATATATATAGTAAGTGTATATTTAGAATTCCTAACTCCACATTTATGTACAGCAAAGATGTATGTAATACTTGCATTAGATTCTGCAAATTTTTGTTTATATATTGTATTGGCTACCAATGAATATGCACTCAGTGAACAGTTTGTGATGGGCTTATGGCAAGTTTAAAATCATGTATAGTAATGTCATGAAGCTCCGTAAGAGGTCGGGGTGTTTCTGAGGAAAAGTTATAGAATGCATTTCATTGGTGGCGGAGAGTCAGTTCTTCGGTTAACAAAAGTTTGTAAATGTTGTATTTGGTGAACAAATCATTTCCACTGTTTATGGAAGCTAAGAGAAATGTTCCAAGGCACTGGAAAAGTACAAAGTAGTCCACGATGATTGCTGCTCTGCATTTGGGAAATTAAATAATTATATAGTTAACTTCCTTCTTCTGATTAACTTTAATGAGACGTCTGTAAATGTCAATAGCAGGTATTCATGAGCATGACACTTTCCATCTACTCACTTCATCAGCCCCGGCTGGCATGGCTCGCAGGTGGGGGGGAGGAGGGTCGCGTGGGAAGGTCGCGCTGGGGATGTTTAATTTAAAAATAATTATTAAAAAAAATTAAACTTACCTTTCCGCCGGCCGGGTCCTGCGTCTTCACTGCTCCTGCTCTCTTGCTTTCCTGCCTCCAGCATTAACAGGAAGCAGGCAGCCAGGCTCCCTTCCCTAGGCCAATCATAGAGCTGCAAGCAGCCTTGTGATTGGTTGGGGCGCCACCCAGCCAGCGGCTTATGGGGATGCCATCTTCTTCATGCAGGCTGCAATGCAGAAGGGTAGAGTGCGCATGACTGGTTTGGGTGGCCCCAGGGGGCTGACCAAACTGTCTTTGCACACTCGGGAGTGGGCAGGCACACCACTCCTCCCCTGCCCTGGTTGCAGAGCAGCCCCGCCCACCCTCCCGCACGCAACCAAACATAAAATGGTAATAACTGGAAGTTGTTACCATTTTATGTTTCTGCTTCTCGCACTATGAGAAAGCAGTGGGGTGACGCTCCTCCGCCCTAGTGGAGGAACCGCCCCTGCACTTCATAAGAATATATCCACAGAAAGATACGGACAGGCCTTATTAAACAAAGTCCCTTGCATATTACTAATGTGACTGTAATAAAGGTGAGGTCAAAGTGTCTCGAAACTACGGTTCTGTAGTGAGATTGTGACACAGATCATCGATGCTAATCCATCACTTCGCTGACTGCAAGGAAAGCGGTAGGACCTGGCCACGTTTTGCAGGGATGTCACCAAACCTTTTGCCTTCTTCCTCCTCTTCTGACCCTTTTTCCGTTGGCTTTAGGCCTCTGGGCACTTTAATACTGCTAATCAGTGCTAAAGTGCATGTGCTCTCTCCCCTAAAACTTAGCATGATTGGCTAACACCTGTTTGCCATATTTAATTTACTTGTAAGTCCCTTGTAAAGTGGTATCCCATATACCCAGGGCCTGTAAATTAAATGCTACTAGTGGGCCTACAGCGCTGCTTGCGCCACTCACAGAAGTAGCTTTCCAAACCTGTCTCAGGCCTGCCAGTGCAGTGCCTGCGTGCACAGTTTTCTGCCACATTGACATGACGTTTCAAACTACTTGCCAAGGCCTAAACTCCCCTTTTCCTACACCTGAGTCACCTCTGGGCAGGGTGCTGTGTAAGTAGAAGGTAGGGCATGTACCTTCATTGTGTGGCATGTCCTGGTAGTGACAAACACCCCTTTTTGTTTCTCACTACTGTGAGGCCTACTCCTTTCATAGAGTAGCATTGGGAATTCCCTTATGTGTTTAAGTGATAATTCCTGATCTGAAAGGAGTAGTGCTGCCATGTTTGCTATGTTTAGAACGGTAGTGAAATATCATGCTGACTGGTGTAGGTGATTTTTTACTAATATTTTAGAAATGCCACTTCAAGAAAGCACATAAAACAGTATGGTCCAACTGGTACATAATTAACATAAGGTGCAACAGTTAATTTGCAACGATAGCGAGCGAAAAACAAGGACAACAGAATGAAGAAATCACACTCAAAATTGAGTTCTAAAATCAAAGTGTATTATTTATATATCAAAGATTCATTTATAATCCATTCAATATAAAGAAACATCAAATTAAATATACAACAGTTGCTCCACAAAGAGTGAGAGAAAAAGTGTACTCAGAAGTGCTCATGTGCGCAGTGATAAGAGAAAAGGATAAAAGAGGGGGGAGGATTTCTTCACTATTTAGTGCACAAAATAATCATGTTTCAGTGACTATGGCAATGAGGGAATCCAATTAAGACAAAGTCAAAAAGTCTGCTTGGTAGATGTATTTAGTCAATTAATTCTTCCTTAGTCAGAATAGGATGGTGTCCAGATAGATCGACCAACCCCCACAGGGTATCAATATTCAATCCAGGCTTAATAGTTCTTGTCAACATTTTGACCCGACTAGTGCAAGAGGTAGATTGGGTCTGATAGAGCGGTGATAGCACTCAATTTTGTATGAGTGCACTATACTCATGGTTTAAACGCACTCTCATGTATTCGTATTGTTTGCAGTGTTTTATGACTATTAAGAAACATTTATTTGAATCATTTGATGTTGAAACTAGTGAACGCAATTAAGTAGAACTTTGTATGTATTATGATTCCTTCATGTATAATGTGCGGGACGATATTATTCCTATATATCGTAATTGTGATTAGTTTAAGTTGCCTGAAATATAGGCCCAAAGTTAGTGTTTTAATTCTCCTTGCTCTCGAGAAATGAATAATTAAATGATTGTTGTGTTCGAAGTTAGAATGTTCTCATCCTGCTGCAGGTGCAAGAATACACATCGTTATTTTCAGAGTTAAGGAGAAACCCGGAATGTCTTTGAAGATGGCTGGGAAGTGAGAAGGGAGGATGCCTTGCGTATCTGGTCTGTCTGGAAGCCAAGGCCATTGGAAAGAAGATATCATTAATTAAATTTGTTTCATGAAAGAAAAAAGCTACTGCATAGAGGTGTAATGGAAAGTTTTAAGAAGAATGACGCAGTGTGGGTTGAATCCCATCTTTTGTATGATGCGCAGGGACAGCGAGACCAGACTTCTGCTAGCTTTCGGAGGAGAAGGAGCACCTTAGAGCAAGCTCCAAAGCCATAAGCTAAACGACCCATTTGACGTGAGTACTTCTTAGGAATTCAACACGTGCTGACACCATTGGGGAATGATAGCAAAGAGACAGGAAGGGCCCTCATGTAGAGCAGTGTAGGGAAAGATTTCGATTTCTTTCAATGAGTCGAGAACCGAATATTGCATCTATTCTGTGTTGCATTGTGATTTTGGAATTTATAATCATCTGTCTTTTGGGCCGCATTACTTATATTCGTAAAATCGGCTCTGTATTAATTTTTCTATACCTCTATACTTAGCTATTGAGATGTATTTACATCCAATTGTTTTTGGCCTTATAATAAATATTCAAACTGCACTTTGGAGTCGGTGATCTTTTCAGGCATGACGACTTTGTTAATATCTGTCTGAGTTGTTTCCTCCCCTCATCCACTTTAGGTAAATAAAAGATCGATCGCTTACACTATATTTAGTAGGGAACTTAGGTGTGCAATCTAGCGTAATCAAATGGTAGCAGAGGATGCTTTACCTTTAAAGTGGTTTACCTCTAAGGTGAGGGGAGTAATCAGGAGTAGGGTTGAAGGTTGAAGAGCCCTGAAGTGGAGTGGAAGACGGTGGAGACCGGAGACTGGCGGACGTTGATGGTGCGGCGGAAACAGTGGTGGCGTGAGTATGAAAGGAATTGTGGTGTTAGATTGTGTTGATGAGTAAGTGGGAGATGCCTTGCGGAGTTGGGATGTATGTTGAGTGAATGTGGTTTTTGGTTTACTGGTCCGGACACGTGCGGAGCAGGAAGTTTTGGTGAGCGGACTCAAGAGAAGTCCAAGATCCCGGGATAGTTTTGTATTGTAATTGTCTGATTAAATGTGGGTGTTGTGAAGCACTATCAATGATCCACTTTTGTTAGGGACCTTTGTGTGGATGAGGAATAGGTCGCGGTAGAAAGCCTCAGGTACCAGGGGTGGACTATGGCGATTGAGTGACCAACACAGGTCGGGGGTCACAACGGCTGAATGTTCTTGTGAGAGTGTTCTATTGATCTTTAGTGTCAGACAATTACTTGTTTTATGTGACTGTAAGTTATTGTAATTGTGTAGGAACAGTTACTTGGTTTAATAACTTTGGTTATACAGTTACTTGTAGTACGAATGTGTGTATGAGAGTTTGCGGTGAAATTGTAAAGGCGGGTGCGCCGCTGCAAGGAGTGAGAAGTGACGTCAGGGTGCGCCGCGCTGTGATAGGTTGGTTGGTGTAATGCCGCGCTGGGATTGGTGGAAGTTCGTTTGCAGTGAAACAGCGTAATTTGGGGCTTGCAATTGATCGATTCTACAATGAAATGCTTTAGGGTGTTGCGAGATTTGTGTAGAGGCGACACAGGGTTAGTGACTCGGGTAGGAGAAGAAGCTCCGCCAGAAGAAACACCGGCACATTACATGGCAACGAATGTAGGACTTCATACTATAGTATGGCTTCAGAATTGGCATAAACTGACAGAGAAAGAGGGTGAATTGGCTTTCCCTCGTTATGGGTCTTTTCGTATGGAAGTGCTGACCCAGCTGAGGGGGGTGATGAATGCACTGAAACCTCCCCCTAGACCCACACAATTTGAGGCATTAGATGCATGGATGAGAGCTGCCCTAGTAAAAAGGAGAGAGGCTTCACAAGGAAGGATGAGGAAAGCAATGAAGGCATATCATGATGCTAGATGGGATGCCCAGTTGAAAAAATGGAGAGTAGACACCATAGAGGGAGAACGCTTGTACCCATTTCGTATGTTAAGAGAGGGGGCTGAAGGGAAAAAGATGACAGAGGAGGACAGTGATACAGATGACAGCTTCCTCGATAGATTGCTAGCGGACCGTCCCCTACCGTGGGACTCTAGATCAGAGACAGAGAGGTTGCGCCTATCAGAAGAGCTTGTAGGTGGGGGACAACTGGGTTCAGTGGAACAATCAGAAGGAGTAAGAGGCAAAATTACAATGGTACGAATTCCGGGAGGGTCTGGAGGAAGGAGGTATTCCAACTCTGAGCCAGTACAACCTGCAAGAAACATGAAGTTACCAGATGCTTTGTCAGTACCTGTCACAATAGGGCCAGTGGTTCTGATATATACTCCTAGAGAAAGAACCAATGACAGTCAACAGCAAAGAAGTGAAGTGGAAGAGACCATGTCTGGAGGGAGTCTTGCAATGAGTGGGACAGGTTTCAGTCGGATACCAGTGGAGTCTAGTACTCCACTGCCAGCTACAGCTGATCCATCAAGAATGGATAGTGGGGCAGAACGAGTACGGACAGGAGCTCTAGCGAATTCTAGGTCTGACCTTCGAATGTGGGTTCAACCAGTGAGAGAGTCAATGATGCCGAGGGAAGAGACAAACAAGAGACAAGAAGCGCCTAGAGTACTGTTTGGGCCACAGGTTATTTGTGCAGGTGACCATTGGAGAAGTCGAAGCTGGGAAAGAGATAGACGCTCAGCATCGGAGAGAGAAGAGGGTGCAGTTCCTAGGAGAACTCAAAGCTGTGACAGGGAAGATACAAAGAATGAGGAAATTCAGAAAGTGTTAAAAAGTGCAATAAAAGCGCCAATGCTGGATGTGGTACGTTTAAAGGCAGAACTAGATGAGGTGATTGAAGGTAATCTGCCCCTGATCAAAATAGATACATATGACTCGAGCGAACTATTGTTCGTAGCAAAGGACATGACAAGAAAGGCCAAACGAGCTTATGATGCCTTGTTGCTTTTGGCACAAAGATATGAGGTTGATTTGTCAAAGACCAAGCTGACACAGGGTTCTTGCAGATTAAATTACACAGATAAGGATTTGGAAGAGAAGCGAACGATTGGATTGAAAGCACAAATTAGAGAACTAGTGATAGGGATACGGATATGGAAAGAACTAGACAAATGGAAAGAAAGATGGGCCAAAAAGAAAAGCTTCCAGACTGGAATAGGAAATACTCCGCCTCCGGGTGGAGGGATGGGAGCTGCAGGCAATTTCCCCCTCAGGGAGGTACAGAATGGAGGGTATGTACATGTGCCATTGAGCCGGGGTGATTTAGCAGCATTTACGAATGATTTTCCTCGGCTGAGGGAAAAACCTGCTGAGTGGTACAAGCAAATAGATCGGTTTGTAAGAAAGATTTCGAAAGTATTGTGGATTGATTTGAACACCTTGTTTGATATAGTAGTACCAGCGGATTTGGGGGCGGCATGTAAGATTGCCATTGAGTGGCCTACTGCAGAGCCGCCTAGGGATTCAATGACTCAAGGTCCTTCACCTGATGTAATGAGAAAATACGAGCAAGTGATTACATGGTTGCAATCGAAGGTAGCTCTTCAGACTGTTGATTGGTTGAAGATTGATCGCACCACTCAAGACTCTAAGGAATCAGTACATGATTATTAAGAAAGATTATTGTTAGCTTTTAAGCAGCATAGTGGATTGGATACAATTGAACAGAAAGATATGGGACAGTTTGTCTCGAAGTTTGTGTTGGGACTGAAATCTGATATTAGTTTGATGATACAGAAGCACTTGATATGTTGGCAGAATAAGTCAGTGGACGAGATTCTGCGTTATGCTAAATATTGCAGTGATCAAGTGGAATCGACACAGAAAAAATTGAAGGACAAGTTGATGTTGAGGCAGTTGCGAAACGCTGATACGACGCAAGGGTTTGGAGGAGGTCATGGTAGAGGTAGAAGAGGTGGAAGAGGAATGGGACAACAGATGGTGACCCAACCTGGTCGGGGTAGAGGAAGAGGAATGGATCCAGGTGCAAGTGACTGGGTGGCCCAACAGAAAAGGGTCACTGCCTGCCATTATTGTCACAAAATCAGGCATTGGTGGCGCGAGTGTAGATCGAATCCAGCAAATCAGATACAGATGGAGTGTGAGGGACAGCTGTCCGAGACTGTAAATACTGTGACAAGACCCAGGTCTAGGTATGGAGGAGGATATGAGCCGCAATTGCAAGTACCTCAACCTCCTAGGATACCCATGCATAATCAGTTATACCATCAGATGCCTTATTTTGAAATAAAAGATAGATTTGATCAAAATCAAGATTTACAAGAGTGTCAGAGGGGGGTGCCGTGGAATGCACCTTAGACGCGATCCTAGAAGTAGATCAGAGTGGGCCGTTTGTGGATACAGATGTGAATGGATATCCTGTTACCTTCTTATTAGATACTGGAGCTGCTCGCTCCACGGTGAGAACTGAAGTAGTCCCAATTTTTTACTCTTTCGGGACGATCGATTCAAGTAGTGGGGGTTAGCAATCAGAAAATGACTAATCTGTTGACAACCAAATTACCTGTGAGAATAGGACCATTTTGAGATAAACACCAATTTGTAGTGTGCAATTCAAGTCCGGTCTGTCTTTTGGGACGAGACCTTCTGTGCAAGCTCAATTGTACTATATCATGCACTCCGAGAGGTGTGGAATTGCAAACCTGTGATGACGATGCTGATTTTAAAATGGCTAACATGAGTTTGTGTGCAGAAATGTTTGTGGTGCTCACCATAGCAGAATTGCCACATGACTTGAGAGACTCAATTGATCCAAAAGTGTGGGATTTTACGGGCGAGGATGTAGGTCTGATGAGAGGGGTTGAGCCAGTTAAGATACAGGTCAAACCCAATGCTGAATTCCCACGAACGCCACAATATAAATTGACTCCAGAAACCGTGGCTGGAATAAGACCTGTGATTGAGACTATGATTGCCCAAGGTATTCTTAAGGAGATAAGAGGAAGTCCCTGCAACTCACCTATCATGGGACTGCAAAAGCCAAGTGGCAAGTACAGAATAGTGCAAGATCTGCGTCGAGTTAATGAAATTGTGATCCCATGTTGTCCTGTGGTACCAAATCCAGCTGTTATTTTATTTCACATATCATGCAAAGCAGAATGGTTTACAGTGATAGATTTGTGTCATGCATTTTTCTCCATACCGATGCATGAAGAAAGTCAGTTTTTATTTGCGTTTAGGATGGACGATCATGTATTAACATGGAAAAGAATTCCTCAGGGGTTTACAGAAAGCCCCTCCATTTTTAGTCAATGCCTGAAAAAGAATCTTGAAGGACTAGTGATGGCCCACAACTCAGTCTTAGTGCAATATATAGACGACCTTTTGGTCGCCTCAGAGACTGAGGATGCTTGCAGGATTGACACAGTGGCGTTGCTGAATCATTTAGCAGAGAATGGACACAAAGTGTCTCCAAACAAATTGCAGTATTGTTTGTCTGAAGTTCAGTACCTAGGTCACCGGATTGAGAAAGGAAAGTGAAGGGTGTCACCAGATCACATAGAGGCGATTTTGCAAATGGGAACTCCGAAAATACAAAAAGAAGTCTGCATGTTTTTGGGAATGGTCGGCTATTGTCGACAGTGGATCCCAAACTTTTCCTTGCAAGCAAAGCCTCTGTTGAAACTGACTCGAAAGGATGTTAGCGATCCGGTACCATGGGATGACGAGTGCTTGAAAGCCTTCCGTGAGCTGAAGGAAAGTATCTGTCGAGCTCCAGCTCTCGGAATGCCGGATTATAACAAAGCGTTTTCGCTCTTTTGCTGTGAAAAGGAGGGATGTGCATTAGCAGTCCTAGTGCAGACACATGGGGGTGCCCATAGACCAGTAGCCTATTTCTCAGCTACATTAGATCCTGTAGCTTCTGCGTTGCCCGGATGTCTGAAATCCGTTGCTGCAACCGGTGTCAGCATTGAAAGATGTGAAAGCATAGTGATGGGTTACCCGCTCATTGTTTATGTACCCCACTCAGTAGAATTATTCATGACTCAGATGAAAACACAGTATCTGACTAACAACAGACTTACCAAGTATGAGCAGGTTATCTTGGCCGCTGATAATGTTACCCTGAGACATTGTACCACTCTGAACCCTGCTACATTGTTACCAGTTCCGGCAGAGGAAGGAGATGAGAATTGTAAAGTGCATGACTGCCTAGATGTTACTGACCTATCTACCAAACCCAGACCTGACATTGTCGATGAACCTTTGCCCCAATCTGATTTGATCCTTTTTGTTGATGGTTCATGCTTAAGAGACAATGAAGGGTATTTGAGAGCAGCGTTTGCTGTGTGCACCATCATGGGAGTAGTGGAAGCTGCCTGTTTAAATAGAGTATTCTCTGCTCAGGTGGCTGAAATTGTCACTTCGACACGTGACTGTATCATTGCAGCTGATGTTCGAGTGACTGTGTATACAGACAGTCAATACGGATTTGGTGTAGTTCATGACTTTGGGCAGTTATGGTCACAGAGGGGGTTTCTAACGTCCTCAGGGTCACCTATACGTAATGGCGAGTATGTGCGCCAACTATTGGAAGCTTTGCAGAAACCTAAAGAGATAGCAGTCGTTAAATGTGCAGCTCATGGAAAGGGAGAAGATTTTGTCACTAAGGGCAACAATTATGCAGATGAAGTAGCACGATTTTGCGCTGAACATGCTTGTATTTTCAATGGAGAATATATAGGCAAGAGAACAGAAGAGACCGAGCTCAGCATGATGTTAGCTACAGCCGATACTTGGGATGAGGTGAAGCGGTTGCAGGATGAAGTTTCAGAAGAAGAAGCTGCTTCATGGGTCAGAGCAGGTTGTACAAAAAGAGATGATGGCATTTGGGTATCCACAGATGAGAGAGCAGTATTACCCAATTGTCTACTGAGCCCAATGGCAAGGCAAATTCACGGAGCAGTCCATTTGGGAAGAGATGCTATGGTGCGAGTGTTTAGGCAGACGTGGTTTAATCCACGCTTTCGTGTGTGGGCTGAAACGGTATGTCACAGGTGTGTTACTTGTCAACAAATGAATGTTGGAAAGAGAACTGTGGTTACATTGAGTCACATTGGCAGATCTGGAGGTCTCTTCAATAGGATACAATTAGACTTTATTGAAATGCCAAGGTGCAATAGGTTGAGATACGTTTTGGTGGTGGTATGTATCTTTTAGCTTTGGGTGGAAGCATATCCAACTAGATGATGTGACAGTCTCACAGAAGCCAAGTTGTTGTTAAGAGAATTGATCCCGAGATACGGATTTCCGACATCAGTGGAGACAGATAGAGGAACTCATTTCCACAGTGAAATCATTAAGTTGTTGTGTTCTGCTTTAAACATTGACCAAAGACTACATTGTAGCTACAGGCCGGAGGCTTCAGGTCTTGTAGAGCAGGTTAATGGCACCATCAAGTCAAGAGTGGCAAAAGTGTGTTCGTCAACTTCATTGAAATGGCCAGATGCGTTGCCCCTGGTGCTTATGAGTCTGCGTAGCACCCCTGATAGGAGAACAGGGCTTTCTCCCCACGAAATTTTGACCGGAAGAGCTATGCGTTTGCCTATGGTGCCAGCATTGATAAACATCACTGATGATTTAGTGTTGGATTATTGTAAAGGACTGGCTGATGTGGTTACTTCTGTATCCCACCAGGTCGAGGCTGCGACTGCATCCACCTTGAGAGACCTGCTGCATGATCTTAATCCAGGTGATTGGGTACTAGTTCGCAAACACGTGAGGAAGAGTTGTCTTGATGCTCGCTGGCGAGGACCATATCAGGTGATATTGGTCACAAGTACCGCTGTGAAGTGTGGAGGATTGCCAAATTGGATCCACGCTTCCCACACTCGCCGAGTTCAAGCGCATGCGGAGGAAGAGAGTCCCCTGGTTCCGAGAAGCGTGTGTGGACCTGACACAGACAACGACGAAGGCACAGACCCAGCTGTAAGAGTTTCGGAACAGCCAAGTGAGCATGAAAGATGAGAGCTGAGTGCTCCTGAACTGAGCCCAGATCCTGAAATAGAGGATATTGCAGAAGTGAACTGTGCACCAGATCAAGGTGAGCGGTCTATTGCAGAAGGATTAGATCAAGAGGAAGAGAGGAGAGCAGATGCCAGAGCGGAAAAGTGGCCAGCAAGAAAAGAAAGGCTGAATATAAAGCTCGCATCCGAGAAAGATCTTGTTCTGATTCCTGAAACATCTGAATCAGATCAAAGTGACGTTGAAGAAAGACCGGAGAGTCTGAGACGTTCCAGAAGAGAAAGTATAGCGTCTCGAAGATACGCTTCTTTATTTATTTATTTATTTTAGGAGTTTTATATAGCGCTAGCTGGACCCGAGGGTATCAGAGCGCTTCACAACAGGTAACTTACAAGCAAACAAGCAGTGCAGAAATCATAGTAGAGCATAGAGATTCGCGACGGGTAGAGTTCGAACAGAGGAGTGATTGAGCGGAAGGAAACATGAAGAGTGCAGGTCACACAGAACGAGTAGCCGATAAGATTTCTTGTTCAGGGCGGAGGGAGGGGATAGGATTTCCAGCAGGGGTCCGGGGGTAGAGGATGTCAGTGTCACAGGACACAGAGTTAAAGTCAGATAGAGTGGCGGCTAAGGTACTTCCGTGGATCCTATCGGTTCGCTAGTGAGCGGTCGAGGAAGAGGACTTTGAGCAGGCTTTTGAATTTTGCAAAAGAGGGGATCGTACTGATGTGGGGGGGATGGAGTTCCAGATTTTGGGGGCATTACCAGCAAACGACCTGGCCGCGGTTTTTTGTTTGCGTGTTTTTAGCGGGATGAGCAGCAGAGTATTGGAGCTCCTGAGGTTCCTGGACTGGCCGGCCCTTTTGAGTTTGGCGACCAGGTATTCCGGTTTGCCTGTGTGAAGGGCTTTGTGCGTGAGGCAGGCTGTTCTGAAGCTGGCCCGCATTTCAATTGGGAGCCATTTTAGTTCTCTGAGTGCGGGCGAGATGTGGTCGAATTTCTTAGTTCCGGTGACCATTCTGGCTGCTGCATTGAAGGTTTTTTTGAGGGGGGCGAGGTGGGATTTTGCTGTACTGGTCAGGGTTGCAATCCCGTAGTCGAGTCAGGACAGCACCAGTGCTTGGGTGGCTTGTTGAAGGTCCTTGGGCGGGAGGAAGGGTTTTATTTTGTGCAGTAGCTTCAAATTAAGGAAGGTGCTTTTAGCGGAACTTGTAATGTGTTTGTTCATGTCCAGTTTCGGGTCTAGGGTGATACCTAGAGATTTTACCGATTCCGCCAGGCTCAGCATCTCCTGAGTGGACGTACCTGGCTGCAGCTGCAGAGCCCAGCGAAGTCCGGGAGGTTGGGAGCTGGTACGGTGAGCTACGGAGGGGACACCCTCTCGATTGAAATACAGTTGCTGGTCTCAGGTGTAGAAGCTTTTGGAAAGCCAACTCTGCAAGTTCCAAATCCTCCAAAGCTGAGTGGATTGCGTTTCCTGATCCTCAATCAGGTTATCTTCCCTTCATTTGGCCGACAGCTCACCGCGCAAGAATTAGGAGAACTTCGTGCGGAGATTTTGCAATTTGTCCTCGAAATACTTGGATCTAATATCATTAACGATGAAGCTTGAATTATAACCAAAGAAAGCATTAGGCCTTAGAAAGAAGCTCACTTAGACCCCAGTTTAAGAAGATTTAAAATTAGGGACTTTCTAGTTGATGATGGAGTGAGGAATAGGGCTGACTACATCTCTTCAATAGGTTTAGCATCAATCTAATGAACTTTGACATTAATTGCATGGGAGGAGAGACGTGAGAAAGACATTGTTAAAACAAAGAAAACAGAAAGAGACTGTGTTTTCCCTTTTGTGATTTGGAACGGATCAGGAGAAACTATGGTGTCCGAAAAATCAACACGCAAACAGAAGTGCATCATTGGCACCCTCATTGTAGTGGTGCTTATTGTTATAACTGTGGTGGTTGTTGTATCTCTAGTTGGATATCAGGATGTCAGACAGAATAGGGTACAGGCAACACTCACTACACCAATCTCCGAGATAGATGAGGATGCATCCGCCAGGAATCTAGAAATGATTAAAGAAACCAGTCGTAGATTACATGTTGATATGTCAAAGGGTGATTTCACTTTGAATGCGTATGCTCGATTATTGTATGAGTATGTGGATACCATGGAAGCTAAGGATTGCTATGTGTGTATGCAATTACCAGCCTCAGTAGAAGAAGGCATTCGATATCATCATTTGCCTGTGACCTATGGCATTACATGTAGTGTGTTGTTGAGCATGTTTTACAGCAAGGCACACTTCGAGTATTATTTCTCTAATTATGATGTGGTACTCTCAGAAGTCCCAGTTCTTAAATACATGAATAAATATGATTATTATAAGGAAGTAGAGCGAATGTCAAAGTATTTCGTGCCTACTATTACTTTAGATACGTCCTATGCCCATAGACATAATTTGACCTGCATGTTAACTGACATTGAAAAGAAGTTTATAGATCAGATAGAAGATCGGCATAGACAGACTCTATTTAGACCAGATCCAAAACACAAGGTTACCCCCTGGACTAAAGATGAATTAGATCATAAAGCAAAAGGGAGTTTTGGACCCATAGCATTAGATTTCCAGCAGAAGGGGAAGTTGTGCATTAGACACCCGGCCACGTACTACGATAAGATATTTGTGGGTGAGAGTGATTGTGAGCATGTCTTTTTGATCGAAGAATCAATTAGAAAAGCATTATTGGACAAAATAACAGTAGTGCCCAGTGTGTATTTTGTTTGTGGAAAGAATGCCTATGTGAAGTTGCCCAAAAATTGGTATGGCACTTGTTATCTGGCTGTGGTATTTCCTAAGATTTTTCATGTGGATGATTTATGGCCTCTAGAAAGAAAAAGACCTCAAAGAGGAAAACGTGGTGTGAGTGTGGGAGAAGTGATTGGAGACATATTTGGGGCTATGATACCGAGTATGGGTGTGATTCTGAACGATTTGAAAATCAGAAATCTGGCAACACTAGTGGATAAGCTCTCAATAAATAGAGCTCAGATACTACTACTTGTAGATGGGGAGATGGTTTCGATAAGGGCTATGGTTTTGCAAAACCGTCTTGCCCTAGATGTGTTGCTAGCAAAAGCCAGAGGAGTCTGCAAATTATTGAAAGTTCAACAGTGCTGCACTTATATTCCTGACAACAGTCGGGATATAAGGAAATACATCAACAATATTTCAGATATACACCAAGAGTTACGTGAGATGGCTGCTGAAAGACTCTGGGAACAAGTGGGGAAAGGATTTGGCAAGATAGGCAGTTGGTTTGGAAGTTTGGGACAAGGAATAATGGGATATATCTTGAAGCCTATTATAATAGCTGTCATTTGTATAATTGTCCTACTAGGAGCCATCAAAGCTTACAAATGGCAAAGGGCACGACATCAGGAGACTGTTTCGAAAAAGCGAGAGATTCAACTTGAACGACTGCAGGACAGTCATTATCAGCACCATTAAGGGTTAGAACGATTCAGACAGGGACGGCAAGCTACAGCTTCTGTTTAGGTCGGTCTCTTCTGCAAGGAGAAAATAAAGGAGAATAGAAAGTTGGTGTTATGACACTAGTCATAAGAGGGGGGAACTGATAGAGCGCTGATAGCACTCAATTTTGTATGAGTGTACTATACTCATGGTTTAAACGCACTCTCATGTATTCGTATTGTTTGCAGTGTTTTATGACTATTAAGAAACATTTATTTGAATCATTTGATGTTGAAACTAGTGAACGCAATTAAGTAGAACTTTGTATGTATTATGATTCCTTCATGGATAATGTGCAGGATGATATCATTCATATATATCGTAATTGTGATTAGTTTAAGTTGCCTGAAATATAGGCCCAAAGTTAGTGTTTTAATTCTCCTTGCTCTTGAGAAATAAATAATTAAATTATTGTTGTGTTCGAAGTTAGAATGTTCTCATCCTGCTGCAGGTGCAAGAATACACATCGTTATTTTCAGAGTTAAGAAGAAACCCGGAATGTCTTTGAAGATGGCTGGGAAGCGAAAAGGGAGGATGCCTTGCGTATCTGGTCTGTCTGGAAGCCAAGGCCACTGGAAAGAAGATATCATTAATTAAATTTGTTTCATGAAAGAAAAAAGCTACTGCATAGAGGTCTAATGGAAAGTTTTAAGAAGAATGACGCAGTGTGGGTTGAATCCCATCTTTTGTATGATGCGCAGGAACAGCGAGACCAGACTTCTGCTAGCTTTCAGAGGAGAAGGAGCATCTTAGAGCAAGCTCCAAAGCCATAAGCTAAACGACCCATTTGACGTGAGTACTTCTTAGGAAGTCAACACGTGCTGACACCATTGGGGAATGATAGCAAAGAGACAGGAAGGGCCCTCATGTAGAGCAGTGTAAGGAAAGATTTTGATTTCTTTCAATGAGTCGAGAACCGAATAGTGCATCTATTCTGTGTTGCATTGTGATTTTGGAATTTATAATCATCTGTCTTTTGGGCCGCATTACTTATATTCGTAAAATCGGCTCTGTATTAATTTTTCTATACCTCTATACTTTGCTATTGAGATGTATTTACATCCAATTGTTTTTGGCCTTATAATAAATATTCAAACTGCACTTTGGAGTCGGTGATCTTTTCAGGCATGACGACTTTGTTAATATCTGTCTGAGTAGTTTCCTCCCTCAACCACTTTAGGTAAATAAAAGATCGATCGCTTACGCTATATTTAGTAGGGAACTTAGGTGTGCAATCTAGCGTAATCAGGTCCTGGCATGCAGGTCTTCATCAGGACAGTATGCAACAGAATTAAAGGGCAACCTCACAGCGGTGCAGCCGCACCGAGTGTTGAGGGGTGTGTAGACTCAATGTACACTATCCATTTTAAGTCCCCAATGAATGTGGCGCATTCATTGGGGACTTAAAATGGATAGTGTACATTGAGTATACACACCCCTAAACATTCGGTGTGGCTGAGCCGCTGTGAGGTTCCCCTTTAATTCTTTAATACTGTCCTGATGAAGACCCCATGCTAGGACCCAATCAACCTCTTGCACTAGTTGGGTCGAAATGTTGACAAGAACTATTAAGCCTAGATTGAATATTGATACCCTGTGGGGGGTTGGTCAATCTATCTGGACACCACCCTCTTCTGACTAAGGAAGAATTAATTGACCAAATACATCTACAAAGCAGGCTTTTTGACTTTGTCCCAATTGCATTCCCTCATTGCCATCACTGAATCATAATTATTTTGTGCACTAAATCGTAAAGAAACACCCCCCCTTCTTTTATCCTTTTCTCTTATCACTGCGCACATGAGCACTTCTGAGTACACTTTTTCTCTCACTCTCTGTGGAGCATCCGTTGTATATTTAATTTGATGATTCTTTATACTGAATGGATTATAAATTAATCTTTGATATATAAATAATACACTTTGATTATAGATTTAAAGTTTGAGTGTGATTTATTCATTCTGTTGTCCTTGTTTTTCGCTCGCTATTGTTGCAAATTAACTGTTGCACCTTATGTTAATTACGTACCAGTAGGACCATACTGTTTTAAGTACCATATGCTACCCAGGTCCTATGGGTTAAAACTTCTTTCGGGTAACCCCTGTATTTTATAACAGTACTTCATGAAAGTAAGCATTTGTATGTGCTTATAACTCTATGTGCTTTGCAGCCTGACTCCAATCCACGCCTGGGCCCGGTTGACAGCTGCACCTTGTGCATACTTTCCAGGCAGCCATCACACAGGAGGGACTGGGTGCATCTGCATACTGATAGTCTTCCTGGGCTGAGAGAGAGGGAGGCGGGGCGCACTTACATTTGTATAAGCTGTGTCCTGCCCTCACACAAAGGGCTGATTTACCCCCTACTGTACGTCAGGAGCCAGGGCTGAATCGAAAGGGGGTGTTGTGCTCTTCTGAGGTTCCTTTGAAGTTCCCCTCTGAACAAGACAATTTTGAGTGTAAGTACAGGGGTTCTGACCCCACATCTTTAGACACTGCATGGACTTGTAACCAGATGCTGCTGGCTCTCCACACTGCACCAGAGAACTGTTGTGCTAAAGGGACTGGCACTCTGCCTAGTGACTCTGTGTGCCGGCCTGCTTGCCTACAGCCCCTGAGTGCTCCCAGTTATTCTCCAGGGATTGGGTGATGTGGCCCCTCCCTGTTTGCCTATACGTTCTACTTCCAGCATGTGGAGAGCTGAGCTGGAGTGCTCCTTCATCCTATTACCAGCACATGGAGAGCACTTTATACTTTCCTTGTGTACATCGCACGGAGAGTGCTTCTGGTGAGAGAGTACGTGTGGAGAGCGCCTCATTTTCATTTGTCTTTGACCACAAGGCCAGCACGTGTTGAGCGCGCCAACTTTACTGGAACCGTGCCTGCTGAGTACTTCCACTTTGGCTGTAGCCAGCATGTACTGAAGCGCTCTGCCTTTATGGTAACAGCGCAGCTTCCCTGAGAGCTCTACCTGCCTGATTTTCATGAGGGCAGCTGGTGTGTTAGGCGGAATATGACCCCCTTTCCTGAGGGGACGAGACATTCACGACCTGACTAAGCGCCATATAGTAAGCACCTTCTTCTTGTCTGGGGGACCCTGGTTGGCCGTGTGGGCCTCCCCTCAGCGCGGCCTTTCCCGCATCAATATGTGTTGAGCAAGACAACCTGGAGGAGCCTGCCCCAGCCCAATTAGCCTGATACCAACACCCACGCTGCCTCAAGAACCACCCGCAGGAGAAGGACCGTACACAACATTGCAGCCCCTTACCAGAGGTTGCTGACATCCTCAATCAGCCTGTGGGCAACTAAAAGGGACTGTGCTGCTGGGTGGAGACCTGCGAGGTCCTCTGTGTGTACTTGGACCCAAAGGGCAGCCCCACTGTTCTTTTGGGCACCAGAGGAATTTACTTTCCCAGATTGGCCGAAACCCCCAAACTCTTGAGTGCTCTCCAAGCACTCATCTCAAACCTACCGTAATGTCCCAAAAGGGAGAGCCCCCATTCCTAAGCCCTGGGGTATTATGTTTAGAAACCTGTTTGTTTCCCTAGGAAGTGTGGAAACTTGCGGAACCACTCTCGCTTTTATCTGCAACAGTGCATTTTGAAATTACCGTAACTGGCCTAAAAGAAGCGCAAGGGCACTCTGGCCTGTGTTTTCATGGTGATATACATTATATTTCATGTGTTCTTACTCCCTAAACTGCTGCATTACATTCCCTGATACTATGACACATATCGTTTTGATTTTTGTTTATTCAGGATAACGAGAACCAATTCAGGGCCTGCATGGTACACACAATACTAATGATATATGCTGATTCATATGTTTCCTGCTATCACCCAACAATTGAATTTTATGCCCCGATGTTCTAATGTGTGTCGTTTTAATTCTTTTTGGTCAGTATTACGAGTACTACCTCAGTATTTGCATAATTTGTGCAGTAGTTTCATGTCTATGTTTTATGTACGATATACGATCTATATTTATATATAATCCTGTGTGTAGTCTCTTTGTGCTGTAGTTATTGTGTTACTGGTGTGAGTGTGTTGTGCAAATGCTTTACACATTGCCTCTATGGGTAAGACTGACTGCTCTGTGCCAAGCACAGGTTATCTTTGGTGTGTAACTTACTTTCCCTGACTAGAGTGGTGGGTTCTGCCTGGCTTGGGTGCATACCCTAGCCAACCAGAAACCCCATTTCTAACAAAAGCTTACGCGCAGACTGGTACTTCTTGCCATGTTCATTCTCACCTCAGGGGAAAATAGTGTTACGAAGGAGAGGAGAGAGAGAAACACTGGAGTTCGTTTCACTGGTCTGGTCTTATATCGGTGAACATTCAGTCTTCTCCTCCCAGGGCTTCAATATGGCTTCTCACAAGTGTAACTCTTGAATAAAGCACAAAATATGTATATTAGGCTATTGAACACATATTTGAGCTTGTTGGTAAATTACTCTGTAAAAATACACTTACCTCATGCTCCAATAAAGGGCAGTTTATGAACTTGGAGAGTTCCAGGGACACTCTCCAGATTCAGAAGCACCGGAAGATATCACATGTGCAGAATGGCAACAGATTTGGAGAAATTAAAAGGTAAATCGTAATCAAGAGAATCTCAAACAACACAACAGAAAGGGAAAAGGACCCGGGAAAATGGTAGGGCAACAACTATATCAGCTAACGGTGAACAAACTTTCAGCACTGGTGAGCACTAAAATGAAAAAAGTTGGGAGACAAATCCTTCCATTCCATTGGTGGTGACCCTGCTCCTCTTCTGACCTGACCCCTCCTCCTGTTCTGCCTCCAAAGCATCTTCAGGTCCAGTTACCACCTTCTTCACAAGCTGCATTTTAGATTTTGTTTGCATGCAGTTTTCTGTTGTTTACTTGGCCTCGTCTTTTTTACCAGACTTAGTCTGGAGGCGCCTACGTGCTACGGGGAAGGACACATCCCCTCACAGCGCTTTAAAGTGCGACGCAGGGTCCAGCTGCGCAGGACGCGCCCAGTCAAAGCCCGGGCCACGGGCGGACCCATCCTGCACCCATCAGCACCAGGAAGAGCCGGGGGGGCACCCCCTTGGTTTTAGGGTTGAAGCTCATCACATCTCAATGGTAAGGCTTACCACGTAGAGGAATGTACAGGTCCTTCCGCTGGGGTACTTTTACAGGCTGATGGATCCCAGGGTTGAGCCACCTAGGGTGCTGTCTTCTTATAATCTGCTACCAAGTGCTCCCTTTTCCATTCCTTTCACCAATTGCTTTTCAGCCTTTGCTAGTTCCGCCTGCATTGACTGACCAGGTAGCTCTTCGCCTTCACGATCGGTCTGCACTGAGGGGACAGACTTCTCTATTAATGATTTTGTTTTGGAAGCATCCTGCAGGGGTATTGAATTGCCCGCCTATGCAAGCCCAGTACCAAAGAAAGGATGATGGCATGGTGCCTGCTTCTACGTCGACGGACAATACCTTGGGGGTCAAAATATTGAGCTGGAATGTGGCAGGCCTTGCTGCCAAAATTTGGAACGTGCCCTGACTAGACTTTGTTTCTTCTTCTGACATTGTTATCCTACAGGAGTCTTGCACCCCATGGACCTTTTCTGCTATGGCTTCCTCTGTGATGCAGATGACGCCCTAATGTCTCAAACACTGAACCACCTCCAGGCGTTATTGAATACTTTTGTTGATTTTATGAGGTGTCTGGGGTTGCGCACAAGCTTGACCAAGACTATATGATACCATGTGGATGGAAGCAAGCTAAATCTCACTGCTTTGCACTCCAGGGCACCCCCTTGGGCAGAATTCATGAGTTCCCCTACTTGAGGGCTACTTTCAACTCGCATGGGTCTTGGGGATCCTGTTTAAAACAGAGATGCCTGAAGTATTGCAACTCTGAGATTCCGCTTCAGCTTGGTGAACAAACTAAGCAGCAAGTCATTGAGTGTCCTTGCAGAGATCTATGCCAAGAAATGTTTCCGATCCTCACTTATGGTGCTGGTTAGTGGGGGTATAAAGTTGCTAAAGGCCTCCAAGCTGGGGAGAACAGGATTTGTAGATGATTACTCGGCGTGCCACCAGGGGCACCTAGTCATGCCATCCATGAGTAACTGGGTTTGCCGTTTGTAGAGGATGCCATTACATTGGCTCCCCTGATGCTATGGTGCTCCATCTGGCACAATCAGGAGGCCTAGTTGAATAGGAGCATCATTTTGGATTGCTGTGGCTGTGATATGGGTCTTCCCATTCCGTGTCTCAGATATAACAAAGATATGTGCAACAAGCTTCGCAGACTGGATATATTTACTCAGCCTGGCCAACTTATGGTGAAGGATAAAACATGGCTAAAAGATGCTTTTAGGGAACACCTTGCCTGCAAACAGAGAGTATGTGCTGCTACAAACCACCCTTGGTATGGAACCTTACTTGGCCATGGTTCTAAGCAGAAGGGATAGGGCCCTCCTCACTAGGTTCAGGTTGGGAATGTTCAGATGTCAACTTTATTTTCTGCTGGGACAGTTCAACCCAAAAGAAATCTTGACCTGCCCTTGTGACGAGTGTTCTCTACAAACCCTTGCCCATTTTACCTTCTTCTGCAGGTTCTATAATATTTACCCCTGGGCGTTTTTGTTCTCTGTTATATTCTGCTATGCTTTAGATGTATTCTGTGCATATCAACATTGTTCCCTGCTCTGCTTAATCAGTGTGTGATGTCAAGGAATGTTGGTGTGTGACTAGAGACTTGTTGACAGTTAGACGGAGTGGGCTGAGCAGGGATGCTGCTGCTCCTGGTGGGGTTTCCCTTAAGTAACTTATAATCTATAACTAACTTGCAATCCTCTTCAATAAATCTACAACTTGTTTATATACATTAACTGGCTAATTGACTCCTGCTTACCAAGAGAAATCTATCATTTACAACACTGGCAATGATCTGGAAACAAACCTATGCATAAAGGAACCGAATAAACAAAGAAGTGAAGGAATATTGAAGCGCAAGAAGAGAAAAGTAATGCAGGAAGTGAAAAAGTAGACGTCTTGAACCCCGCCAGTGACTTTTCCATCAGACAGCCTGCAGACTACTGAACCGTACACTGATGAACTAAGGTGGTCGCTAGACTGGAGAATGCTGATAAGCTGTCACTGATTGAGCCAGACCTGGTAGGGACTGCTAACCAGCAGCTAACCTGTGCCATGATTTGAAGCTTAACAGGTTTTCATTTTCGATTGATTTATTGGCCCCAGTGTGAGCAGGGCTGTCATTGATAGGAGCGTGAGCTTTGATTGCCGTGGGCACATGGGGAAGCCGTTGTCTGGACTGCAAGGGTTGGTGAACTTGTGCAAGTGTATCTGAACGAGATGCGGAGGAGCCAGGATGAGAGCGCTGTTAAGGAGACACAAATTGCAGAGCCATTGTGACATCAAAAAACAAGATTCGGTGCATGTGGCGGTGCGAGCCGCACTGGCAGTCAAGCACAGGCCCTCATTATCCTGTGAACCACAGCGGGAACCTGAAATAAGCTAGAAAGCTTGTGAGGCACATGTATGGAACTGTTCTTCAGTGACATGCGCTTCATGCAGAAGCAGTAAGTTAACAAATAGCCTAATTACTGGACATGGAATTTGGGTTACCTTACTGCCCACTGCTTTGCAGACTCTGTTATAGCTTCTTTCCTTCTGGCAACAGGAAGCGGTTGTCTGAGACACTCGACCTGGATACACTCGTCTTTGTGTAGTCGAGTGTTCCTAGTGTGAGGACAAATTCACTCTCAAGCAGTTCATAACAAAGGAGGAATTTGACTTTTTTTTGCTAATGAAGCCTAAGTTGCAGCATTGTTCTAAGTTGTATTTTTGGGTGAGAAGTCGCTCTCCAGGGTGGAGGACTTGAGTTACTTGCCAGAGAATAATTTTTAATGCTGATTTCTTTAGATATGCTGTCAAGTTGTATTGTACATTCCTGTCTGGATTTAATGCTATACTGAATGTTTGAGTATGATGTCATGTTATACTGTTCAAATTTTGTGAAATGCTATGCTATGCGTACATACCCCTGGTCCTGTTGGTGTATGCAGTAAGGGGGGTGAACCCTAAGCCTTCATGTGTATGCAGTATAGTGTGAGTGTTGTTGAAGTCTACAATTTAAGATGATTCTCCATCAGGGGTTGAGGAGAGGTTGCAAGGGTCATGTGGTGTTGCACCCTACATTTTGCAAAAGCCAAATGCTTCCTCAGTGGTTAAGGATTATTATGGTTGAGTTGCATCTGGTTTTATGGTTGAGGTGCATGGTTGAGATGCATCTGGCCTGTATCGTCTTCCCTCATGGGTTGAGGAGATGTTTGTTAGGGCCATTTTGTGTTGCACCCTAAATTTGCAAAAGTCCTTCCTCAGTGGTTAAGGATTGTTATGGTTGAGATCCATCATTGAGATGCATTTTATCTGTATTGTCTTCCCTGACGAGTTGAGAAGATGTTTATTTGGGTCATGTTGTGTTGCACTCTAAATTTGCAGTGGTTAAGGATTGTTAGGGTCATGCTGTGTTGCACCCTGAGCTTGCTATAATCCCTTCCTCAGTAGCTAAGGATGCGCAGGTTTCCATGTTGTTTTGTAATCCATCTTTGATTCCTCCTTCAGTAGTTGAGGAACCACCCTTCCATGTAGTATTATTGTGGCTATCATTTACTCCTCAGCCACATATTTGTGTGTGTGAATATCTAGTTATTGGAACTGTCTGAATAAATTATAGGGTTGCACAATTTACAGTTTTTATTGATATATAATCTGATATGCTTTAGATGTCTTCTGTGCATATCTCCATTGCTCAGTGTGTGATGTCACATAATGTTGGTTTTTGACTGGAGACTAGTTGACAGTTAGACAGAGCGAGCTGAGCAGGGAGGATGCTGCTCCTGGTGGGGTTTCCCTTAAGTAACCTGTAACCTATAACTCTGCCTTGGAGTGATTACCTGACTCAAACATGCTTTACAGGTTAGGCGATCTTTAATGTTTTAATTGACTCAAGTTTCGTAGTGTCTGACTCCAGCCTCCCGTTTTCATTTTATCCTATTTATGATAATGTGTTTTTAATCTTCTGTATGCAATTTATATTTATGGCTGCTTAATTGTTCTGGTGTTTTGCTGTAACATTGGATCACTATACTGCCAACATTCGTTCTGAATGCTGCTGTGTTTTTTGTGTGGTTTTATTCAATGTTAATGTTTAATCTCTGTATGATGGAATTGTGCTTTTATGGTTGATCATCTTAAATCAAAATAAAGCTGATGATGATGAACTAATGCAATTAATAACACCTATTACAAGTTTTATCCTGTCAACTGGGGAATAAAATGCAGATTGTGGCGCTTTCATCACCAAAATCATTATAATATTACAGGGAATTTTCCTCTAACAAATTCTGGCAGGTTTGACCTACCACAGCTTATTGAGGGATGTGGATTTTATGACACCCTGTAACTAGATTTTGTGCTAAACTCCAACTTGTAATTGTGATCTGTGTGCAAACAGGTGTTTGTACAGGAGCCATTAAATACCAGGGCACTTGTAATCAAGACCTATGTCTACACAGTGTTCAGTTCAATTACTATGAATGGAATGTTATTTATGAACCTCTACTGACTCTTGATATTTTCCTCTTACAATATAAACATTTACAAATTAAAAAAAACTGCCATGATGTGGTCAATGACTCCATAAGGATGCAAAGCACACTTGCAGATATCAGGAAGATAGTTTTGTTTTTGCTTGTGATGGCTAACAAAATGCCTTGATTTTTATTCAGACAATGATACTAGATTCTAGTAAATACCAATTAAAAGACTTACTAAGTGTTTGTGTGTGTATAAGCACTTATTGGAACAGCAGAAAGTGGATAGATTTGTTTCCCCATAACCACAGCAAAGAAACCCATACTGGTGGCCTCCTCTTGAATTTGAGGGCATCTTTTTCATATTCAGTCTGAGAGAATTCTTACCTCTGCTAGGGGGTGTTGGAGAATGTACCACATTTAAAGTGACCTGGAGGGACAGCAGAGAGTTTGACACAAAAGTGTCTATAAATTTAATGAGGAAATAATTTAAAAATGACAAATTCTGCTGAGATATCTTAAAATAATTTATAGACGGCCCATTCATCTACTGAGGTAAACATTGTTTACCCCGAAACCGGAACACCGCGTGCAATTACAACACTGCGGTGCAGTTATAACGACTGCGTTGTAAAAACGCATGCCATTACTCCGCAAGTCGGAACAACGACTTGCGGAGTGGTCAGAAGGTGTTGGATTTAAAATCCAACACCTTCCCTACTGTTGCACAGACTGGAGTTGGAATAGTAAAATTTACTATTCCAACATCCAGCGCCCCTAGAGCAAGTCGTTGTTCCGACTTGCGGAGTAATGGCATGCGTTGTTACAACCCGGTCATTGTAACAACCACGTTGTAATTGCATGCGTGGTAAGGTGGCATATTCATCTGCTGATCCTCACTAAGCGTGCATTACGTTTCATTATTTATGAATCAAATGTTTATTGTTTATTGTTTTTAATATATAGAAGTGATTGTTAAATACCAGTTAAGTAGTAAAGAATTTCCTAAATGTAAAAGAAATAGTCACTTGAAAGTTCTAGATGCATGAACCATGAATAAATTAGGATACCTACCTCACATTCATAGTAATATTTTAATGATAGCTTAAAACATTATAATTTCAAATCGAGGTAATCTCCTGCATTATTAAAATATACAAGTATAAATGTGTGAGCATCAACAAAACAACAAAGGGGCAGGCTTCATATATAAAAAAATTATAAGACAAAAAATTAAATTAATATGTCTCTCACCTCGAATCAATTTTGCTTCATATAGATTCTTCACAGTGCATCAAAAGCATACAACAATTGATTGAAATGTTCAAGTAATCTCACATTATGCATCTAAGTATGAAAAGGATGTTTGCTTGAGGATATGCTTCTAGGTAACTTTTATAATTCATCAAGCAGTGATGCTTTTAAGTAGCTACGGATGTAAACGTGTTACAATATATACAGAACTATGCCAGGTAGATCTTATTAAAAACAATTGACGAACAATTGTTGCAAATACAAATATAGCTGGCTGGTATAACTAATTCCATATTTAAGTCCCATTGAGAGGAGTTGAAGAAACTGAAAGACATGCCCTATGTTTAAAATGACTCCCACAGATAATACGCCATTTTGGGAGGAATGAACCACACTATCAATAACGTGTTTAAATGCAAAGTGAAGACTCCACACCTCTCACATCTTGTATGGAAAATTTAGAATGTATTAGATTTTACAAGAATGACAGCTCCACTTTTTCAGCTCCTTCATTATTATACATCAAGATGACAGTGTCCATCTGCTACTGAGTCCAATTTTAAATTTAGCAGTGAAACAGTCAGCTGGTATTGAAATCCTTGGTAATTTGAAGGGGACACATTTTTTGAGGAGACTGAAATTGACATCACATAATCAAAATAGGCTGACAGATTGGAAGGTTATGAAGGTTAGGATAGGAAACACGTTTATGAAACAACTCACCTCCATAGATGCAACCCGACAGCAAATAATTGTGTATGTTAATTGTTAAGATAGCAAAAGCAACATAACCAGTGTGTGGGAAAAATTCAAATTTCATGCCTAGAGAATTCCTCTCATTGCCTGGATACATTTGGACTCTTCGACCGGCATAGATTTCTACCTTTGCACTTAGTATCTTTTTTTGATATTGAATTCTTTCAGCAGGGCACTGCAGCAGGCTGTATCGAGAATGTTGCACTGAAGTCGGATAGTCTTTCTGCAATAGTGGGCAGAATTAGATTGCCAGGTGGCAAAACCTCAGAGCAGGACCAACTTGATTTTCTTGCTCAGAGAGGTCGCAACATGGGCAGATTGACTTGGATGGTTGGTGCAAGACTTCCCGGGCTCTGGAAGTCCACATTTTTCAGCCATTTCAAAATAAGTCCCTCTCAACACCACTAAGGCTCTCAGGACCTTGGGGACATGACTTTGGGGTCAGGACATACTCCAGCAACGCCAACAAAGCCCAGTTTTAGCAGTTGCAATTGGTTTCTGGTCACTGCAGGAAAAATGCCTTCTGCAGCTTTTGATATCTTTGTGGCCACACAGGAGGTCATACCACTGACCCTTGGAGTCTACTTCTTCGTCCTGGGTACAACTGGGAGCAATCTCAACCCTTCTGATCTTCTCACAGGCTTCAGACAGTGGGTTCATTACTCTTCTGTTTTTCAACAAGTTCTAAAAGCATTCTGAGGGGTTGGCAGTGAAGTCCACTTTTGTATACTTGAGTAGCTTGTCGGTGGGGGTGACTCCTGGAAACTTCCTAACCAATGAAGAAAAAGTTCCCAGGGACAACCCTACCCACGTTTGTACCACATGTTTTTTGATTTTACTGCAAACTGGCTCAGACTGCACTGTACTAGGGGGAGTCAAAGATGGCACAGGCCATCTGGCCAAATGTAACTGATTCTGAGACCAGCTCTCCTCCCACTGTAGCCAGGCTGACTACCAAGTGTCCTGGGATGAAAGAGATTCCTCTCCTGGGTCTCTCCTTACACTTAACCATGAAGGGACAGGCCTCACCTCTGCTCCTTCTAAGATAATGAGGTTCCTGGAACCTCCCCAGCTGCCCTTCCTGAGCTGATAGGGATCACATGCCCCACACCCAGCCCAGTCTGTCATTTGACCTAAGCCATAGTCCTGCTCTGGGAGCAGTTTTAACATCTCATTAAGGTAAAGTAAAGGCTTGAAGGGCTGTTGGCAGGATAATGCAATTTAGCCACCAACTGCTTCAGGAAGGAAAAAATAACTTTCGAAACATTACTTTTCCAAAATATTTATTAATAATCCCATTTCACCATTAAATTGGATTTTTAATAAATATTCAAAAATAGTAGTTGAACCATTTCTCCAGCTTATGCAAAACCTAAGATAGCAAAATTAAGATATTAATCTGCACGCTAGTTTTCCTTATAACAAAGACCAAGCCTTCCAGGGTGAAAATAGCTTTTGGGGTTTGTCACTGTAGGGACATGGTAATATTAATTTTCTGCATGCCCCACTTTTAAATAACATGCAACATGCACGTGTGGGCTACAAGCCCTACATAAGAGTAACTTATTGGTATATAAAAAAAGGGAAAGGCTTTTCCAGTGTCAATAGTTTTTTTTTGACAGGTCAAGCTGCTGATTTAAACTTCAGCAGTCACACTACAATGACAGATCTGAAGTCATGTTTTCCTTTATCACACTACTAGATGGTATAATCAGTGCTGCAGTCCACAGGCAATATTTAACTTTCAATGCCATGGGTATATTTCAGCACCATGTATCATGGTCTTATAGGAAATTTAATTATATCAATCAGGGACTAGATGCATTTTACAGGTCTTAGATGTTAGAACACATACATTGGGCACTGGACAGCAGTGCCCGTGTGTGAGGATTCTAAAAATCAGCAATAAAATTCAGCAAAAAATGGGGGTGAACACACAAAAGTGGGTGCTTTCTCAGAAATGATTTGAGGAAAAGTTGTAAAAAAGAACTTTGCAAAGCTAAAGAGGCCTTTTTTTACTACAAGGTGGGCAGATGTTCTGAAATGGTTATATGCGCTAGACACGAAGAAATCTTGTGATATCTTAACCAGATTGAAGGATAGGGAGGAGACTAGCGCAAGGTATAGTATTCAAGCAGACAAATGATTTGGGCACATAAAAGCTTGGGATCCAATTACAGCAACTCCACCTATCTTCGAATCATCAATGGAAATTATAATAGCAAAAGTGTTATCTTCAAGAATACCAGGGGCTCTCAGTTGAAACGGCTTCTCTGATTAATGTATATGAAGCTGACTGTAATTACTTAGTACGATCCCTAACAATACTGTTAGACTTGGCACTATTGGTGTGGGTCTCACTTCCATATTTTGCCTTTGCCTCCTGTGTGTTTGCTGTATGTTGGACTCCGTTTTGCTGGTCTAGATGCTTTGGGCACTGTGCCACTGCTGTTCAGTGCCAAAGTGCAAGAGCTCCCTTTGTAAATTACTGTTATGGATTGGTGTTTCCATGATTGGCTATTTTATTTACTAGTCAGTCCCTAGTACAGTGCACTGTGTGTGCCCAGGGCCTGTAAATCAAATGCTGCTAGTGGGCTGCAGCACTGATTGTGCCACCCACAGAAGCAGCCTGTAAAATGTAACTCTGGCCTGCCATTGCAGAGCCTGTGTGCAGTCTGGGACTGCCATGTCGACTTGGCAAGTGCACACACTTGCCAGTCCCTAAACCGTCCCTTTTCTACATATTAGTCACCCCTAACGTAGGCCCAAGGTACCCCTGTGGGCAGGGTGCATTTTATGTGAAAGGTAGGACATGCCCTGATGTGTGTGGCATGTCCTGATAGTGAAATACTGCCAATTTCGTTTTTCACAATTGCAAGGCTACCTGTTCCCATAGGACAGAATGGGGAGTTTGTTTATAGCATCTTATAAACATAACTGGCCCTGGGAACAAGGTAGAACAATACAGTTTAGTTTGCCTGAAATCAGAATGTTAAAATGCATCTTTTAGTGAAGGTGATTTTTACATTCTGTGTTTGAAAATACCACTTTAAGAAAGTAGGTATTTGCTTGCCTAACCATCCAGTGTGCCTCTGCTAGGTTTGTGTATTGCATGTCTGGATTTTGGATGACAGGGGCTGGAGAGGGGCAGCTGCTCCAGAAGTCTGATGAGTCAGGGCTGGGCTGAATAGTCCTGGGCTGCATTTAGAGTAGGGGGAGGAGATTTCCTTTCACCTGAATGGGCCTGGTCTGCCTTCAACAATGCTGTCTCCACCTCCTGCCAGGAAGCTGCACCAGTGAGGACAGAACTGGTTTTGGCCGGGTACAGACACTCTCTGCCTTCAGAGAACAAAGGATGTTGGTGTATAAAAAGAGGGGCCCAGACCCCAGACTTTTAGATCACTTCTGGGAAGTCAATAGGAACCTTTGCCAAGGAGAAGAGCCGGAGAAGCTGAGGAGGAATACTTCCCCTGTGCTGTTTGCTGTCTGGGGTTGGCCTGCAGTGGCTACTTGCTACCAAGGAAAGGAGAAAAGGACTTTGCTGTTTGCTTTGTCACCTGCTTGAAAGAAGATCTCCAAGGGCTTGAAACTGAGCTTGCCTCCTGTTCTGAAGTCTCAGGGACACAAAGACTTCACCACCAGCTCCCCTGAATTTCCTTGCTGGGAATTCTAATCTGCAAAGAGGTGCCTGCTGCTGTTCTGGACCTCTAGAGACTGTTTTCCGCTAGTAGCTGGGAAATCAACGCAACTTTGAAGAAGCGAGACGCCTCCGCACCTGTTTCCGATGCATCGCCAAAGAAACCGTCGCAGCGTCTTCCGTGGCTTGAGAAATCGCCGCATGCTGCATCGAGTGCACCGATCTCCGAAGTCCGAGATCACCGCACCGAGTCCGACCAAGGCCAGCTGTGCAGCTGCACGAGTTCACGCATCGTCACCGGATCGTCGCATCGCATCGAGGCGCCAAGTCTGTCGCATTGTTGGGGGACGCAGTGAGAAACCGACGCATCACCTCCCCACGCAGTAAGAAACCGATGCATCACCTCCTCTTCGGTAAGGAAGCGACGCATCACCTCACCTGCGCTGCAGTAAGGAACCGATGCATCACGTCCCCCGAAGCAAGGAACCAACGCTTCACCTTCCCTGAGTGTAAGCACCTTCCCTGCAGCCCGTTATGTTTGTTTGTTTGCGTGACGCATCCCAGGTACTTTGTGAGAAAAGTGTAGCATCTGCAATTTGCTTTGAACTGAACAATTTCTACCATCTGAAAGTCATATTCTTACTACTGTATTGTAGATTTTTGTCGATTGGTCTTGATTTGGTTTAGATAAAGATTACTTATTTTTCTAAACTGGTGAGGTGTCCATTTGTAGTGTTTTCACTGTGTTACTGTTTGTGTTCACAAATGCTTTACACACTGCCTCTGAGATAAGCCTGTCTGCTCGTGCCAAGCTACCAAGGGGGTGAGCAGGGGTTATTTTAGGAGTGTATCCCCCTTACCCTGACTAGAAGCACAGGTCCCTATTTGGACAAAGGTACCTACCACTGCCAATTAGAGACCCCCATTTCTAGCAAATACTCTTCAAAGCTACATTTGAACTACTAGTCTTTCCTGACACTCATGGAGAAGATCGCTTTTGCAACCAATATTTAAAAGGCTGACCCGAAAAGCCTCCAAAATGATTAGATGATCACACTCCTTGTTTGTGATGCAAACCTTTAAAAGAAATATAGCTAGAACAATTGGGGGCATGGGTTGATCAAGCCAACCTTCTACCTGTACTCGAAGCTGGACTGAACAAGTGGCAGAGACACTAAAAAATATCCTCACTCTAACTAATGTTGCTCATGGAGCAGTAAAGCAAGACTTTGCCCACATTTCCTTGATTACTCATTGGCATTCAATCAAGTAAATTTATGGAAAATCAGCAATTTTAATCAAGTTAATCAAGCAATTGTATCAAAAACATTACTGAGTTGTGGAATCTCAACTTTCTTACTTGTAGAAATACAACTCTTGAATTGGAAGATGTGGATATGTGTTAAGCTAGTGGATGGCTTTAGACTCTCCAAAAGGATTACAACTAATAGGGGCGTGAAGCAGGGGTAAATGCTACCCTTTCCTCTCCCCGTTATTTACCTTATACACAGGCAATATGTCCATGTGTTCGATTGGTATAAGACATGTCCCACCAAAATTTGTGTTCCTGCAAATATCTCTACTACAATATAGAAAATAATGGTTGTTATGGACACCTCTCCAATTGAACAGAATAGTGACTTAGGAGCGTTTAATTCTTAAAATGAGGATAACAAAGTAACAGTGACTTTGGATAAAATCAAAATCATCAAATACCACCTTTGACTGGAGGATGACAGACATAAAAGCACAAATGTACACTCAAGTGGAAGGTGGCCTTTCTGCAGCACAGACTAAGAAAATTATATTTGAACCTGAATGGTCCAAGGTGTTTGCTATCCTAGCAGTGATTAAAGCATGCTTGTACCATCACTTTTTCATAGGTCATTGACTTTGGAGATTGGCTGAGTGAAAGACTGGAAACTGTGTATTGTTAATGTCTCAAATATCAGTCATGTCTCCCCATGGCATGTCTCCACTGCCACCTGTCTTTAGAGATGTTTGTTAGATGCCCAATTTATGAAATACTTCTTTCAGCTGCAAAGTGTCAGAAACCCTTCATTGAAGCACTTAATTTGGCATGAATGTCAATCAGTATTGGACAGGCTCAGATAATTTTAAAACAATTACAAACAGCACAAGTGTGGTGTAATGCACATTTATACATAGGTTTTAAAACTGCAGTAAGGGAGAAAATGAGAGAGCACTATAACTTAACCTGGAACATATTAGATTGCTAAAGCCATACTTTGATGAAGCAGGAATCACTACAACTCATGAGGCAGTTCAATATTTTTGGAATAGGATCCAACTGGCAGATGACTGACAGATTAAGTATGTTTGTGAAGATATTTTAGATGGGGTGAAAGACAAATAAGTTGGAATACATTATACTACATGCCAAGGTAATGACGCTATATAAAACGGAACCTATCATGATGAATAAATGATAACAAGTTTGGAACTAATTTCCCCAAAAGTTAAATTGCAAGCCCTACCCAGTGGTGTCTCTATTAAGATTAATTACTTGGAATATATACATTTTGGACCTAGAGGTTGACTAATATGGCTTTTACATCTGTATCATAGGGCAGCCTGCCGTAAAAAATGGACAATAAATTTATTAGGAACAGGCTTGTAAGGTTATAGGGGCAGACAAGAGAAAAATTAATTGCAGTAATATTTGTATCTGGTATTATCGTAAACAGGTTTATAAGTTTTTTTTGGACTTGTAATGATTTTGTTTAATTTTACAATAAGAAATGTACTGGTTTGAACTTTCCATTGAGGTTAAAAATTTAGAGGGTCAAAAAAAGATGATTTTCCCATCTTAGCAGTTTTCCTCTATGCTACAACAAAACCACTGATCGATTTACTCCAAATCTGGCATGAAAGTAGAATTTCATGCAAAAAGTGTGCCTTTTTATTTGATGGAAATAGATACAACATAAGCCAGGAGATTACCCTTTAACAGGTCGTGGCAAATGTCTTTCAAGAGCATTAGCTTCATGTAAGTATACACGTCAAGTGTAGATTAATTGTACTGTACATTTCTGATAAAGCACAAATGCGTTATCATGGCTTATGGCTATGAGTGGGTGGGTGGGTAGATGTGCAGCCTGCAGCCTTGCATCCATCTCTTCAAGTGTTCCTACTAAAGAAACCTCTCAAAAAAGCACATTTAAAATAAAGATATGGTTCACTTAGCGCAAACACTGTGGCATTCACATAGAAAAAATACATTAATTGGAAAAATACAATAAAAATGACATTATGGTCCCCAATCGAAACTTCACCAGTTATTGTCCAATAATTATTTGCCCCCACAATCAAAGTGATAATTCCACTTGCTAATTCCTGTAGAAACGCTCTCATACACACATCATATCCCCCCTATTCACCCCCTATCTGCCTCTCTCCCTTTTTACAAATTAACTCATAAACATTTAACAATCGATAACGTCAAGATGTACCCGAAGATAAAAGCTAGCCAGTATATGAATTATGCCACTTATTAATCAAGTAGCAGATATATTTTTGAATAATAATTGACAAACCCGGTGACCAAGTGGCATAATACAAAATGATTGCCACTACCAGGCAGAATGTGATGAGGGCTCCCTGAGTATCTCACGTCATAGACATTCATTGACCTTGGGCTGAATGAGGGACCCACTAGGGTTTGGGTTGCACAAAACCGCAGGAGCTGTGTTACATCACTGAGGAAACAACAAATACTGAGTTAGTAAGGTGAAGTTTATGAGTGATTATTTTTCATACACTTATTAGTAAGAGTGACCAGAAAAAAGCACATGCATAATCCTGTCCTGAAAGTAAACTAGCATCAGATAGTATTAGTGGGGTAGCTTAGCGTTAGAATCATGCAAAATGTGATACCAACATGAAACTTTGCACAGAGTAAAACATGAGTGATGATATAGACCCCAAAACTAGTATGGCTACTTTGCCTGTATAACATCATAAAGAAAATGGCAGCCGCCATTATTTGAATAGTGATTATGAGTCTCATGTTAGGCATCCATCACATAATTGCACAAGTTTTTCTCGTTCGGATTGCCAAAAGTGGTACAAATTCAGCATTTTAGTTGACCCCTGATGAAGTATGAGGACTTTTTAATGGATCCAGTAGGTAAATACCTTATGATGAATTAAAAACAAAAAGTATGTTGCACTGCCCTTGTAAACTACCAAATTATTTTTTTGTTGCAGGTTTCTGAAATTGTGAAAAGATTATCCACTGTAAATGAGTAAAAATGTCTACCAAATGAAGATGTGAATTTGTAAATATTAATGAAAAGTTTATAGCTAATACACAAAATGTTAGAACTGAGATTGATTGGGATCTCTGTGTATTATGTCAACAAGATTTACCAGAAGTTTTAGTGTGTCCAGCTAATAGTAAACATTCTGATAAAAGAATTGGGTAAAAATGTTTGCTTGACGATCTGTTAGCTTTTGACAGAATAAAAGGACTTCCATCAATCATCAAGACAAAATTGTTAAACAAATCATGATGTAGTTGAACAAATATTAAATGAAAATTACATAAAACATGTAGAAACAAATTTGATAAACACAAACTTGCAAGGTTATCAAAAAAAAGTAAACTAGTTCAACACAGTTTTCAAGAGAGTACTTCAAGGTATATGCGTGCTTCATTTATAGTTGGTGAATTGAAAGATACATGTTTCTTCTGTGATTAAGAGTCAGGGACAGAGCTTATAAATGTGCTCACGCTTAAGGTGACTCAAAAGTAATCGCCAAATTAATTGGTGGTGATATGGTTACGACCAAAACGAAGTACCACAAAAAGTGTCTTGTTTGTTTTTATAACCGGCTTTGGCAAATAGAGAACAAAGAATAAAATAAAGACAACAAATTAACATTAATTTATGGCATGGTATTAAGTGAAATTGTAAACTATCTCATAAACACTTCAAAATTCTGAAGTATTGCCTGTATTTACCTTAACATCAAATCACTTGTAGTTCATCGTATGACAGAATTAGGTGTAGAAAATACAGACAAATATGTACACAGCACATAATTAAAAGAAAGGATTCTTGCATTCATATCAGAACTTACAGCTGAACCAAAAGATAGAGATATTCTTCTGATACATAAAAAAGATATAGGAGAAAATATATTCAGTATCTGTAAACAAAATGCTCTTCAGTATGGTGTCTGCCTGGCCAATGCACCTGCTATTATTCGAAAAGAAATGTTTCAGCTTGAAGTAGATTGATTTAGAGGATAGTTTGAGCTAAATTGCCAAGAAAAGTCGGTAGTGTCTGCTATGCTAAATCTAATATGAATGATTATGGAAGGTTGTAACATTTCAAATGACAGCACAGTAAATGATAAGAGGAGTGCAGCTTTGTCCATCTCACAGCTTGTTCAGTATCATACCAGTAAGTGTAAGAAGGCAAATTCTAAAGGAAACATCCACCACAAAAAAGATAATGAAACTCCACTACCTCTTTATATTTAATTAATGGTGCATGCTAAAACTCGAAAATGGGAATTAGTTGACAAACTGCACAAATTGGGTGTATGCATGTCATATGAGAGTGTTCGAGAAGTGTCAGCAACAATAACTAACAAACAATGTAAGCAATTCTGCAATCACAGGGTTGTGTGTCCAACTGGCCTTCAACTCTCCACTTTCACTTGTGCTGCAATAGACCATATTGATTACAATCTCTCGTCATTTTCATCCATGCAGTCATTCCACAGAACAGCCATATCTGATACAGAGAAAACCAGATGCACAGGGTATATCATCCTTCTTAAAAATTGAAGAAAATGAGTGGTCCAAGAAATGTACTTCATCCTTACGACAGTGGAATTTGCAGTTACCATGTACAACGACAAAAAAACTGCAAATGTACCTGTAAGTAATAACAATGCTTTCCAGCCTCCTTCTAATTATAATGAACCTGTGTCAGATGAATGGCTGTAGATGATTCTAACTCTTAATCTCCATAATCTAACCAAGAGAAGCCACAACAGTTGGGCAGCTTTCCAATCCAACAGAAGTGGTTCTCTCACAAAAAGCCATAGTGTATTGCTACCTTTATTGAATGAGTCAATAATGTCTCCTTCTATGGTGCACCACTTCTTTGATATACTAAAGCGTAAACTGACCGCAATTAATCCTAATCAGACTCCTGTGGTGACATGTGATCAACCAGTCTATGCCACAGCTAAACAATTACAGCAGTTACTTTCAGAATTGTATGGGTAAGAAAAAATGGTAATCATGATGGGAGCATTACACATTGAAATGTCATTACTTGCAGTTTTAGGAGATTAGCTTGATGGTAGTGACTGGGCGATTTTTTAGTTGAAGCCAATGTAACCATTGAGGGTAAAGTTAGACAATATCTAAAAGGGTCTCATGTAAAATGATCCTGCTATATGCATGAAGTTAGTGTTGCATCACTGTGTATAATTTCGAAGAAGGCTAATGATGTATATACTGATGGGCAAAAAACCTCGAAAGAATGGATTACACGAAGAGTTGCAGAGTCTGTTATTTTCAAATATTGGTATATTACACTTCAACTTGAATTACTGCTATTTCAATTTCTTGATACCATTTGATCAGCATTCGATTGAGAAGTTTATTGTAACCCTGCAAATGATTTGTTCTTGGATGTTTGCTATGGACCACACCCACTATGATAGGTTGATGCTAGTGTTCATTAAAACACTTATCAAGCTGAAAACGAGAATTCCAGACGTTTATGAAGAGGTTTCAAATGGATATTTTGTTGCTTGTACAAGTGGTAGACCTTATTCCTGCATATCCCATGATCAGATGCATGAGCAGTGCAACAAGGATATAAAATCAGACGGCTGGGCAGTTGGTATTCTTGATAATCCTAGTGCATTGGTGAAATGGATGGTGTCTGGACCTCTAATTGTCAACTTACTGGGACAATTCAATGAAGAAATAGGATTTAGGGAAAACAAAATAACTGTGTTAACCATGAAGACAGCATTTATTGCAACTCTCGACTTGTGACCGATGTTAACCCTTTCTGTGCGTACGACGGCCAGGAGCCGTCATGCGCCACAGTGCTCTGGGGCGCAGGACGGCTCCCGGCCGTCCTGGCACATGGCACCAGAAATCAGTCTGGTGCAGGCACCAGAGGGATTTCTTCTTCTTCCTCAAAGCCTCGGGAGCTGGGGAAGAGCTTCCCCAGCTCCCGAGGCCCCCCCCTGGTTTGTATGAAATGACGATCAGCGCGCACGTCGCACTGACGTCATTTCATAGAAACCGAAACTGAAATGAGCCTTTAGGCTCATTTCAGTTTCACTTTCTATGTGCTCAGGGGGCTATCTCAGCCCCCTGAGCACCTAGAAAGACAGGAGAGGTATCATTGGAAAGGGGAGAATCTCCCCTTTCCAATGGTACCCCTCCCCAGTGGATCCCTGCTTGGGGATTGCCCCAGGAGGGCGATCCCCAAGCAGGGATCCACCCACTAGACACCAGGGAGGAGGGAGCGGCCCCTTGGGCAAGGGCCTTTGCTCCCCCAAAAAGAATTGGCAACATTTAGTCTGGGGGGCAGAAAGCCAACTAAACACCAGGGATTTTTTTTGGGCAATTTTACTTAGGGTGGGGGCTTCCCAAAATGGGCATGCCAATGACCCCACCCCCCCAAAAAAAAATTAGTCTTTCTGCCCCCCTGGGGGGCAGATGGGGACAGTAGCCCCCAATCTGCTCCCCGGGGGGGGGCAGAAAGCCCACTAGACGCCAGGGATTCTTTTTTGGGCAATTTTACTTAGGGTGGGGGCTGCCCAAAATGGGCATGCCAATGCCCCCACCCCCACCAAAATTACAGCCTTTCTGCCCCCCCTGGGGGGCAGTAGCCCCCAATCTCCCCCCCGGGGGGGCAAAAAGCCCACTAGGTGCCAGGGATTTATTTTGGGCGATTGGAATTAGGGTGGGGGTTGCCCAAAATGGGCATGCCAATGCCCCCACCCCCCAAAAAAAATTACAGTCTCTCTGCCCCCCTGGGAGGCAGATGAGGGCAGTAGCCCCCAATCTGCCCCCCCAGGGGGCAGAAAGCCCACTAGAAACCAGGGATTTTTTCTTTGTATTCATGTAGGGGTGGGGGCTGCCCAAAATGGGCATGACAATACCCCCCTCAGAGAAATTCCAGTCTTTCTGCCCCCCCCCAGGGGGCAGATGGGGGCAGTGGCCCCTGAACTTCCCCCCCGGGGGGGTCAGAAAGCCCACTTGGCGCCAGCGATTACGCTGGCTTTTTTTATGCGGGGTGTTGCCCAGAATGGGCATACCAATACCCCCACCCCCCAAAAAATAGCCACAGTCTTTCTGCCCCCCTTGGGGGAATATCGGGGCAAACCCCCCCCTCCTGATTCCCCCCCAGGGCGGCAGAAAGCCCACTAGGCACAGACTTTTTTTTTAGCAATGTGCCTTACTGTGGATTTTGGGCCCTAGCGCAGCCGGCACATAGGGAAATCTAGCGAACCTGTACATTTTTGAAAACTAGATACCATGGGGAATTCAGGATGGGGTGACTTGTGTGCCTCTCACCAGGTTCTGTTACCCAGAATCCCTTGCAAACCTCAAACTTAGTTTAAAAAAACACATTTTCCTCACATTTTTGCAGTGGAAAGTTCTGGAATCTGTGTGGATCCACAAAATTCCACCCACTCCGCATCCCCCAAAGTCTTATGAGAAAAATGGTATCTCACTTGTGTGGGTAGACCTAGTGCCCGCGACAGGAAACGGCCCAAAACGCAACATGGACACACCACATTTTCTCAGTGAAAACTGACCCTTTTTTCGCAAAGTGCCTAGCTGTAGATTTTGAACCCTAGCTCCGCCGGCACCAAGGAAACCTAGCAAACCTATACATTTTTGGAAACTAGACACCCAGGGGAATCCAGGATAGGGTGACTTGTCTGGCTCTCACCAGGTTCTGTTACCCAGAATCCCTTGCAAACCTCAAAATGTGTCAAAAAAACACATTTTCCTCACATTTTTGCGGTGGAAAGTTCTGGAATCTGTGTGGATCCACAAAATTCCACCCACCCCGCATTCCCCAAAGTCTTCTGAGAAACATGGTACCTCACTTGTGTCGGTGGGGCAAATACCCGCGACAGGCAAGGGCCCAAAACCTATTGAGGCGACATCAAAATTACCTATCACAAAACAACTTGGTTTTGCAAGGGGGGTCCCATGAGATTTTGGCCCCGGGCTCGGCGGCCATCTAGGGAAACCTACCAAACCCACACATTTCTCATTTCTGAAAACTAGACACCCGGGGGAGTACAGCAATGGCTTGCATGGGTCCTCCAACATTTCCCTACCCAGAATCCCCTGCAAACCTCAAATTTAGCTGAAAACTCACTTTTTCCTCAAATTTCTGTGTGGAAAAGTTCTGGAATCAGCGTGGATCCACAAATTTCCTACCACCCAGCGTTCCCCCAGGTATCCCGATAAAAACTGGTACCTCATTCGCGTGGGTGGGTCAAGTACCCGCGACAGGCAAGGGCCCAAAACCTATTGAGGCGACATCAAAATTACCTATCACAAAACAACCTGGTTTTGCAAGGGGGGTCCCATGAGTTTTTGGCCCCGGGCTCGGCGGCCATCTAGGGAAACCTACCAAACCCACACATTTCTGAAAACTAGACACCTGGGGGAGTCCGGCAAGGTATAGCTTGCGTGGGTCCCACAAAATTTCCCTACCCAGAATCCCCTGCAAACCTCAAATTTTGTTGAAAAAATCACTTTTTTCTCACATTTCTGTGTGGGAAAGTTGTAGGATCACTGGGCTGACACAAATTTCCTACCACCCAGTGTTCCCCCAGGTCTCCCGATAAAAATGGTACCTCACTTGTGTGGGTAGGCATAGTTGCTGCAACAGTAAATCGCCCAAATCGTACTGTGGAGACTTTAAAATTACCTATAACAAAACTACCTGGTTTTGGGGGGGCACCTGGTTTTTTGGCCCTGGGCTCGCCGCCATCTAGGGAAACCTACCAAACCTACACATTTCTGAAAACTAGACACCCTGGGGAGTCCAATGAGGTATGGCGTGCGTGGATCCCCCAACGTTTCCCTACCCAGAATCTCCTGCAAATTTAGCTGAAAAAAACACATTTTCCACATATATTGTTGTGTGGAATCACCGTGCCGGCACAAATGTCCTACCCCACAGTATTCTCCTTAGTGTCCCGAGTAAAATGATACCTCACTTGTGTGGGTGTCCAATGCAGAATTGGCTAAAAACGTATTTTTAAACAAGTGTAGCACTTAGAAGTCTTGCTGCTATACCATTAATCCCTATGTTTTGGGCTCATCCCAGTCACAGGCCCTTGCCCCACCCACACAAGTGAGGTATCATTTTACTCGGGAGACTGAGGGGAATGCTGTGGGGTGGGACATTTGTGCCGGCACGGTGATTCCACCCAAAAATATGTGGAAAATGTGGTTTTTCCAGCTAAATTTGAGGTTTGCAGGGCATTCTGGGTAGGAAAACGTTGGGGGATCCATGCAAGCCATACCTCGCTGGACTCCCCCGGGTGTCTAGTTTTCAGAAATGTGTGGGTTTGGTAGTCTCCCAAGATGGCCGCCGAGCCCGGGGCCAAAAACCTAGGTGACCCCCCTTGCAAAACCAGGTTGTTTTGTGATAGGTAATTTTGATGTCTCCTCAATACGTTTTGGGCCCTTGCCTGTCGCGGGTACTTGACCCACCCATGCGAGTGAGGTATCATTTTTATCAGGAGACCTGGAGGAACGCTAGGTGGTAGGAAATCTGTGGATCCACATAGATTCCAGAACTTTCCCACACAGAAATTTGAGAACAAAGTGATTTTTTCAGCTGAATTTGAGGTTTGCAGGGGATTCTGTGTAGGAAAACATTGGGGGACCAACGCAAGCCATACCTTGCTGGACTCCCCAGGGTGTCTAGTTTTCTGAAATGTGTGGGTTTGGTAGATTTCCCAAGATGGCCGCCGAGCTCGGGGCCAAAAACCCAGGTGACCCCCCTTGCAAAACCAGGTTGTTTTGTGATAGGTAATTTTGATGTCTACTCAATAAGTTTTGGGCCCTTGCCTGTCGCGGGTACTTGACCCACCCACGCGAGTGAGGTATCATTTTTATCGGGAGACCAGGGGGAATGCTGGGTGATAGGAAATTTGTGGATCCACATGGATTCCAGAGCTTTCCCACACAGAAATGTGAGAAAAAAGTGATTTTTTCAGCTAAATTTGAGGTTTGCAGGGGATTCTGAGTAGGGAAATGTTGGGGGACCCATGCAAGCCATACCTTGCTGGACTCCCCCGGGTGTCTAGGTTTCAGAAATATGTGGGTTTGGTAGGTTTCCCTAGATGGCCACCGAGCCCGGGGCCAAAAACTCATGGGACCCACCTTGCAAAACCAGGTTGTTTTGTGATTGGTAATTTTGATGTCACCTCAATAGGTTTTGGGCCCTTGCCTATTGAGGGTACTTGACACACCCACACAAGTGAGGTGCCATTTTTCTCGGAAGACTTTGGGTAATGCGGGGTGGGTGGAATTTTGTGGATCCACACAGATTCCAGAACTTTCCACCACTGAAATGTGCGGAAAATTTGTTTTTTTGACAAATTGTGAGGTTTGCAAGGGATTCTGGGTAACAGAACCTGGTGAGAGCCAGACAAGTCACCCCATCCTGGATTCCCCTGGGTGTCTTTTTTCAAAAATGTATAAGTTTGCTAGGTTTCCCTAGGTGCCGGCAGAGCTAGGGTTCAAAATCTACAGCTAGGCACTTTGCAAAAAAAGGGGCAGTTTTCACTGTGAAAATGTGGTGTGTCCACGTTGCGTTTTGGGCCGTTTCCTGTCGCAGGCACTAAGCCTACCCACACAAGTGAGGTACCATTTTTCTTGGAAGACTTTGGGGAATGCGGGGTGGGTGGAATTTTGAGGATCCACGCAGATTCTAGATCTTTCCACCACAGAAATGTGAGGAAAATGTGTTTTTTTGACAGATTTTGACGTTTGCAAGGGATTCTGGATAACAGAACCTGGTGGGAGCCAGACAAGTCACCCCATCCTGGATTCCCCTGGCTGTCTAGTTTTCAAAAATGTATAGGCTTGCTAGGTTTCCCTAGGTGCTGTCAGAGCTAAGGTTCAAAATCTACAGCTAGGCACTTTGCAAAAAAAGGGTCTGTTTTCACGGTGAAAATGTGGTGTGTCCACGTTGCGTTTTGAGCCGTTTCCTGTCGCGGGCACTAGGCCTACCCACACAAGTGAGGTACCATTTTTATTGGGAGACTTAGGGTAACGCAGAATTGTAGAGCAACTGTTATTACCTATTGACTTTCGATGCATTTCTGCCTTCCAAATGAAAGACAATGTGTAAAAAGAAGTCACTTTGAAAAATGTCCTATAATTCTCATGCTAGTATGGGTACTCACAATTTTGGAAATGTGCAAATATCTACTGTTTCTAAACTCTATATTTTGTTCCAATTTCATAAATACATAGGTGTCTTTCATACCAATTTTTCCATGTATATATTTTCCCAAATTAATTGCTATATACCCGGTACATAATAAAAAACCATTGCAAGAAGCTGCTCAGTTATTGGCTCTGGGTTCATCGGGTTCTTGGTGAACCTACAAGTCCTATATATCCCCACAACCAGAAAAGTCCCGCTAATGTATCGTTATATTGCTTTCATACAGCTGTCATAATTAGAAGAAGTTACAGGTGAAAACATTGGCACAAATGGCTGTTTTTTTCAACTAGTTTTCAATTTTTCCTATATTCAACTGTTAGTTTCTATAAAGAAACCTTGAAGAATCTACACAAATGACCCCTTGCTGAATTCAGAATTTTGTCTACTTTTCTAAAATGTAGAGCTTTCCAGGATCTATTATTGATTTCATACCCATTTCTACCATTAACTTGAAGAAGGTTGAAAGCACAAAAAATAGCAAAAATAGGCAATGTCCCAGTAAAATGCCAAAACTGTGTAAAAAATGTTGGTTTTCTGACAAAAGTCTGCTTGTCCCTAAAAGCTGGGAAAATGTTGATTTCAGCCCCACAAACCCTTTGTTGATACCATTTGCAGGGAAAAAACTAGACGCTTTCATTTGCAGCACTTTTTTCCCATTTTTCAAAAAAAGTTGTATTTTGGCTAATTTCTGGGTCCCCTCCAGGGGAATCCACAAACCCTGGGTACCTTTAGAATCCCCATGATGTTGGAAGAAAAGGACGCAAATTTGGCATGGATACCTTATGTGGTCAAAAAGTTACAGGGGCCTAAGCACAAACTACCCAAAGATCCAAAAAAAGGCTTAGCACAGGAGGAAAAGGCCTAGCAGCGAAGGGGTTAAGGAACTTTGGGCCAGATGTACGACCTGATTTTGCATGCGCAAACAGGTTTGCAAACCCGTTTGCGCATGCAAAATCACTGTTGGCCATGTACAATTCCTAAATAGCGAGTCGCAATTAGGAAGGGGTGTTCCCTTCCTAATTGCGCCCGCAATGCTATGTGTGAATGTTTTGTGACCGCAATTGTGGTCGCAAAACACTCGCAAATTACCATCCTCTTCAAGAGGGTGGTAATGAGCCCAGCAGGCCACCATCCCTGGGAGGGCTGGCATTCCCAATGGGCTTGCAAATTGCGAGAGGCTCATTAATATTAATGAGCCTTGCAATTTGCGACCCCATTGGGAATCTCAAAACAGTGTAATAACACTGTTGTACATTTAATTTAGCGCCTCACAATTTGCGACTCGCAATGAGTCGCAAATTGTGAGGCGCTAAATGAAAGGGTCGTACATCTGGCCCTTACTCAAGTGTTTTTACATGATAACAAAAATCTGTATGCCTGTGATATTGGCGAAAATCTTATGAATATTGCATCAACTTAATCATGAGTGATAATGCAAATAAATCTGTGTACATTGCTAACAACTTGGGGAGAATTCAACATGGAACGTTGTTCAAGAATGCCTGGTACGCTGCAAAAAATCTATTTCTGAACCCATTCCTAGAAACAAGCTATGTTTATTTCATAAGTTATTCCCAAAATCAGTGAACCCCAAAGTATCCATGTTTTCACTAGACTGTATATTGCTTGCCAAGATTGAGAAGGAGATTTAAAGGAATTGTTTGCCCATGAGAATCTTGATTAGCCCCCATCACTTTCTGAAGGAGTATTGCTATGAAAAGGGACAGAGTCTGACATCATCTTTTGTTTGGAAAATCTTAATGGTGCTGTAGATAACATGAATAACATTGTAGACACTGCAAGTTGTGCTATTATGAATACATAAGCAATAATCAATTTCTTAAAACCCGACAGTGTAAGAAATTTTCAAGACTACAGTACCTATATATTCCATCCTTATATAATGAACATACTTAAGAAATCAAAACGAGTAGACATAGTATTTGACCATTACATAGAGGGGTCTCTGAAAAGGGAAGAAGCAAATAGGCGAGGTTTTGGTCCACGCTATTGTGTAAAAGGTACAGCAAATATACCCAAAAACTGGGTGAATTTTTTACAAAATGAAGATAACAAAAATCATTTGTTCCAATTCTTGGCTTCTAACTTTTTGAGTCTTGAGATACCAGAGGGTAAAATTGTAGTACCGACAAAGAATGATAACGTGGTGAATATTCCCGAAAATCTGAATGTATCTGAACTCAGACCATGTTATCAAAAGGAAGCTGATACCAGAATACTATTACATGCAAAACATGATAGTGAAAGTTGCCAGAAGTGTATAACTATACGTACTGTTGATTTTGATGTAGCAGTTATCGCTCTTTATTAATTTATTTAGCAGCTTAAATCTTTCTAATTTGTGGATTGATTTTGGTATTGGGAAACATCAAAGGCTACTGCCTATCCATGAGTATGCTAATAAACTTGCCAAAAGTGTTTGTGATGGTATTTTATTTTCCCATGCATTTACAGGTTGCAACACTGTATCTGCATTTGCAGGTTGTGGCAAGAAAACAGGTTGGGAAGCATGGCAAGATTTTCAGGAAACATTTATTGAGCTCTCTCAAGCCCACCAGATATTTCAGTCAGCTTCAGCAATTTGTAATTAGATTATACAATAAGAACATTAAAACAGATTCTATTAGCGAGTGTCAAAGAATGATGGTGACCAAACTTAATTGTTCTCTAGAAAATGTGCCACCAAGCGAGGCTACTCTTTTACAGCACAGCAAGAGAGCTATTTTACAAGCGGGTTATGTGTGGTGTCATTGGTGGAATGTGTATCCTGATATACCTGATCCAGCTCAGTGGATGTGATAGAGGGAAGATTCTGGATATGAACGTCCGTGATCACTTTTGCCCGATGCTTCAAAATACTGAAAGAACTTGTTAAGTGTGGATGTAAACATTGTGCACCCATGCTTGTAAATGTAAACAATTGTCTCTTCCATGTACTAGTCTTTGTGTTTGTGATGGACAATGCAATCAAGAGGACATGTTTTTGATGACTGACCAAATTGTAACCTTTAAAAAAACTTTTAACTAAAATAACAATAAACATTAATGACAATATCATTTTGTATCTTCATTCTTTTTCAATAAAAACATGTTTTAATGTTTAGATGTTACAAAATCCATTTTTATATTATAACACAAAATATAGCAAAAATATGCAGGGTGTCATTTAAAATTGTGCATTCGACGTTTGGTACACCCTGTATATGGAGCCCAACTGCCCCTAAAATAGTAACAACATAAACTAGACATTTTTTGATGAACCATGATTTTTGTTTGAAATTTTTATCTTTAGCCATTCAAAAGATAAGGGCAGTAGACAAGTTATGTGAAACACCCTGTATATCTACGATATATCTACATATTATCAAAGTGTACTATGAGTCAATTAAACTGAAAAATGTTTTAAATCCTTGGCTGAAAAACCATTACAATTATGTGCTGGAAGACTAATATTACATTTATGATAATTTACTGGACCTTGCAGCGGCCATTTTGTATTATGACATCACACGCCTAAAATGGGGGAGTCAGATGTTTGGGGTCTATATCAGAAATCAATGTTCATACGACTACCGAACACTGTGCCAAGTGCCATATTAGTATCATATTTTGTACGATTCTGGTGGTTTTCAACTCTAAGCTACCTCACTATATGTCTTGTTAATGCCTACACTCCATTGCACTTGGTTACAAAAGGGAATCATAATGGTTCATTTAGACACTCTTACATTTATATTTCAAAATAAGCGTATGTTGCAGCAGATTGGTGGACACACAGCTTTTGGTTAGCATTCAAGTCATGAAAGACCTGTGTGTAGCTGGAATTAGTTAAAACAGGAATAATCAAGGATTGGTTGCCGGAGTTAATTAAAACAGGAATTATGTAAGATTGGTTTTAGGAGTTTGCTTACTTTATGTGCTTTTTAAGACCAGATAGGTAAGCCTCATAGGAAAAGAGAGATATTGATATGAGAAGCCAGAACTCTCAAGGAGTTGTTTAATAAAATGTGAGAGAAGGGCCTAAGTTCCACATTGGACTCCATGTTTTGAGCCTCAAGTGATGTCTGTGAAGGAACTTCATTGTGGTACTGGGTGCGAGGGAGGATCATGATATGAAGAAAACATTTTATCTGTTGTAAATGCCTCCCTCTTAACCACCCTACATCATGGACTGCTTTCTGCTCCCTGCTTATTTCCTAGTGAGCTGACACTTTATTTGTTTGCCTCTCTGATAGCTCACTTTTCAATGCAAAATACTCTCATATGCCCATGCTGTGGTTAATAAATTAGCTGACCTTCTGAAGGCTGGGCATCCTTAATTGTGCTGACAAAATAGATGTTAGTTAGAAATAGTGATGCTCATTGCCTATTGTATAGGAGAACAAACACATCCTTTTTCATATAGGAAAATCATAAACCACGGACACATGGTTTTCTAAATTAGAACATGTTACAACCAATCAGACAATTCAAGCGCTGAAGTAGTCCCAAAAATGTTCCCAGTCATCACATATTGTGAGTATAATAATACAAATAATGTGTTAACCTGTGTTGATCTCTTATAGCATCTACTCCCCATCATTCCATATACCAATTTTCAAATCCCAGCCTTGCTTGGAAGGGATGGATGTAACTATCCAATAATCTAAATGTCATGATTTGTACAGCAAGACATAGGGGGTCATTCTGCTGTCAGTCGGACCGCAACCAATGGCTCGTTGGTTATGGTCCGACCTCCATCTGCTGCTGCAGTCCGACGGCCTCATTACAATGGGTGCAGTCAGAGGCAGCAGGAAGGAGGGACAGTTATACGCTTTTGAACCGTTGGACGGACAGTAATCTCTATAATAGGAGCGGTACCTGCTCAGACACCACCGTAGGGATTACAATGTCCCTTTCTGTCTGCCTTTTCATGGGGGTTCGCCCGCCATGAAAAAACAGGCGTAAAGTGACTTTGGGGGCCCCTTCCTCCCTGGCCCTCTGCTGTGGGGCCCGGGGTACCCCCCTAAACATCCTGCACCATGTGGCAGGCACCACATGATGCCTGCCACACAGTGCCAGAATGTTTTAAAAGTGTACATTTTCTATTGCGGCTTGTGCTACAGCCTGCAGCACAATCCGCAATGGAAAATATACACTTTGCAACCGCAGTGAAGGCGGTCGCATTGTAATAAGGGCAGTAGGACAGCCGACTTTTTGTCAGGCGGTTCCGCTCCCGCTATGGTGCCGGTCAGATGCTCGTAATGATGCCTATAATTATTTAAGGAAAATGCATGGCTCCCACCTAATTTCTCCAGAATGTCTAGCAGCAGTTTGTCACCAGGTAAATTCCTGGTAGAGTGAGTCTACAATTTCAATACTCTCCAAACCTTAAACCATTCCAGGTCAGTAAAGTATTACACTGATTGAAAGCATTGATTTTTTCCCTCACATATGCAATAAATTCCCTAACTGAATTTGAACAAAGTTTCATGATACACACACTCAAGCTGCCATTCCATAAAGCATATCACACAGACATACACCAGATTCATTATGTTTCAGTGTCATGTATGTACAGTAAACCGCATACTTTTCTTGATGAAGCACCCCATATACACACCAAGTACATCTAAGTGCAACATAAATGTTGTTTAATTAATTGCAAAATAAACTTAATGCAGTATTATTATACAACAATGCTTTATTGACAAACTTCCCTTGACCAGAGGAGTTGGAGCTTGTGCCTAGGAATATAGCCATGTCACTCTAGAGCTCCCTGGCGAATCCACATCCCAGACTTGATGCAGTAGAATAGAAACACTGAAATCAACCTTATTTCTGACTTTGGTGCATACCGGGCTTCTGCGGTCGACCCTTCTCAACCTCCTGCATATGCTGACCGAGGCATATAACCACAAGGCACATACTGCCAATAGAAGATTGTGCTCCAGTTGAACTGCTTATATGAGAAATACTGATCCTTGATGTTGCTGCTACTATAGATGGTGGAGTGGAGAGTGGTGGCCTTGCCAGACATGGCTAAGTGAAAGACAGAGGAGGGATGGTGGAACATCAGAGAGTTGACACGTAAGATCAGGAAGATAGTGGCTGGAGAGCTGATACACAGCAGAACGAGAGTTTGAGAGGTGCCACTGGAGAGCTGTCTTCTAAGACTCTCTTAACCAAGTACAGAGGGAAGACTTGTGGCGATGACCAACAATAGAGGAATCCAATTGAGGAGAAATAATTAACACTGCACAATATGTTAATAGCATAGACTTACAAAGTGGACTGGTGCCCTTCAATTTCAGCTGCCATTTATTTAGAAATGTTGTGTTACTTAAGTGAAGGTGCGAGATACCTATATATCCCCTAAGTGACTGAAGAATGCTTTACTAAAGTATACAAAAAGTGATGGATAGAATGCTTGAATTAATCTCAGCCACTGGTAATTACTCCACTGCATCCCAATCCATTGTTATTTTACACACCATCCTGCCTCAGTTTGGACCAGCTATATGCAAATCAGTCTTGACCCTGCTCCAATGGGAACAGTCCAGCCCAAACAGCCAAACCAGGTCCCCCCTGAACTGGAACACAAGCAAACCAGGTCCAGTTTTGCCCTTGTTATGGGCTCATCATTGTTATGGGCTCATCTTCTAGGTATAGCTGGGTTCCAGTGAAACAGTGTGCACAGGACCCAAGTCTGGACATACCCATCCCACTTAGGATGACATACTAAAGTAAACAAAAAGTGATGGATGGAATTCTTAAAAGAATCTCAGCCACTGGTAATTGCTCGGGCTGTATCCTAAGTCCATTGTTATTTTGCACACCATACCACTGCAGTTTGGATCCATCTATATGCAAATCAGACTTTATACTGCTGCAATGGGGGCAGTCTAACCAGGACTCCTCAGCCTCCAACCAGATCTGTGGAGTCCCCCAAGGCTTATATGATGTGTCTCTATAGTCACAGCCCAAACTGTTCCTGCCAGAAGGCCTCAAGTTGAGGTCTCTATTCCTGCTAGTAGGGTTAAACACATGTATATCAACACCTTCACTTGTTTGATAGTGGTTTTTATCAAGATCATGGAGTGTTCACTGGAGGCAAACTATTACAAAATGTTGGAAATGGTGATTCATAAAAACATGTGAAAGAATGAATGCTTTTAATGTTATTGCATGTCTCTAGACCATTCTGTTTATCTATTTTAGGTATCAACAATGGTGGATCCTTTTCAATCACAGGGACCATTGGTTGTGGTGCACCACAATTTTTATTTTACTCTCTACGTAGAAGTATGCAGATTGACTAGTGATTTTTGGTCTTGATGTAAGACTAGTTTACCCAATATAGGGACAGTAGGGGCTGAAACATGTTGACCCTTCACTCAGAATGACACTTAACTCAGATTAGGGTTGAAGAATTTCCCCTTTATTTTTAATCCTATACCTTGGGGACATCAATAAAGACCGGGTCCACCAAGAAGTAGATTTAGTTATTTTCACTCCTTCATCCTTGCACTTTGCCCTTCACCCACAACACTGCACACATAAGGTGAACCTTCTTAGGAGCTCCTCCCCTGCTGGTGGAATTCTAGCTCGCACCATAAAAATTGCTTCATGGTGTGAGGAGGAACCTATGATGAAGCATGCTCCCTAAGGGTGGATGAGTGTTCTCGTTCTTACAAAAATTGTTGCCTTTTTTGAGCCTGTGAGGCTTTTTCAGTGGCAGCTGCTGTGCATTGGAATTACCATTGGCTATTAGTATGGAGTTGATTACGCTGATATTGGAAAAACCTTCATTAAAATGGCTGTTTGCATTTCTCTAAAAAAAGAATGCAATTTTTATCAGGAAGCCAAATAGCAAATTCTTTCTCTGTGTTACTGCCATCATGAGTACACCTCAAAGGATGGTGATATGACTATGTTAAGAAGAAACCTGACCTTTTATTTGGGACTGTGGCACAAATAGACCAAAGGTCAACAGTTTTCTGTGAATGTTTGCAAAGTTACTGGATGGTGCTTTTGCTGCATGATTTATGAAGATGAGGGTTGCTGCAGGGGCCGGATCATCCAACCCCTGATTAATCTTGAATTGCAGTACATATTCTTTTGCACTGCACAGTGTGACAGATGTTAAAGCAACACTGCCATATTGGCATAGAAAAAAGATAATAATAAACAATTTCCTGCTAAAGCAAATCTCCTGTCCTATTATACTTCAAGTAAAGCAACATTCTAATGAATTATCTTCTCATATTCTGGCAAAGGGACATATAGATTTATAAGAACACTAATTACAAATTGGGAAACAGTGAACAAATAATTTAAACGAGGGTAAGAAAATGTATAGAGGGTAGAATGTGTATAGTATAGAGGGAGCAGGGTTTCTATACCTTAGTCTTCTGGTGCAATCATTAAATAACTCATGCAACTAGTCGTATGGACCTTTGTTTGTCAACAAGGAGAAATAAAGAGCGATCATCTACATCAATGCATAGCAACAACTATTAAACACCTTTAGCACAGTCAATAAAGAGAATTAGTGTAAGTTAAACGGTTTTTATTTTCTATTCTGTTAGTATTTCATCTTTTATTCATATAGCATTAATATTTAGATTGCAGCACTAAAAGGTAATATAATCAATGAATCGATATTTGATTATAAAATAGCTTACAATGTTTGTTAAAATAACAGTTGAAAATGCAATAATACAGCAAGCGTGTTCCATAAAGGAAAATTCCTATTCTAAATTTAAATTGGATTAACGTGAGAAAAACTATCCATTCATTAACCCATACAGAGTACCTGACGAGAGGATCAATGCACAAACATAAAGCCTTTGTAAAATAAGCTGGAAAGTATAATCAGCCCAAAAATCAGCAGACAATTAACACATTCTAAGTAAGCTCGCCTCTCATGAAGGAAGGCATCAGAAATTCAAAAGCAAGTCTCCAGTCAGAGGACACTCTACGACCATGCACTAATTAAACACACACAAAACTCTATTTTGCAACATTACTTTCTTTCGTCTCCTGAGCCCTCCAATAGAATTCAGCAAACTCTTGGGAATAAGCAAAATCCCCATTTTCACATACTGGCACAATAGACTCTCAGACATTAGCCCTTGAAAAGTTACATTGTTAGTTTACTGTGGTCCAAGCTGTTCTTCTCATGACTCATTCTTCCTGTTGTCTTCTCTCATCCTGGTGAGAACTCAGTTGTGTAATTCAAAACAAATGTCTATTCACTAGCTAACAGAAGGCTTCTGGAAAAATACAACAACTGCAACAGAAAGAAAAACATTCTTCTCAAACATCGATTCAATGTGAAAAGCAGGCATTCTCATTATGTTTTCAGTTAACATGACATCGACAGTTAGTCTAACTTAAATCAGCACTTGTATTTCATGTTTAGGCCTATAATATTTAAGTATGTTTACCTTCTTCAAATGTAGCATTCAATATATATTTTACTTCAAAATAAACTTTGCACATTATCAAGGTAAGCATTTTGTCAGCAAATACAATTTGCTCCAATAGTTTCCCTCCCTGATGGTTGAAAACCCATCAGCATTTCTTCTTCACAAATTAATCTTTAGAGTGCACTCTCTTATTCTCTGCTGAGTCATCCTTTTTATTTTTCAGGGTTTCAGTTTTCTTTATAGCCTCTATTCATTCTATCTTCCATTTCTATTTCTCCTCTGATTTGTCTTTTTCTTTCTTTCTTCTTCTTTGTTAAATAGCATCTAAATCCTTTATACAAAGCATATAAGCATCTCAAAGAAATACTAATGATTAGTGCATGTCTCAAATCAATATGACTCTAAATAGGCTTCCTCCCACTGTTGCAAACCAGTTGACAATGACAAAAGCTCATTTGCCAAAACTCCTTAATACCCAAGTGGTTTCTAAAGATTCTACTCAGATTTTAGGTCAGAAATACTATTTTAAAATTCTTCTATCTTTCTACTTTTGTCAGGGATGTAGCAGCAGCAATGTTGAGGTTTCAATATTTTGCAAACTCTGGGGCCGATTGCGATTCAGGCCAGAAATCTCTCCGACCGAGCCGGACCCGGAGAAATTTCCGACCGAATCGGACCCCTGCAGCCCGACCGAATGAGTATGATGCGTCCGTATGCTATCAGACTCGAGTCGGTCGGACTCCCATTGAAGTCAATGGGACCCGGTCGTACAACGCGTACGCGGGCTCCCATTGCCTCAATGGGTGCGAGGCGAACAAGGGCGCCCCCTACAGCGGGTACACGGCGAAGCGACTCGCGCCGTACATGCACAGGTAGGGGGGACCCATGGGTCCCCCCTGTGTGCGACTCGCGCGGCTACGCGTACAGGGGGTCCGACACGGACCCCCAAAGTACGGCTCCGACTGCTCTTTCGAGCCGGGCGGCGCGTGTCGGTCAGACTGCTCCGCGGCGCGCATCGTACTTACCCGGCCGGGGAACGTCTCCATTGCGCGTGCGAAGTCGTGTCCCGAGCGAGTCGGTCGGTGCGGTTCGACCCGGGAACGAGTCGGTCGAAGCAGTTGGGACGCCCGAACGAGTCGGTCGGCGATTTCGCATCGTACTCGCTCGTCCGGACGCGCGTACGAATCGGTCGGGAAATAGGGCTCCGAATCGGATCCGGTTATGCCGAATCCGATTCAGAGCCCTACCGGCCGAGATCGGAATCGGCCCCTCTGTCTGCTTTATTAAATTCTAATAATATAGCTAAAGCTAGTCGATCTTGAAAGGCCATTGATCTAATAGCCACTAATTCTGTGTTAGCAGCCAGCAAGGCACCAAATGTACTAGTAGCTTGTTTACTTACTACTGTTGGAGACTTTCTAGTTTTCTCATCATTTAAAACTATTCCTACTGGTGGTATGTTTGCTCCAAAAATGTCTCCCACTAATTGTGTCCCATCATTAGTACTACGTGCATGTCTATTGGGTGGTGTCACTGTTAAAGCATCTAGGCTATTTACATTATATATTTTAGGAAACAATAAAGATAAATAGCAAACACCACCCCAATCAGCAAGTAACTGAAAGTAAGCATCCTGTCCACACACAAAATAGACTCCATGAAAAACTGCCTCTTCACCTGTTAAATTTGAACAGGTCCTCCCAAAACTTCGAATGTGTGTTCGCCATTATGTCTCCTAATGTCTCTTTCTAAGCTGGTTCCTTCCTTTGTAAACACATCATTTCCCTTTTTGTCATCTATCTAATTTTAATTTTGGATAAACCATGTTCTTATTGTATTCATCTTCTTCTCTTTTCCAAACATTTCTTAAAACATCTTTTACTTTCTTTGCATTACAAACAATTTGAGCTCTAATCTCCTCTAATGTTAAAATGAAATTCTTTTCTAATGTCCTCATCTAACAGGTTAGATTATTCTCATACGCCTTAACATTGTCTATAACTTGGGGAGATCTAAAAGAATTGCTATGCAATTTCCATGTCTTTTGCTTGTGGATGAGGATTCATTCTTTTATGAAGAGGAACGTTTGAAAGAATCATGTCGTAGTTGGAAAAACAGTATTCAAAATGCTTCTCTCTATAAAATAAACTAACTAAGGTACTACATGCAATTACATATGAAAGTGGAATGGGATGATATGTCACTTCTTCTAAAGCTGAAGAAGGGAAGTGTGCACAGACATAGTTCTTAGTGTCTAAAGCTTGAGTGCATTTCTAAACTCATCTAGAATTAACATTAGTAAAAAAATCTTTTCAATAATCTACAAATGAAGCTTTTAATTCTGTCTCATCTATTGTATGCATAGGTGGTGTAGGTGCAGGTGTAGATCTAAGTTTTTCTATCGCTGATGTAAAACTCATTCCAACTAAAACGACTATAATTGCTCATACAACTGCTATTAGTGTGACAATAATTACTATTCTACTTTTAGCTTTGGTAAGGATACACATGTTTATCTACAGCCAGACCTTGAATAGAATATAGCGGCAGGCAGATTCAATATTCTGGGGCCGATTCCGATCTCGGTCGGAGGCGCACCCAATACCATTCGGTCGGGAAAAAAACCATGCGAATGCCTGTTTCCCGACCGATCCGTACAGCAGACCGAACGAGTAAGTACGATGCGCACAACAGCACAGAATCCGGCCGAGTCGTACTCACCCAATCCAGGTCCTGTTCTACGACCGAGGCGAATCCGGAAACGCTGAATCGAGTCGCACGGAAGGGAAAATGCAGCTCCGGCCGAACAAGTACGATGCGCTTTCCGTACGCGCCGAACCCGTCGCTACGCACGGCACGTCAAAGCATCCGGGAGAGGCGCACATAAGCTCCGATTCGCGCCACAACACAATCCACGGCTACGAGACGAACACGCCAGCGACGAGGACGACGCGAGGCGACGAGGACGACGCAAGCAACGAGAAAGACGAACGACACGAACCAACCATGAATCCCTTCGTCCCGATCATACCAATATTCTACATTTACTACCGGAACAGGCACGGACGCGTACGGCGCAGAAGGTAAGTCAGACACCAACCACAAAACACATACAACACGTACCACGACACATCACACACACACAGAGGGATGCAGAATTTACTTACACCAGCAACAGCAGCACCATAGGGGCGGGATGCCGATCACCAATGCCACATATGCACACAGGGGCCTGAATGCGCACCACCACCCCTACCCAGGGGGGGCCGGATGCCAACCACCACTACCACCCTTACCCAGGAGGGGCTGGATGCCTACCACTACTACCACCCTCACCCAGGGGGGCTGGATGCCTACCACTACTACCACCCTTAGCCAGGGGGGTGCCAGATGCCTACCACCACTACCACCCTTACCCAGGGGGGGCTGGATGCCTACCACTACTACCACCCTCACCCAGGGGGGGCTGGATGCCAACCACTACTACCACCCTTAGCCAGGGGGGTGCCAGAGGCCTACCACTACTACCACCCTAAGCCAGGGGGGCTGGATGCCAACCACCACTACCACCCTTAGCCAGGGTGGCGCCAGATGCCCACCACCACTACCACCCTTAGCCATAGGGGTGCCAGATGCCTACCACTACTACCACCCTTAGCCAGGGGGGTGCCAGATGCCTACCACTACTACCACCTTAAGCCAGGGGGCTGGATGCCAACCACCACTACCACCCTTAGCCAGGGGGTGCCAGATGCCCACCACCACTACCACCCTTAGCCATGGGGGTGCCAGATGCCTACCACTACTACCACCCTTAGCCAGGGGGGCTGGATGCCTACCACTACTACCACCCTCACCCAGGGGGCTGGATGCCTACCACTACTACCACCCTTAGCCAGGGGGTGCCAGATGCCTACCACTACTACCACCCTAAGCCAGGGGGGCTGGATGCCAACCACCACTACCACCCTTAGCCAGGGGGGTGCCAGATGCCTACCACTACTACCACCCTTAGCCAGGGTGGGCTGGATGCCTACCACTACTACCACCCTCACCCAGGGGGGCTGGATGCCTACCACTACTACCACCCTTAGCCAGGGGGGTGCCAGATGCCTACCACCACTACCACCCTTACCCAGGGGGGGCTGGATGCCTACCACTACTACCACCCTCACCCAGGGGGGGCTGGATGCCTACCACTACTACCACCCTTAGCCAGGGGGGTGCCAGATGCCTACCACTACTACCACCCTAAGCCAGGGGGGCTGGATGCCAACCACCACTACCACCCTTAGCCAGGGTGGTGCCAGATGCCCACCACCACTACCACCCCTAGCCATGGGGGTGCCAGATGCCTACCACTACTACCACCCTCACCCAGGGGGGGCTGGATGCCTACCACTACTACCACCCTTACCCAGGGGGGGCTGGATGCCTACCACTACTACCACCCTTACCCAGGGGGGCAGGATGCCTGTCACTACTACCACCTCTACCCATGGGGGCTGGATGCCTACCACCAACACCACCCCCACTCATAGGATGGACAATGCATGACACAACCAGCACACCACAACCTAGGGAATGCAAGAAAAAGACATCCCCCAACACCATGACAAGCGTGTGTAGACTGTGTCAAATGCCTACAACACAGAACATGACTTTGAACATACAATGTGACCCCCTAGCACATGTGCCACACATATATGTGTGTGGCCCCCACAATGCAAGCAGGCCATGACCATTGTGGCAATCGGATCCAAACCCCCATCATCACAGTGACCAAAAGGTAAATGTGAGGTCCATAGCTGAAGCACATTTTGAACAGTGTGGCAATGGGATCCAAACCCCCATCATCACAGTGACCAAAATGTAAGTGTGGGGTCCATAGCTGAAGCACATTTTGAACAGTGTGGCAATGGGGTCCAAACCCCCATCATCACAGTGACCAAAATGTAAGTGTGGGGTCCATAGCTGAAGCACATTTTGAACATTGTGGCAATGGGGTCTAACGCCCCATCATCACAGTGACCAAAAGGTAAGTGTGGGGTCCATAGCTGAAGCACATTTTGAACATTGTGGCAATGGGGTCCAAACCCCCATCATCACAGTGACCAAAAGGTAAGTGTTGACAAAGAAAGAGCTGCAACTGCCAAACTGCATGGATGATTCCTGGTCACAGAACAAAAAACACATCAGTGGCAAAGTAGTGCATGTGTCCCATTGCAACATAAATTGGGGGAGCCAAATACTGCAGTGCAAATAAGACATACCTTTGGCCATGTGCAGACAAACAACACCCATGGGGGCTGACACTGTCAACATTCATCAATGACACAATGACAGAAGTGACCATCAGAATGCAGACCCACATATTTGCACCAATGGGCACACAAATGCAGATACCCTGTGGAGACTGTAGATGTGATGTGAACAGATACCATACCATGGCAGCAATGGGACACACAAACCATGATCATTGTGCTGACCGATGACCTAGGAGTCCCAGGGACAGCAGGGGAAAGCCACCAAACTACATACAGCCAATGGCACACCCAAGATATGCCAATGCAGTGGTGCAGATGCACAAACACAAACAGGCAGACCCACACTGCACATCATACACAACAGGTGAGGGGGGTGCCAGTGTCCCCAGGCAACCACACAACACATGAGGAGACCTGAATACCAATCATACAGATGTGCATACAGTGCCACACAAAGGTAACTCATGGATCCAAATCCCTATGTGGGCAATCAGGCATTGTCAGATGAGAGGGAGCACAAATCACACATGTCACACAGGCACGTAGGAACAGCAACTGACACAGCAAGACACAGACACACCACAGCACTACCCCCAGGGCCCCCACAATGTGGTGACCCTGGGCTGCATTACAATCCCACTGTGATGACAAAGCTAAATGTCGTTCACACTGTGAACCACAGTCATGTGTCCTGAGCAACAAACTACCATCACACCTACACAAGCACAAATCAATCAGCATGGCCAGTAAGCCAAGGCCAACATGGAGGCAGGGGCCTAGCCGTGCAACAACTCTCATCTGCACACACTCAACACCACACCCCTCGACCTCCAACAATATGCAGCAGTGAAGCACACATGCACTGGTGACATTGCACATGCACCCATGACTATTCCAGGGTGGTGGGTGGGAACCAAGGTGCAGAAACACATCACACATGGCCACTCAACAAGATTCCTGAATGTCTGACACACTGCACACTACGCTGTACATGGACATGACGGCAATACCACACCAACCAATGGGATCCCAGCCACAGTCACACACCAATGAAGAAGCCAAGGTCACCCACAAAGAACACACATAGACAACAACCAACATTGCAGCCCGGACCCTGAGGAGTGCCAGCAGTCACACACACAACGTGTCACAATCACTGAAAGATAACACAAACTGGAAATCACATGACAGGGGCAAACAACAAGTGCCAAGGGGAAACCTGGCTGTGACCCATCTGCGTCTGCACACAAACTCAGCCCTGACAGCAAACACACCTATGGGTGACACCCTGATGACCAGTAATGTGCCATGCACCCACATCACAGAGAACCCAGGGAGAAGACTTTGGGGGAACATAGGTCAACTCAGCAAGCATCACAAACAGGTACAACACTAGGGATCACAGCATGCACAGCTAAACGGAAGTGAACACACAGGCATGCACATACAACACACACCTTGGGCGCAGGCAATGTCACAGGAGTACACACTGCCATGAGAGGACTCCACTCCTGTGTGAGGAAAGCTGTGCCTTATGTTGCCTCAGTAGGGCCCCATCATGTCAGCTGAGCACTTGGTCACACAATCAACAATTAGCACCAAATGAGGGCTCCCGTCACATCAGCCTGGTCATGGAAATGCCAACGTAATCATCAGCACAGATCCAACACACTTGTATAGCAATGTTGCACTGACAACACAGATGAGTCCTTCACCATTGATGCCCAAACCTGCATGTCCAGTGGAGATGGCCACACGGTCAGGGAAGTAGACGAATTGAACAATGGCAGGCACAACAGATGTGCAGGGGTGGAAGCCACAGATGTGAAATAGCTAATCTAAGTAGGAAATCCCATTGCCAAATACTGAACACATGACACCCTCAGATGCTGCTATGGATGACATGGATACACCACAGGATAGGACACATTCCCCCTGGACCACATGGGTTCCTGCACAGTAACACTTCATTATCATGAGACCAAATATCACCATCACTGCAGCAAGGGCATGGTTAGCATCATCAACAACATGTACATCAGAAGCATAAGCACTAGAGAACAGAAAGTTGCTTTATTCAGCATATGTGTGTAATGAAAACAAAGTCCAGAAAAAACACAAAGGCCAATGGCCAGTCCAATGTCAAAGTCCAAACAGGGTGACAGTGGCAGATGTCACCCTACGCATGCCTGCACAAAACCAGGGACAATCCACTAGGAGGGGCAACCGGGGGGCAGGCCAGGCACCGCAGGGACAGGATCAGGGCTCACCAGGAGGAAGCAGGGAAGGGGTGGTGGGTGCTGGAGAGCCACTGACAACTGCAGTGGAGGTGTCTGACATGATGTGTGCCGGCACAACTGGGGGCATGACTCAGATGTTGTGGGTGCCGGCACGACTGCAGTGGACCCTGCAAATGGAGTGGACAGGTCCGCCACTGCAGTGCCCAAGTCAGACAGGGTGGTAGTGGACTCCACTGCAGTGCCTACCACCAGGGGAGGAGAATGGGGAACAGGCAAGGTGGGCTGGACAGAGGGGAGGACACCCTCACCACATCAGTGGCACAGACAAGCGCAGCGGAGGGTGTGGTGCCGGGAGAGCAAGTGGCAGGGGAGAAGGCCGGATCCTCTTGGGGATGGTATATCTGTGGGTGGGGGAACCTGGGGCAGGGTGTGGTGGGGGCACCTGTGGAGTGGGGGCCTGAGGGATGGAGGAAGGAGACCTGGTGCCTGAGCTGCAGGGCGGCGGCGGGGTCTTGCTCTTACGACTCCGGGGGACTTGTGGGTGGGGGCCTCAGTCTGTCTGTGCCTGGGGGAGGGTGTCCGGGGGCGAGGGGCACTCTGCTCCGTGTGGGTGGGCTTCCTCTTCCCCTGAATGCTGTATCAGCTGGATCGGAGGGAAGAGGCCGAGGTCACTGAGGAAGAGGCGCTGGGTCTTTGGGGTTGCAGGTGAGGCAAGGGAGGGTGTTTTGGAGGGAGAGGCAACTGAGGACTGCGCAGTGCTCGTGGATGCGTGTGTGTGTTCCAGGGCCCCATCCCCTGTGAGTCTGGTTTCAGTCCCCTGACTGTGCATGCGTGTGCATTTTGTTTGTGGCGTGTGTGTCTGTGTGCTAGATGTGTGTGTGCTGGTGTGTGCCTGTGCCGGTGTGTGTGTGCTTGGGACGGGTAAGGTGCTGGGGAGTGTGGATGGAGCAGAGGCAGGAGGGGTGAGGGACTGTCTGAGGAGGGACACTGCTGCCATCAGGGAGGAGTCCATGGACCTATTGCCCCTCTGTAGGTCAGACATGCCCGATGAGATGCCCTCCATGAACGACACCAGCTGAGTCAACAGAGCGGTGTGCGCATGGAGGACACTCAGCATGGCTGTCTGCCCTACATGGAGCTGGCGAAGGAGGTACACAGACTCCTCACTCAGGGCAGCAGGGGACACAGGGGCAGGGGTGCGGTGCCTGGCCCAAAGGAGACACGCTCCCGAACATGGGAGCCTCCACGGACCTGGGGAATGGGAGCCGATGGGAGGGCGGTGGTGGTGCTGGTGGTGGCGGGGACAGCAACACTAGCTGGGGTGTGGTGGCTGCTGACACCCGCCTCCATAAGGGAGTCATCCTCCGAGTTGCTCTGGTCCTCAGCTGAGGTGGATGGTGCTGAGGACTCCTCAGTGTGGCTCCCCTCGCTCTCCGTGCCACTGGGTCCCTCCGACCACTCCTCGGCTGCTGACCCAGTCTGGCTCTCCGGCTCCTCCTGGTCCGTGGAGCTGTCCCCTTCCGTGGCCGTGGATGTATCTGCAAACAATGGGGAAACAGACAGACATCAGTCACCTGCACCAAACGCACACACCACTGTGAGCACAGCACATTACAGAGCAAGCCCTGGCATCATTAGTTGTACATTGCTAAAGGTGCCCTAACTGAACAGGAGAAGCCAATTGTCAGTCTGATGCCAACCATGGCACTCACATCCCACATGGCCTTGCACCCATCTGTCTGGTGTCTGTTGGATAGCAACACCCCAGTGTGGACACATGCACCAACTACACAGTAGTTGGACAGTGCAGAGGACACGGTGTAGCATGTGGACATGCACACATCACAACTCTTGCCACTGAGTCAGTACAGGTTTCCGGATGAAAGGGACGCCCAGAGTCAAATAGGATATGCATGTGATGCATACCAGCGACAGACACCATGATGCACCCATGTCCTGATAGCCATCGCCACAATGGTGTGCATGTAGCACATTTCACTCCCCTGCAGGATCACCAATAAGTAGACACATGCCATGGCGGAGGCATGACTGCTAAGGCATACATCACTGTCTCAGTGATGTATGACTTGGCAGCCAGACAACAACACTCTGCACTGTGTCACAATAGTAGGTCATGGGGAATGCAAGTCCTGGAGCTGCACAAGTGCACATGTACATCCCCACACAACACATCATCTTAACCCTCATCTGTCCAGGTCATACCGATTGGACATATGGGAGACCTGTGACACTACCCTCTGAACCTGAGCCCCTCACAATCTGCTGTGAATGGGGAACAGCTGCCTGAAATACACATTCGCATACCCCAGTCTGCACGGGCAGCTGATCAAACACCTATGTGACACACAAGTATCGTCTCCTATGGTCACATCTCCAGTGGCATGCTGAGCCCCTACCGAGAAACACCCCAGCAGTCCTGGCAACAAATCCACAGCACACTGACACAGAGGCAGACACCTGAGGGGTCAAATCACTGCGCACAATGTGTCAGCTGATACACGGGAGTGGGAGTACAGAGTGCATTGCATGGCCTGGAGTAGGCATGACTGTCCTGCCCCACATGAATGAGGGATGAGCCCTGGACAGTGGATAGCTGGCTATGTATGTGTGACACACGTAATCTGCACACTCCTGGGGCCCAAACATTGTTCCCACCCGCTGCATGGGTGTGTGCCACATACCCCAGGCACATGTGGTGGCTCAGCTCAGCAAGTGGACCGCATATCAAAGCAACACGCAGATTACATGTCCGAACACAGGCGTTGTGTGAACAATGGACCCACCCATGATGCCCACAACAGAGTTAGGGAAACAGATGCTGTCCCCCACCTTTAGTGAAGCAAACTGCAAGGACACAGTCCCAAGTGACACAATTCCCTGAATGTAAGGGCCACACCTGGGTATCAGATGAGGAGTGGGCAGTGCACAATAGAGGGACATGGCTCCTGGACAACATGACTGCTGTACTGTGGCAGTTGAACCAGGCCAGAGGAGGGCACATAGCATGTAATACAGAGTTCACAGTGCAGTCTTTGACTCACCCCCTCCTTGCTGCTGTCTGGCCTTCAGCTGCCCATCCAGGTCTGGAAACACCACCGCCAGGATCTGGAGCATGTGGGGGGTCAGGGTCCGTGTTCCGCCCCTCCTGCGAGGAGGCGACAGCTTCAGCTGGACCTGAGCAATCCTCCGGGTCCAGCCCCGAAGGTCCTGCCACCTCTTCTGGCAGTTGCGGATCCGGCGCTTGTAGACCCCCACGGACCGGACAGCCCGGACGATGTCCTTCCAGATCTCCTGCTTCCGATGGGCATTAACCTGTCAGGATGACAAAGTGAAAAGGCCATTACTACACATGCAACATATCCGTGCATGACACAGTTGTATATACATGTCTCATTCACAGGGGCACATGATGTACACTAGCAGTGCAACGCTGCCCATGGACAGTTTGCCAGACGTCACTACATGGTATCATTGCATGGGAAGTAAAACCTTGTTCAAATGCACTGTCACTGCACCATACCTGTCCAGTGCATGTCACTACACACTATGGGGGTGACAACTACTCAGTGAGCCTGCTAGCCAGTGGCGTGCAGACTTTCAGCCTTGCTAGTCAGACAAAATGCACATTCAGAAAGGCTGTGCACAGAACACTCACCTGCTCCCCTGGTGTCCCATACAGCTTGCTGTACTGTGGAAGTGAGGCTGTCCAGCAGGGCCTGGTTCTCCTCAAGGCTGAAGGCTGGGGCTCTCTCCACAGTACGTGCCATTGCAGGGTCCAGAGGGGCAGAGACAGCAGGAGTGCAGTGGCAGATGTCGTCCTGGAGCATGTAGTGCAGGCAAGTGAGCTCTCAGGGGAACAGCCAGCAATATATATGTGCTGGAGAGGCAGATACTGTCCCTTGTGTCCAAAGTGATAGGTCCACGTCGTTTGCATCTTCTGAATCCTGCCAATCCATGGAATAGCAGCACCAATACACGCCCACAGCATCCTTCAAATCTTCAACTTCATGACATACATGATTTTGCAACATTGTTGTGGGTGACCAACTGAATTTCCAGCAACCGACTCGTTCGAATTTCGAACACGCGTCCGTTGCCAGGCTAAGCCATTGTTAATGGGAGCGCACCGATCGGTCCATTGCGGTACAACGCGTACAGGGGTACAACGCGTACCCGCACACATTGAATGCAATGGGCCGGCCGGGGCACCGATCGGTCCATTGCTGATCAACGCGTACAGGGGTACAACGCGTACCCGACACATTGAATGCAATGGGCCGGCCGGGGGCACCGATCGGTCCATTGCTGATCAACGCGTACAGGGGTACAACGCGTACCCGCACACATTGAATGCAATGGGCCGGCCGGGGCACCGATCGGTCCATTGCTGATCAACGCGTACAGGGGTACAACGCGTACCTGCACACATTGAATGCAATGGGCCGGCCGGGGGCACCGATCGGTCCATTGCTGATCAACGCGTACAGGGGTACAACGCGTACCCGCACACATTGAATGCAATGGGCCGGCCGGAGGCACCGATCGGTCCATTGCTGATCAACGCGTACAGGGGTACAACGCGTACCCGCACACATTGAATGCAATGGGCCGGCCGGGGGCACCGATCGGTCCATTGCGGTACAACGCGTACAGGGGTACAACGCGTACCCGCACACATTGAATGCAATGGGCCGGCCGGGGCACCGATCGGTCCATTGCTGATCAACGCGTACAGGGGTACAACGCGTACCCGCACACATTGAATGCAATGGGCCGGCCGGGGCACCGATCGGTCCATTGCTGATCAACGCGTACAGGGGTACAACGCGTACCCGCACACATTGAATGCAATGGGCCGGCCGGGGGCACCGATCGGTCCATTGCGGTATCAACGCGTACAGGGGTACAACGCGTACCCGCACACATTGAATGCAATGGGCCGGCCGGGGGCACCGATCGGTCCATTGCTGTTCAACGCATCCCTGTACAAGTGACTGGCATATGTCACCATGCCTGTCTCAGATGGACATATGCCAGCCACAGATAGCTCCCAGGGAGTGAGGGGCACACCTACAACACGACAGCCTGTCCAAACTGTATGATGAGGCATGTAAGGCTGCATTTCCTATTGTGTGTATGTTGGTGTACATGTTGTCCTGTGGGTGTCACCTGGGGGCAGCCACCCCCAGGCTGTGCACGTGTTCATGGGGACAGGATCCTGGGTGTTACGTGTACATGACCACTGTGATGTGCAACTGTTCATATCTGTGCATGTGCCATGGTCACATTTCACAGTGGTGTATGTGTATGTCATGTCACATACCCCGTGAGTCCCATGTGGGATGGTATGTTTGAGCCAGGGTGTCCCAGTGGCACAATAGTGATGGTCCTCCACAGTCTGTGTGCATGTAGTGTTTACAATGTCTCTGATTTCATGTGCACAATGGGAGACAGTCTCCACATCCACGTTGTGTGTGCATGGACTTTGATGTTGTGCGTGTGTGTGTCACAGACGTCCATGTCTGTCCTGCAGTGGCAAGTGGGACCACTACCTGTGGGGGTCATAGTTGTTTTGCTGTGGTGTATACATGATACTCCATGTAATGCCAGTGTCCATGTGGCAATACAGGGTCCCTGGGAATGTACCTGTCGTTGAGCTGTGATGCCTGGGGCACATCTGTCCTCACATGTCACTGTGGGGAGTGATTGTGACACGGCAGCAGGAGATGGGAACTGTGACACGGCCTCATGATATCCAATGGGCCAACCTGGGACTTATTGATGCCACTTGTTGAACCATGATGACAGATGTTGGCCATGTATGTACCATACATGTCCTTACGGAACTGCACACTTCATGTAGTTGTGCCTCAAAATGATGTATGTTGGGATATTGAGTGTGTTCAATGCCGCATATGTGGGCTGACTGACAATCTTGCTTTCTTCTCCTCTGCACTGCAGGGCTCCTGCTGTCCATCGACCATTCCCAGACCTGGCAACGATGGTGGAACGGGACAGCATCCGACGGTACCGCTTCACCAGGCAGCTTATTGAGGATTTGGCAGTGCAGTTGGCCCCACATTTGCAGCCTGGCCGGCCGTATCCTACAGCGCTGACCCCCAAGGTGAAGGTGATGGCAGACCTACACTTCTTTGCCACCGGTACCTTCCAACATACTGTGGCGACTGCTTGTGGGATGTCACAGACCATGTTGAGCCGTGTGCTCCGCGATGTTTTGGTGGCAATGTTGCTATTCCTGAACCGGTACATCTATTTCCCTAGACTGCGACGACTCACTGACGTGAAGAGTGACTTCTATGCCCTGGGGAGGATGCCGCATGTCATTGGCTCCATTGATGGGACACATGTGGCTTTGGTACCACCACAGGCCCAGGAGCAGGCCAACCGTAACCGCAAGCACTACCACTCGGTCAATGCACTGGTGGTGTGTCTTGCAGATATGACCATCACACACGTGTGTGCCCGTTTCCCTGGTTCAGCACACGATGCCTTTGTGATGAGGAGTAGTCGCATCCCCAGGATGATGGCACAGATGCAGAACCAGCGTGCCTGGCTTGTCGGTGTGTACTGACTTTGTGCCATTGTGTGTGATCTGATCTGTAGTATTCCGCCCACTTTTCCAAGTCAGCTAATGTGCACTTGTCTGTCCGTAGGTGACTCGGGATACCCCAACATGCCATGGTTGCTGACACCCCTCAGGAACCCTGTGACACCAGCCAAGATGCGCTACAATGAGGCACATGGTCGGACCAGGAGAGTGATTGAGCGGACATTTGGTCTCCTGAAGAGCCGCTTCCGCTGCCTGGACAAGACCGGAGGGTCCCTCCCATATGCCCCTGCGAAAGTGTGCAAGATTATCATCGTCTGCTGCATGCTCCACAACCTGGCAGTGCGGAAGGAGTTGCCTCTCATCCAGGATGACAATGACCAACATCCGCCACCTGTGGAGGATCCTGGCCTGGACCACGATGCCAGTGATGATGATGATGATGAGGGTGATGTCCGCACACAGCTCATCACCAACTTCTTTAGCTGAATGTGAGTATCCTGAGGTGTCATGTCAATGATGTGAGTTGGCATGATATGTGTAGGTGGTGCTCTGGTGCTGTTGGAGTGTGTCCATGGGCTACTTGACTGGATGTGTGTAGCGATGTGTGCTTACAGGTGGTCTGTACTCCCCAACAGTGTTGACATGCTAACTTGGTTCTGGGTGGGTATCTTGTAACATGTATTGTGCATGAGTTTTGCTGTTCTGTCCTGTTCTCCATTGCTTTTGACTGTGTGTCATTTCTGTCCTTCACAGGGTACTTTCAGATTCGTTTGGTCAACTGTGTCCACCGACGACGTGATTGTACTTCCAGGGTGGTAGCTGTTGTGTCCCTACATGTGATGGGCGCCACACCCATGGACTTCCTTCCTTCTACAGTTGTTGACTGTGTGCCCGCTGCCAGGTGGGATTACCTTGCATCTGTAGTGGTTACGACATGTTGCAACTGTGTAATAAACCTGTGCTTCACTTTGTGATGTGCGTTGTCTGTGGTCACACATTTGACTGCCATTTGCTTACTGCACCTGTGGGCTACTTGACTACAACAGGGAATGGGTGTGGTGTCTGTGCATTGCACCGTCTTCCCTGGCAACATCAGTGTAGGCAATGAGTCAGATGGCCTAGGTGTGTATGTGTTGTGTAGCCCTGGTGGTGCGTCTCCTTCATATGTGTCACGTTGCCTTTCCTCACATGCCTGTGTTGTACTTGCTGTTGCAGTTCACATACACAGTGTAATTTTGCAGTTCATCATCCCCATAACAGCACCCACGTTGGAATCACAACAGAGGCAAGTATGGTGTATTAGTGTGTTTATTGTGATACATTTGTGTGAATAGTGCATAGGATGGGTAGTGCTGTACATATATCTTGCAATCAGAAGTTCCTAGGTGAATTGAAAGTCCTGGTAGACAAAATCCCCAGTATCGGGGCCACAGTTGTCTGAGACATTGGTCCAACTTGTACTCCCCATGCAATGTGTGGGAGTAGTGTTGCCGTCAACAGGGTGAACAGTCTGTGCACAAAGGTGAACATCCAGAACAGGTTCAGGCTTCCTGGGAGTTGCGCTTGGCCATCGGCCTCTCACTTGCCCCTCCTCGGACGACCCCTCTTCTTTGGGGGGCCCTCAAGTACAGGCTGCTGCGGTGCAGGGGACTCTCCGCCAGAGTCATCCTCCCTCCCTGTGGCAGTTGCAGTTTGTTCAGCACCAGATGTTGTTGGCACACAGGGAGGTGTGGACTGGTTGTTGTTCATCTGGCGGAGGCATTGTAAAATGTCCCTGTGCACCGCCGTCATCTCATGCAGTGCGTCCCACTTGGACTCCATGCGGGACATGTGTGAGTCCACGCGGGACATGTGTGAGTCCACGCGGGACATGTGTGAGTCCAAGCGGGCATGATGGGCAGCCTGCTGCTGTTTCATGTCTCTGAGGAGCCCCACTACCTGGCTGAGATCTCCGGTGCTGGACTGGTACGCATCAGCTATGCGTACCAGTTGTGGGTCATCATGCACACCAGCAACCTCTGCAAGCAGCGACCTCTGTCTCCCACCCCTCCCACCACCCCTTCCGACATGTGCAGTGCGTGCAGTGGCACGCACAGATGACCCTGTTCCACCTTGGGGGTTGGTGGTTGTGGTGGTGTCCATGGCCCCACGTTGGTCCAGGGTCCCTGTGCTGGTGTTGCTCCTTGTTCTGTCCATGTCGGCAGGGATGGTATTTGTGGTGACAGTCGTTGGAGGGGTGGGTGCAGGGGGTGCAGCTGGTGGTCCTGCTGGTGCTGCAGCTGGTGGTCCTGCTGGTGCTGCATGTAGACTTGCACCGGATGTGCCAGGTTGGTCTTCTTCGTCCGAGGAGGGCAGAGGCTGTACGACACCAGTGAGCTCCGCATCCTCTTGAGCCTGGGACTGGGACTCCTCAGCGTCTGCTGCTGTGTCCCCATCATCACCTGTTTTTGGGAGACACACACAATATATGTTATGTTTCTGCAGGCATCAATGGTTGACACACCTGACAGTTGTGACTGTGCCTCTGGGTGCGGGCCTGTACATTGCATTGTCCTAAGTCATCACAGTCAGGGGTTGATATTGGTGTGGCACATTGTCCTGCATTATTTGGGCATTTCTATGTATTTGTTGGGGTGTGAACATGGTCTGCATTGGTTGTATTTGGTTGACAGCCGGCCCTCCTTCCCACCCAGCCAGTCAGTTATCCCACCATGGACTGTGCTTGCATTGCAGGGAGTGGAAGTTGTCTCTCAGGATGTCAGTCAGTGGTGTCCTGCTGTTTGTTGGTGCACAGTTCCCAGCAGGGCCTTGTGCTCCCCACAGCAGTAGCCAGTGTCAGCCATCTTGTGAGTTCTTCTCCACTCCCTGTGATGTGAGCATGGTTCAGGGTGGTGTTGATGGGACAGTTGTGGGGGTGAGCTATGTCTGTGACTGTGACTCCCATCATGCTATTGCCTCCACCCCACTTCCCAGCATTCCCATACTTACTTGCTTTTGTGGGGAGTTCAGTGTGTGTGGGTGTGAGGGCAATGGCAAGATGGCTGACAGTGGTGTCCTGCTGTTGGTTGGTGTGCAGTTCCCAGCATGCCCTTGTGCTCCCCACAGCAGTAGCCAGTGTCAGCCATCTTGTGTGTCCTTATCCACTCCCTGTGATGTGAGCATGGTTCAGGGTGGTGTTGATGGGCCAGTTGTGAGGCTGAGCAATATCTGTGACTACTACTCCCATCATGCTATTGCCTCCACCCCCTTCCCAGCATGCCCATGCTTCCTTCCTTTTGACTCTGCTTCCCTGTGGGGTGGGCTGGCTGTGCTGACAGGATGGCTGGGAGTGTTGTCCTGGCAGTTGTTTGGCTAAAAGTCCCAAGAGTGTCCCTGTGCTTCACACAACATAACCCAGGGTGGTGGTTCTTTGTGGGATCTTGAGTTAGGATGGGAGGCATTGCATTCTCCCAGGTGGGTTCTGTGGAGTTTGGGTTGAGGGGGGGGTGAGGAGAGGTGCTTGTGACTATGGTCAGTGCTGCAAGTCCTCCTTCCCACCCAGCCAGCCAGATATCCCACCATGGAACGTGCTTCCATTGCAGGGAGTGGAAGTTGTCTCTCAGGATGTCAGTCAGTGGTTTCCTGCTGTTTGTTGGTGCACAGTTCCCAGCAGGGCCTTGTGCTCCCCACAGCAGTAGCCAGTGTCAGCCATCTTGTGAGTCCTTCTCCACTACCTGTGATGTGAGCATGGTTCAGGGTGGTGTTGATGGGACAGTTGTGGGGGTGAGCTATGTCTGTGACTGTGACTCCCATCATGCTATTGCCTCCACCCCACTTCCCAGCATTCCCATACTTACTTGCTTTTGTGGGGAGTTCAGTGTGTGTGGGTGTGAGGGCAATGGCAAGATGGCTGACAGTGGTGTCCTGCTGTTGGTTGGTGTGCAGTTCCCAGCATGCCCTTGTGCTCCCCACAGCAGTAGCCAGTGTCAGCCATCTTGTGTGTCCTTATCCACTCCCTGTGATGTGAGCATGGTTCAGGGTGGTGTTGATGGGCCAGTTGTGAGGCTGAGCAATATCTGTGACTACTACTCCCATCATGCTATTGCCTCCACCCCCTTCCCAGCATGCCCATGCTTCCTTCCTTTTGACTCTGCTTCCCTGTGGGGTGGGCTGGCTGTGCTGACAGGATGGCTGGGAGTGTTGTCCTGGCAGTTGTTTGGCTAAAAGTCCCAAGAGTGTCCCTGTGCTTCACACAACATAACCCAGGGTGGTGGTTCTTTGTGGGATCTTGAGTTAGGATGGGAGGCATTGCATTCTACCAGGTGGGTTCTGTGGAGTTTGTGTTGAGGGTGTGTGTGAGGGGAGGTGCTTGTGACTATGGTCAGTGCTGCAAGTCCTCCTTCCCACCCAGCCAGCCAGATATCCCACCATGGAACGTGCTTCCATTGCAGGGAGTGGAAGTTGTCTCTCAGGATGTCAGTCAGTGGTGTCCTGCTGTTTGTTGGTGCACAGTTCCCAGCAGGGCCTTGTGCTCCCCACAGCAGTAGAAAGTGTCAGCCATCTTGTGAGTCCTTCTCCACTCCCTGTGATGTGAGCATGGTTCAGGGTGGTGTTGATGGGACAGTTGTGGGGGTGAGCTATGTCTGTGACTGTGACTCCCATCATGCTATTGCCTCCACCCCACTTCCCAGCATTCCCATACTTACTTGCTTTTGTGGGGAGTTCAGTGTGTGTGGGTGTGAGAGCAATGGCAAGATGGCTGACAGTGGTGTCCTGCTGTTGGTTGGTGTGCAGTTCCCAGCATGCCCTTGTGCTCCCCACGACACAGCAACAGTGTCAGACATCTTTGATGGGCCTTTCCACTCTCTGTGGGATGTGCATGCGTGAGTGTGAGCTTGCTGGGCCATGTGGTGGGGGATGTAGAGCTGTGACTACGACTCCCATCATGCTATTGCCTCCACCCCCCTTCCCAGCATGCCCATCCTTCCTTCCTTTTGACTCTGCTTCCCTGTGGGGTGGGCTGCCTGTGCTGACAGGATGGCTGGGAGTGTTGTCCTGGCAGTTGTTTGGCTGAACGTCCCAAGAGTGTCCCTGTGCTTCACACGACATAACCCAGGGTGGAGGTTCTTTGTGGGATCTTGAGTTAGGATGTGTGGCATTGCATTCTCCCAGGTGGGTTATGTGGAGTATGTGTTGAGGGTGTGTGTGAGGGGAGGTGCTTGTGACTATGGTCAGTGGTGCGAGTCCTCCTTCCCACCCAGCCAGCCAGATATCCCACCATGGAACGTGCTTCCATTGCAGGGAGTGGAAGTTGTCTCTCAGGATGTCAGTCAGTGGTGTCCTGCTGTTTGTTGGTGCACAGTTGCCAGCAGGGCCTTGTGCTCCCGACAGCAGTAGCCAGTGTCAGCCATCTTGTGAGTCCTTCTCCACTCCCTGTGATGTGCGCATGGTTCATGTTGGTGTTGATGGGACAGTTGTGGGGGGGGCAATATGTGTGACTACGACTCCCATGATGCTATTGGCTACACTGACTTGGCCAGCATATACAGAATTCCTTTCTTTCAGTGGTCTTCACTGTGTGTTGGTGTTGTAGTGGTGGCTACATGTCTGGATGTGTTTGTTAGTTCTATTTGTACCACTGCCTAGCTGTAGTTGTAGTTGTGTTTGTACATGTGATGGCACGGTTAAATGTAACTTTGAGATGGCATGTGTTGTGTTTATCTGACTGACATACACATTTTGGGATGATTCTGTTCTGGTTGCTGTGTAATTGCTATGAGTGCAGGTTTGACTCTCCCCTTGACAGTGATGTGTGTGTGTATTGTGGCAGAATATTGTGTACATTTGTTGTGTACTCACCAGGCTCTGGGATGTTCTCTAGTCCATAGACGCTCACTGGCGGAAGGATGGCCCGCACCTTCTCCTCCCAGGGCCTGAGGTATACTGGCTTGGCAGGAGGGCCACTGCCGGTGTATTGGCTCAGGAGGTAGTCTTTCTTGAGCAGCTCCCGGACCCTCCTGCGCACGTCATACCACCTGTTCTGGATGTCGGTCTTTGTGCGCAGACATGGTGATTGTGCGTTCACCCTGTTGATGATCCTCTCCCACATCTTGGTTTTCTGGGAGATGGGGGTCTGTTGGACCAGTGTGCCAAACAGCTGTGGCTCTACCCTGAGGATCTCGTCTACCAGGACTTCCAATTCACAATCTAGGAACTTGTGGTTCTTCTTGGGGGGCATGGTGATGGGTGGTGATGGTGAGTGATGTGTGTGTTGGTGTGCAGGTGAGGGTGTGTGTTTTGCTGGGTGTATGTGAGGTAGGTATTTGTTGGTGTGCTGATGGTGTGTGGCTTGTGTGAGGGATGAGCTGTGGGTGTGTGGTTGCTGTCTGTTGGGTGCTTGCAGTAGAATGGCATTTGCAAAGGATCATGGTTGGGATTTGTGTCCTTTATATGGGTGGAGTTGTGGGTGTGTCTTTGTTCTCTGTCCCCACCCCCAGTATTTATTGGCTTTGTAATTGCTTGTTTGGCCTTTTTTGTGTGTAATTTTTCCTTTGTACTGTCTGTGCATGTTGGAAACGTTCTTGTGACCGAGTCGGACCCTGCATTTGTCTCGTACGGTGTTCTCCATTTCGTTCATGCTGTGTTTGTGCAGTTTTCTATGCTGCGTACGCGTCGGTCGCGGTGTTTTGTGTTACTTCGGCTCGGTTTTGTATGCGTGTCGGTCGTGCGGCTTGTCCTCCGTACGACTCGGTCGTGGTTTTCGCGCCTTGCATCGTACTTTGCGGTTTGGAGTTTGCGTGTACGTTTCGGTTCGATTTGTTCCGGGTGTGTGTCGGTCGGTTCGATTCGCGTGTTTGTCCGGCCGGATTGCTGTTTTCCGTGTGGCTCGGTCGTTCGGCTTGGGTTCGGTACGTGTCGCTCGGATTTTGCACGCTTTGCATCGTACTTGGCGTGTCGGGCGCCACAGGTACGTGTCGGTCGGAATAAATTCCGGCTCCGAGTCGGTCGGTGCTTTTTCCGGCCCGAATCGGAATCGACCCCTCTGTGTTAACTTCTACTTGTGCAAACCTGCAAAACTTTTGATGATCAACTTGTATATACTTCATTCAGCTTATATACAAAAATCTTCATGAGACATCCATAGCCCTAATCCATCTTCTTCTAAGCGTATTATTCCTACTCTTCTACTGCTACCTTGACCCTAGGGAGACCTTCTTAATTCCTTTTATTCACTTTTGTTAATTGCTTATTTTCATTTTCATTTATTTCAATCTTTTATTTTTCTGCTTTAAGCATAGTTCATCATTTGTCATCTCAGTTAATTTGGTTTGGAATTCACTAAATTGTGCTGTCAATTTCTTGATTGTAATAACTTCTTTAGAGATTTTGTTTAATCAGTGCTGTTTTAGTGTGGCATATCATGGAGGATCAAATATCTGTAATCTCAGTTCATTAGGATTTTGTCCTAATGCATTTGGCACATTGTCTGAGTCAGGCAGGTGCCCAATACCTGCAACAAGGTACTCTCGCTCTTTTGGATCTCTTTGGTTTCTGTTGATCTTCTTCTGTTTCACTTATACACCTAGATTCTGGTTCTTCAATGATGGTTTCTGGTATACATTCAACTGACACACATGATCTCAATGGCCTCCGTGATTTCCGTAGGGCTCTTTCTCTTCTCACAGTTGTTCCTTCGCCTGGATCATTTAATTGCTCTGATGGTGCTTCAACAGTTCCTTTATCCTCAGTCCTCAATCCTTCTTCTTCAGGGGGTATTTACACTCCAATTCACAAGATTTCAGGAACTTGGGCTGATGATAGATTTTGCTGCACTTCAACCCCCTCTGGTCCTTCTGGACGTGTGAGTGCAGAAGATCTTGGACTCGGTCACAGAACACCAATTCTTCATATGTGCACCTCACTGACTGAATGTGAGAAGCATGCACCCAACTAGGTATCCCAGAAATTTGACAGCAGTGTTGGTTATCAAGATGACATGGTTTTGGCCTTTCCACCTCAGCTCCAGACAGGAGTTTTGTACGTTTCTTCACTAAAACCCAATCTCCTGGGTTAAGGTTATGGCACTGCTCCTGAGGTGAACTTGCAGTGGCAGCTCCAACCTGGTGAGAAACAGAATGCACCACATCAGCTAATTCTTTGCAGTAATCAAGTATCATGTCATCTGTGATGTTTACAAGCGCCTTTTTGGGCATAGCAGGCAGTCTCATGGCATGGCCCATGAAGATTTCCTGTGGAAATAATCCAGTTCCCCTGTCAGTGGGCTTTGAAGACTCATCAAAACTAATGGTAAAGCATCTGGCCATTTCAAAGAAGTGGATGCACAGACTTTGGCCAATTGAGACATCAAGGCCCCATTTAACTGTTTCATTATCCGCAAAGCCTTGGGATGATAGCTACAGTGTAATCTCGGTTTACACTTACAGACCCACATACAACATTCTAAGGACCTCATTATTGAAATGTGTACCTCAGCCTGTTTAACTACAGTGAGACTGTATTCCTCCACATCGGGTAGGCTTCCAGCCACTAGGAGAAAATGCATACTATGACCAGGACATGCCTCAGGCCATTGCAAACAGACATTTTAGTACGGAAACCGCCCTCCTCGCCGCAACTGACGACATCCGCACCCTACTGGACAAAGGAGAAACAGTAGCCCTCATCCTCCTCGACCTAACAGCGGCGTTCGACACAGTCTCCCACCGCACCCTAATACGCAGACTCCACGACGCAGGAATCCAGGACAAGGCCCTCGACTGGATCCGCTCCTTCCTCTCCGGCAGGATGCAGTGGGTCAGACTCCCCCCTTTCCTCTCGGACCCCACACCTACCACCTGCGGAGTCCCCCAGGGCTCCTCCCTCAGCCCGACACTCTTCAACATCTACATGGCTCCACTCGCCCCCATCGTCAGAACCTACGGACTCAACATCATGTCATACGCAGACGACACCCAGCTCATCCTCTCCCTATCCAACGAGCCCAACACCGCCAGACGCAATTTTCGAGAAGGCATGGAAGCCGTCGCCAAATGGATGAAAAACAGCTGCCTACAACTAAACACCAACAAAACAGAAGTACTCATCATGGGCCCAAACCCCGATGCCTGGAGCGACACCTGGTGGCCCCCGCCCTCGGAAACCCGCCAACCCCCACGGATCACGCACGCAACCTGGGAATCATCCTGGACTCCGAGCTCAAAATGGACCGCCAGATCAACTCTGTCTCGTCTTCCTGCTTCACACCCTCCGCCTCCTTCGTAAGACCTTCAAATGGATCCCCTCGAACACCGAAGGACCGTCACTCACGCCCTGGTCACCAGCAGACTCGACTACGGCAACGCACTCAACGCCGGAATAAACAAAAACCTCACCCGCAAGCTACAGAACATCCAGAATGCCGCCGCAAGACTGGTCCTCAACCTGCCAAAACACTGCCACATCTCCCAGCACCTGCGCACACTCCACTGGCTCCCTGTCGAGGCGAGAATCACCTTCAAGATGCTCACCCACGCACACAAGGCCCTCCACGGCACCGGACCAGCATACCTGAACAGCCGACTCAAATTCCACGTACCCCAAAGGACCATACGATCAGCCCAGCTCTCCTACACCGTCGTCCCCCGCACCAGAAAGACCAGATCGGGAGGCCGCTCCTTCTCCTTCCTCGCGGCCAAAGCATGGAACGCCCTTCCGCTCCACCTCAGACAGACAACATCGCTCCCCATCTTCGCAAGAAAACTCAAAACCTGGCTCTTCGACAGACCCCCTCCTTGATGGATGGAACCTGCACCCCCGCCCCACCCATAGCGCCTTGAGACCCTTACGGGTGAGTAGTCGCGCTTTAACAAACCCCTGATTGATTGATTGATTGATTGACATTTTGATGAAGTCCAACTGCATCTATTAAAGGGTCCTCCTGACATTCCAATGTGGCTGTTACAGGGGTTCTCCTTCCCACATTCATCTGCTGACATGTTACTCACCTATAAAATAGCTCGGTGAGCAGTCAAAATATCGAATTTTTAATATCGATATACAAAAATATCGAGTTTTATATATCGATATTAAAAAATATCGATGTTTTGTATATCGTTGCTTAAAATATCGATTTTTAAGTGTGTAGAAAAATATCGAAGTCAACAATATCGACTGTGAAAATATCGTTATGTAAAAATATCGATATAGTATTGTATTTTTAATATTTGTTTTGTTAAGAATAAATGTATAGTATTTTGTACATTTTATTAGTGTTTAGTAGTTTTTATAGTATATAAGGGGCCGATCACGATGGCGGGCGGATCGCCCCCGCCGGGCCAGCGGTAGTCACCACCGGCCCGGCGGGGGCGATCCGCCCGCCATCCACCTGAATATTCCCACTGCCAAATCAGGATGGCGGTGGGAATGGGAATGGTACCGCGGCGGACGGAAACACCGTCCGCCGTGGTCCCGCAAGGCGGTCCTTTTCCGCCCGCCTTGCGGGACACGATACAATGGGCCAATGGCCGCGATGCCATGCAGGCACCGCCGTAGGCATTACGATGCCTGTCTTCTGCGGCGGAGATCCCGCCGCAAGAAGACTGGTGGAGAATGCCTTCGGGGGCCCATTGCGGGCCCCCAGAGTGTTGGGGGGGTTGGGGGTGCAATTGGGGGGTACCTATGGTACCCCCCTGCATCTGCATGTACAAGGTGGCAGACACCGCACGGTGCCTGCCACGTTGTACATGCAGATGTACAACATGTATTTTTACATTGCGGCGGGTGCTGCTTGCAGCACCGCCCGCCGCAATGTAAAAATACAGGATGCGCCCACCAGTGTGGCGGGCGCATCCTAATTCGTATAGCGGGACCGCCGCACCTATGGCGGGCGGTCCCTTTTGCCATCGTAATCGAACCCTATGGGGCCGATTCCGATCTGGGTCGGAAAGCTCTCCGACCGAGCCGGATCCGGAGAGATTTCTGACCGAGCTGGACTCCCCCAGTCCAACCGAGCGAGTACGATGCGGCTGTATGCTGCCCGACTCGATTCGGTCGGACTCCCATTGAAGTCAATGGGAGCCGGTCGTACAACGCGTACACGGTCTCCCATTGACTGAATGGGCACGTCGTGAACAGGGGGGCCCCCTACAGTGTGTACGCGTCGGTGCGACTCGTACCGTACATGCATGTGTAGGGGGGACCCTTGCGTCCCCCCTGTGTTCGACTCGTGCGGCTACGCGTGCAGGGGGGTCCGACACGGACCCCCCAAGTCCGGCTCCGGGTGCTTTTGCGAGCCGGATGCTCCGACTCGATCTGGCCGTCCGACGCGTGCATCGTACTCGCTCGGTCGGGAAACGTCTCCATTGCGTGGTACGAGCCGTGTCCTTAGGAGTCGGTCGGAGCGGTTCGGACCCGGGAACGAGTCGGTCGGCGATTTCACGTGCGCTCGCATCGTACTTGCTCGCTGGGATGACTGTACGAATCGGTCGGAAAAAAGGCCTCCGAATCGGATCCGGTAAAGCCGAATCTGATTCGGAGCCCTACCGGCCGAGATTGGAATCGGCCCCTAAGTGTTTAAAAATGTGTTGTGGAATTTTATTAAATTATACTTTTTATATTTCAAATTATGAATAAATATTTTCAATTTTGATATTTAATTTTAGGAGCGGGATGTTGGGTTTATAGGGGATAAGGGTGGGGAGTGTTTTAAAAATATATGTTTTAAATTACAAACACTATAATATTTTTTTTAAATTTTAGAATTTTGAATTTCGAATTTTAATTTATAAGTTTTGCTGTGGGATGTTGGGATTATATGGGATAAGGGTGGGGAGTGTTTTAAAAATATTTAATATTTTTTAAATCATTTGAAAATGTAAATTGAAAATAAATTGTGTGAAATGTTATTCAAGATATTTATTTTTATGAGCGGGATGAGGTGTTTATAGTGGATAATGGTGGGTAGTGTTTTATAAATAATAATTGCAAAAAATTAATATTTTAATTTTTACATTTTTAATGTTGAAATTTAAATTAGAAATGTTTACATTATTTTTATGAGTGTAATGTTGAGTTAATAGTGGATAAGGGTGGTTGTGTTTTACCAAATAATCTAGAAATTTTAAATTTATTATAATTTAAAAGTTTTAATTTAGAAATTTAATTTTGAAATTAGAAATTTGGAGTTGGAGTTGTAAATTAATCAGGTTTAGTGTCCAGCAACTACCTCAATTTATTTTAGACTGGAGTTGGAATAGTAAATTAATTAGGTTTAGTGTCCAGCACCTACCTCAATTTATTTTAGACTGGAGTTGGAATAGTAAATTAATTAGGTTTAGTTTCCAGCACCTACCCCAATTTATTTTAGACTGGAGTTGGAATAGTAAATTAATTAGGTTTAGTGTCCAGCACTTACCTCAATTTATTTTAGACTGGAGTTGGAATAGTAAATTAATTAGGTTTAGTGTCCAGCACCTACCTCAATTTATTTTAGACTGGAGTTGGAATAGTAAATTAATTAGGTTTAGTGTCCAGCACCTACCCCAATTAATTTTAGACTGTATTTGGAATAGTAAATTAATTATGTTTAGTGTCCAGCACCTACTCCAATTTATTTTAGACTGGAGTGGGAATAGTAATTTAATTATGTTTAGTGTCCAGCACCTACCCCAATTTATTTTAGACTGGAGTTGGAATAGTAAATTAATTAGGTTTAGTGTCCAGCACCTACTTCAAATTATTTTTAATTGTATTTGGAATAGTAAATTAATTAAGTTTAGTGTCCAGCACCTAGCCCAATTTATTTTAGACTGGAGTGAGAATAGTAATATAATTAGGTTTAGTGTCCAGCACCTACCCCAATTTATTTTAGACTGGAGTTGGAATAGTCAATTAATTATGTTTAGTGTCCAGCACCTACTCCAAATTATTTTAGACTGGAGTTGGAATAGTAAATGTTTTTGGTTTAGTGTCCAGCATCTACCCCAATTAATTTTAGACTGTATTTGGAATAGTAAATTAATTATGTTTAGTGTCCAGCACCTACTCCAATTTATTTTAGACTGGAGTGGGAATAGTAATTTAATTATGTTTAGTGTCCAGCACCTACCCCAATTTATTTTAGAGTGGAGTTGGAATAGTAAATTAATTAGGTTTAGTGTCCAGCATCTACTACAATTAATTTTAGACTGGAGTTGGATTAGTAAATTAATTATGTTTAGTGTCCACCACCTACTACAATTTATTTTAGACTGGAGTTGGAATAGTAAATTAATTAGGTTTACTGTCCAGCACCTACCCCAATTTATTTTAGATTGGAGTCGGAATAGTACATTATTTGGGGTTAGTGTCCAGCACTTACCTCAATTTATTTTAGACTGGAGTGGGAATAGCAAATAAATTAGGTGTAGTGTAGGAAATAAATAAAGTATAAGTATAAATTATAATATGTTTATTAATATAGTTTAATGTTTTAATGACAAATAAAATATAAAATAGTTTTCTATTTGAAAAATGGGAAATGGTAGCTAATAAATTGTAAATATGTATTTGGTATAATATTTATTATGAATAAAGTGTAGTTTGTATGTGTAAAATTAAACAATATAAGAAATAGAAAAATAATTAGAACAGTATAACATATTTTTTTATTGTAGAAGTAATAACACATTTTTTATTGGGTAATTTGGGTAGGATAATACAGTTAAAATAATTTAATACATTACAATTAATTAGAAACATATTTGTGCATACATTTCTGACATTAGGTAATGTACATTTAGAATTCTTTGTATATTTTTTAATACAGAATAATTATTAACAAAATATTATAACTGTTTATTACAAATCATATTGTGTACAATAAGTTGTATTGGATATATTTATTAAAAAAAGTTTTAACAGTTCGTAAATAATAAAAATGTAATCATTTTTATGTTTTGTTACAAACATAATAGTTTATAATTAATAATATTAATATTTAAAATATTAATATTAATAATTATTATATATCTTTTTCAATTAATACAATTTTTGTAATACAGAAAATAAATAACAACAATTTTATGTACATTGTTTTTTCATAGTTATTCTTTAATGGAATTATAATAATAAATATTATATATGTTATAATATTTATTAATATAAATTTACAAAGGTTAAAAATTATGTAATAATTTTTAATACATTGAATGATATTTGTAGTATTTAAGTTAAATACTTGTACAATATTTATATGTAAAATACCATTTTACAAAATTAAGGGGCCTATTAGGATGGCGGGCGGACCTTTGTCCGCCCGCCACCCTAGCGGTGCTGGGACCGGCCGCCAGTGGTGCGGCGGTCCCGCACCGGCGATTAGGATGCCACTGTGGCGGTGGCATCCTCCATTCCCAGCATTGCTGTGAGCACCGCCCGCCACAATGCTGGGAATGCACTGTGTGCATTGTCATGCACAAGGTGACAGGCACCGCGCGGTGCCTGCCACCTTGTCCATGCCAATGCAGGGGGGTACCATAGGTACCCCTTGTGCACCCCCCACCCCCCCAATACCCTGGGGGCCCGCAACGGGCCCCCAACAGCAAACTCTGCATGCGATGCCACCACGGAAAGGCTGCTTACCGCACCCATGCTAATATGGATGGCGGTGTCTAGCAGACACCGCCACCATATCTAGCCCTTTTTCCGCCCGGTCGTCTGGTCGACCGGCGGAAAACCGGCGGACGGTCTTTCCGTCCGCCGGGGTCCTCCCCGCCATACTAATATGGCGGGGGTAAATGGGTGGCTTGCGGAGGGAAATGTAGGGCGGATCGCCACCGCCATTGGGCGGGGGCGATCCGCCCTACATCGTAATGACCCCCTTTGTTCTTTTTGTAGGGATGATATAAATTTTTCTAGTGTTGGTCTGACTCTACCTGTTGTTTGTTGGAAGGCGTTATGCCATCCTTCCACGGCGTTATTAGTTTTGGCTTCTTGACTTAATGTGCTTGTGTATACGTTCCACCAGGGAATTTGAAATTTAGGCTGTCTTCTGTGGCCAGATCTATGTAACCTGCCAACCCAGGTGTCTTCAAAGTAGTCCTATAGTGGACTTAGTTGTTGTTCATGTTGCTTGTAAAAGGGGCTGTCTAATATTATGTTATAATGTTCAGCAACATTTGTGACTGGCACATAAGCTAGTGCTATTAATTTTTTGATTTGAAATGCAAAAGATGTATTAGTTGCATATTCTACACTTAGGGGTCCATTAGGATGTCGGTCGATGGCACCACCGCGGTGCTGGCGGTGCGGAAAAATGCATTTTTCCGCCCGCGAGTAGCGGTACTCACGTCCGCCCTATTAGTATGGCCAAACATAGACCATTTCCCGTCCGCAGCCGTGCGACGCGAACCGCCATCAAAGTGCGCCCGCAAGCGCGGCAGTGGGAGCCAATGGAGACACACCACCGTGCGGAATGACGTTCGCTCCGGTCCACAAATTAGGATGCTCCAAACAACCAGTCGCACCGCAGCGGAGAAACCGGCCAATCCTACACGGCGGAACCTCGACAGCGGAGCGCGAAACCAGAGACCCGGTTCACAGCGCCCGGACACGACCGCCATGGACCCAGCACTCCACGTTTTCCCGGTGCTGTACCTGATATATCACCAGCAAATCATGGACCGTCGCAGATGCCGCCGCCGGCACGCAATAACACAACCCCACACACAACCACAAAACACAAACCATGGACTGGCACAGGGTCCCTAACCACATCAGATACCCTGGTGGGGATAGGAACACATCCCCAAGTGCACACACACATGACCCACCTGCCACCATTACACCCCTCCGCATCCAGGTCACACATCGACCGCGATCGTGCGGCAATGTCACGGCCACGTCACCGCAACGGTGAAGACAAGGGAATACATGTGCACAATGCAGAAGGCTGGGTCAGCGCCAGGCATGGGGAGGGCACAAAGACCACAGGGCCACTACTCCACCCTCACACACTAGCCCCCCACTGAAGGGACATGCCATGTACCACCCCTGTGCACCCCCATGCACAACAACAAGCCAGGTGACACCACACCCTGCACCACACACAAAACAAATAGGGACACAGCCACAGCAGGAGTGGCTGCACAGGAACACACAGCACAGAAGCACAGGGCCAGGGCTACACATACACACCACAACAACACCACACCAATGGCAAGTAAACTCAGTACAAGCATCAAATGGACACACACACATACAAGGAACAAACATCTCACTGGACACACAGCCTGCCAAGTCACACACACATACCCCACACTGACACACAGACACATACACAGACCACATGCCACCAGCAATGGAGCACACAAAACAGGAAAGCCAAAGTGAGGTGCACACAAATGGAAGGCCAAGGAGACAACCACCAAGCATGTGTACAGCACATGCAAGACAAGGAACATTGAACAACACCCCCAGCCCACCTAATCACACATGGTTTGCATAGTGATTGAAGTCAAACCACAGACAGCACAGTGCAATAACCCAAGGAGACAGCAAGACGACACATGTAGAGGCACAAGGATGAAAGGAAGGCCCTGAAGTCAAACTGTGAACAGCCACACATATGTATACAAATACTTCACAGGAATACTCCAGCAGCACAACACACAGGGCCCATTGACACACTCCATGACTGTCAAACACTAGTAGGAATCCACACACATACCCCCCCCTCACATCTGCAGCACACAACACCAGTGTCAAACAAACAGAAGGGTGGCAATAATGTCCAGGCAATACACAGACAAACAGTCACACTCCCTGGGGGTAGCCACAAACATCACATACACACAGGGATGCCAGAACCAATGTCTGCACAAAAACAACAGACAAACACATAACCCAACAGACCCACACACAGAACCACAACAAGAACAGACATGCCCTGTGCAGCAAAAATGTGGAAAGGCAATGGGAGCACAGACACAACAGGAGTGCACAACCCCACCAGTCAGGAACAATGCACACACAACATACCACAACACAGACAAGAAGTGTACAATCACAGATAAACACAACCACAGCAAACAAACAACAGATGCACAGCCAAAAAAAGAACACATAGCAAACACAGCAGGACATAAGTGGATGCATACCAGCCAATGACAAGGCAACATACCCCCACAGCACTGCATGCACAACAAGCAGTGTCTGCACAACAAGCATACCAGCCACACACAGAAATGAGTGACACAACATGAACCCACACAACACCAATCAGCACAGCACAAAGACAACATCACACACAGGAAGTGAAGCAGTACCACAGCAAACACACATACATGCAACACAACACCAACAGATGCACAAGTCTGGCACAGAAAGGTGGAAACAATTTGACCAGGGGACTGGGCAGCACACACAGTTGAAGTGCATATGAGCAAACATGATTGACAAACAGCCCAAGAACATCACACAGAACCCATTGGGGAAATGTCCTGAGTGGCACATTGCCACTGTCCAAAGAACTGCACCACAAAGCACAGTGTCACATATCAAGTGATGGGGAGCCACACACACATGTAAAACAAGGGGACAGCAGACATCTAAGTGAAGTGCCATGGCAGGAGTGTACCATACACAAATAGAGGGAGTGCAGACTCACAATGGGTAGGCTTCCCAAGCACAGATAGGGGATGGCAAGACACCACACACAACATCACATACTGGAGGCAAACAGGCACCATGTGACAGCAATGCATGAGAAAACACAACCACAATGTCAGTGTGGATCAGCAGGTCTGCACTGTCTCCACAAACAGTAACATGACAGATGGATGAACAACAAAACACAACACTGACTTGACAGACACACACACACTGCATACTCACAAGTGACAGAAATAACAAGTAGGAGTCAGCCACAACTGCATGGACACACAAACACACTGCACACTGTACAACATACAACTCACACATGTGCATACAAACACATCCACAGGGATAAACAATCCAAACAACAGGCTCACACATCCTGGGTGAAACATGTGTGTAGTTGACAATGCAGGGGCACACACATATCAACACTCCAGACAAAGTCAAGACCTTCACACTGCACACTTCTTGACCATCCAAGAGCACACATTGAAAGAAACCTATGGGATTAGGATGACTGCCCATCACAAGATGACCACACACATACACTACTGGGCACACAAAATAAGAACACACATACATGATGAGCCTGGCCAGCATGCCTGCAATCCTCTGGACAGAATCCCATTCTGAGCTGGCAGTGCACCACAACTTGACATGTGTACAACACAGCCAACATGAACAAACAATGACAACTGCATCACACCTCAAATCTAATACATTGCCCACACAAGTAATAGGGTCAGGAAGAACTGAAGTCCCTCACCCCTGCAAAAAATAGAGTAAGTGAGTAAAGAAATTGGCTAGGTTGAAGTGGCACACGCAGCATGTGGCACAGTAAACCATATACACACAGCAAAAGAACTTTATTCAGTAAGGACACTGACAAAACAGACAACAGGAGCAACTGTCTTTATTCACAAATTGCACAGATAGGCAACACGAGTACATAATAGCAAGGCACAAAATGCAGGGCATGTCCATGAGAAGCTGCACAGGCAGGGGCAAAACAGCAAGGCCAGTGGCCAGTCCAAGGTGCAGAGCATGTCCATGAGAAGCTGCACAGGCAGGGGGCACACAGTAGTGCACGACAAGGCCAGTGGGCAGGACAAAGTGCAGAGTGAGTCCATGAGAAGCTGCACAGGCAGGGGGCACACAGCAGTGAACGACAAGGCCAGTGGGCAGGACAAAGTGCAGAGTGAGTCCATGAGAAGCTGCACAGGCAGGGGCAAAACAGCAAGGCCAGTGGCCAGTCCAAGGTGCAGAGCATGTCCATGAGAAGCTGCACAGGCAGGGGCAAAACAGCAAGGCCAGTGGCCAGTCCAAGGTGCAGAGCATGTCCATGAGAAGCTGCACAGGCAGGGGCAAAACAGCAAGGCCAGTGGCCAGTCCAAGGTGCAGAGCATGTCCATGAGAAGCTACACAGGCAGGGGGCACACAGCAGTGCACGACAAGGCCAGTGGGCAGGACAAAGTGCAGAGTGAGTCCATGAGAAGCTGCACAGGCAGGGGGCACAGAGCAGTGAACGACAAGGCCAGTGGGCAGGACAAAGTGCAGAGTGAGTCCATGAGAAGCTGCACAGGCAGGGTGCACACAGCAGTGAACGACAAGGCCAGTGGGCAGGACAAAGTGCAGAGTGAGTCCATGAGAAGCTGCACAGGCAGGGGCAAAACTGCAAGGCCAGTGGCCAGTCCAAGGTGCAGAGCATGTCCATGAGAAGCTGCACAGGCAGGGGCAAAACAGCAAGGCCAGTGGCCAGTCCAAGGTGCAGAGCATGTCCATGAGAAGCTGCACAGGCAGGGGCAAAACAGCAAGGCCAGTGGCCAGTCCAAGGTGCAGAGCATGTCCATGAGAAGCTGCACAGGCAGGGGGCACACAGCAGTGAGCGACAAGGCCAGTGGGCAGGATAAAGTGCAGAGTGAGTCCATGAGAAGCTGCACAGGCAGGGGGCACACAGCAGTGAACGACAAGGCCAGCGGGCAGGACAAAGTGCAGAGTGAGTCCATGAGAAGCTGCACAGGCAGGGGGCACACAGCAGTGAACAACAAGGCCAGTGGGCAGGACAAAGTGCAGAGTTAGTCCATGAGAAGCTGCACAGGCAGGGGGCACACAGCAGTGCACGACAAGGCCAGTGGACAGGACAAAGTGCAGAGTGAGTCCATGAGAAGCTGCACAGGCAGCGGGCACACAGCAGTGAACGACAAGGCCAGTGGGCAGGACAAAGTGCAGAGTGAGTCCATGAGAAGCTGCACAGGGAATGTCTGCAACTGTACCCTAACCATGGTCAGCAACACAGTCTGGGGTGTCACGATGTGCAGCACAGGCCACGCTGTGTGAGAGACAGGCATGTGAGGTCGACCAACACTCAGTCTTGGCTGTCAGCCATACTGGGAGTGTGTCGGGCCCAGTTGGAGCACTTGACTGTGGAGAGGGAGGCACAGCTGAGGTATACCTATCAGTGTTTAGGCAAAACAGAGGGCTGCTTGGACTAGGTGGTGTAGTGGCACGTGGAGGTGGAGTCATGCAGACATGAGACACAGTGTGGATGGGAGATTGTGGAGGGGTGCCTTTCCACTTCTTGGGGAGTCGCAATGGCTTCACTGTCTTGGGAACAATGGGAAGTGGCGTGGACACATCAGGCTCACTCAACACCAAGGCTGCAGCAGGTGCAGACGCTGGCCCTCCCTCTGGTGACGTGCTTGAACCTGCACAATGCTTTGCATGGCCCTGGCTTTGCCCCTCCATCCCCTGCCTACCAGGTGGTCCCACAACAGTGCCCTCCATTCCCTGCTTCACTGGACTTGCTATGGGAGTCGAGGTAGTGGGTGAATCGGACTTGCAGCCCTTCTTATGCCTACCCTTGGCACTCACCACCTTCTCAGTGGGCATGGAAACAGTATGTTTGGTTTTGGGAGATGCTTTCGGGACAGGAGAGTCCTTGGCTGGGGATGTCCCTGAGGCACGTGAGCCTGACGCCTGCTTCTTGGCTCTTTGTCCCCTGGTGTTGCCTGATGTGCTCTTGTCTGTGTGCACTGGGGTGGCTTTGGTCATCTGTGGGGATGGTGTCTGCGGCCTGGACCGCTTGGGCTTCTGTTGCTGCTGTGTGCTACGTGTGCCGTATCGTGGCTTAGAGGTCTGTGGAAAGTGGTCACTGTCGTCCGACGTGGCCACTGGCATGGGTGTTGACAAAGGGACTTTCGCTGGACTCCCAGACTGTGCCAGTTGAAGGGCTGATGTCACTGCAGTGGACAATGACTGGACAGTCCGGTGCAGCCCACCCACGTCTGAATGTATGCCCTCAATGAATGCAACCACCTGAGCCAATTTACTGTCGTGGTCCATGAATGCATTGAGGAGCGCTGTCTGGCCTACACACAGCTGGCGCAAAAGGTCCACAGACTCAGCACTGATGGCAGCAGGGGGGACCGGGGCAGGGGCTGAGGTGCCGGGGGTGAAGGACACTCTTAGCGGTGTGAACACGGGCAGCACCAGAGGAAGTGGCTTGGATGGTGGGAACTGCACGCTGTGTGGTGGAAGATGATGCAGAGTCCCCATTCCCTGTGCCCGCCAACATGTCTGCATCACCGCTGGCATCAGATGACGTAGTACTTTGCGTCTCGGGCTGTGATTCCTCCAGCAGACTCCTGTCCCCCTCTGAGGCGCTGGTCACATCTGTCTCACAGGGCTGCTTTGCAGCTGTTGTGCTAGTTTCCCCACCACTGGTGTCCGTCCCATGTTCCTCCGTGACCACGGGAGATGCTGCATGGGAGAGAGAGATGTAGGGTCAGTGCAGTGGCAGCAACAGAACAAACATATGCATTACAGACAACCATTGAGATGCCTAGATCTACATGTTGCATGCCACCCTGTGCAATTACATCGTTCAAACCCACCTCTGTCATCACAACAGTGCGTGTGTACTATCAAACCAGGACAAAGTGAGCAATGTGATGACCACACAGCACAACATCCTGCATGTGGCTCCGTTACAACAGCAACACAGATAGCTCATACCTGTCTCACACCACCCACAATGCCATTTAAATGCCCCATACCCGTTTCCCAGTGTTAAGTACAGGTAGGACACATGCACGACAGCTGCATTCAGCACCGGCACAAGCTTACACTCACAGGCCACTGTATCACACTACCAACATCACATCGCCCAGCGCTGGCACATGCTGTGCACACATGCAGCCAGACACAGCCATAGTCACCCTTCCCAGTACACTCACCCCTAATTGCCTGCTGATGCTCCTTCAATCGTGCATCCAGCTCAGGGTGAGTCACGGCCAAGATGCGGCACATTAGTGGTGTCATGCTGCGCTGTGCCATCCGGCCAGTGCGAGGGATCCGCCCCAGTGTCATCTCCGCAACGTTCTTTGCCAGCTGTGAGATGTTTTCCCACCTCTTGTGGCAGTGGGTGCGCTGTCGGTTTGATACTCCCAGAGCACGCACCTTGTTCGCAATGCCCCTCCACACGGCCTTACGCTGGTGCACCTTGAGCTGCAGGCATGGGAGACAAGAGGGGGCAAACATCAGTGACACAGTGTCATGTGACAAAATCACTCAGGACAGTAGCATGATACAGATTAATCACAAATCCACATATCTCACATGCAGAGACAGAAATGCTTTTCACATGGTACATCTGCATGTGAGAATCACACGTAAATGCATGCATGTATGAGGGGGACACAATACTTGCACATCTCATGTACAAGCAGGATGCCAGCACAGAAGACCATGTGTACTCTGCCCACATCTACTAACCATTTTAGGTAGAGCAAGACATACGTCACAAAACTACATGTGTATGTGGCGAGACCCACTGTGTCCGACAATGCGCAGGCGTCAACGAACATGCACTGTGAGTAGCCCACTGTGTCATGTATATCACATTGAGGGACATGATCTCACAAACCCACGTCCTTTCTCACAGTGCCAGTCGTGTGCAATCTACAGGGTTGACATGGCACATTGATGGGGATTTAAATTTGAAAATGAACATGTTACACTCTGTACAGTCAGTGATGTGTTCTTGTTGGATTGGGCGGTGACTGTGCAGGCCAGGTGGGCTCACACTGAGATGGACAACAGGGAAACGTAAAGACATGCACACTAGCAATCACTGGCCTGAATCCTCCATTACCAACTTGCTGCTTCACTGTATGGCTGACAAGACAAGACATGTCCCTCCAATCTTGATGTGCAGGCAGGGAGACTTGAGGAGTAGGGTACACACCCCTTCACCCAATGGAATGCAAGTTAGTCAATGCATGACACAAACCCACACTCACATGCACATGCTGTATCAGACCGACTACATGTGTGCCCCCCCTGCACTCTCACACCCCCTGTGGAAGACTTACCTCGACATTTGGGGCACCATATAGCCTTGGGTACTGTGTGAGCACCTCGTCCACCAGGACCTCAAGCTCCTCGCCGGTGAAGGGACTGGCACGGATCTTCTCTGTCCTTGACATCACTGTTGGTTAGAGACAGCAGCGGCAGCAGCAGGTGAGGGTCTCAGGCAGCAGTCCCTGGAGGCAGCAGCAGGTGAGGTCTCAGGCAGCAGTCCCTGGAGGCAGCAGCAGGTGAGGGTCTCAGGCAGCAGTCCCTGGAGGCAGCAGCAGGTAAGGGTTCAGGCAGCAGGCTCTGTGAGCAGTGGAAATTCTGGGCACTCTCCCACACATATATAGCCCCCTGGTGTCGTTCCAGTAGTCCTGTGCTGCTGCAATTGGTCTACCAGGTCAGCCTTTTACAAATGCATCCAATGACTGGCACCGCGGTGGTGTAGCACGCCTACCGCTATTTTCAAAATTGCATCGAGCTTCCGCGATCGCGGAGCCAATTGGCTGTAATGGCATGGACCATGGCGGTGACACACCGCAGGGGCCAGGCGGGCGCTACCGCGGTATTGCATCTTTTGATTGCATCCAATGACCGGCACCGCTGTGGTGTAGCACGCCTACCGCTATTTTCAAAATTGCATCAAGTTTCCGCTATCGTGGAGCCCATTGGCTGTAATGGCATGGACCATGGCGGTGACACACCGCAGGGGCCAGGCGGGCGCTACCGCGGTATTGCATCTTTTGATTGTATCCAATGACCGGCACCACGGTGGTGTAGCACGCCTACCGCTATTTTCAAAAGTGCATCGAGCTTCCGCGATCGCGGAGCCCATTGGCTGTAATGGCATGTACCATGGCGGGGACACACCGCTGGTGCCAGGCGGTAGTTTCCGCAATTTGGGTGCCATGGACACACATGAGGCACCGCCATTTGGGTGGCGGAGCATGCCAACCGCCATTTGGCCATGTTTCTGGGGCTATCAGTACCGCACCTGTGCATTGGGGTGTGTTGTACACACACCGCTGGTGCCAGGCAGTAGTTTCCGCAATTTGAGTGCCATGGCTTGGCAGTTCGGGCTGGACTGTTCCCATGAGGCACAGGGTCAGACTGATTTGCATATGGCCATGTCTGAACTGGGGTGGTGGAGTGAGCTAAAGAATGATGATGGATTAAACCCAGATCAGTTGACTGGGGGTGAGTGTTTGATTTGCTCAAACGCTCCGTCCATCATCCCCTTTGGTATCGCTTTGTTCGCCCTAAGTTGGCAGGGTATGCCCAGACGTGGGTCCCTTGCTCACTTTGCCACTGGATTCAAGCTAGCCTGGCTGATGACGGCTGAATAGCCAGAAACCGGTCCCAGGATGCTTGTTTCCGGTCCAGGGAAGACATGGCTTGGCAGTTCGGGCTGGACTGTTCCCATGAGGCACAGGGTCAGACTGATTTGCATATGGCCATGTCTGAACTGGGGTGGTGGAGTGAGCTAAAGAATGATGATGGATTAAACCCAGATCAGTTGACTGGGGGTGAGTGTTTGATTTGCTCAAACGCTCCGTCCATCATCCCCTTTGGTATCGCTTTGTTCGCCTCTAAGTTGGCAGGGTATGCCCTGACGTGGGTCCCTTGCTCACTTTGCCACTGGATTCAAGCTAGCCTGGCTGATGACGGCTGAATAGCCAGAAACCGGTCCCAGGATGCTTGTTTCCGGTCCAGGGAAGACATGGCTTGGCAGTTCGGGCTGGACTGTTCCCATGAGGCACAGGGTCAGACTGATTTGCATATGGCCATGTCTGAACTGGGGTGGTGGAGTGAGCTAAAGAATGATGATGGATTAAACCCAGATCAGTTGACTGGGGGTGAGTGTTTGATTTGCTCAAACGCTCCATCCATCATCCCCTTTGGTATCGCTTTGTTCGCCCTAAGTTGGCAGGGTATGCCCAGACGTGGGTCCTTTGCTCACTTTGCCACTGGATTCAAGCTAGCCTGGCTGATGACGGCTGAATAGCCAGAAACCGGTCCCAGGATGCTTGTTTCCGGTCCAGGGAAGACATGGCTTGGCAGTTCGGGCTGGACTGTTCCCATGAGGCACAGGGTCAGACTGATTTGCAGATGGCCATGTCTGAACTGGGGTGGTGGAGTGAGCTAAAGAATGATGATGGGTTAAACCCAGATCAGTTGTCTGGGGGTGAGTGTTTTATTTGCTCAAACGCTCCGTCCATCATCCCCTTTGGTATCGCTTTGTTCGCCCTAAGTTGGCAGGGTGTGCCCAGACGTGGGTCCCTTGCTCACTTTGCCACTGGATTCAAGCTAGCCTGGCTGATGACGGCTGAATAGCCAGAAACCGTTCCCAGATTGCTTGTTTCCGGTCCAGGGAAGACATGGCTTGGCAGTTCGGGCTGGACTGTTCCCATGAGGCACAGGGTCAGACTGATTTGCATATGGCCATGTCTGAACTGGGGTGGTGGAGTGAGCTAAAGAATGATGATGGATTAAACCCAGATCAGTTGACTGGGGGTGAGTGTTTGATTTGCTCAAACGCTCCGTCCATCATCCCCTTTGGTATCGCTATGGACACACATGAGGCACCGGCATTTGGGTGGCGGAGCATGCCAACCACCATTTGGCCATGTCTCTGGGGCTATCAGTACCGCACCTGTGCATTGGGGTGTGTTGCACACACACCGCTGGTGCCAGGCGGTAGTTTCCGCAATTTGGGTGCCATGGACACACATGAGGCACCGGCATTTGGGTGGCGGAGCATGCCAACCGCCATTTGGCCATGTCTCTGGGCCTATCAGTACCGCACCTGTGCATTGGGGTGTGTTGCACACACACCGCTGGTGCCAGGCGGTAGTTTCCGCAATTTGGGTGCCATGGACACACATGAGGCACCGTTATTTGGGTGGCAGAGCATGCCAACTGCCATTTGGGCATCACTTGTCTCTCAGTACCGCACCTACAGTACACTACACTACACTACACTACACTACAGGACAGTGTTGGTATGTACAATACAATGTGCACACATGTCAATGTGTTGATGTGCATTGTCAATCACAGCATATTTTTTCACAATTGATGATGTTTGTTTTAGCATGTCCTCTCATGTTAGATCATGCACACACTCGTCATTGATGCTCAGACTGTGGTCATTGTGTTGTTGAGGTGTGCCAGGTTCAATTGACGCCTGAATGTGTGTCATGTACAGCAGCTAGGTAGGATACCGTGGGGTTGCCTTGTCACACATGTGCAGGATGACAGACTCCCAGGCGTGCCCATGGGGAATGTGGCCATATCCCAATGTCCATTCACTTTGACCGAGGTGTTGTTTGGGGGACTTGCTGTGTGTAATCTGACAAGTGTGTGATTTGTGTAGTTGAAGGGGTCCCTACATGTCAGCTGGTCTGTGACTCAATTCATATGACATTCTTTGTTGGTGTTGTGTCAGCCATGATGTGAGATGCTGTGCACATCCCATGATGTATTGCATTACAATGTGTCCACTCTCATCTCAACTAGGAGGAGGCCAAATCTGCATCGTCACTTGACAGTGCTGGCAGACATGGAGGATGAGGCGATCATCCGGAAATGCCGTCTGGATAGAGCCACCCTAAAGACCCTTTGTGATTTGTTGGAGCCTCACCTGCAGCCTCGCCGAACATATCCAACAGCTTTCACCCCACCGTATAAGGTGATGGCGGCACTGCATTTTTTTGCGACTGGATCATTCCAGTACACGGTGGCCGAGGCAGGTGGGATGTCACAACCCATGTTCAGCATGGTGCTGCGGGATGTTCTGTCCGCCATGATGATCTACAAGGACAGATACATCCATTTCCCCAGGGGGGCAGAATTGGCAGCTGTAAAGGGAGATTTCTATCCCCTTGGACACATCCCCCATGTTGTTGGTGCCATTGATTGCACCCATGTTGGGCTAGTGCCACCACAGGTCTGTGAGCACATCTACAGGAATCGTAAACATTACCACTCCATAAATGTCCAAGTGGTATTCCTGGCAGATATGATCATCTCACACATGTGTGCAAAATTTCCAGGCTCGGCCCATGACTCATACATCCTGCGTAGCAGCATTGTACCCCAGCTGATGGCCAATCTGCTTCCTGAGCGTGCATGGATTGTGGGTGAGTATGCCTAGTCATTTGGCGTGCTGTGTGTGTGACCTGCTGTCCTCTGCATCTGCGACATTGCAATGTTTCTTTGTGTGTCACACATAGGTGACTCTGCATATCCCAACAGTCCTTGGTTGCTGAGCCCACTGCGGAACCCCAGGACACCAGCTGATGTCCGCTACAATGATGCACATGGGAGGACACGTCGTGTGGTGGAGCATACCATTGGACTGCTGAAGTCACGTTTCCGCTGCCTGGACAAGACCGGAGGGGCACTGATGTACTCGCCCAGGAAGGTGTGTCAGATTGTAGTGGCATGCTGCATGCTCCACAACCTAGCCTTTCGCAAGCACATTCCCCTGCTCCTGGATGATGATGAGCAGCCAAGGCCCCCGCCTGCAAACCAACCCGTGTCCAGTGATGATGACAGTGGAGAGGAGGAAGGTGTTGACCTGCGTCAACAGCTCATCACCCGCTACTTCACTTGAAGGTGGGTGACAATGTACAACGTACCCATTGTCTTATGATGTTGCTGTTGTTGTGAGGGTGTAAGTGAGATTTGTGACAGCAGCCAGTTGTAGACTCAGGGGCCGATTCCAATTCGGGCCGGAAAACATACCGACCGATTCGGTACGGGAATTTAGTCCGACCGACTCGGACCGGCGCCGCACGACCCGGGTAGTATGATGAAATGCATGTGAAATCCGACAGACTCGGACGGAATACAAAACGACCGACCGAGCCGGACGGAAACAAGCCATCCGGCCGGGAAATCACGCGAAACGAACCGACCGACACGCACTCGGATTGAACCCGAACGAAACGTACCCGCGAACTCCGACCCGCGTAGTACGATGCTGTGCGTGCAAAACACGACCGACTCGCCCGGAGCACAAGCCGTACGACCGACACGCATACAAAACCCAGCCGAAGCAACCCAATACTACGCGACCGACTCGTACGCCGCATATGAAACCTAGCTGACACACAGCGGGAACGAGTCGGACAAGATCGCACCAGACAACTGCAGCGTCCTACTCGGACACAAGAACGACTCCTACATGCACCAAAAACACCAAGGAATTTTTTTTTTTAAAAAGGGCCAAACAAGCAACCACTAAGCCAATAAATACAGGGAGGAAAAAAAAATGGAACAAGGACACACCTCCAACTCCACCTACATAAAGGCCACAAATCCCTACCATGATCCCTTGCAAATTCCACTGACCTGCCAGACAGAACACCATCACACAGCAACCACAGACACACTCACAGCTCATACATCACACAAGCCACACACCATTACCACACCTACAAATAGCACCCTCACACACACCCAGCTAAACCTACACTCACACCCCCCACTTGCACACACACACACATCAATCACCAACACCACCCATCACCATGCCCCCAAAGAAGAACCATAAGTTCCTAGATTGTGAATTGGAAGTCCTGGTAGACGAGATCCTCAGGGTAGAGCCACAGTTGTTTGGTACATTGGTACAACAGACCCCCATGTCGCAGAAAACCAAGATGTGGGAGAGGATTGTCGACAGGGTCAACGCACAATCACCATGTTTGCGCTCAAAGGAAGACATCCAGAACAGGTGGTATGATGTGCGCAGGAGGGTCAGGGACCTACTCAAAAGGACTACCTCCTCAGCCAGCACACCGGCAGTGGCCCTCCTGCAAAACCAGTATACCTCAGGCCCTGGGAGGAGAAGGTGCGGGCCATCCTACCACCAGTGAGCGTATACGGACTAACAGACATCCCAGAGCCTGGTGAGTACACAACTAATATACACAATATGGTGTGACAACACACACACATCACAGTCAAGGGGATAGGCAAACCTTGCACACTTAGCAAATACACAGCAACCAAAAGATATCCATCCCAAGATGTGAATGCTAGTCAGACAAACACAATACCTGCCATCTCATAGTGATATGTAACTGTGTCATGACATCTACAAACCTAACAACAAATACAGCAAGGCAGTGGCACAAATAGAACCAACAAATACTCCCAGATATTTACCCACCACTAGAACACCCCCTCACAGGGAAGCTCAATGAAAGGAAGGAATTCTATGTATGCTGGTCAAGTCAGTGTAGCCAATAGCATGATGGGAGTGGTAGTCACAGATATTGGTCACACCCACAATTGGCCCATCAACACCACTCTGAACCATGCTCACATCACAGGGAGTGGAAAACAACTGACAAGATGGCTGACACTGGCTACTGCTGTGGGGAGCACAAGGCCCTGCTGGGAACTGGGCACCAACAAACAACAGGACCACACTGTCAGCCATCTTGCCATTGTTGTCACACTCACACACACTGAAGTCCACTCAAAAGGAAGGAAGGATGGGCATGCTGGGAAGGGGGTGTAGGCAATAGCATGATGGGAGTGGTAGTCACAGATCAACATCTCACACCCACATGGCCCAGCAAGTTAGCACTGAAGCATGCACACCTCACAGGGAGTCAAAAGCCACTTCAAAGATGTCTGACACTGGCCACAGCTGTGGGGAGCACAAGGCCCTGCTGGGAACTGGGCACCAACAAACAACAGGACCACACTGTCAGTCATCTTGCCATTGCTGTCACACTCACACACAGTGAAGCGCACTCAAAAGGAAGGAAGTATGGGCATGCTGGGAAGGGGGGTGTAGGCAATAGCAGGATGGGAGTTGTAGGCACAGATATTGGTCACACCCACAATTGGCCCATCAACACCACTCTGAACCATGCTCACATCACAGGGAGTGGAAAACAACTGACAAGATGGCTGACACTGGGTACTGCTGTGGGGAGCACAAGGTCCTGCTGGGAACTGTGCAACAACCAACAGCAGGACACCACTGACTGACATCCTGAAAGACAACTTGCACTCCCTGCAATGGAAGCACGTTCCATGGTGGGATATCTGGCTGGGTGGGAAGTAGGACTCACAGCACTGACCATAGTTACAAGCACCTCCCCTCACACACCCCTCAACACTAACTCCACATAACCCACCTGGGAGAATGCAATGCCTCACATCCTAACTGAAGATCCCACAAAGAACCACCACCCTGGGTTATGCTGTGTGAAGCACAGGGACACTCTTGGGACTTGTAGCCAAACAACTGCCAGGACAACACTCCCAGCCATCCTGTCAGCACAGGCACCCCACCACACAGGGAAGCAGAGTCAAAAGGAAGGAAGGATGGGCATGCTGGGAAGGGGGTGGAGGCAATAGCATGATGGGAGTTGTAGGCACAGATATTGCTCACCCTCACAATTGGCCCATCAACACCACTCTCAACCATGCTCACATCACAGGGAGTGGAAAAGGACTCACAAGATGGCTGACACTGGGTACTGCTGGGGGAGCACAAGGCCCTGCTGGGAACTGTGCAACAACCAACAGCAGGACACCACTGACTGACATCTGAAAGACAACTTGCACTCCCTGCAATGGAAGCACGTCCCATGGTGGGATATCTGGCTGGGTGGGAAGGAGGACTCACAGCACTGACCATAGTTACAAGCACCTCCCCTCACACACCCCCTCAACACTAACTCCACATAACCCACCTGGGAAAATGCAATGCCTCACATCCTAACTGAAGATCCCACAAAGAACCACCACCCTGGGTTATGCTGTGTGAAGCACAGGGACACTCTTGGGACTTGTAGCCAAACAACTGCCAGGACAACACTCCCAGCCATCCTGTCAGCACAGGCACCCCACCCCACAGGGAAGCAGAGTCAAAAGGAAGGAAGGACGGGCATGCTGGGAAGGGGGTGGAGGCAATAGCATGATCGGAGTTGTAGGCACAGATATTGCTCACCCTCACAATTGGCCCATCAACACCACTCTCAACCATGCTCACATCACAGGGAGTGGAAAAGGACTCACAAGATGGCTGACACTGGGTACTGCTGGGGAGCACAAGGCCCTGCTGGGAACTGTGCAACAACCAACAGCAGGACACCACTGACTGACATCCTGAAAGACAACTTGCACTCCCTGCAATGGAAGCACGCTTCATGGTGGGATAACTGGGCTGGGGGAGAAGGAGGCCTGGATGGCAACCAAATACCACCAATGCTGGTCATGCACACACCTCAACATACACATTGACATGCCACAGGTTGGCAGGACAATGTGCTACACCAATATCACTCTCTGATTGTCACAATTTAGGAGAATGCAATGTCCTGGCCCACATCCAGAGGTACAGTCACAACTGTCAGGTGTTTGAACAATTGATGCCAGTAGAAACATAACATATAATCTGTGTCTCTCCCCAAAACAGGTGATGATGGGGACACAGCAGCAGACGAGGAGGAGTCCCTGTCCCAGGCTCCGGGGAACACTGAGCTCACTGGTGTGGTTCAGCCACTGCACTCCTCGGATGGCGAAGAACCAGCTGGACCCTCCGGTGTGAGTCATCATGCAGCACCAGCAGGACCAACATCTGCACCCCCTGCACCCACCCCTCCAACAATTGCCAACACACAGGCCACCCCTGCCAACACGGACAGACCAAGGACCACAGATGACAACAGCGTAGGGACCCAGGCCCAAACTGGAGCTGGTGACAACGAGCCCAGGAACAACACCCAAGTGGGCCCACGGTCACCTGTGCATGCCACCGCAGGTCCTGCACGTGTCGCCAGGGGTGGTGGGAGGGGTGGTAGACATAGGTCGCTCTTTGCAGAGGGTCTGGACTGCATGATGACCCACAACTGGCACGCATCGCGGATGCGTACCAGACTAGCACCGGAGAGCGGGTACACGTTGTAGAGCAATGGACCAATCGGTGTGCCCGGCCTGCCCATTGCTTTGTATGTGAGCGGGTACGCGTTGTATGCCTGGTACGCGTTGTAGAGCAATGGACCGATCGGTGTGCCCGGCCGGCCCATTGCATTGTATGTGAGTGGGCACGCGTTGTATGCCTGGTACGCGTTGTACAGCAATGGACCGATCGGTGTGCCCGGTCGGCCCATTGCATTGTATGTGAGCGGGTACGCGTTGTATGCCTGGTACGCGATGTACAGCAATGGACCGATCGGTGTGCCCGGCCGGCCCATTGCATTGTATGTGAGCGGGTATGCGTTGTAGAGCAATGGACCGATCGGTGTGCCCGGCCGGCCCATTGCATTGTATGTGAGCGGGTACATGTTGTATGCCTGGTACGCATTGTACAGCAATGGACCGATCAGTGTGCCCGGTCGGCCCATTGCATTGTATGTGAGCGGGTACGCGTTGTATGCCTGGTACGCGTTGTACAGCAATGGACCGATCGGTGTGCCCGGCCGGCCCATTGCATTGTATGTGAGCGGGTACGCGTTGTAGAGCAATGGACCGATCGGTGTGCCCGGCCGGCCCATTGCATTGCATGTGAGCGGGTACGCGTTGTATGCCTGGTACGCGTTGTACAGCAATGGACCGATCGGTGTGCCCGGCCGGCCCATTGCATTGTATGTGAGCGGGTACGCGTTGTACAGCAATGGACAGAACGGTGCGCACACATTGGCTGGGGCCTGGCATGGCAACGGACGCGTTTTTGAAGCTCCAACGAGTCTGATGCAGTGAATTCAGTTGGCCAGCCACAACAATGTTGCAAAATCATGGGTGTCATGAAGTTGAAGATTTGAAGGATGCTGTGGGCGTGTATTAGTGCTGCTATTCCATGGATTGGTCAGATTCAGAAGATGCAAACGACTTGGACCTATCACTTTGGACACATGGGACAGTATCTGCCTCTGCAGCACACATATAATGCTGGCTGTTCCCCTGAGAGCTCACTTGCCTGCACTACATGCTGCAATTCGACATCTGCCACCAACACTGCTGCTGTTTATGCATCCTCTGGCTCCTGCAATGGCACGTACTGTGGAGAGAGCCCCAGCCTTCAGCCTTGAGGAGAACCAGGCCCTGCTGGACAGCCTCCTTCCACAGTACTGCAAGCTGTATGGGAAACCAGGGGAGCAGGTGAGTGTGCTGTCCACTGCCTCACTAATTGTGCATGTTGTCTGACTAGCAGGGCTTTCAGTGTGCACACCACTGGCTAGCATGCCCACTGAGTAGTTGTCACACCCCAAAGTGTGTAGTTACATGCACTGAACTGGTACAGTGCAGTAACAGTGCATTCCAACTAGGTTTACTTCCCATGCAATGATACCATGTAGTGACTGCTGGCAAACTGTTCATAGCCATTGTTGCACTGCCTGTGTACATCATATGCCCCTGTGATTGAGACATGTATATCCAACTGTGTGATGCACGTATATGTTGCATGTGTAGTAATGGCCTTTTCACTTTGTCATCCTCACAGGTTGATGCCCACCAGAAGCAGGAAATTTGGCTGACCATCGCCCGGAAAGTAAGATCCGTGGGGGTCTACAGGCGCAGGATCCGCAACTGTCAGAAGAGGTGGCAGGACCTTCGTGGCTGGACCCGGAGGATCGCAAGGGTCCAGCTGAAGCTGTCGCCTCCTCGCAGGAGGGGCAGACACCGGACCCTGACCCCCCACATGCTCCAGATCCTGGCGGTGGTCTTCCCTGACCTGGATGGGCAGCTGAAGGACAGACAGCAGCAAGGAGGGGGTGAGTCCATGACTGCACTGTGCACTTTGTCTGACATGCTATGTGCCCTCCTCTGGCCTGGTTAAACTTCCACAGTACATCAGTCATGTGGTCCAGGACCCATGTCCCTCATTTGTGACATGCCCACTTCTCCTCTGATACGCATATGTGTGGCCCTTATAGTCGGGAAATTGTGTCATTTGGGGACTGTGTCATTGCATTTTGCTTTGCTCAAGCTGGGGGACAGCATTTGTTCCCGTGACTATGTTGTGCAATTAATGGGTGGCTCAATTGCTTACACAATGCCTAAGTTCTGACATGTGATCTGGGTGTAACTTTGATATGTGGTCCGCTTGCTGCTCTGACTCACCACATGTCCCTGGGGAATTTGCCACACACCCATGCTGCTGGTGGGAACAATGTTTGGGCCTCAGGAGTATGTGTATCCAGTGTGTCACACATGCTTAGCCACCTGCCTACTGTCCAGGACTCATCCCTCTTACAGGTGAAGCTGGACAGTCATGCCTACTCCAGGGCATGCAATACACTCTGTACTCCCACTCCTGTGTATCATCTGGCATGTTGTGATCAGTGAAATGTACCCTCAGGTGTCTGCCTCTGTCTCATTGTGCTGTGTCTTCGTTGTCAGGACTACTGGTATGTTTATGGGTTAGGGCTCAGCATGCCATCTGAGATGTCACCATGATAGACGATACTTCTGTGACTTATAGGTGTCTGATCACTTGACTGTGCACACAGGTGTTTGCGACTGTGACTTTCAGGCAGCTGTGTTGTGATTCACAGCACACTGTGAGGTGCTCATGTTCAGAGAGTTGTGTTTCATGTCCCCCATATGTCCAGTTGGTATGACGTGGACAAATAGTAGTACAGATGATGTGGTATTTGGGGGATGGACATGTGCACTTGTCAGTCACATAACTTGCATTCCCCATGCCCTTGGATTGTGACACAGTGCAGACTGTTGTTGGCAGGCTGCCATGGCCATGTGACTTGAGACAGTAATGTATGACTTTGCACGCATTCCTGTGTCATGGCATTAAACTTCCTGAGACTGATCCTGCAGGGAGTGACATGTGCAACATGCACCCCATTGTGGCATTGACTATCTGGACATGGGTGCATCAAGGTGTCTGGTGCTGGTATGCATCACATGCATTTCTATTTAGACTCTGGCCATCCCTTTATCCGGACACCTGCACTGACTCAGTGGCAAGAGATGTGATGTGTGCATGTTCACATACTTCACCGTGTTTCCTGCAATGTCCAACAACTGTGTAGGTGGTGCATGTGTCCGCACTGGGGTCTTACCATCAGACAGGCACCAGACAGATGGGTGCAAGGGCAGGAGGGGTGTGAGTCCCATGGTTGACCATCAGACTGACAATTGGCTTCCCGAATCTGTGTGGGGACTTTAGGCAATGTTCAACTAAGGATGCCAGGGCTTGCTCTGTAATGTGCTGTACTTACTGTGGTGTGTGCGGTCAGTGCAGGTGACTGATGTTTGTCTGTTTCCCTAATTGTTTGCAGATACATCCACGGCCACAGGAGGGGACAGCTCCACGGACCAGGAGGAGCAGCGGAGCCAGACTGGGTCAGCATCGGACGAGTGGTCAGAGGGACCCAGTGGCACGGAGGGCGAGGGGAACCACACCGAGGAGTCCTCAGCACCATCCACCTCAGCTGAGGACCACAGCAGCTCGGAGGATGACTCCCTTGTGGAGGCGGGTGTCAGCAGCCACCAAAGGCCAGCTAGTTTGTCTGGCCCCGCCACCACCAGCACCACCGCCCTCCCATTGGCTCCCATTCCTGAGGTCCGTGGAGGCTCCCGTACTTGGGAGCGTGTCTCCTTCGTGCCAGGCACCGCACCCCCTGCCCCTGTGTCCCCTGCTGTCCTGAGTGAGGAGTCTGTGTACCTCCTTCGGCAGCTCCATGTAGGGCAGACAGCAATGCTGAGTGTCCTCCATGCACACACCACTCTGTTGACACAGCTGGTGTCGTTCATGGAGGGCATCTCGACGGGTATGTCTGCCCAACAGAGGAGCAATAAGTCCATGGACTCCTCCCTGACGGCAGCAGTGTCCCTCCTCCAACAGTCCCTCACCCCTCCCACCTCTGCCCCATCCACACTTCCTGCCCCCTACCTGTCCAAAGCACATGCACACCTGCACAGTCACCCAAACACACAGACACGAGCAGCACAGACACACCCAAGAGAAAGGCAAGACGTGCACACAAGCATCCTCAGGGGACTGATACCACAGACACAGGGGATGGGGAACACACACACAGGCAACCACAGTCACTCCACAATCCTCAAGATCCTCTCCCTCCAAGACCCCTTCCCTTGCCTCACCTGCAACCCCACCTGATCAGCAGCTCTTCCTCAGTGACCTCGGCCTCTTCCCCTCCAATCCCGCTGATCCAGCATACCGGGGAAGAGGAAGTCCACCCACACAGAGGGAGTGCCCTCACCCCCGGACACCCTCCCCCAGGCGCAGGCAGAGTGAGCCCCCACCGCAAGTCCCCCGGTCCCGGAAGAGCAAGACCCCGCCACCGCCCTGCAAGTCAACCACCCAGTCTCTCACCTCCAGCCCCCAGGCCACCACTCCACAGGTTCCACCGCCACACCCTGCCCCAGGTTCCCCACACACCAATACTGCATCCCCAAACTGCTTAGGCCCTCCCCCTGCCACTTGCTCTTCCACCCCCAAACCAGACGCTCTGCCTGTTTGTGCCACTGGTGTGGAGACCGTGTCCCCCCTCTGTCCTGCCCAGCTCTTCTGCCCCCCTTCCACTACCTTGGAGTCATGCACTGCGGTGGAGTCCACAACCACCCCGTCTGACTCGGGCACTGCATTGGGGACCCAGTCCACTCCATCTGACCAGCCCACTGCAGTGGTTGCAGCACCAACACCATCTGACTTGAGCCCTGCGGTGGTGCCAGCCCCCTGAGTCAGACACCTCCACTGCAGTTGCCGGTGACACTCCTGCACCCACCTCCCCTTCACTGTCTCTTTCTGGCATCCCCTGATCCTGTCCCTGCGGTGCCTGGCCTGCCCCTCGTATGCCCCTCCAAGGGGGATGTCCCCTGTCCGTACCTGTGCAGGCAAGCAATTGTTGACAAGTTGTCACACATCACCCTGTTGGGACTGTATATTTGGACTGGCCATTGGCCTTAATTTATTTTGGACTTTTGATTTGAGTTGCACACTTGCTGAATAAAGCCTCTTTTTGTTTACTTGTGGTTAATCTTTGGAGGTACATGATGTAGATGTGTGGAATCATGCATTTGCTGTTGTAATAGTGTTCAGATCAGGTAAATGAAGTTTTGCTGTGATGGGCTCCATGTGGTCCATGGGATATGTGTACTAATCTAGTCTGGATCTATAGCATCCTTTGCTGCAGTCTGAGGGTGTAATGTTCAGCATTTGACACAGGGATGTACGTTTAGCATTTGTAGATTACCATCTTTGTCCTACACTGATGCACATCTGGTGGGCTTACCACTGTCCAATGTTCCTAGTACCCTGACTGTGTGCCCGTCTCCAATGGACATGCAGTTTGGCACATCAAATTTGGAGGACTCATCTGTGTACACAGTGCAAGTTGCTTGACACGTGTCTTGGGTGTATGCAGATGACTGACGTGACACTCCCGTGCCCAGGCTGATATGAGCAGAGCCTTCAGTGTGTTGTAGTTGTTGACTCACTGACCGAGTGTTCTGCTGACAGGTTTGAGTCGTGCACAGACAAGGTTTGGCACAGCTGACCTTCCACAGGAGTAGAGTGCCCTCATGGCAGTGCGTGATTCCGTGATATAGGCTGTGCCCGTGTTGTGTGTTGTGTAGGCATGTCTGTGCGTGTACCCTTCTCCTTTTCCTACACAGGCTGTGTCCCTACGGATGTTCCTGTTTGTGATGCTTGCTGAGTTGTTCTGTGTTCATCCAGCATCTTGGACCTGGTTTCTCCGGGATGTGGGTGCATGGCAAACTAATGTTAATGAGGTTGTCATCCCTAGTTGTCTTTGTTGTCAGGGCTGGGGATGTGGGCAAACGCATATGGGACACAGTCAAGATTCCTCTTGGCATTTGTTGGTTACACGAGTAATGTGATTTTCTGTTTGTGTATGCTTTTAGTGATTGTGACACGTTGTGTGTGTGACTGCTGCCACGCCTCAGGGTCAGAGCTGCAATGTTGGAAGTTGTCTATGTGTGTCCTTTGTGGGTCAGCTTGGCTTCTTCATTGGTGTGTGACTATGGCCAGGATCCCATTGTTTGGGGTGGATTTGACGTCATGCCCATGTATGGCATACTGTGCAGTGTGTCAGACATTCACAAGTATTGTTGACTGGCCATGTGTGATGGGTTTCTGCACCTTATTTCCCCCACCACCACTGGGATTTTCATGGGTGCATGTGCAATGTCAGCAGTCCATGTGAGCTTCACTGCTGCACATTGGTGGAGTTCAAGGTGTGTGTCGTTGAGTGTGTGCAAATGTGAGTTGTCGCACGGCTGGGGCACTACCTCCATGTTGTCCTTGGCTGGCAGGCCATGCTGAGTGCTTTGTGCTTGTATAGGTGTGATGGTAGTTTGTTGCTCAGGACACATGGCTGTGGTTCACAGTGTGGATGACATCTACCTTTGCCATCACAGTGTGATTGTCATGCAGGCTAGTGTCACCACAATGTGGGGTCCCTGGGGAGTGCTGTGGTGGTTCTGTCTCTTGCTGTGTTTGTTGCTGTTCCTACAAGCTTGTGTGACATGTGTAATTTGGGCTCCCTCTCATCTCACAACGCCTGTTTGCCCACATAGGGGAATCCAATCCCTGAGTTAGTTTTGTATGTGACTGTGTTGACATCTGTGTATTAGTGAATCTGGCCTCCTCATGTGTTGTGTTTGCCTGGGGACACTGGCACACAACCCCCTCACCTGTTGTGTATGATATGCAGTGTGAGTCTGCCTGTTTGTGTTTGTGCATTTGCACCACTGCATTGGCATATCTTTAGTTTGCCATTGGCTGTATGTTGTTTGTTGGCTTTCCCCTGCTGGCCCTGGGACTGCTAGGTCATCAGTCAGCACATTGATCATGGTTAGTATGTCCCATTGCTGCCATGGTATGGTATTTGTTCACATGACATCTACAGTCTCCACAGGATATCTACATTTGTGTGTCCATTGCTGCAGATATGTGGGTCTGCATTATGATGCTCACTTCTGTCATTGTGTTATTTGTGAATGTAGACAATGTGGGCCCCCATGGCTGATGTTTGTGTGCACATGGCTAGAACGATGTGTCATTGGCACTGCACTGCTTGCCTCACACAATCTATGTTGCTATGGGACACAAGCACTACAATGCCATTGTAGTGTTTGGTGTTGTGTGGCCAGGAATAATCCCTGCATTTTTGGTTTAGCAGCTTTTACCAGGACTACACTTACCTTTTGGGCACTGTGGTGATGGGGCTTTGGGCCCCTTTGCCACACTGTTCAAAATGTGCTTCAGCTATGGAGCACACACTTACCTTTGGCCACTGTGGTGATGGGGCTTAGGGCCCCATTGCCACACTGTTCAAAATGTGCTTCAGCTGTGGAGCACACACTTACCTTTTGGCCATTGTGGTGATGGGGCTTAGGGCCCCATTGCCACACTGTTCAAAATGTGCTTCAGCTGTGGAGCACACACTTACCTTTTGGGCACTGTGGTGATGGGGCTTAGGGCCCCATTGCCACACTGTTCAAAATGTGCTTCAGCTATGGAGCACACACCTGCCTTTTGGGCACTGTGGTGATGGGGCTTTGGGCCCCATTGCCACACTGTTCAAAATGTGCTTCAGCTATGGTGCACACACTTACCTTTTGGGCACTGTGGTGATGGGGCTTTGGGCCACATTGCCACAGTGGTCATGGTCTGCTTGCATTGTGTAGGCCACACACACAATTATGTGTGACACATGTGTTAGGGGGTCACATTGTATGTTCAATGTCATGTTCAGTGTTGTATGCATTTGACACAGACCACACACGCTTGTCGTGGTGTTGAGGGTGGGATGTAATTTACAGACAGTCCTTATGTGGGAGTATGCTAGTTCTGTCATGCATTACCCGTCCTATGAGTAGGGGTGGTTGTAGTGACAGGCATCCTGCCCCCATGAGTGGGGATGGTAGTAGTGGTAGGCATCCAGCCCCCATGAGTGGGGATGGTAGTAGTGGTAGGCATCCAGCCCACCCTGATTGGGGGTGGTGTTAGTGGCAGCCATCCATCCCCCATGAGTGGGGATGGCAGTAGTGACAGGCATCCAGCCCCCCATGAGTGGGGATGGTAGTAGTGGTAGGCATCCAGCCCACCCTGAGTGGGGGTGGTGTTAGTGGTAGGCATCCATCCCCCTATGGGTGGGGATGGTAGTAGTGGTAGGCATCCAGCCCACCCTGAGTGGGGGTGGTGTTAGTGGCAGCCATCCATCCCCCCATGAGTGTGAATGGCAGTAGTGACAGGCATGCAGCCCCCATGAGTGGGGGGTGGTGGCAGGCATCTAGCCACCCATGAGTGTGGATGGTAGTAGTGGTAGGCATCCAGCCCACCCTGAGTGGGGGTGGTGTTAGTGGTAGGCATCCATCCCCCTATGGGTGGGGATGGTAGTAGTGGTAGGCATCCAGCCCCCCATGAGTGGGGATGGTAGTAGTGGCAGCCATCCAGCCCCCCATGAGTGGGGATGGTAGTAGTGGTAGGCATCCAGCCCACCCTGAGTGGGGGTGGTGTTAGTGGTAGGCATCCATCCCCATATGGGTGGGGATGGTAGTAGTGGTAGGCATCCAGCCCACCCTGAGTGGGGGTGGTGTTAGTGGCAGCCATCCATCCCCCATGAGTGGGGATGGCAGTAGTGACAGGCATCCAACCCCCATGAGTGGGGGGTGGCAGGCATCTAGCCACCCATGAGTGGGGATGGTAGTAGTGGTAGGCATCCAGCCCCCTATGGGTGGGGATGGTAGTAGTGGCAGCCATCAAGCCCCCCATGAGTGTGGATGGTAGTAGTGGTAGGCATCCAGCCCCCTATGGGTGGGGATGGTAGTAGTGGCAGCCATCCAGCCCCCATGAGTGGGGATGGCAGTAGTGACAGGCATCCAGCCCACCCTGAGTGGGGGTGGTGTTAGTGGTAGGCATCCATCCCCCTATGGGTGGGGATGGTAGTAGTGGTAGGCATCCAGCCCCCATGAGTGGGGATGGTAGTAGTGGCAGCCATCCAGCCCCCATGAGTGGGCATGGTAGTAGTGGCAGCCATCCATCCCCCCATGAGTGGGGATGGCAGTAGTGACAGGCATCCAGCTCACTTGAGTGGGGGGGTGGTGGCAGGCATCTAGCCACCCATGAGTGGGGATGGTAGTAGTGGTAGGCATCCAGCCCCTATGAGTGGGGATGGTAGTAGTGGTAGGCATCCAGCCCACCCTGAGTGGGGGTGGTGTTAGTGGTAGGCATCCATCCCCCTATGGGTGGGGATGGTAGTAGTGGTAGGCATCCAGCCCCCATGAGTGGGGATGGTAGTAGTGGCAGCCATCCAGCCCCCATGAGTGGGCATGGTAGTAGTGGCAGCCATCCATCCCCCATGAGTGGGGATGGCAGTAGTGACAGGCATCCAGCCCCCCATGAGTGGGGGGGTGGTGGCAGGCATCTAGCCACCCATGAGTGGGGATGGTAGTAGTGGTAGGCATCCAGCCCCCTATGGGTGGGGATGGTAGTAGTGGCAGCCATCCAGCCCCCATGAATGGGGATGGTAGTAGTGGTAGGCATCCAGCCCACCCTGAGTGGGGGTGGTGTTAGTGGTAGGCATCCATCCCCCTATGGGTGGGGATGGTAGTAGTGGTAGGCATCCAGCCCACCCTGAGTGGGGGTGGTGTTAGTGGTAGGCATTCATCCCCCTATGGGTGGGGATGGTAGTAGTGGCAGCCATCCATCCACCCATGAGTGGGGATGGCAGTAGTGACAGGCATCCAGCCCCCCTTGAGTGGGGGTGGTAGTAGTGGTAGGCATCCAGCCACCCATGAGTGGGGATGGTAGTAGTGGTAGGCATCCAGCCCCCTATGGGTGGGGATGGCAGTAGTGGTAGGCATCCAGCCCCCATGAGTGGGGATGGTAGTAGTGGCAGCCATCCAGCCCCCATGAGTGGGGATGGCAGTAGTGACAGGCATCCATCCCCCCAACGGTGGGGGGGGTGGCAGGCATCTAGCCACCCATGAGTGGGGATGGTAGTAGTGGTAGGCATCCAGCCCCCTATCGGTGGGGATGGCAGTAGTGGTAGGCATCCAGCCCCCTATGGGTGGGGATGGCAGTAGTGGTAGGCATCCAGCCCCCCATGAGTGGGGGGTGGTAGCAGGCATCTAGCCACCCATGAGTAGGGGTAGTTGTAGGGTGGTGTTGGTGGTAGGCATCCATCCCCCTATGGGTGTGTATGGCATTGGTGTTGGCCATCCCACCCCTATGGTTCTGCTGTTGCTTGTGTACATCATTTGTGCATCCCTATGTGTGTGTGACATATTTCGGGTACGTGTCGTTTATTTGTGTTGTGGGTGTTTGACTTACCGTCTGCGCTGTACGCGTCCGTGCCGGTTCCGGTAATAGATGTAGAGTATTGGTAGGACCTGCGCGATGGGATTCATGGTTGGTTCGTCTCGTTCGGGTTTCTCGTGTCTTCGACTCGTACTCGTCGCTGGCTTGTTCGTCTCGTCGCCGTGGATCGTCTTGTGGCACGAATCGGAGCTTATGTGCAGCTCTCCCGGATGCTCAAACGTGCCGTACGTAGCGACGAGTTCGGCGCGTACGGGAGACGCATCGTACTAGTCCGGCCGGAAGGTGCTGTGTATTTGGTTCCGTGCGACTCGATTCGGCGTTTACGGATCCGGCTCGGGCGGGGAACAGGAGCTGGAATGGGTAAGTACGACTCGCTCGGAATCTGGGCTGTTATGCGCATCGTACTTGTTCGTTCGGTAGAGTGTTCGAGTCGGTCGGAAAACACGCGTTCGGCTCGTATTTTTTCTGGACGAATACTGTTAGGTGCGCTTCCGGCCGACATCGGAATCGACCCCTCAGTGTTTGCTGTCAATGTTCATGGGACAGTTCATTTCTGAACATCTACAGGATGTGTATGTTGGCACTTGTTGCCCATTGTTATGTGTGCATGTGGGTTGTTCTTGTTGTGAAGTGTTGTGTGATGTCTGTGATGCCACACCCAGACTAGTGAATGTTGTCCTGTTGTGTTTTCCTAGGTGGCTTTGACCTCTCCTTGCCCACATACACTCCGTCCCCTGGTACATTGTATTCCTGTTTAACATTGTACATCCTGGACTAAAGATGGAGCAGGTACAACAACATGTGTGTAAGGATTTGTTTATTTACAAAGGTGACATGTGAGGGGGGTACATTGACAGTGAGGTGATTAGTGGAGCAGTGAGTTGACAGTTATGGTAAATGAGATAATCGAGCGGTCACCACATAGGTGTGACCCAGTCCAACAGACAGATGCCATTCACAAGGCAGTGTGGGGAAGGACAGTCCAAAAAGTCATTGCAGTGGTGCAGAGGGTTGCCATCATGGCTGGCTGCGTGACTGGCGTTTGGCAGGTGCTTTGCCAACAGATACTCCCAGGGTTTTCTTCGGACGGCCCCTTTTCCGTTTGGCAGGGGGGTCCTCTGCTATAGGGCCAGTGGGGTCTGAGGACTCACCACTTTCTGTGGCTGCAGGGGAGGATGGTGAACTGTCATTCTGCGGACCACCAGTGGGAGGGGGAGGTGTTGTTTGTGGCGCAGGCCTGTCCCTCAGTACCGCCACTAGTTGGCCCAAGAGGTCCACAATTTGTCCCATGCAGGTGTCCATGGACCTCATCAGCAGGAGGAGCTCACGTGAATCTTGTTCGGACCGGGCCGTTTGTCCCTGGGCCCGTTCATATGCCCCAAGGACTCTGTGGATGTGGTCCAGGGATTCGGTCCCAGGCTGTGATCGTGTGTGGGTGACCCTGCCCCTCCCACCTGCTCTGCTGCCACGGACCGGTTGCCTCTCCACTGTCGGACCACACATCCTCTCCCTGCCCTCCTCAGTTGCTGGGGAGGGTTGGTCATCCTGTGGGACAGGGAGGGTGTTGCAGGCACCACTGGTGGTTGTGGTTGTGGTGGTGGTGGAGGACGCACCGGACGTAACAGCAGGGGCCTGCAGATTGGTTGTTGTAGCTGCAGGTGTGGTGGGGGGGAGGATGGGGTCCTGGGTCCTGTTGCGCCCTGGAACACCAGATGGCCCGGCCTCAGTCTCCTCGTCCGAAGATTCCTGGAAGTCAACATCCGAGAGTCGATGTTCCGGGGGTAGACTGGCCCTGCAGGTTGCTGGTGTCGTCCTCTGCAGTCAATTCTTGGTCACCTATGGATCAGATGGGAAATGGTCATTGGGGTGCACCCGTAAGATTTGTGTTAGCTGTGTGTCATTCACTGTTAGTACACTACACAGTTGACTGATCATCACATTGTTTCCTATGTGCACTACTGTGCCTCCTGACATGCTGCGGTGGTACATGCATTTCTTGTCCATGGTGTGAGGTGTCAATATGTACCATGCGCCATGTGCATAATTTGTGATTACAGGGACATGTTGACATCTAGGGACTTGCGCTAAATATGATTTTTGTGCGGACTGTTTGTGGATTTTTATGACCTGTCTGCCGTCAGATCTGGGCATGTCCTGGCCATTGTCATCTCCTGCATACCTTTGTCTGGTCATGTGCATATCTGGATTGGTACCACATACCATGCTTTCTTACTGTTCATATGGTCGTTGTTACTCTGGCCCCATGGCACTGAACCTGTCATTCATTGCTGTGCATGATTGTTCCCAGTCTTTCCTCTACATGTGCATTGGTGTGTCACACTTTCGTTGCTGTGACAGTTTCCTTTGCTTAGCTGTGTGCACACTGTGCGTGGCAATATGATCGGTGTGCATATTTGTACATTGAGAGGACTGGTGTTGTTATATGGCACCATTCTTTTTGTGTCAAATGGCTAGGTGCACGTACTGCCTACTTACCTGTTGTGTGTTAGCATTTGTCTTTGTTTTGTGACACATCTGTGTGTGCGTGGTGGAGGCTTGCATCCTGCTCAGTGGTGGCACAAGACAGAATAATATGTCTGGCTAGCTGTTTGTTTATTTGGAGTGATCCATTATATGCCACATGCTTCTGGGTGGGGGGGTGCTCCATCCTGCTGAGGTGTGGGACAAGGGGGCATGGTGGGAGCAGTAGTACAGGCCTCCCTCCCCCACACAGCCCTCCATGGCAAGATGGCTACCTACCTGTTGGTTTGTTTGTTTGTTGGGGATGTAATGGCTGACACATGCTTCTGGGTGGGGGAGTGCTCCATCCTGCTGAGGTGTGGGACAAGGGGGCATGGTGGGAGTAGTAGTACAGGCCTCCCTCCCCCACACAGCCCTCCATGGCAAGATGGCTACCTACCTGTTTGTTTGTTTGTTGGGGATGTAATGGCTGACACATGCTTCTGGGTAGGGTGGGGGAGTGCTCCATCCTGCTGAGGTGTGGGACAAGAGGGCATGGTGGGAGTAGTAGTGCAGGCCTCCCTCCCCCACACAGCCCTCCATGGCAAGATGGCTACCTACCTGTTGGTTTGTTTGTTGGGGATGTAATGGCTGACACATGCTTCTGGGTGGGGGAGTGCTCCATCCTGCTGAGGTGTGGGACAAGGGGGCATGGTGGGAGAAGTAGTACAGGCCTCCCTCCCCCACACAGCCCTCCATGGCAAGATGGCTACCTACCTGTAAGTTTGTTTGTTTGGGATGTAATGGTGACACATGCTTCTTGGTGGGGTGGGGGAGTGCCCCATCCTGCTGAAGTGTGGGACAGGGGGCATGGTGGGAGTAGTAGTACAGGCCTCCACCCCAAACAGCCTTCCATGACAAGATGGCTACCTACCTGTTAGTTTGTTTGTTGGGGATGTAATGGCTGACACATGCTTCTGGGTGGGGTGGGGGAGTGCCCCATCCTGCTGAGGTGTGGGACAGGGCTCATGGTGGGAGTAGTAGTACAGGCCTCCACCCCAAACAGCCCTCCATGACAAGATGGCTACCTACCTGTTAGTTTGTTTGTTGGGGATGTAATGGCTGACACATGCTTCTGGGTGGGGTGGGGGAGTGCTCCATCCTGCTGAGGTGTGGGACAAGGGGGCATGGTGTGAGTAGTAGAACAGGCCTCCACCCCAAACAGCCCTCCATGACAAGATGGCTACCTACCTGTTAGTTTGTTTGTTGGGGATGTAATGGCTGACACATGCTTCTGGGTGGGGGAGTGCTCCATCCTGCTGAGGTGTAGGACAAGGGGGCATGGTGGGAGTAGTAGTACAGGCCTCCCTCCCCCCCCCAGCCCTCCATGGCAAGATGGCTACCTACCTGTTAGTTTATTTGTTGAGGATGTAATGGCTGACACATGCTTCTGGGTGGGGGAGTGCTCCATCCTGCTGAGGTGTGGGACAAGGGGGCATGGTGGGAGTAGTAGTACAGGCCTCCCTCCCCCACACAGCCCTCCATGGCAAGATGGCTACCTACCTGTTAGTTTGTTTGTTGGGGATGTAATGGCTGACACATGCTTCTGGGTGGGGGAGTGCTCCATCCTGCTGAGGTGTGGGACAAGGGGGCATGGTGGGAGTAGTAGTACATGCCTCCCTCCCCCACTCAGCCCTCCATGGCAAGATGGCTACCTACCTGTTGGTTTGTTTGTTGGGGATGTAATGGCTGACACATGCTTCTGGGTGGGGTGGGGGAGTGCCCCATCCTGCTGAGGTGTGGGACAGGGGGCATGGTGGGAGTAGTAGTTCAGGCCTCCCTCCCACATACAGCCCTCCATGGCAAGATGGCTACCTACCTGTAAGTTTGTTTGTTGGGGATGTAATGACTGACACATGCTTCTGGGTGGGGCGGGGGAGTGCTCCATCCTGCTGAGGTGTGGGACAAGGGGGCATGGTGGGAGTTGCAGTGCTGGCTGCCTGTGCACATGCACCCATGGTAATGTTGCTAGCTACATTGGTGGTGATTGGGAGGGGGTGGATGTTGGATCTGTGAGACATGTTTTTGTGAGTGTGTGGTGCAGATGGATGGAATTGGTCGTAGGAGGTGTATCTTTGTAGTTGTGCAAGGCAGTACATAGCAGTGTGGTGGTAGTCATTTGTTTGTACTTACCAGCCTCCACTCCCCCGGGTACTCCTGTGAGACTCTCTGGATGCAGTATGGCAAGCACCTTCTCCTCCCATGGGGTGAATGGTTTTGGTGGTATGGGAGTGCCACCGCCAGTCTTGTCAGCCAGCTGACGGTTCTTGGTCCTCCTCTCTTTGACAACCCTCTTCAACTCATGCCACCGCTTCATGATTTCCTTTCTGGATCATGGGATGGTCCCTACTGCATTGACCTTCTGGACTATCCTTGCCCACATTTGAGTCCTTGTGGCTAATGGTGTCTGTTGGACCAGGCTACCAAACAGTTGTGGTTCCACTCTGACTATCTCATCTATCATTACCTTCAACTCACTCTCTGTGAATTTGGGCATTTTATGTGTTGACATTGTGTGTGATGTGCAGAGGTGTTGTAGGTGCAGGGGTGTAAGTGGTGGTGGTAGTGGTGATGTGTATGGTGTGTGATGTGCAAAGGGGTTAGGGGTGCAGGTGTGGAAGTGGTGGTGGTGCTGTGTGTGGTGTGAGTGGTGATGGTGTGTAGCTTTGCCTATCCTTTGTTCTCAGGGGTTGGGCCCTTCAGTTGTGGGTTAGTGCAGAGGATTGTGGTCAAGGAAGGGGCTGGTTTTATGCTCTATGTGGGTGTGTCCACATGTGGGAGTGCTCTCAGGTGTGTTGTGTGGGTTGGCCTTGTAATTTTTTTTTTGTGTGCAATGTTGTGTCATTGGGGTGTGTTTTCTGTTTTTGGGTGGCATGGCTACTTTGGTGTGGGCACTTTGTGGCCTTATTGTGGGATTTTTAATTTGTCCGCCAAATTTGTCACGGAGCGTCCGCGGCGGTGGCTTTGCTGCAGCTCTTCCGCATGCTCTCCCATTCATCACTGTTAGCGACCGCGGCGGTCGGAAGCAGCGGAACGTGCCGCGGGACCAGCGGGGATATCCTAATTTCCCGTGCGGTGTCTCCGCTATCCTTGCCGCGGGTTGGTGTTTTTCCGCAGCGGATCCGTCTGCCGCGGACGTGTTTTGGCCATCTCTGCACGCTACGGTCGGTTTTTCTTCCCCCCGTACCGCCGCGGTTGGTGTTTTTTGGCGGTTGATCCTAATTTGGCCGCCGGTTTCTCCACGGTGCCGGCGGGCGGTTGTTTTCCGCTTCCATGGCGGTCGGGGTGATTTTCAGACCGCCATCGTAATGACCCTCAAAGTGCTAATTTTTGTAGGTGTCTCCATAAGCATTGGTTAAAATGATAGTAACACCCTTGAATGGAGGGATGGGGGTAAGTTTTTAGTATGGCGTTGATCATTGATTGCTCAAAATCTATTATAATTTTTTGAGGGAAATATTCATTAGTTTCTTGTTTTACTTTATTTAGCATTTCTACGTATGTTGAATTTTGTTTGTTTGATAGTAATGCATAAATAAAGGGTATATTACAATTCTGATGTAGCCCATGTATTGTGTAAAGTTGGAAAAATGGTTTGGGACATGTTGTAAAAGTCCCATCCATCATCCATATTTGAGCCTGTTGCAGTTTAACTAAATTAGATGCTGTTCCAAACATTATTAATCTTTTTCACTGCATTTATTATCATAAATGACAAATGGTTCTTTATTGAAAGTTATAGATTGTTCAGGGCTAATTACAACTTCGTCAAATGTTTTAGAAGTTGGGGTGGAAGTAGTTGTAGCCCTTTTAGTGCGTGCTATTGTTCTTTTCAATGAAGCTATGGATGGCATTTGTGAAGTAGCTTCTTTGGGAATTTTAGGCAGCTGTTCTTTTAAAATTACACTTGTTGGTTTTTGTGAACTTGTGCTAGCCTCCTTGATTGTTTCAAGTGCCCCTCTAACTTCTATTTCTGTAATGTTTGGGGGTGGTTGTGTTCTCTGGTGTAAATTACAGTGGTTTCCCTTGTTGTAGCACGGCCGTAACATTTATTCAAATAGTATTTTGAACATTTCCAATTAACTTTTAATCCAAATTGTTTCTCCTGTGTATACACATATCCCATATAGCACAATAACATTTTTCCTTTCTGGCTTGTAATAAACTGTGCTCCTTCAGTCATTTTGATGCAGGGAAATCTATAATAACTGTACATCAGAATTATTAAATATGTTGCTATATGTATCTTAATGTTTAAAAATATACATTTTGTCAAAATATACTTACAAAGTTAGGGGGTCATTACGATGTCGGGCGGTTCGCCCCCGCCGGGCCGGCGGTAGCCAGCGCCGGCCCAGCGGGGGTGAACTGCCCGACACCACACCAGAAAGATCCCCCGCCATATTAGGATGGCTGGGGGGTCCGCGGCGGACGGAAAGACCGTCCGCCGCATTTCCGCCGGTCGACACGTCGACCGGGCGGAAAACACCATTAATATGGTGGCGGTGTCTGCAAGACACCGCCATCCATATTATGATACATGCGGAGAGCAGCCTTTCCATGGCGGCAACCGTTGCGGGCCCCCACGGTGTTGAGGGGGTGCACATGGGGGGTACCTATGGTACCCCCCTGCATTTGCATGCACAAGGTGGCAGGCACCGCGCGGTGCCTGTCACCTTGTGCATGCAAATGCACAATGTGCATTTCCAGCATTGTGGCGGGCGGTGCTGTGAGCACCGCCCGCCACAATGCTGGGAATGGAGGATGCCACCGCCACGGTGGCGGTGGCATCCTAATAGCAGGAGCGGGACCGCCGCACCCCTGGCGGATGGTCCCGCATTCCGTTACGGTGGCGGGCGGACTTTGTCCGCCCGTCATCGTATTGTGCCCCTTAGTCTTTATGTTGTTTAAGTTGATGCTGTTTATTCTTTAGGTGTGAAATGTTCTTTCTGTATTTTCTTTGTCTGAAATAAAATGCAAGTAGATTTTATTATTTGTTTATAAACATTTTATATGGGGTGGGGAGGGTGTTTGGGATGGGTTTTGAGTTTGGGTGGGTGTTTTCTTGTTTTATTTAAAACAGTTTTGAAAATACTTACTTTGTTAGTTGTATCTTTTTATGGTGTTTTCTGTAGTTTATTAGTTTTCTTTAGAGTTGTCTGTAGAGGAAATATAAAATAGAATAAAGATATAAATTAGTGTTTAACGTTTGTATATTATTGTTTCATGTTTGTTACTTTTAGTATTATTTAGTATATTTTAGTTTACTTACTTTTGATAGAGTTTAGTTGTTTTTATATGTTGACCTTCTTATTTTTCTGTCCAATTTCTGCAGAGTTTCTCCTTCTTCAGCTTTGTTTATTTGAGTTGTGAAATAGGAGTTAAGTTTGTTCATTTATATAGTGGTTTGGATATTGTTAGTTTAATTTTATTGGTTAGTTTTAAATGTGTGTGTTTCTATTGGTTAATTTGAATTTTTTTATATAGTTTTGGAAGTTGTTTTCCAAATATGGAAAACGCTAATTAGTAGTTACTTGTGTATTTTGTTGTATATATATTAAACTAGTTGTTCTATTATATATTTAAATAATAATAAATTGTTTTTATATTAGGAAAGTTTAATGTAATAATGTTGTTAATAATATTTTTTATTTTATTGATTTTACCATGTTATTTTGATGCAAAAAGAATGTTTATTTACATTAATTTATTTAGTAATGTATTTTTAGGTATTTATGTATATTTAGGTTGTTTTATTTTAATGTTTTCTATTGTTTTGTATAGTCGATATATTTCAAATGACGATATTTGTGGGGTTCGATATTTTTGTGGTCGATATTTTGTCCCTAGTTATTGCGTTTAAATGATGTGCGATATTTTAAACTTCAATAAGTATGTTTACGATATTTTTAATGTCGATGTTTATGTTGTACGATATTGTTGTTTCGATATTTTTGTATTTTGTTAAATAAGGATATACTGTCGATATTTATGTGGTTGATATTTTTGTGTCGAAATAATTGTAGGTCGATATTGTGTCCGTCGAAATTATGTCAGTGATTCGCATAGCTCAGCTAAATCTCAAAATTAAGGATTAAACTAAATCTAAACAGCCTAACCATTGCATCCTTACCAATGTGTGCAGGACCAAGGAAACGTTGTGTAATATGAAACAACAGGCTATCTGGCAACACTGGTATTCCATCAACTGAAACCCAAATGTCATTAGCATTTTAAACACATCAGATCCATCCTTCCTGTTCTGTCTCTGAAACCTCTTCCTGGAGTCTTATTTCCTCCCAGTATCAGCCACTGACAACAACATCGAAAAGGTAGTGTCCTCATCAGATTAAATTGTAAATTCTCTGGTAAATGTACATGTCACAAGTGCACAATATCGTGCGACTTCATATGCATATCGATTTCCAACAGTGACATAATCATTGCCACTTCTGTGAGCTACACATTTAACTACTGCAATCTCTTGGGGCAACTGCAAAGCCTCTGATAATTTTATCACTTACTGCCCGTCCCTGATCGGGGAATGAGATGACGTCATAAATCCAGTCTATGACAGTAACTGCCCAAAAACCTGGACCGCACCAAAGCCATATTGACTATCTGTAAATACTGTCACACAATTGAGCAGAAAGATAGCAAGTTAATGTAAGGGCAATTAATTCCAACAATTGTGCAGAGGTAACACCTCGAAGCCAGGAAGGTTTTACTACTTTCTAAATTGTGCAGACAGTATAAGTCACTCTCATAGTTCCATCATTGTCTCTTAGACATGCGTCGTCCAAAAAGATTACATAGTCAGGTGTCACATGGCTAGGTTAGGCCCAGGAAGAAACACTGCCATTTTTTCATGCACACGTTTCTTAAGTTGCCTTCTTTTCTACACAATGACTTTTGACACACATTTGCTTGCTTGACAGTGCAGGATTAGCTTCTCTGAAACCAGATTGCTTACAATTCCACTTCTTAAGTACACTATCATGACACCTTGAACATTTAGTACAAGGTCAGAACACACATTGTGCAAATGTTGTTGTTTGTTATTCATCCATGAGGTGAAATGGCTATCACAAGAGAATAAACAATGTCAGCCTGGCTGAAGCTTCTGGTGAGGGAGAGAGCACTTGCTCAGGGAACAAATTATGGTCACTATCCCGTCACATGAGCAAGCGTTCCAAACGCAAAAGCATTACATCCACACTGGATACAATGGGCTAACTCACACACCGCAACAGCTGTAAACTACAGATTTGATTCTATACTACAAACGCAAGTCTTTCTGCAATGCAAACATGAATACCCTCTGCCTAATGTAATAGTGCTTCTAGATTAGTACGATTACATCATATATACTGATGGTTTTGCCCTCCCTGCCATAGGAACAAGGCACCAATATACAGCAGCATTCACTCCTGTAAAGGGGCTCATTCAGAATGGAGAATTCCATCCTGAAAAGCCCTACACACAGTCACTCGGTGACTGTACACACAGTTGGCTGATCTCAGGGCTCTGATTCTGGCAATGGAAAATACGGATCCAGGATTCCCCACACCGATAGCGTGTGATTCCTATTATTGTGTCCAGTCTTATAATGAGTATGTACACTACTGGAGCCAGAATGGATTTAGAGATTCAAAAGGGTGCATAATAAAGCACAAGATGCTATGGGAACAGGTTGCTAAGCTGAAAGAGTGCTTGCCATGGACTCATTTGATACATACCTTGAGTCACCAACGTGTTGGCGTACATATTGCAGGTAATTCCATTGCGGATGAAGCCACAAAAGCAACAGTGCAAACTGCTGCAGTCACTGCAATTACTCATTCAATTACGAGAATAGACACAGACATTATTACGGCTGTCAATGCTGCATGCAATAGACACACAAATGATGGACGGATGCAGAACAAATCAAACATTCAGTCCCAGTCAAGAGATCTAGGTTAAATCCATTGTTATTTTAGTCACCATGCCACACCAGTTTAGACTCAGCCATATGCAAATCAGTCTTGACCCTCCTCCTCTTGGGAACAGTCAAGCCCAAACTGCCAAGCCAGGTCCACCCTGGACCAGAAACAAGCATCCTGGGACCGGTTTGGGTGTATCACCCCTCATCAGCCAGACTAGCTTGAATCCAGTGGCACAGTGAGCCCAGGACCCACATCTGGGCATACCCAGTGCACTTAGGGCGACAAAGCAAAAGACACACAAATGATAGATGGAATGAGGAACAAACCAAATATTCACCCCCAGTCAAGAGATCTGAGTTAAGTCCATCTTTTTTTGCTAACCATGCCACCCCAGTTTAGTCCCAGCCATATGCAAATCAGTCTTCACCCTGCTCCTCATGGGAACAGTGCAGCCCGAACTGCACAGTCAGGTCCTTGCTGGACATCATCACCCCTAGTACTATCGCTGAGGATTGGGATATTGACACAGTGAATGAAATGCTAGAACATCAGGGGCACTCTACTGTTTTTTCATCTGAGGACATGTATGAAGGCTCGTCTAACTATGATGAAATGTTTCGTTTCCAACATTATGGTCATCATTTTTTGCATAAAGAAAGTACTTCACGTGCTGTTTGTAATTACAAACAAAGGTAACATTGCCCTACACCACCACGAGGCAGTTCAAAAACATTTGCATAGAAGTCTGCTTATTTTTCTGGTTATGATACATTAGACCCAGTGTCTTATTATTATAAGAATGCACCAAGAAAAATATGCTAACAAACACCAAGCCGATTTATTCTGCTTCTTTTCTTTCCTAGCTGTCCACACAAGGATTCACCTTTTGGAGGGACACTATTGATGTTAAATCAGTTTGTGAGACAAAAGATTGGCAGGTTGAGGGGAATGAGGCTTTGTTTAGAGCATGTCTTATACCACAACAGATGTTTTTCCTGAACAAAACTGTGCAACAAACATCATGTCTTAGTTTGGCTACAATCAAGAATTCAAACACACCACGCATCCCCACATTCCCACATTTTAAAAACTGTCAGCAGTTTAGAAAAGGCTCTAGCAGTGGTTGACAATGGTATGACAACCTTCTCCTCTAGAATGTACTTTCTGGATAACATAGTGTCATCAGCAATATACATTATACAACATGATATGTCCGCATTACAACAGGGACAGTGTGAGACCAGGAATAGCCTATCTTGTCACTGTTTCTTCTGTTGTGACTTGTTGTGCAGAAGTACTGTTTACACCTGACTGGACAGTTAGGGACGTGACACTTGGGTGTTCAATAAAGCTTTAAAACGTGCACTTTGATGCCTTGAGCAGACTGAAAGCCTAACTGTTTCAGAAAGATGTAGCCTTAACATCTGCAAAGAAGACGTTTGATCTTCAAGCTGCAAGGTCCTCTTCAGAGATACAGTTGCTGCTCCGTACTCATTTCTCACAACATTTTGGAGAATTGGTGTACTGCATTTTTAACATATCTCATACTGCGGGGGTATAACACATTTTTAATAAGCTTAGGCTCTGGTTTGGTTAGCACCTTCCAGACAGACTTCAGAGTCATTCTATCATTCATTCACTCCATGCTCGGAAGCTACTTTGGAGGTCTTCCACTGCTCCTGATTGTCAGGATTGGGTTTTTATTTTTTTCTGCTGTGCAATTGATGTCCCATTTCATGATCGAAGGTAAATGGCACTACCACATGTGCTCCTGTGCCGTGAATGCATGGTACAATGTTTCGGAGCACCCTTGCTTCAGGAACTAAATGAGTATTGGTTCTTGTCTTTTCAGCCTGGGTGGCTTCACTATGCGCAGCCTGTAGTGTGCCTTGGACTTGTGCCTAGGAACGCAATCGTTCAGCCTCTGGACATGGAAGTACTGGTGGACCCCTTAAATGCCCATTTGTATTGGTGTCCCTGACGTTTGCTGTTGCTTCGGAATGCACTCTATGACTCTTCCTGGGATGCTTCTGCTCCTAGTGAGTTGGATCTTGGATCTGGTTCTGTAGATTTCCCACAGGCTGTGGTTACACCTTCAGTGGATGCTGTGGGGTTAGGATGGGAACATGTTTGCTCCATAAACCTGCTCCGAGGTGTGTCTCTGGGATCATCGTCTGTGGTTGCTGGGAACAGAAATGCTTTGTCTACCTCTCAGAACACATAAACAATTGGCTATTCTGTTTGGTGGGAACTTTTAATTTGGCCTGTTTTTAACATCCTAAAATCCTTTTAAATTTGGTTTTTATTCGCTTTCATATTTGTAATGATGGCTTTCTTTTTTTTTCTTTTTTTTAAATATTTTTATTAAATTTTTAAATGCACAGAATCAAAATTCATTACACGTTATGATACTTAGGAGTCAACCCAGTTAATTAATACAACAAAAATTCATTATTATAGCCATAACATAATAATATACAGCTCATTCTGTAAACTGGGACAACATTAATTACTCATTTCATTTTTCCAGCTATAAATAGGGGCCCATATTGTCCTACCAAGCTTCCTACCTCTTTTACCTCTCCTCTCATATATTCCTTTCTCAAGGTTATAAATAAACAGTAGTTTGGCTAACCATTGCTGAAAAGTAGGGGCAACCCGGTCCAACCATGCTGAAGAAATACATATACGTAGAACAGCCATATCAACGAACCAGAAATACCTCGTTGGGTCTTGAAGACCAGAATTTCTCACCCCTAACAACATTAAAGCAGGCAATAGGGAACCTCTTAATTTCAGAGTTTGATTAATACATTTTTCTATCTCCTTAATCAAAGTCTCCAGTTGCGGACAGGTCGCAAACATATGTATCGCGTCCGCTGCTAAACTACCGCACCGGGAACATCTAATCCCCTCTTGTCCCCCCATTGCGCAATTTTAGCTGGTGTGATATATAGAGAGAAGAGAGTCTTATAGTGCTGCGCCTGGAGTCCCGCTGAACACAAAATGGTGTTACCTAGCTCAAGGGAATCGAGAAAATCATCACTATCAATATCAAGCTTCTCAGCCCACTTTCCCCCATGCTTATCTAGATCATCTGGTTTAAGCAGATTCAGTTCTGCATATATCCACCTAATAGTGCAATTCTCCCCTGATCGAATATTATCCATAATTCTGATTCTTCCAAAATGATATGGTCCCCCTTTTTTCCCTTTTACAAAGCTAGCTAATTGCAAATACTTAAAAAGCTCCTCTTGCTTAAACCATACACACTTTGTAGTTCATTAAATGTTTTTAACCCATCTTGCCCCAGCAGATCACCAATCATCCGTATTCCACACTCATCCCATTCCCTCATAGTTGTATCTGCAAAAATCCCCGGGAAGGAAGGGTTCTTATATAGCTGAGTGTAGAAATGGATTCGCCCAAGGCCCAGACTCTTCTTGAGTGCCGTCCAGATTTTAAATGCAGCATTTAACGTCTTAAACCTTGTCTTTTTAAAATAGCTAGGTTCGTTAAATTTCATAAAACAATTCTTAGCTTTTTTTCCTAGCAGGTATTGGTACGGATCGGAGGACTCTGTTTTAGTCCAGCAATCAACCTTGCATCCACCCAGCAAACTAATCATATATTGCAAAGCCACCGCCCAATAATACAATCTGAAATCAGGGACTGCCCAGCCCCCCTGTCTCGCGGCAAGGTCATAAATCTCAAAGCTCTTCTGGTTTTGCCATGCGCCCAAATAAACCTATTCACCATATGTTCCAGGAGCCCAAACCAATGTTTCTCAAATTCTAACGGTATAGCTCTAAACACATACAATATTTTAGGCAAGAACACCATCTTAACTACGTTGCAGCGTCCCATGATCGACATATGCAGATTATTTATACGATCAAAGTCTTTCTTAGCCTTGGTAATAATTGGGCCAATATTTTCCCCAACTATTTTCCCCAAATCAGGCATTATATTGATGCCTAAGTATATTACTGAGTCAACCACCCGTGGATCATCAAATTGAACCTCCTTGTTTAAAACAATTTGGGTCTTAGCCCTGTTTAGCTTGTATCCAGATATTAAGCCAAAAGCTTCTGCTTCACGCTCTATACCAATTAAAGCGGCTGCTGGATCTGGGGTTACCACGGCGACATCATCTGCGTATGCCATTATCTTAGCATCAAGCTCATGAAATCTGATTGGTCTAATACTGTTATTAGTCTCTAATTTCCTAATCAGGGGATCAATATATAAAACAAACAGGAGGGGCGAACATGGACACCCTTGCCGTGTACCACGGTTAATTCTCATAGGTAGTGTATATCCCCCATTAACTCTCAATCGAGCCATTGGAGCTTTATACAAGGCCTGCACTGCCTTAATAAAGTCAGAGCCCAAACCAAACATGTTCAATACCTCCCAGAGGTAATCCCAGGAGACCCTATCAAATGCTTTTTCGGCATCTAGCAAAATCAGTGCCATAGGGTCTCCTGAGATCTCAGCTGCATCAAACAGTGTAATAACCTTACGAATATGTTCCGTTGTCCCCCGGCCGGGTATGAAGCCATGCTGATTCGGATGAACTAAGTTCCCGATTATTTTATTCAGCCGGGTTGCCAATACCTTAGAATACACTTTAACATCACTATTCATAAGTGTTATCGGCCGGTAAGAACCGGGTTCTTCCGGGGCTTCCCTTTTTAAAAATACTATAATATCTGCCCCTCCCCATGAATCAGGAATTGAGCTCCCCTGCTGAGCCTGACACATTGTTTCCAGTAAATCCGGCCCTATTATTTCAATGAAGACTTTATAAAACTCAACTGGAATCTGATCGGGTCCTGCTGCTTTCCCGGAGGGAAGACTTCGGAGTGCCTCCAAAGTCTCATCTAGGGTTAGTGTTCTCGCCAGTACTTCTCTATCACTAACATCTACACCTTGCAAACCTGCTGTACTCAAATAATTCTTGCTGTGCGCCTGCTTGTAGACCAATTGTTTACTCTTATCTTCGGAGTAAAGTTTTTCATAATAGAGGCGAAAAACCTCCCGAATCTCCTGCGGGTCTTCTACTATTCTCCCATTGGCATCTAAAACCCCTCTAACCTCGGCCGCTAGACTCTTTTGCCTCAATCGCACTGCCAGAGTATGCCCAATTCTTTCATTGTACTCATAACAGTGCTCCCTTCTAGTTAAAAACCTTTCTGCCGCTTTAGCCGTAGCTAAATCTCCCAATTCAGCTTTCGTCAGAGCTAAGTTGAATAAAATCCCATCCAAAGAGTTGTTCCTGCTAACCCCCACTGCCAAATCCTCCTCTAACTCCTTCAATCTGTTATTCAGCGCCTTCTCCCTCTGATTTTCCTTCTTACGTCTAAATAGGCTATAACTCATTGTTTCACCCCTAACTCCAGCCTTAAAGGTGTCCCATACGACCCCGGTGCTAGCACTCGCCCTATTAATCTCCCAGAATGTCTGAATCCATTCGGTTATATGCCTTATATATTCAGGATCCTTTAATAAGCCTCTCTCAAATGTCCAAGGCCTCACTTGCTTAGGTTTCCCCCTAGATTAACAGTAAGCACTAGCGGATTATGGTCCGAGAGCAATCAGGGGTATTTCTCGATTTTACACCTAGATATTAAAGAATATGTGACAAAAAAATATTCCAATCTCACCAATACCTGATGAGGCGCCGAAAAATATGTACTACCCGGATATTTAGGGTGGAGGGATACCCATACATCCCGGAGTGCGTTATTCTGCACCAAATTAGTGAGCGCCTTATATACCCTCTTCTTTCTGCCGCTATAACCTCCCCCGTTTTCCCCCCAGAGACCACCCATACCATTAATGTTATAGTCACCGCACATTATCACCGGGGCGGGCCAGGAGGCTAACTCCACATCCAAGAATTCAAATAGTTCTGGATCATCTCCCGTTGAACCATAGACAGAACATATTGTGAAAGCAACCCCATTTATCCAACCTTCAGCCAAAGCCCACCGGCCCCATTTATCCGCCACTTTCCTTCGAAACATAACACCTTGCCGCCGTGACATAATAGCCACCCCTCTTGTTTTGGTGCCTTGATTGGTATTAACTACTAACTCAAAACCTAGCTGTTCTAAAACCTTGCCGCGTCTACCTTCAATATGGGTTTCCTGAAGGCAAAGCACATCAATGTGGAGTGCCCTCAAAGTTATAGCGACTCTCTGTCTCTTAGTTAAGTCGTTTAAGCCACATATATTCAAAGATGCAACACGCAAATTCATCAAGTGTTATTTATGTTTGCTTATAATCATTTTGTTGTCCGAATTCAACTTTTGATATCTTTAAAGCTTTCCTTAAACTTTCCTTTGTACAATATTGTTTATTGAGTCTGCCCCATTTTTTTGTTTCATATCAAGCTGTGCATTACTTTTACCCTCACCTTCCCAGCCCCCTCCCACCTCCCATTTCCCCATCCCACTGAGCCCCCCACCACCCCCAACCCCCCACCATCCCACACAGGCAAATAGGTCCGACGGACCTATGTGTGGAGACCAAATCTAACACCTCGAGTGGTCCCTGATCCCCCCCCACCATCAACCCTTCTTTCAAAATAATTCTACTTAATATACTGTGGTAACCGCTAGTAGCCAAAGACATACGTTAAAGCCAAATAAAGAGAACAGCACGGTAAGCGCTGGGAAGGGATGTCCACCAGTGCAAAATCGGGAAGCATTAACTTATCCCACTCAGACCTTCCCTTTAGCCTCCTTTACCTCCCCCAAATATTCTTGTGCCTTAATTTCAGAAAAAAACATTCTGACCCGCCCATTCTTTATAACCTTAAGTCGCGAAGGAAACAGCAAATAAGCTTCACAACCAGCCTCTTGAAAGGGTGCAATTAATTGTCGGAGTCGCCACCTCCTCTCAACAGTGACATGGCAAAAATACGGCCTAGTGAAAAAAGTATGTCCATCATAAGTCCTCTTGGAGTCTGGTTTTGCCTTGTCTATGAGCGCCTGTCTAAGAAGAAAATTGCCCACATAGATCAAGATGGCTCTTGGTCGCTCTTCTTGCCCAGCGCCCTTGTTCTTCTTCTGGGTGAAGGGGAAACGATGCGCTCTCTGAATTTCAGCCTCCCAGTTCCACTGTCCGGGAACGCACCCTTTAAGAGAGCCACTACAAAAGACATCGGGGCATATTAGCAAGACCCACGTTAAAATTATCGCAGTTTTAGCGGCAGGAAACTGCCGCTAAAGCGGCGATAATGGACTTGCTAATATGCGTTATAGAATTCAATAGAAGCCCAGGTTAGATGTCCTGCACATCTAACCTGGGCTTCTATTGAATTCCATAACGCATATTAGCAAGCCCATTATCGCCGTTTAGCGGCAGTTTCCTGCCGCTAAAACGGCGATAATTTTAACGTGGGTCTTGCTAATATGCCCCTCAATGTTCTCCCCTTCACCTGTAATGATGGCTTTCTATATGCTTTTTTTTAAATAACAAACTTTATTGGATTTCTTAGAAAAAGGATGGGCGTCCGCCCTACAAAGACCTGTAGGAGGAAATAGCAAGCCTTACTTTTCAATCCATCATTTTGTATAACTATAACATCTGCAAAACGTGCAGAGTAAACAACACATACAACTTGCAGACACCACCAGATCTTACAGTTAGCATGTGCAATACAAGGCGAGGAATTTTGCTTCTTTATTGGCAATGAGGCCCTCAAATGGTACCAGGTGCAAACAGAGTGTCGATCAGGGGTCTGCAGGTGGCAGCGGGGGAAGCTCAATACCCCGATATGTCGCCCATCGTGTCCAAATTTTTCTGTGCTTTTTGGGGCAGCCTCGGGCTACAAAAACCGCCATCTCGGCCCCCATGCATTTATCCAGCTCTAGCTTCCATTTGCCAAGTGACGGTGGTGATGTACCCTTCCAACACTGTGCTATGTCTCTTTTAGCGACTGCAAGGGCTAAGAACATAGATGTTGTTTATATATGTTCCCCCCTATGTCCTCTGTGGTATGGAGGAGGAAGAGTCACGGGTCCAGAGGGAGCTCCAATTGCCAGCACCTCCTGGAGGCACGACCTAATTTTGTTCCAATAGGGCTGCAGCGCCATACATCCCCACACGGTGTGTAAGAATGTCCCCTCTTCGCGGTCGCATCACAAGCACACGGGGGACCGGATTACTCCCATCCTCCACATTCTGACCCGTGTAAAGTATGCCGTGTGTAGGTACTTAAATTGTATTAAACGGTATCTTGTGGAGACCGCAGCCCCCCGCGGGCTGGCAATGGCCTCCGCCCAGTCATCGTCCATCAGGTCGGGGATGTCTGCTGCCCAGGCCACACGTGTCTTATCAATCGTCTTAGTATGAGTAGTCAGGGTCTGGTATATTTGTTTGATTTTGTGTGGGCCTAGATCCCCGGTAAGTAGGCGACCCTCTAATGGGTGGAAGTCTGGGAGGGTGTCTAATGTACGGATGAGTTTCTATATGCTTTTGAGTTCATATTGTATCCCTTTTTAATAATTTTAGCATCTTTTATATGCATATCCTAGTCCAAGACCCTTAATCCCCTTACCGGAAAAGATCTGAGCACACCGGGGTTACAGAGCGTGCAGACTTTATTTTGACCAGCATGACGCGTTTCAGCACAACTGCCTTTTTCAAATGCCATTGTCACAGGTGTTGCAAATCTTCATTTTTTAAACGAAAATTGCCTCTCAGTGATTAGTGGAAATCCAAAAGTGGGCGTTGGAGGAACACCACGATCTCGGCACTTCGAGTCCGTTTATGCAGGCGCTATTGGAATATATACAGCCCGTAAACTCAGCCGTGAGGGGAACGGCCAGCGCCAGCAGTCCAGCGCTGTGGACTACATCGCCCAGGAGTCTGTGGGGCCACCAGTGACATCTCTTCCCGCGCCTGGAGGCGCGTTCAAATCAGCGGCAGGCTCCCTGGGCCTGGTCTCTTGGCTCCTGTACTTTGGACTCTGGTCACTTACTCGCCCATACTACTAGCCTGCTCCCCCTGCAGAAGTAAGCATATTCTTCTATGTAATTTTATCCCACTGGTATGGCGGTAAACCTGAAATCACTGGGGGGGAAGGCAGCCACGCCAAAATCTCTATCTAACTCTACACTTGACTGTTTTTTAGTTCGGGCTGCAAAAGCCATTGACAAAGAGATCCAGGTTGCAGAACGTCGGTTATCTGTGGGAGGAGGCCCGGTTGGTCCTATTATTGACCCACCTGTCATGGTTGATGTGCAGGCTGCCCAAATGAATGACACTGGTCAAAATAACTATGCATTCACGGGATGCTCAGTGGTCTCATCTCCTGCCCAACAGCCATGTTCACCACCCCCAATCTCACCAGCATGCAACATGTTAGGTAAAAGGATAAAAAAGGTAAAACATATGGAGCCCACACGGTGTACACGGACCAGATCTAGGAAAAAGCTTCAGGCTCCAAGCCCAGAAGTCCCTGCAGAACTTCTACAAGGATCACCCACCAGGAATGGCTCCAATTTACCATTGCCCTGTCACACCGAGGCAATCTCCCCGCAATTTACTGTGGTGCTAACGTCCTTTTTAGAAGACACAATCACCAAGAACTTTTTACCAATTTTAGCCAGACTTGATAAACTGGAGTCAACTGTGGAACTAATGCATTCTTTGGTTATTGATATATCACTAGGGGTTGGGGTAAAAACAAAAGCGCCGGTTGGGGGACCAGATCATGGGGGAGCACAAACCCCGTTGAGGGGTCCTCAGTCACATGCAATGATCTACTAATCTGCTCTGTGAGCAATGGTATTCCTAGAAATGTTACTAGTGTAGCAGCACAAAAGCATCAAGGGCCTGCTTGCACCAGACACCAGGGCAAAACATGCACGCCCGTTAGCAAAACTAGGCCCAGTCCCCCAACCGTACCTACTATGGGGAACAGTGTAGGCACTAACCAACAAATACCTTCATTATTGCCTCACAAAAATGGATTAGAATAATCAAGATGATAAGGTGATTCTCCATCTCCCACCTGAGTGTTGTCCCTATGTGGCAATCCTCACCAATGTTCCCACCCTGCAGGAAAACCAAAATGAATGACAGACCCAGCTGAAGAATAAAGTCTGGTACTGGCTATCACAGAATACAATTTTTTTAAACGCAAATTATCATGACATTTTATTTGTAAGGCGGGTTAGCTGGGTTGGCCCGCTATGCAAGTCCCTTCCTGGTGACTGTATTGTTATAAACTGCAGATCTCCAATTCTAGCTAGCCGGCTGCTTGGTTTGTGGCCTTACCCAACAAACCAGAGGTTGGGCCTAGAGATTGAAATTTTACCACTTGGGTTCTTCTACAGGCATCTTGAATGCAGAGGGAGGAACACCCTGGCCACTAAACCACCTAGTATGATGCCCCCTATGCACCAGGAGGCTCCCCCCCTGGAAACAAGAAGTAGGTACCATCTTTTGAGCAATTTAGATTCCCAAGATTGACTACCCATAGCATCTTCACTTTCATCAGTTTCTCCTGAGGAATCATCCGCCATGCAGTCTGATGATACAACTATGTTCCTCACTAACAGCGATCTTGTCCTAAGCGACCCAGCATTTAAGAATCGCCACCACTACCAACAACTAGAGTCTGAGGGAGTAATTAACAACATAGGACATACACAGGAACCTTCATTAGAACTCCAGGATTTGAAAATCCTATCCTGGAATGTTGCAGGCATAAAGTCCAAGTTAATTGACCCCGACTGGTGCAAGCTAGTGGATGATTTCCATCTATGCCTACTGCAGGAAACCTAGGCAGTAGGACGTGTCCACAGGGTGGGTTACACCACATATAGCATTGAAGCCAAGCAGTCAACTGTTGGCCGCCCAGCGGGTGGCCTCCTAATATGGGTCAAAAACACACTAGCCTGTAAAATTAAGGTTCTACACCTCGGCTCAGAGGAAATTCTTGGGCTGGAATTATCCTCTGGTAATGGGAACACGCAAGTTAGGTTATTTAATATCTATAACCGTTTTAATAGTCCCCACAGGTTGTCTGGCACAATAACAACGTTAACTAATTACCTTGATTCAGCCATGGGGAATCACCGACTCATAATTGCAGGTGACTTCAATACAACCTTTGAACCTGTTGACTACATACAGGACCTTATTTCAGATGGCGATAAAGCTAGGGGGATTGCAAAACTCCAGACACCACCCATTAAGAAATGTACTAGGGTGGGGCAACAGGTTCTATCACTTACTATTACATTTGGGGTCCGAGCCTGCAATGGCCGGACTGATTCTGACAGAGAAACATGCCACACGTTCAAGAGGGGGGCAACTAAGACTAGGATTGATTATATCCTTGTCGATCATGAACTTTGGTCGAGTGTTAAAGACATGGCCGTATTAACTCGGGAAGATAGTGACCATAATGCTCTGGCTCTTATGCTGTGCGGTATAGCTCTATTGTATGGACATCCTTGGCCTGAGAGCGCCCCGGTAATCACCAGCAAAAACAACAAAAGAGTGAAATGGCCCATGATACTGGCTTATCCAACTGCTCTTCCCAAAATATATTTAGAGGTAGAGCTGACCCTTTTAGATCTGAGTAATATTACTACTGGGCTAGACGACATTATGGCCACATTCCTGCAATCGTCCACCACAATAAGACCATTCTTTTATAAACAATGTAATCGATCTAAGCGGAAAATAGCTCCTTGGTTTAACAAGGCCTGCAAAAAAGCCAAGGATGATCTAATTGGGGCGGTGAAGTTGAAATCTCCCATAGACATAAAAAATAGCAGGAAGCTATACAAACAGGCTCAAACTAAGGCAAAAAGGGACTGGGAGTCAAAAAATTGGTGCATGCTTCTGGAAGCCTCGAAGCGAAAGAATAGCCAACTCTGTTGGCATCTCCTGTCAAAAGGGTCTACCAATATGGAAATAGAAACCGACTATTATATACAGCCCCATGTGTGGGGGGAATACTTTGGGCAGTTATATGCAGGACAAGGGGTTCTATATGACCCAGGCCCACAAACGAGTCTTCTTGATTTAGTAACATCCGAGGAGACTACCATCACATTAGACGAAACCATCCTAGCCATAAATTCATTACAGATTGGGAAAGCCCCGGGCCTTGATAAGCTCCCAGGAGACATGTACAAGGCTGAACCTACAATGTGGGGACCCCTACTCCAAGTAGTTTACAACACCATCATGTCTGGTGGCAAAATTCCGGCGACCTGGAGGGGCGCCGAGATTATCCCAATCCATAAAAAGGGAGATAAAGGGTCCCCCGGAAATTATAGGCCCATCAGCCTTATAGAAATTGGATTGAGGAAAATAATGTTTTGTCAAACTTACAGGCAGGATTTAGGGCCTCCACAAGTACCACTGATCAGGTTTTTAGATTCCTTTTGTTAATATGGAAGGAAGTGGCCATTAGAGGGGGCCACTTGTATGTTGTATTTGTGGATTTAAAAACGGCCTTTGATTCTATAGATTGTACCCAACTTTGGCTATCCCTGAGTGAACTAGGACTCCCATCTTACATACTTAAAATCCTCATCCAGTTACATCATGACACTTACGCTAAGGTCAGGTGGAATTCCGATGGTAGTCTCACAAATGATATATCGGTCCGGAAAGGTGTTCGCCAAGGTTGCGTCCTTGCCCCAACATTATTTACCCTCTACATTAATGGCCTAATAGGAGAGTTGTATAATTGTGGTGGTGACCCCCCGAAATTGGCAGGCAGTGTAGTGCCCTGTCTGCTTTTTGCAGACGACACACTACTCATTGCTAGAACACCTAGAGGGATCCAAAACCTTTTGAATACATTTGATAAGGCCTGCAAAGAGAGGGGTTTAGAAATAAACTGCTCCAAAACCAAATACATGACTTTTAATCCCTATAAACCCCATAAGGGCAAACCCATGCTAGGCACGCAAACCCTTGAGCAGGTCAAGTCTTTCGATTATCTGGGAGTACGTATCAGCGATAGGCTGGTATGGACACCGCAAATAGAAAAGAGCACACTGACCCTCCAACATACCAATTGTGCAATAGTTCGAAGGGCCAGGGCGTCTCCCTACTGGCCAATTTCGCCTATTCTAGAACTTCACAGAGCAAAAGGTCTAGGAGCAGCCCTTTATGGGGCTGAGTTATGGGGGTTGGAAAATCTTTCGGACTTAACTCTTGCCAAAAATAAATTTATTAGAGCTATCCTGACCTTGCCTGTAAATACTCCCCTCTTGCCGATAAGACTTGATCTTGGTTTAAAACCTATAGACCACTTTGCTATCCTCAGGGCACTTCTGTTCTGGATTAGGGCATGGACTAGTGACACACAGGTCCCAGTGAAGGAGGCCCTGGGTGAACTGATTGCTCTGCACAAACAAACAGGTTGCATTAAGTGGTTCAATAAGATCAAGGAGTGGTTTTTAAAACTAGGGTTGGGGTGTATCTGGGAGGAGCCAGGGTCCATTACAAAATCCATGGTTCCCCTTATTAAAAAAAGGTACTGGGAGTTTATGGACTCAAAAAGTTTAGAATGTATTGCACATGGCACTTTAACCGCAAGTTTTTTAAATTTTAAAGGAGGGTTTGGTTTTGAATTGTTTCTGGATGACATCGAACCCCCCCCAGGCAAGAGCCCTGTATATTCAATTTAGATACGGAGCTCTCCCCTTAAATGCAAGAAGAAGTACCTGGGAAAATGCGTTTGTTACTCCATTGTGCCCTACATGTCACACTTTTCCTGAGACCCTTGATCACTTCCTCTTTTGTTGTCCCTCCTATGTTGACCGTAGGAAAACCTGGATAATCCCAGTCTGCCGCTTATTATCTTTTAATCGCCCGAGTGAAGCCATACGTATTCTTAGATCAGATACCACAAGGTGGCTTGTGTTTGCTATCTCGAGATTTCTGCTTCTTGCCTGGTGGAAGAGGTAAAAAATGATTAAAACTGCCTCTGAGAATTTGACCAGTTAATACATCTTAATCTGGCCTTAGGGTACGAACTTATGTATTATACATTTATATTGGAAGATGTGTAAGTTTGTTTTATCATATGAATTTTTTAAGAAATATTGTATTGTAATTTTAACTGTTTTTATGCTCATGAATTGTTTTTACGATGTGAATGGTCCTATTTTTGATCGAATAAAGAATATATATACAATAGTGTTTCTCTGGATTGCTTTCTTAATACTAGATAGCTTTAGTCGACTCGTGTCCCAACTGTATGTATCACATTTCTAGGTTAGGCCCGGGAAGAAACACTACCATTTTCACATGCACACGTTTCTTAATTTGCATTCTTTTCTACACAATTACTTTTGACATACATTTGCTTGTGTGACAGTGCAGGATTAGTTTCTCTGAAACCACATTGCTTACAATTCCACTTCATAAATACACTATCACAGCACTTTGAACATTTAGTACAAGGCCTGAACACACATTGTGCAAATCTTGTTGTTTGTTATTCATCCATGAGGCGAAATGGCTGTCACAAGAGAATAAACAATGTCAGCCTGGCTGAAGCCTTGACACTGAAGCATGGATACTGTTATTATAAATACACAAGCATTTCCATGTTCAAATTAGAGGAACACTCTGCTGTCATTGAGAGGTCACTGTTGTTGGCGTCTCAGCCCAGCTGATTCCTATCGATCCTCAGTGAGGAGGGATGTCCAACTTGTGACCAAGATGGGGACCTGCATACACTTACCTTCAGGAAATGAGGCATTAGACCATCCAGTAGGGGATTCTTGGTAGAACACCTGCCCAGGGCACCTAGGTTAGGGAGCGCAAAGTAGGACTACACTACACCAAGTACTTATATGCCAGCATATATACACTGTTTTAGCACAATGGTGGAATCATTTATCCTTTTCACTGTTCTTATACTTCTTATCACTTTTATCTAATTCTGTCTATTAATCATTGTAGAGCATATATTCTGTACAAGAATCACAATGGTTCAACAAATATTGAAATGCCCCTTTGGTTATTTCTTGTGTATCTTTCTGAGTATGTACGAGTGACTGAGCAAAAATGTTCCAGATCTGTTACCACAATTCCTTGGGGAGTCAGGGTTGTCATGTTCTTTTGGAGGTTGCACAAACCATTTGATATCTTACTAGGTTTAGGTGTACTTATGGTGGCACTGTGAGCTAACAGGACTATTGACCAACATATACTAAGGGGGTGCATAGAATCAGTCTGTCACCATCCCACCATTTATGTTGTCCAACAAATGAACAGTTCCTACTGAGAAAGTGGAAACCGTATGACAAAGGTAATCATGAGGTTCATCCTTAATGTCTGGCCTTGATTTTGTGCATAACTTCATATCATCCAGGCAGTCATGCTCAACCTCATATCCATCAATTTCATTTTCAAGCAAGGGTAACAATGTAGCTGGATTGAGTGTTTGACATCTTTTCAAAAACAACGTTATCAGTATGTGTTGTAAGTCTGCTGTTTGTCAAAAACTGTTTTTCTATGGGTTATCAATATTTCTACCCAGTGAGGGACCATCACTGTAAGAGGATGTCTCCTCACTATGCTCTCACCTCTCTCAATACTGACACCAAACGTTGCCCCACTTTAAGGCAACCATGAAGTCCTGCAGCAACAGGGTCAGGTTTAGTTGCAAAATATGCCAGAGGTCTTCGAGAGTCTATGCAACTAAGTAAGCACTGAGAGAGCACAGCCCTCCCTATCACTGCAAAACAATGTGAACATTTCACTGTAATGAGGCATTCCTTCTGCCGGGGCATGACAGAGACTTTCTCTGAGCTCTAAGAATGCATTCAAGCAATCGTTGTACCATGGAAGCAGATCAGGCATGTCTTTGTGCTTCAGCCTCAATTAATGCTTGGCCACTAAGGAAATGTTTGGTATCCACTGTATACAGTAGCCAACCATTCACAGGAACACCCAGCCTTCTCTCTGAGTTTTAGGTGGGCTCATCTTTCAAATTGTCTCCTGTGACACCTTTCTTATTCCCTTCTCTATGAGAAGTCCTAAATATTGCACTTCTTTTTGACAGTATTGTAATTTGCTCAGGAACACCTTGCGTTAATTCTCAGCCAAATGATTTAAAAGAGCAATTGCATCCTCTTTACAATCTTCTTACCTACTTGATGCCACAAGCAGGTCATCAATGTACTTCACAAGAACTGAATTGCAAGGGATCTTCAGAGTTTCAAGATTATTTTCAAGATCTGATTAAAGATTGAAGGACTTACCGTATAACCCTGTGGAACTCAGCACCATGCCAAGACACTATCTCCAAACATGAATGAGAACAGGAATTGACTGTCCTCATGCAATTGAATAGCGAGAAAAGCCAGTAAACCACTCTGCAGTACAGGGAATTTGGAACAGTATTCTTGCTGGACTCGGTACCATGTTGTTAATTTTGTGAAGATCCGGTACAATTTGATACTTGCCGTTGTGCTTCTATAAACCCATAATCGGCCAATTGCAAGGACTTTCAACAATTACCTTTCAAATCCCTTATTTAACATGTTTTCAAACACTGGGGTTATTCCTGCCACTGTTCCTGGTGTTAGATTATACGGTGGTGTTCTCGGGAAGACTGCATTTGGTTTTATTGTGATTTAGACTGGTTCTGCACCTTTGATTTGTCCAATGTCTTTTCCTTGAAATTCTTCATCATGCATTTGAAATTCAACACCATCCAGTGTGAAGTAAATAGTAAAATTTAACTTGCACAAAACGACTCTCCAAAACAAATGTATAGGACATAAATCACATACCACATACTGATGATCTTCCTCAAATGACCCTATTTTTATAGGAACCTTCTTTGAAACAGGATTAGTTATTTGTTTATTTTTGACACCTACAACTTGGATCTTCTTTCCAGAAAAAGGTAGATCTGGTACTTCTGCTGTACTAACAGTGGACTGGGTAGCTCCTGTGTGGATGAGAAATGACACTTGGTGGCCATTAACCTCTTCTTATACAAATGGTCTACTTTGGTCTACCTCTAAGACTACACCAAATACGCAATCTACCTTCACCCTCAGAACTTGTCACTGGGAATTGTCAGAATCCAAACTCTCCTTCTCCAAAATGGGGAACTGTTAAAACAGGTTCTGATTTTGAAATGGATTTGAATTTGCTCTTGATACTTGATTTATATTAAATCTGGGATTACCCATATTCTGTGGGGCCATCAGAGCCTGTGGGGCCTGTATATATAGGAACTTGTGATTGCATTTGCATCTGCATTCGTTGAACTAGAACCTGAATTGAAACATTTTGCCTTTGTGCTTGATTTACCCCTTGCATTCGCTCATCACTGCTCACTCAATTTTGATTCTACCCACACTACCTCTTCCAATGCCTGAGCCTGTTACAATAGTGACGAGGGGTTTATATCTTTAACGTTACAATGTCTATTCCTGAATTTGGATCAACCAAAACACCTCAACCTCTGGCTTGTAGAACACCAAATGCAACCTGCACAATTTGACCTCCAACCTGAAACCAACACCATGCATTCCACCAACGTTCCCTCCATGTGATTGATTCTGAAATTGAATTTGAGCCAGCTTTGTTCGCGCTAGCATAAACTTCTCTTTAAGCCTCTTCTGCTTCATTTCCTGGTCATCATTACCATATTTTGCATATCTCAGGGTCTCATCTCAACGTTTTGTCTGCCAACAAATCACATTCTGTTGTATGTGCAGACTAATCTCTGGTCGCAATCCAAGAATGAACTGTGACACAAAACTCCCCATATCTCCCTTTTGGGGATTTTCTTGTGCTCTATGTTGTTTAAAAACCTGTAACCTGTTTACTGTTTACTGCTGTTTACTTGTGTGAAAGGCACTGAGGTTAATGGTAATGGGATTAACACCTGTCTGTCTGAGGTGTTCTCTTGGCTTAGGCAAAATCAACTGAAGTGCAACTCCGAAAAGTCAGAGATCATGTTCTTTGGCTCCCATCCCTGTGCAACATGGCACAATTGGTGGCCGCAAGATATGTCCCCTCCCGCTACGTCGGTCAACGTCGTGAAAAATCTTGGGGTCAAATTTGACGACTCTCTTTCAATGAAGGCGCAGATTCAATCAGTGGCCGGGACCTGTTTTGGAATACTGCGAATGCTAAGGAACTTTCTCCCCCTGCTTCCAGTCTCTCACAGGAAGACGGTAGTCCAGGCCCTGGTGGCATCAAGACTGGATTACGTAAATGCCTTGTACCTTGGCCTTCCCGATTACCTACTTGGCCACCTACAGGTGATCCAGAACGTGGCGGCAAGAGCCATTCTCTTGGCTGGGCCGAGAACACATACAACCCCTCTTCTGTCCTCCTTACACTGGCTTCCGGTACGGAAGAAGATTCATTTTAAAGCATTAGTGCTGGTTTTTAAAGCCTTCCACAAAATAGGTGTCCGGTATCTTGGGGAAAGATTCCAGCACTATACTCCACGCCGAACCCTGAGGTCTTCTCCCAATTTCTGACCATTACAGGATACGGCTCTCCCGGATTGGAGGCAGATCTTTTCAAGTGGTGGCGTCACATCTTTGGAATGGCTTGCCCATCTCTCTTAGACAGGTCCAGGATCTCCTCACTTTTAGGAGACAACTAAAAACTTGGCTTTTTAAACAGTAGATCCTTTGGTGGCGTACGTTTCTCTGTGTTGTCAGGTTCATGCTCAGCGCCGGGATACTCCCTGGAGTAGCCGTGCTCTTTATAAATACTGGCTAACATAACATAACAACAATAGTTCATAGTAAGCATGCACCGATTCTTTAGCTTTTTGGATAGTTCTATTGACTTTAGCCAATCAATGTCACTTGCTGGAACCTTCCCTTTGAAAAAGGTAATCACCCCATCATGCTTGGCCATTACCACAGGTGAAGGTGCACAAGCACATGCATCTCTTGGGGGCTCAGTACATGGCCATTGCATAGCTGTATTACATTCAACCCAAAGATCCCTTGGTACCACAAAAACAAAGAAAGCATTCAAGTCTGTTCATAAAAGCATTGAAATCTTTACAAATCTGTCAACTTGTATATACCACTGAGCATGATTCTCTCTCAGCTTTGTCAAGTTAAGTTATGCTCCGAGATTACCTCTACTCCATGGTACATTAACATACTCTTCACATGGTATTTCCCTCACAGGAAAAGTTAAAGTCTCATCTTCATCTGGGGGTACTGGTGGTGGCTTAGCATTTGCTTCTATAGCATCTGATTGTTTCTTTTTATTTCTCTGTTTCTTTTCCCACTTGCTCTCTAGTCTGTCAAAATCACTCAATTTGCAGAAGCGCTTTACCAACTCTGCAATGTGTTACCTCTTCCCTGAAGACCACATTGTCACAATAGCTTCATCATCCTACAGCTCTTCTGTAAAGGAACACTCTTGGAAAGATCCACCTCATATTTTTCTGACAATTTAGTTAATTTGACATGGGTAGCAGCCACAAGTCTTATGATTTCTTTGCTCAGATATATCAATTCATTTTTCTGATATTGATTCAAATGTGATATATCTAGGCATCCTCTAATAATCTCTTCTAATTCCTCCTTCAATTTTGGTACATCAAAGGGTCTCACTTGTTCCTGGCTAGTAGATTGTCTTTCTGTTCCTTCCACTCAATTATTTTCTGGAGTCTCTTCAAACCATAGGGGAAAACTGTCTTGCACCTGCATGACTACATTCACGAAAGCACCCACTTTTGGCAATCACATGAATGCAGCTCTTAGGGAGCATCTATGGTTAGCACTGAACTGCCTTGAGTCAGGTGAACTGGCATGGTCGTTATATAGACATATAGGTTCCCCTGACTACATGGAGAGTATGATGTCAGCAGTAATAAGAACAGTGGCAAGTCCTAACAAAGATTTCTTACAGGATTCCCATTGTGTTTTCATGAACGGATGTGAGTCCTTCTATTGTTTCCTTGACTCTGTGTTTGTGTGCATAGTTTCTCAGTCCTTCTTTTTAGTCCATAGCAGTGCTATTAGCATGTGAGCATGCCGGATGCACACGTTGTGCCGAGACCAATGCCCTGGTTACCCTAGCAACACCGATGACATAAATAGCATCAATGGCGATGTCGGGAGCATGCAGTTGGGAATTCCATCTTCAGCAGCAGCGACCATCATCGGCAGAGGCAAGAGAAAGGGACAGAGCAGACCGCGAGCAACACAAACTGTAAGGAGTATTGATCTGGATGCAGTTTTCTTATTTGACTTAACAGTATTAGGATACAGCCTTTGGAACTCGTTGTGGTCAGCGCTGGTAGTATCGGTGTGAAAAAAAAGGATGTGGCTTTGCTTAGACCTTGGAGCGATTGTCACATGCAGCTTTCCAAGTCTCCTGAGGTATATATAGGAGCCTCATTCAAACATTACCAAAGTTCATGATGCTGTAATAAGCGCATCTGTGGTCAAAGGAGATATCCTGATTGGAGAAGTCAACTTGATAGAGAACATTTGTTTAGCTTTCATTATTAGCATATTGAACAGTGGTATTTTGAGGTGTTATCCCTTGAATTATTAAAGAACGCTCAAAGAACCCTGAATACTAAAGGTATAAAGTCAATGACTCTGAACACATAGAGGAGATAAAGTCAAGAAGTCTGAACACTAATAGTGCACGTAAAAAATTATGAATGCTAAGAGTATAAATCAAGAACTCTGAATACTAAAAAGTGTAAATGAAGACCTCTGCATAAAACTCTGATTACTTAGAGTAAAACATACTACAAATCTTCTGAAGGAGTCAAAATCCCATACGGAAGTTTTCCTTTTGTACAGGTGAGGCATATTGTTTGTTGTGCTGTTGAGTGGCTGTTATTAGACTGTTGTGTATTACATATAGCTGCTGGATACCATTGCTCACAACGTACTCGTCAGTTTCCAGGTCTCCCTCCCCGCAGTGCCCTGCCGAATTCCCTACCCTCGTCTAGCCACTCCGATCCTTTGGTTGTGTTTACACAGAGTCGGTGCTGTTGGGCTTTGAGGGTGGTGTACAGACAGAATATCGAGTTGGAAATATTGAACTACAGAAATATCGAGTCCTAAATATTGTGAGTCAGAAATATACAGCAAGAATATCGTGGTCAAGATTATTTATTTTTAGGTAAGAAATATAGGGGGTCATTAGGATAGCGGGCGGATCGCCACCGCCCGAATTGCGGTGGCGATCTGCCCGCTATTTTCCACCGCCCGCTTCACATTTCCCCACCGCCATATTACGATGGCGGTGGGGACACAGGCGGACGGAAAGACCGTCCGCCTGTTTTCCGCCGGTAGGCAATCCGCCCGATTGTCTACCGGGCGGAAAAGGCCTGCAATATGGTGGCGGTGCCTTGCAGGCTCCGCCATCCATATTACGATGGTCGGCGGTGCAGGGCTTTCCATGGCGGTGACTCCGCCATGGAAAGCCAGGCGGAATCCACTTTCGGGGGCCCGTTGCGGGCCCCCAAGATGTTGGGGGGGTGGGGGGTGCACATTGTCATGGACATGGTGGCAGGCACCTCGCTGTGCCTGTCACCTTCTGCATGACGATGCACACAGTGCATTCCCAGCATTGTGGCGGGCGGTGCTGTGCGCACCGCCCGCCACAATGCTGGGAATGGAGGATGCCACCACCACGGTGGCAGTGGCATCCTAATCGCCTGTGCGGGACCGCCGCACCACTGGCGGCCGGTCCCAGCACCGCTAGGGTGGCGGGCGGACGAAAGTCCGCCCGTCATCCTAATAGGCCCCATAGTTTTTAAAAATATAGAAGTCATTAATATAGTTTGCAAAAATATAGTTGTTTAAAATATCGATTTTTTTAATTAGTGTTATGTATTTTAGTATATATTTTAAATGTATGTGTTGGATTTTTTTGTATAAGAATTGTTTATGTTTTTTAATATATGTGTTAAATTTTTAGTAGCTATCAATTTTATTTTAATTAAATTTTGAGATTTTTAGTTCCATAGCGGATTGTGGGTTTATAAGGGAAAAGGGTGGGAAGTAATTATAATACATTCATGATTATTTTTTATTTATTAAAATTTATTTAATTGAGATTTTATAGGGTAAATTGTGGGAAGTAATTTATTATTAATGAATTATTAATTGGTTGTTAATTAATATTAATTAATTAATTGATAATTAATTATGGTAATTGTGTAATTTATTTTAGGTGCGGGTTGTGGGGTTTATAGGGGTAAAGGGTGGGAAGTAATTTATTTTTAATTAATTAATAAGAAGTTGTTAATTAGTATTAATTAATTAATTGAAAATTAAATGTGAATATTGTGTAATTAATATTAGGTGTGGGTTGTGCGGTTTATGGGGGTAATGGGTTGGAAGTAATTTAGTTTTGATTAATTAATAATTAGTTGTTAATTGATATTAATTAATTTATTGAACATTAATTATGGAAATCGTGTAATTAATTTTAGGTGCGGGATGTGGGGTATATAGGGGTAAAGGGTGGGAAGTAATTTATGTTTAATTAATTAATAATTAGTTGTTAATAAATATTAATTAATTAATTGTAAATTAATTGTGGAAATTGTGTGATTAATTTTAGGTAAGGGTTGTGGGGTTTATAGGGGTAAAGGGTGGTAAGTAATTTATGTTTAATTAATTAATAATTAGTTCTTAATTAATAAGCTCTATAGGGCAAAGTGCCTGTCAAAAGTACATTATGGCAGCGAAACCTGGGGATATGTAGATGTAAAGGATGTCCAAACATCGGAAAACAAATTTATGAGAAGGTTGTTGTCAGTCCCTCAGGGAATCCCCTCTTTTATTGCCCACGAAGAGTTGTGTATGCCCTATATCACAGACCAGATAGCTTTTAGCCCGGTGTCAATTTGGTTAACAACATGGGTTAAGGAGGAGGACTTGCTAAACAAGGCAATTCTTATAGACTGTCTATCCCTGGATCAAGCACTAAAGATTCCTAGGTTGAAATATATTAAAAGAAATCTAGCAAATTTGGGAAGAGGTGACCTCTTTTCCAATCCTGAGGGAACCCATAAAATAGACATACCCACCCTGAAGCTGGCATTTAGCACGCGCCAGTCCACATTAAGGGAGGAGAGGGAGCTCATGAAGCCAAGTGTTCGCCACTTTGTTATATTAAGGTCAACAGCGAAAGCGGAGCCGTATATACTTGGTTTAGTGAACGCTCACGATAGATTTCTTTTGACCAGGTTCAGGTTTGACTTGTTTTATCTACTTCTTTCTTACCTAAGGGGCGTAACCAGAGGGCAAGTACTCCCATCCTGCGACTGCGATGGTACATCTCCGCAGGAAATGCTTCATTTTACCATGTTTTGTCCATTTTATGACACCCCTAGAAAATCATATTTAATTCCCATCTTGAAACAGGCCAACTTTAAACAAGTTCGGCCTGCATTTATATTTCTCCAGATGTTGACAGGCAATACTGTATTTCATGTTTTAAGTTTTTTTAAATCTGCCATCAAGCTTAGGGCGAGCTGCAATTAGTTGGGTCGCCCCCTACCTTTACCTTTTGGGCTCATGCACTCGTATAGCCAATAGGGCGTGGACCTGGCTACTGACTTTTATGCATTGTTTTTAGTAGTTTTATTTTAACATTATTGGTGTCTGGTATTTTAGATGCACTTTGTATATATTAGACGAATTATGAATTTGCATAGGCTTGTCCTTGAGATTGTATATATTGTATTACGCTATTTTATGTTTGTTTTTACATTGTGCTTTTATGGTTTTCTTGAACATGAAACCGAATAAAGAAATTTGATGATGATATTAATTAATTTATTGAACATTAAATATGGAAATTGTGTAATTAATTTTAGGTGTGGGTTGTGGGGTTTATTGGGTAAATGTTGGGAAGTAATCTATGTTTAATTGATTAATAATTAGTTGATCATTATTATTAATTAATTAATTGATATTTAATTAGGGTAATTGTTTATATTTTTTTGTGTGTGGGTTTTACTTTTATAGGGGTAAAGGGTAGGGAGTAAATTAATTTTAATTACTTTAAAATTAGTTGTTAAATAATATTAGTTTTTTAATTGAAAATAAGTTTTAATTGTGTAATTACTTTTTTTACAGTTTTATTTTAGCTGTGGTTTGTGGTGGTTATAGAGGTAAAGAGTGGGACGTTTATTCATTTTTATGAGTTTTAATTAGTTTTTTAATTATTAATATTTCTTTAATTGGTAATTAATTATGTTAATTATGTAAGTAAATTCTTTTTTTATTTAGATGTGGCTTGTGAATTGTGTGGTGTTATAGGGTAGGAAATAAAAAAGTAAATTTATGTAACAATTCATGTTTTAGTTTCTTTGGGGGTCATTACGATGGCGGGCGGAAGCACAACAGCCGTGCTGGCGGATGCAAAAACCACCAGTTACCGCCGGCACGCAGCAGTCCACACGCCCGCCCTATTACGATGCGAAAAGTCGGCCAAACACCGCCGGCAAGCCAGCGACACCGTCCGCCATCAAAGTGCGTCCGTACACGTAGCGGCGCAGCACAATTGACACACACCGTCCGACGAAATCACGTCCCGCCCGGCGTACAAATTACGATGCCGCAAACAAACGGCTCCCACGGCTAAGAGACACCGTACGACAAACCGAAGCGGTAACACGGACGCCGAGCACGGACACCGAAGAAGCGGCTCCCCGAGCATGAATCCAGCACTGCAGGCCCTCCCCATGCTCTTGCTGATGCACCACCAAGGACGCAACGTACCGCGGAGACGCAGGTAGGCACACACACAACAAGTGCACGCAAACAGCGCACACAGTGCAAGGGCGGAAAAAGCGGACAACCCCCACCCCCGCGTGTACACTACACATCCACCATTGCATCCACATATGACACACAGGCCAAATCGTAACATCTCGTAACACATGTGTACACACCACCTGGGACTAGGAACCAACGACCCCGTCACGGCCCCAAAGCGGCGATGACGCCGCCACACATGCGCACAACGCAGAGGCCAACCGCAGCACCATGCATGCGTCGCACACAGACACAGGGACACAACCAAGCAGCACACACATCAGCCCCACCCCGAACGCACATGACACGTGACAGGCCTGCCACAGACATGTCCCCAACGCCCAATTCACGGACAACACCCAACGCCACACAACCGACGCACACATGTCAGTGAAGTCACGCAACAGCAGGACACACCCCAGTGTAACAAACATGGCGTAGCACACAGCGGCGGCAACACCAACTAGGAGAAGCAGGGCCCCTTCGGGAAGAGGAACGCCAGTACCACACTGAAACACCCATACCACCCTGCACATATGAACAAGACATATAAAACGGAACACCAAAGAGCCCGGGGACCGACAACAGGTGGCCCAAGAATAACATTCACACACAAGGCCCAACGCAGAGCGGAAAGGCAGCCTGCCGCCCACACAAGGGAGAGCAGACAGCACTGAATGACCTTCCATTCCAACTCCGAAACCACAGCCCTACGAAAGAAGCCGGTGAATACAGCCATTGTCCAAGAAAAGACCAACACAGGCATGCCGAGGAGACCGACCACAGGGCAGATAGCGCATATCACAGAAGAACACAACGGACGGGAAAGAAAAAGAAAACACTCCCCCATGTCGGCCACATGCAAGTTAATTGGAAGGAGTCACACATCACTGACCTTGAACTGTCTGAGAAGCATGTGGGATGAGGGCCCGTGTCCTCCGCACAAGCCAACAGAACACAAGTCCTGTCTCCCTATGACTACACAGAGCTCACAGCAACCTCGGAGCGTGCACATTGCAGACTGCACACACAGCCGGAGCACGCCACCACAACGCACCGCTGCAAAATGGCAACCGCAACACACCTACCCAACTACGCCGGACAGGTCAAGCTGTACAAAACCAACCTGATACATATATTGGGATGCGAACTCCTGTCCCTGCTGAACGTCAGTTACCGACTGACTTACCGCATCACATTGTTCAGCTGCGTCATGCCCGTCTTCTACTGTCGGAGGTGTCCCTACCAGCATCCCGTGGAGATGTGCCTCTCCAACCCGGCATGTCTAAAGGCGGACCTGCTACCACTACTCCTCCCTCTGGACGCACACGACAGGGCCTGCTCTGCCTATGGGGGCATGGCGTATGTGGCCAACATCGCACCCGCACTGAAATGGGACCACTGTGCCTCCACACGACGGATCATCGAGAACAGCTACATCGAATGTCACCCAGCATGCCCCATCATGGTCCTCCAAGGGACAACTTACGAACAACACCTTGACAGCCACCATCCGCTACATTGGCTGGCAAACATGTACACCACCAATGACATGGAAGCCCTGCTGGACGGCATCGCATACCTGACAACCTGTAAATTCGTCGGACCACAACGCAGGTTCCCCGATTGACCTATGATGTCCAACCCCGCACCCATGCTTAGCTTCCGCACGGACTGGCCAGTCACCACCACAACAGCCATACCAAACGACCGGCAACTGTTACCACACCATCAACGACATCGCCATGACATCGGATATGACCGGGACATGCACACTGTTCCCCATCACATCCAGGAACACCGCATGCATCGTGGGAGGCAGTGGCATGGGGTCTGTGTATCGCACCCACATGGACGGAACTGCACGAACAACCAGGACACAACATGGATCCAGCGCCCATGGACACACACACCGCTCAGTGGACATGAATAGGTCGCCTGGAGTCTGTGGGTGCTGCACCCCTCCCACCCCCGCCCCGGGAATCCCATACCAGGACCTTTGCATGGACGACAAGTGCATACAACAACAACACGACCCCAGTGACTGTGACATGTCCAGTAACCACCACATTGCAACAACAAGTGGCACGCCGCTGCATGCACGCAAGCACATGCCCTGATGTCATCTCACATGCACGCGTGCATGAGGAACAACCGCAGCAAACCTGTCACATGGAACTGAGATGGACTGTGCCCATGATGCCAAGCGGTCTGGTAGGCTACATGTATACCGTCTGTGTCAAAGTCCGCAGCTCCGCAGCTATACGTAAATGTACATTAGCACAGCCTTGGCCAAGCAGATGTAACTCTGAAGCCCACATCCCACATGCAACAGCCAATCACATGTAACCCCACACCCTATCCCATTTGTAATCATGCTCAGTATATCCTCAACATGTATTCCGCTGCCAGTAGTGTCCACTATACTGCATCACAGAGGACAGAAGACTCAATATAATGTTTGAAACCAAAACTGTCTCCGCTGACTCATTTCACAAGTACGAATGAGAGAGGATGAGAGTATGTGAAGTACACGGCAGTCGTGACATGACCATGTAGTCCACTGGTATTGGATGTCAACGCAAATGAGTAGCACAACTGTGGAAGACACACATGTGTCGTGTGAAGTCGTATGGACGCAGTGCTCAGGTGGGTGGGTGTGACGGGTAGATGCGCACATGCCAAGTTGGAGCACGCCGTGTTGGGAGGGGTCATGAACAGTACACCACCGCTTCCCTGGGCATTGTGAGAGGACACCTGTCGGGGGGAGTGAACACGTGTGTGCACAGCAGCCGGGCACACGAACAATGCGGTACCAGGCGCACACGTCAGCCCACCCTCCGTGGACAAGCTGGATCCTGTTGTGCGCACGCCATGCCCCTTGACAAGGCACACACAGCCCCAGTCGACCAGGTGTAACCCCAACATAGTCAATCCGCACAGGCGATACAGGGCACGGGATGGCAGTGGAGCATGGTGTGTGAGAGGTCTCCTCGCGCTCCTCCTGGTCATATCACGCAGGCAATAGAACCTCAACGTGTAGCATGGCACAAGTCAAATGGAAGTGTAGGGGGACGCACCACAGCACGAGCAGCACTGACGTCACGGGAGGTGGCTCGCACCATCCCATCCATTGCCCATCATACCAACCACGCCACATGCCATTGCGACTAAGTGCAAGCGCGTGCGCCACCACCCCCGAGCCCTCCCCAGAGAGGCCAAAGAGTGAATGTGTGGGCCATCAGCCACAGACGGACGCGGCATGGCCGCAAGGGCAGCCACAGCCACTGGGTGTCGCAGGTGGCGGATCCGGAAGGCGAAGACTGTGATGCATAGTCCATGCAGGCCGGGTCTCCATTTGGGGCACCACGCAGGTGGACGGCGTCCCGCCACACATCATACCCTGAGACAGCCCACTCGTGCAACTGGACCCACACATACACTCCTTGCCCTCTCTGGTGCGAGCTTGGGGCTGCCTGTGCAAGCGCTAGCCTCGCAGGTGCACATGCATATTGGGGGAGCGAGGGGAGGACATGAGGGCTGGGGCGAAGATGACTGTATCACTGTCAGTTAGTACAAGGGATGACCCAGATGTGGAAAGGAAGAGACGTGTCCCGTGTGTACTGCAACTAGTCGCCAATCCAACTACCCCCCATGTCCGGAATGTAAGCCCGCACCTAGGCCCGCCCATCCGCCACATCGAATATGCCACCAGCACGACAACCTTCCCATTCGAAACACTGACTGGGGGTGGCGACCAGTGAACAATCATGTGTAGCCTACCCACGCGTACATGTGGGCCCTCCATGATCCATGTCACCTGCGGCAAAGTCATGACATGCGCAATGAGGGAAGTGAGGAGAGCTGTCCGCCCCACGCACAGAAGGTGCATCAGCTCCACAGACCCAGCAGCGAGTCCAGCAGGGGTCACATGTGCAGGGGCAGCTGTGCCTGGTGTGAAGGCACATGCATATAGACAGCACATCGACCAATGTGTAGTCTGCCCACATCTACAGTCCATCATCATGCGGACATAGGAATTGAACACAGGGCAACACATCTTAGTTGGTGCACCCACCGTGACCAACAATGCGCAATCATCGACGTACCCGCCCTGTGCATGGCCCCCCACCCAACGGAGGCACATCCAGTGCCACCATCCCACACACACAAGCCTTCCACGGAACATGCTGTGTCCAATGGTCAGTACAGAGTCAGCGCCCATCTGGTGGATCCTGAACAGGAGACACATGCACACACATGCCAGTTCCCACTATGTACGTCTGCCACCTGGCACGTGCAATGTAACCTCTCACCTGTGACGTGTGACTGCAAGCACACAGCCGTCTTGGCATGGGGCTGTCAATGTGGACACCTGTCAATGTTTCGGGAGGTGTGATCCGTACAGTGCTGTACATAGGGTGCAGTGCTGACACCTACTACTGTCTCATATCCCCTCGTGCCACAGGTCCCACTTGTTTTGGCCGCTCAGCCTGTGCCCACATCGTCGTCGTCGTGTGCCATACTCATCCAGCCTCGGAAGCAGTGCCATGCTCAGCAGACATTCATGTTGCCGTGGCGTTGCCGCTTGACGAATATGCAGTCAGTCCCCATCAGCACGCCCCGCAAGTCATTGGGGCCTAGATCCCCATGTGCATGCACATGGCAGTGGTTTGTATCACTAGCCATTGCCATTGGTGGGAGACCTGTGTAAGTGTATTGTGGCCGTGCCGTCCCTGCTTGACAGCTGGGCTGTGACTCATGTGCTTGCTCAGTCATGTCAGTGATGTGTATGCGGAATTGCTATGTGTTGTGTTGCTTTGACATGTGTCCACTGCCATTTTCCCTAGGCGGATACCGAACATTGACCGCCCATACCAATTGCTGGCGGACATGGACGATACTGAGGTCATTAGGAAGTTTCGGCTGGACAGGCCAACCCTGCATCGACTGTGTGCCATGTTGGAACCCCATCTCCGTCCCCGCAGGGTGTATCCGACAGCAGTCACCCCCACGGCTAAGGTGATGGCCGCCATGCATTTCTTCGCCACTGGGTCATTCCAGCACACAGTGGGCAGTGGAGGAGGGATGTCCCAGCCCATGTTCAGCAAGGTGCTGAGGGATGTACTGGCAGCCATGATGCTGTACCGAAACAGGTACATCCGCTTCCCCAGGGCTCGTGAATTGGCGGCAGTGAAGGGTGCATTCTATGCCCTTGGCAGGATCCCACACGTCGTTGGAGCCATTGACTGCACACATGTTGGCCTTGTTCCACCACAGGCCACTGAGCACCTGTACCGCAACAGGAAGCACACGCACTCCCTGAATGTGCAAGTGGTGTGCCTTGCGGACATGGTGATAACCCACGTGTGTGCAAAGTTCCCAGGCTCGGCCCATGACGCACACGTCATGCGCAACAGCATCTTGCCACGACTGATGTCCAATCTGCAACAGGATCGTGGCTGTATTGTCGGTGAGTATGTGGAGTGGTGTAGCGTGCTGGCTGTGCGATGCTGTCCCCTGTCCAGTTGGATTAGCAACGGTTCTCTGTGTCCCTCACACCCAGGTGACTCTGCGTACCCGAATGGGGCATGGCTGCTCAGTCCATTGAGGAATCCTCGCACCCCAGCAGACGATCGCTACAATGAGGCACATGGGAGGACCAGACGTGTGGTCGAGCGTACCTTTGGCCTCCTCAAGTCCAGGTTCAGGTGCCTGGACCGCACCGGCGGTGCGCTGGCGTACTCCCCACAGAAGGTGTGCCAGATAGTGGTGGCGTGCTGCATGCTGCACAATCTGGCCATTCGGAAGCAGATCCCCCTCATCGTGGATGACGGAGATCAACCAGGGCCCCAGCCCGCAGACCAGGACAGCTCGAGTGAGGAGGACAGCGGAGAGGAGGAAGCTGGTAATGTGCGGCAGCAGCTCATCGCCCGCTACTTCACTTGACGGTGAGTGTCCATGTACGACGGCTGATGTGGCTGTATCTGTGCAGGTGTGTGTGTGCTGTGTCAGGGTGGCCGTTTGTTCACTGCGTGCTGTGTGTCAACGCTCCATGGCCAGGGTAGTATGCCACTGTTGGTGGCTGTGGCATTGTGCCCTATTGCTCTGTGCGATGTGTGTACATTGCTTGTAGTTGTTGACATGTACTGTGTGATGGGTGTGTGACACACTCATTGAATGTGCTCCTGTTCTGTCTCCCACCCCTAGGTCCCTACAGGCCCTCCGGTTCCATTGCCATGGCACGCATCAGGTGCCTTTCCGCCCAAGGTGGCCGTTGTATTCCGTACAAATAAAACACAGGGCACAAACAGCAGTTTGTGTAAGAGGTGCATTTATTTCAAACTGTGACATGTGATTGTGTGCGAGGTGATGACAAAAGTGGTGCGTGCAGTGACAATGAGCTGTCGGTCACGGCTGCGTGATGCTCAGGGTGTACCCACTTGTTCCATGTCCATGGTCCAACAGACACATGCCATCCAGATGGCTGTGTGGAGTGGGATCTTAGTCCAAGTCAATGCAGTGGGTGGTCAAGGAAGGCTGGCTGGCTGCCTCACTTGCGTCTGGAGCGTGCGTTGTCCTCCCGGGAGATCTGTTTGTACTTCGGACGGCCCCTTCCACGTTTGGGAGGGGGGGTGTGTGGTGGCGACCTGCTGGTGGGGGGTGAGGTGTGCTCACTGGCTGTTGACGCAGGGGAACTGGACACTGCTGCTCGACCCTGCGCCCCGGCAGGTGGTGGCGGTGGTGGAGCTGCTGTCCCTGGCTGTGACCTCACCACCAGCTGGCCCATGAGGTCCACGAGTTGGCCCATACGGGCGTCCATGGACCTCAGCACCCCCAGCACCTCCCGCGTGTCTGAAGCAGACCTGGCCCATTGTCCTTGGGCCTCTTCATAGGCCCCAAGGACTCTGGCCATTTGAGGCAGGGCATGGCTCCCAGGGGAGACTGGCGTTTCCCTGACCCTGCTCCTCCTACCAGTACTGCTGCCACCGGCCTGCCCACTAGCCACATTGCCCACCACGGTCCTCGCCCTGGCTCCCAGGGTGGATCCAGTCGGCCGGGCCACCACCTGCGCTGGGGCTGGTGCCAGCGAAGACGTGGTGGTGGTGGCGGCGGTGGTGGTCGGTGCGGCGATGGTGGCGGTTGCGGCAGTGGTAGTGGCCGCAATGACCGTGGGTGTGGCCGCAATGACCGTGGGTGTGGCCGCAATGACCGTGGGTGTGGCCGCAACGACAGTGGCAGCAGGGGGCTGGGAATGTTCAGCAGCCCTGGATGATGGGTTGGTGGGTAGGAGGGGTCCTGGGGAGCGGCTGGGCCCTGCCAGACCAGATGGGCCTGCTTGGTGGTCCGTGTCCGAAGAGGAGGACAGATCCTCCACATCCGTGTGTCCTCGTTGGGGGCTTGTAGGCTGGCTGTGCTGGCTGCTGTCTCCATCCCCAGCATCCAGCAGTTCGTCACCTGTGGAGAGAATGAGATTTGTTATTGTGTTGCACCTGGCGAAGTATGTATTTGTCGTCTGACATTAACAGTTCGTGCAATCTCGTACATGGGTTTCCCGGAGGCGTGTGTGTGGCTGTACCATTTGTAGTTGTGTGTGCTTGGCAATGGGACTGTGTGCTGTGCACATGTGGCATGGGACGGATTGGCCATGCCGATGGGTGTGTTGCTGTGCCCCTACTTATTGTGACTCTGGTGTATGCGGGCTCCTGGCCCATCCTGGGTCTGGTTTGTACTTTGCTTTTGGTGTTCAAATGGGACGCTTAGGAACGCATATGGCAACATGGGGGCCATGCCCCAGATTCGCATTTGGGATGGAATATGCTTTTGGGGTACATGCTGTGAGCCATGGGTGCCGAACGTGACATGTGTTGTGGCAGCATGACAGTGCATGGTCTGAGGTGTGTGCATGCCTGACATGGCCTGCATATTTGCTGTCTGTTGTGATTACTGGACATGGCATTGGACGCATCGTTATGAGTGAGTGATGGTTGTGTGCCAGCCAACGTATTGCAGTTGTCCCATCTCCTTGGTGTGCGTGCTGCCCTGTGCCATGTGCATCACTGCAGTGCTCGGGGGGTGTGGCCCATGTTGTGTGTTGTTGCTCACAGTGTGGCGTGCGCTTCATTGACTTCTGGCACATGGTTGGTCATGGGCATGTATCTTAGCGTGACTGCTGTATGTGTGGCAGCTGTGCGGATGACATGCCTTTCATGAGACTGGGGCTGACGGATGGGATGGATGGTATGTTGTATGTGCATGGTGTGTCTGTGTGTTTGATGGGTTCAGTGGTGTTCGTGTGCATTTATGTTGTTCCGCTCTGTTGCGTCTAGTGTTGTTTGTCTTACATAGGCGTAGTTGTGGGGTGTGTGGTTGACAGGCAGTAGGGGCTACATGGACAGGACTTCAATGGTGTTTCGGTTGTGTGTGATGGGTTGCACAGTGGCTGCCGTGTGGTACTATATTCAGTGTGGCTTGTGCATGCAGACGTGGCTCCTTGGGTGTTGCTGTGTCTGTGATGGGTCATGTGAGGTGTGAGTCTGTGGTTCATGTCCGTGTGCACATTGTTCCCTTGTTCGTGACGGTGGGCGGTGCTGCGTGTTCGTCTGCTACGTGACATGTCCCAGGTGTTGGTCGTGTTACGGTCCTCATGCCTCCAGTAATCCAGCCCTGTCCAGTTTCCCACCTGCAGGTTGTTCGGGCGTGCACTGTACTGGATGCCACATGGTTCTAAGCGGGGGTGCTCCATGTTGCAGGTCTGTGGGGGTGGGGGGTGTTGTGGGTCGTGGTGGTGGCTGGACACCCACTGACACCGATTGTTGTGGACCGTGATGTCTACCTTTCGGCTGTCGGTGTGCACTGCGGTGGCTGACACGTGGCTGTGGGGTGTGGGGGATGCTCCTCCTTGCTGTGCTGTGGGACTAGGGGCCTGGTGTGTGTTGTACTTGGGCTGTCCACCCTCCCACCCACTGCACTTTGTGTTCCTGCCACTTACCTGTTACTTGTCGGTTAGTGCAGCTATGGCGGACACATGGGTGTGGTGGGTGCTCGTTGTGGCGCTTCTGGCATACTTGGGGACCTGTTGGTGGTTACGTGGCTGGCTGAGTGTACACATGTTCCCACGTATCTTACAGTTGTTCGGTTTGGGCTGTGTGTGGTGGTGTCTGTTGCATGTGTGTGTGATGTGTTGTGTATTGTGTGCTGGACATGGGGGTGTTTGTCCCTGGGAGCTGTGGCATGGTGGTAGTGCATGTGAGTACATAGCGGTGTGCTGGTATACATTAGTTTGTACTTACCAGCCTCCACTCCCCTGCTAATCCGGCGAGGATCTCCGGATGTATAATGACTCGCACCTTCTCCTCCCACACTTTGAAGGTCTTGAAGAGCGCGGGATTCCCTCCGCCAGTGACGGCAGCCAGCTCTCTGTTCTTGCTCTCCTTCTTCTTGACCAGGCTCTTGACGTCATTCCACCGTTTGTTGATTTCAACTCTGTTCCTGGGCAGGGTCCCGACTGCATTGACCTGGTCTACGATCCGGTTCCACATTCTGTTTCTGGTGGCTAGTGGTGTGTGCTGGACCAGGTTCCCATAGATTTGTGGGTGCACCTTGATAATCTCGTCGACCATGACCGTCAGCTCCATGGGCGTGAACTTGGGCATTCTTTGTGGTGCCATGGTGTTTGTGGTGCTGGTGCTGTGTGTGTTGTGTAATGTGCAGGGGGTTTGTGGTGCCGGTGTTTGGTGGTGGTGGTGTTGGTGGTGGTTGTGATGTGTGCGTTTCTGTGGTGTGCTGCTGTCCTTGCTGTGTCACTGTGTCCTCTTCTCTCCTCTCTAGTTTGCAATGTTGCAAGGGGTTGTGGTCTGTGGGAGTGCTGCTTTTGTACTTACCTATGTGGGTGTGTCCTCATGGTCTGTTGTTTTCAGGTGTGTTGTGTCTGGGGTTCTGGCCTTTGTAGTTTTTGTTTGTCCAGGGGGGTGTTTTCGGGATGTGTACTGTGCTTGTGTATTTGTGCGTGCCTTGCTGTGTGGACTTGTTGGCCATGTTGTGTGCGATTGTTTTTGTCAGCGGATGGTTTCTGTGCAGGGACGTGGGCGCCATGGCTTCTGCCGTGTCGATTCTCATCGGCGTTGTTTGCGCTGGCGGGCGGTATATTTGTAGTTTTCCCGCGCTCATGGCGGTGCGATCGTAATCTCACGTGCGGTGTGTCGGCCGTGAGGGCGGGCGGTTTTGTGTTGTCGTGCGTGTTTCCGTCCGTGGCGGGCGGTTTGACTCCGACTCGGACGATGGCGGGCGGTATCTTGTGTGATTTTTCAGCCGATGGCGGTTTTCGGTTTGTGTCATCGTAATGGCGTGGTCGGTGTTCAGACGGTGTGTGCGGGCAGAGTTTTGCCGCTTTCATGCCTGGCGGATTTTTTTACGCCGGGTATCGTAATGGCCCCCTAAATAATTTCTAATTACAAATATTTATTTGTTTGAAAATAATTTTTATTTTATTTAATATAATATTTGTAGGTATTTGTCTTATGCATTTAACATTATAATATTTTTTTTAATTTGTAATATTAAATATATTTGTATTTTTCTTTTTGGCATATTTATATATTTTTTTATTTATTTTGTTTTTTAAATATTTTTTGTTGGTGTTAATATTTTGTTTGTTTTTATTTTGAACTGACTGGAGTGAGAATATTAATTGTTACCCCTCCGCAATCCAACACTTTCCCTACTGTTGCACTGATTGGAGTGGGAATAGTAAATTTTACCCCGCCACTAACCAACACTTTCCCTACTGTTGCACTCACTGGAGTGGGAATGGTAATTTTTACCCCTCCGCTATCCAACACTTTCCCTACTGTTGCACTCATTGGAGTGGGAATAGTAATTTTTACCTCTCCGCTATCCAACACTTTCCCTACTGTTACACTTATTGGAGTGGGAATAGTAATTTTTACACCTCCACTATCCAACACTTTCCCTACTGTTGCACTCACTGGAGTGGGAATAGTAATTTTTACCCCTCCGCTATCTAACACTTTCCCTACTGTTGCACTGACTGGAGTGGAAATATCAAATTTTATCCCTCAGCTATCCAACATTTTCCCCACTGTTGCACTCAATGGAGTGGGAATAGTAATTTTTACCCCTCCGCTATCCAACACTTTCCCTATTGTTGCACTCACTGGAGTGGGAATAGTAATTTTTATCCCTCCGCTATCTAACACTTTCCCTATTGTTGCACTGACTGGAGTGGAATAGTAAATTTTATAACTCCACTATCCAACACTTTCCCTACTGTTGCTCTGACTGTAGTGGTAAATTTAAGTTTAAAAGTTTAATAATTGTTTTAATGTAAATATATATATAGAGATCATCCTAGGAAGCGAGTCCCAACTATTGGTGGAATTAATTTGAAATATTGCGAAGAGCTCAGAGTTCAACACCTAAATCTGTTGTTGAACGTGTGGAGAATAAACACGGAAATATAGAAGGACAGATCCCGTCAGGGTAAAGCATCCACCTTTACGATGGAAGATTGGGAGAAAAAATGGGAGGAGGCGGTGGGAGACGTCTTCGACGAAGAGAGACCGGGAACTAGTAGTTGCAATAAAGATTTGACAACAGGAGGTGGCACACAGAGCCACGATGCCCAAACAATTATGCGGAAATTAGAAAAACTCAAACGTACAGAAATTTCAAAGTGGTGGGAAATTTGCTCCCTGGAGAAATATATGGAGGTAGAAAGAGTGCCCCGAGGTTTAAGGATCTTAATTGCTCCAACTTATGAAAACGTAGATCCTGACATGCTGGTAGAATGGGCAAATAACAATGCTGAATCATCAAAGAACATGATGAAGATCCTAGTCAAGTATGCCAAAACAGATACGTTGAAGATTTTGGAAGAAATCAAAAACCAAGAGCAAGAACTGGCTGGGGTGAGCAATTCGGAGAATATTGCCAAATTTGAAAAAGAACTGGAAATAAAACTCACCAAGCATGAAAAAACAATCAAAGAACGCAAAGCGATAAAGTTTACAAGGGATCGCTTAGATTACCAGAGGGGACGAATTTACACCTTCGCTAAGCGCTTTGACACCTTGCGTCGCCAAGACATGCCAAAGAATCCTGTGCCATCCACAAGTAACAAGGAAAAGAAGAAGACATTAGATACCAGCTCCAAATGGAGTTCTGAAGTAGACACGGAACCAGAAGAAGGTGCAAGTTCTACAAACACTGCAGAGAAGCCAAGAACTGTAGTGGAAGAGTTTCGTTTTTTAGGGTGGGAGCGGACCCTCAACGCAAGACAGAAACCCCAAGGAGGGGGAAGAGGTCAGGGGTACAGAAGAAACGCCCAAGAAGGAGGGAAGGAATGGAATTACGCTCAGGGACCACCACACAGAATCACAAGCGGAACAAATAAAAACACCAGTATCTACTACCGTAGTGAACCTCTCCAATCTAATATTGACTGAGGATGGAACCAATTGTTTGGCATTGGGTCTATCTTTCTGCAAACGAACACATTTTAATTATGCGCAAACGCGTATTGATTTCTATAAATTCATGCGGAAATTAAAGCACTTTGTGAACCAGCCCTACAGGTCCAACCAAGAGAAATTGAGAAAAGAGGATCAATCTATAGGATGCTTAGCAATTGAGGATTTGAACATACTCAGGATTATGGACGAATTGGAAAATAACAATGACCAGGAGGTGGAAATTGAAATGTCAAACACAGAAATAGCTGAAAAATACGGCATGGATATATACGGAGCAAGCAAAACTAGTTTCAAGAAAAAGTCATGTTTTATACCCATTCTCCCAAAAGACTCTATAGATCTATATGCAGAACGAGTGATCAAGGACTTAAAAGAGATAGCTAAAGATTCAAGTAAGGAATTCTGCGGCAAAATCAAAAAAGATGAAAGAAATTACCAAAAGGTCATGGAAAAGATAAAGGCAAGAACTGATATTGTGGTGAGGCAATCTGATAAAGGTGGAAACGTGGTCCTGTGGCCACTAGAAAAATACAACGAAGAGGCCAAATTCCAACTGAAAGATACAACATGCTACCAAAGAGTACCACAGAGTAACATCCTAGACATAAAAAATAAATATCATAAGGAGTTATCAAGGTGGAGGGGTATGGGCTTGCTATCGGACGCAGAATACCAATATCTGAAGGTGGAAAAACCGGTAATGCCCATCTTAAATTTAATACCGAAAATTCACAAAAACAAAACATCCACTCCTGGCAGGCCGATTATCTCTGCTATTGGTAGTCTATTTGAGACATCATCACGCTATCTGGACCATTTTCTACAAGATTTTGTGAAACAACTGCCATCACATATCCAGGATACGGGAGACTTTTTGAAAAAACTGCAAAATGTCCAATGGGAGACCCAGAATCTGTTGATTACCCTTGACGTTGCCTCGTTGTATACGAGTATCGCCCATGAAGATGGACTTAAAGCTCTTAGGTATTATTTGAGCGGAAGACCAGTCCAGATGTATCAACATTCCGAAATGCTGCTAAAAATGGCTGAACTATGTCTGAATAACAACCTGTTTCTTTATGGAAATGACACCTACAGACAACTCATGGGGCCGGCGATGGGCACCTGCTTCGCCCCCAGCTATGCGAATCTTCACATGGGCTGGTGGGAGGAGCAGGTGCTCAAAGTCCAGTATGCAAATGAATGGAAAGAAAATATAAAAGTCTGGGTCAGATTTATAGATGATCTTTTTATTATCTGGAATGGATCGATAGAGAGTGCCTCGCGGTTCATTGAATCTTTAAATGTGAATAATCTTAACCTTAAATTCACTAGCTCCATTAGTGAGTCAAATGTACACTTTCTTGACTTGGAGGTTTTCATTAACAGAGATAAAATACACACACGTACCTTCAGGAAGCCCACAGCTGGGAATTCCATTTTACATTGTAAAAGCTTCCATCCTCAAAGTTTGAAATACAGCATCCCTTATGCCGAGCAATTGCGGATGAAAAGAAACTGCAGTGAGATAGATTCTCTACAAGTAGCACAGCGAAACCTAAAGGAGAGATTCCGCGAAAGGGGTTACAGTCAATCAGTATTAGATCAAGCAGTGAAAAAGGTTGACAAATTATGCAGGAATGATATCCTAGTGAGTACCAGGAAAGAGAAGGAAAAATCAGCACAAGATGTAAGGATGATTACCGGTTACAATGCCTATCATGCTAGTGTGAGAGACTGCATGAATAGGCATTGGCACCTGGTTAAAGGGGATCCTATGATTGGGGACATGGTCTCCAGAAAGCTGCTGATATCCTTCAGGAGGGCAAAATCTATGAGAGAAGATCTAGTGAAGAGTAGCCCTGAGATAATTGAATCAAAGAATTGGCTCACAGACAATCCAGGTTTCACGAAATGTTTGAAATGCAAGGCGTGCAAACATGGTGTAAATACTAAAGTAGTACGCTTGCCTTTCATGCACAAACCGTGGAGGATTCCACGGTTTTTGAATTGCAGAAATGACCATGTTGTATATGTGCTGCAATGCACATGCCCACTTAGATACATTGGCAGCACTATACACATGGCCCACGTTAGGATCCTACAGCACCTTAGAGCAATAAATAAGAAAGATCAAACGTATCCAGTTGCTCGTCATATAAATGAAATACATGGAGGAAAGAGTGAGGAACAAACTTATTTTGTAATTGATTCGGTCCCTAAAAGAAGGAGAGGGGGAAACCGAGAAAGGAAATTGAGGCAATTGGAATCAAGGTACATTTTAATGTTTGACTCGAAGGCCCCCAATGGTCTAAATTCTGATGAAGATTTATGTGTACATTTAGGATAAGGGATGGAGAATATGAAAAGTAAAATGAACTGACTATGAATGAAATTGAATACTGCAAGGAGGATGTTACTTGAAGGGATATGTTCTAGATATATATTTTGGTGTTTAGAAAAAGTTTTTAAAGTATTTTATTTAGACTTTTATTGGTACCATTAGTCAAACAATCTTATGCAGAGGGGGACCGAGATTTACAATCTATCTAATCATGACAGGTGTTGTTATATAGGAGTCGGTTTTATAACATTTTAATTAATTGCCTTTTTAGTGGAAGTTGTTGAGTATTTATATTTTTATAAGTATATTTATGTGGTTTGAAGCACTGGCCTTTTGGCAAAATCAGGAGCTGCTATTTGCAAAATTTGCACATATTAGTGTACTGTATTTTCAATCAGGCATTTGGGTTCAGGCTGGTATTAGAAATGTATATTTTGTTAGGTATCTTAGCTGCTATTATCTATTATTATATTATTATATATTATTATTTTTTGCACTATGTCTAGGGGTTATTAAGGCATTCTTTGCACAGTCAAAAGAAAGCACTTGCACCTACCATTATTTATTTGTATATTTGCGCATGCACACAAGCTGACCTGTAGCCTAAACTGCATACTAATAGGATGATACTGACAAGTACAAAACATACTTCACAAGCTACTAGTAGTTACAATTACGCCACAGAAGATCTATCTGCTGCTATTGCGAAATTTGCACAAAAGAATGTTGCTAAAAATTGTATCCGCTCTGGCTATAAATTTGCAATTTTTGCACATAAATATCTGCTGCTGAATTGCGTAAATTGCAAAACTATATGAAAGCACTTGCACTTATAAATCAGCCAGTAACATCACCACGCAATAGGATATGCAGTATGTAGCCTAAACTGCATACTAGTAGGTGATTACTGACAAATACAAAATACACTTTACAAACTATTAGTGGTTACTATTTTGTTATAGAAGACCTATCTGCTGCTATTGCGAAATTTTCACAAAAGAATGATGCTAAAATTGTGTCCGCTCTGGCTATAAATTTGCATTTTTGCACATTCATATCTGCTGCTATATTGTGTAAATTGCTTAATTTTATGAAAGCACGTGCAATTTTAACTCAGCCAGCAACATCACGACGCAACATGATATGCAGTATGCATGTACTTCCAGTCGTATAGGCATTATGCAACCCCTTGTTGAGATAAAGGTAAATAACGATACAACAGTAAACCGAAAATCCGGACACTTAGGGGCCGATTCCGATTTGGGCCGGAAAACATACCGACCGACTCGGTACGGGAATTTAGTCCGACCGACTCGGACCGGCGCCGCACAACCCGGGTAGTACGATGAAATGCATGTGAAATCCGACAGACTCGGACGGAATACAAAACGACCGACCGAGCGGGACGGAAACAAGCCATCCGGCCGGGAAATCACGTGAAACGAACTGACCGACACGCACTCGGATTGAACCCGAACGAAACGTACCCGCGAACTCCGACCCGCGTAGTATGATGCTGTGCGTGTAAAACACGACCGACTCGCCCGGAGCACAAGCCATACGACCGACACGCATACAAAACCCAGCCGAAGCAACCCAATACTACGCGACCGACTCGTACGCCGCATATGAAACCTAGCTGACACACAGCGGGAACGAGTCGGACAAGATCGCACCAGACAACTGCAGCGTCCTACTCGGACACAAGAACGACTCCTACATGCACCAAACAACACCAAGGAAAAATTAAAAAAAAGGGCCAAACAAGCAACCACTAAGCCAATAAATACAGGGAGGAAAAAAAATGGAACAAGGACACACCTCCAACTCCACCTACATAAAGGCCACAAATCCCTACCATGATCCCTTGCAAATTCTACTGACCTGCCAGACAGAACACCATCACACAGCAACCACAGACACACTCACAGCTCATACATCACACAAGCCACACACCATTACCACACCTACAAATAGCACCCTCACACACACCCAGCTAAACCTACACTCACACCCCCCCACTTGCACACACACACACATCAATCACCACCACCACCTATCACCATGCCCCCAAAGAAGAACCATAAGTTCCTAGATTGTGAATTGGAAGTCCTGGTAGACGAGATCCTCAGGGTAGAGCCACAGTTGTTTGGTACATTGGTACAACAGACCCCCATGTCGCAGAAAACCAAGATGTGGGCGAGGATAGTCGACAGGGTCAACGCACAATCACCATGTTTGCGCACAAAGGAAGACATCCAGAACAGGTGGTATGATGTGCGCAGGAGGGTCAGGGACCTACTCAAAAAGGACTCCCTCCTCAGCCAGCACACCGGCAGTGGCCCTCCTGCAAAACCAGTATACCTCAGGCCCTGGGAGGAGAAGGTGCGGGCCATCCTACCACCAGTGAGCGTATACGGACTAACAGACATCCCAGAGCCTGGTGAGTACACAACTAATATACACAATATGGTGTGACAACACACACACATCACAGTCAAGGGGATAGGCAAACCATGCACACTTAGCAAATCAATCATGTCATTTATAAAGCGCACTACATACCCGCGAGGGTCTCAAGGCGCTGGGGGAAGAGGGGGGTGGTGCTGCTACTGATCGAAGAGCCAGGTCTTGAGGAGTCTTCTGAAGGCCAGTAGGTCTTGGGTCTGTCGGAGGTTGGTGGGGAGGGTGTTCCAGGTCTTGGCGGCGAGGTGGGAGAAGGATCTGCCGCCGGCGGTCGTTTTCCGGATGCGGGGGACTGTGGCGAGGGCGAGGCTGGTCGAGCGGAGCTGGCGGGTGGGGGTGTAGAAGCTGAGTCGTCTGTTGAGGTAGGCTGGTCCGGAGTTGTGGAGTGCTTTGTGTGCGTGGGTGAGGAGCTTGAAGGTTATCCTCTTGTTGACAGGGAGCCAGTGCAGGTCTCTCAGGTGGGGTGTGATGTGGCTGCGTCGGGGGATGTCGAGGATAAGACGTGCAGAGGCGTTCTGGATGCGTTGCAGCCGTCTCAGGAGCTTAGCCGTCGTTCCTGCGTAGAGGGCGTTTCCGTAGTCCAGCCTGCTGGTGACGAGGGCCTGGGTGACTGTTTTTCTTGTTTCGGTGGGGATCCACTTGAAGATCCTGCGGAGCATTCGGAGGATGTTGAAGCAGGATGAGGAAACGGCGTTGACCTGCTTAGTCATGGAGAGGGTGGGGTCGAGGATGACCCCAAGGTTGCGTACGTGTTCGGTGGGTGGCGGGGCTGTTCCCAGTGATGTTGGCCACCAGGAGTCGTCCCAGGCTGAAGGGTTGGAACCAAGGATGAGGACCTCCGTCTTGTCCGAGTTCAGCTTCAGGCGGCTGGTCCTCATCCATTCGGCGATGGCCTTCATTCCTTCATGGAGGTGGGCTTTGGCGGTGTGAGGGTCTTTGGTGAGGGAGAGGATCAGCTGGGTGTCGTCGGCGTAGGAGATGATGTTGAGGTTGTGCTGTCGGGCGACGTGGGCGAGGGGTGCCATGTAGATGTTGAACAGCGTTGGGCTGAGGGAGGAGCCTTGGGGTACGCCGCAGATGATCTTGGTGGCCTTGGATCGGAAGGGGCGAGGCGGACGCTTTGTGTTCTGCCGGAAAGGAAGGATGTGGTCCATTCCAGGGCCTTCTCTTGGATCCCGGCGTCGTGAAGGCGTGTTCGTAGTGTGTGGTGGCAGACCGTGTCGAAGGCGGCTGATAGGTCCAGGAGGATGAGGGCTGCTGTTTCTCCGTTGTCTAGCAGGGTCCTGATGTCATCGGTGGCGGCGATGAGGGCGGTTTCGGTGCTGTGGTTGCTGCGGAAGCCGGACTGGGAAGGGTCCAGGATGTTGTTCTCCTCGAGGTAGCGGGTCAGTTGTTTGTTGATGATTTTCTCGGTGACCTTCGCGGGGAACGGGAGCAGAGAGATGGGTGGGAAGTTCTTGAGGTCCTTGGGGTCTGCCTTGGGTTTCTTGAGTAAGGCGGTGATCTCGGCGTGCTTCCAGCTTTCCGGGAAGGTTGCTGTCTCGAAGGAGATGTTGATTATTTTCCGGAGATGGGGCGCGATGGCTGTACTGGCTTTGTTGAAGATGTGGTGAGGGCACGGGTCTAGCGGTGAACTGGAGTGGATGGTGTTCATGATCTCGCTGGTGTCCTCGTCGTTGATGTTGGTCCAGGAGAGCAGGCGGTTGGTGGTTGTGGGGGCAGTGGTCTCGGTGGTTGCCGGGGTGGTCGTGGTGTTGAAGCTGTCATGGATGTCGGCGATTTTGCGGTGGAAGAAGGTGGCCAGTGAGTCGCACAGGTCTCGCGACGGCTGGATGTCGTTGGTGTTGGAGCTGGGGTTGGAGAGTTCCTTCACGATGTTGAAGAGCTCTTTGCTGTTGTGTGCGTTGTTGTCTAGGCGGTCTTTGAGTGAGGCCCTTTTGGCGGATCTGATGAGGTGATGGTGACTGCGGGTGGCGCTCTTGTGGGCGGCGTAGCTGTCCGCTATCCGTTCGTGGAGCCAGATCTTCTCCAGTTTTCGGCATGTTCGTTTGGAGGCCTGGAGGTCTTCGGTGAACCAGGTGGCTTTCTTGCTGGTGTGGCTGTTGGGCGGATTCTTGAGCGGGGCGAGGGTGTTGGCGCAGTCGTCGATCCACTGTCTGAGGTTGCGGGCGGCGGTGTCGGGTTCGGAGGGTTCGGCGGGTGGGCTCAGGGCGAGGGTTGTGGTTAGCTGGTCTTCCGTGACTCTGCTCCAGCAGCGGCGAGGCATTTGTTCGGTGCGGTGGTGCGTGGTGGGCTTCCTATAGGTGAAGTGGATGCAGTGGTGGTCAGTCCAGTGGGGTTTGGAGGTGTGGTTGAAGGAGACGTGTGGGCTTGCGGAAAAGATGGAGTCGAGCGTGTGGCCGGCGGCGTGGGTGGGTGTAGTCACGAGCTGTCTGAGTCCGAGGGTGGCGAGGTTGTCGATCAGGGTGGTGGAGTTGGTGTCCTTGTTGTTCTCGAGGTGGAAGTTCAGGTCCCCGAGGAGGATGTAGTCCGTGGAGGCGATGGCGTGTGTGCTGACGAAGTCAGCGATGGAATCGCTGAACTGTGGTCGGGGTCCGGGGGTCTGTAGATGAGTGTTCCTCTGAGGGTGGTGTTGGGATCGGTGTGGATCTGGAAGTGCATGTGTTCGGCGGTGCTGAGGGTGTCGTCGGTGTTGGTTGAGACTCTGAGGGTGTTCCTGTGGACGATGGCGATGCCTCCTCCGACTCCGTTGGTGCGGTCCCTGCGGGTGATCTTGTATCCGTCCGGGATGGCAATGGCGATGTCGGGGGCTGAAGCGGGATTCAGCCAGGTCTCCGTCAGGAATGCGACGTCTGGGGAGGTTGAGTCGAGAAGGTCCCAGAGTTCGATGGCGTGTTTGCGGGCGGAGCGGGTGTTGAGGAGAATGCATCTGAGGTAGTTGGGTTCTTTCCTGGGCGGTGGTTTGGCGGGGTGGGTGCTGGCGAAGCTGCAGTTCCGGCAGGTGAAGGGCCCTTGGGTGCGCTTCGGGGTGGCCTGGTAGCAGGCGTGATCTTTTCCGGGGTTGAGTGCGTGGAGGGTGCTGGCGTCGTATCGGCGTCTGTTGATGTGGCGGGCGCGGGGATGCCCGGACCAGGGGTCTGGTGCTGGGCGCGGTCACGGCGCGGACGGGCCCAGGACGGGCTTGCCTTAGGCGCGCCTTCGGCACGCCAGCGGCGCGGCGCGCAGCGGCCGCCATAAATGGGGAGGTGGGAGGGAGGAGCAGGGAATGGGGCAGCGAATGGGCAGTGAGGGGGTGGGGCCGCAGGCGCAGCGGCGGGAAACAGGCACAGAAGGGAAAACGAGCACAATCAGGGGCAGCAAGGGGGCCATCCTACCACCAGTGAGCGTATACGGACTAACAGATATCCCAGAGCCTGGTGAGTACACAACTAATATACACAATATGGTGTGACAACACACACACATCACAGTCAAGGGGATAGGCAAACCATGCACACTTAGCAAATACACAGCAACCAAAAGATATCCATCCCAAGATGTGAATGCTAGTCAGACAAACACAATACCTGCCATCTCATAGTGATATGTAACTGTGTCATGACATCTACAAACTTAACAACAAATACAGCAAGGCAGTGGCACAAATAGAACCAACAAATACTCCCAGATATTTACCCACCACTAGAACACCACCTCACAGGGAAGCTCACTGAAAGGAAGGAATTCTGTGTATGCTGGTCAAGTCAGTGTAGCCAATAGCATGATGGGAGTGGTAGTCACAGATATTGGTCACACCCACAATTGGCCCATCAACACCACTCTGAACCATGCTCACATCACAGGGAGTGGAAAACAACTGACAAGATGGCTGACACTGGCTACTGCTGTGGGGAGCACAAGGCCCTGCTGGGAACTGGGCACCAACAAACAACAGGACCACACTGTCAGCCATCTTGCCATTGCTGTCACACTCACACACACTGAAGTCCACTCAAAAGGAAGGAAGGATGGGCATGCTGGGAAGGGGGTGTAGGCAATAGCATGATGGGAGTGGTAGTCACAGATCAACATCTCACACCCACATGGCCCAGCAAGTTAGCACTGAAGCATGCACACCTCACAGGGAGTCAAAAGCCACTTCAAAGATGTCTGACACTGGGCACAGCTGTGGGGAGCACAAGGCCCTGCTGGGAACTGGGCACCAACAAACAACAGGACCACACTGTCAGCCATCTTGCCATTGCTGTCACACTCCCACACAGTGAAGTCCACTCAAAAGGAAGGAAGTATGGGCATGCTGGGAAGGGGGGTGTAGGCAATAGCAGGATGGGAATTGTAGGCACAGATATTGGTCACACCCACAATTGGCCCATCAACACCACTCTGAACCATGCTCACATCACAGGGAGTGAAAAACAACTGACAAGATGGCTGACACTGGGTACTGCTGTGGGGAGCACAATGCCCTGCTGGGAACTGCGCAACAACCAACAGCAGGACACCACTGACTGACATCCTGAAAGACAACTTGCACTCCCTGCAATGGAAGCACGTCCCATGGTGGGATATCTGGCTGGGTGGGAAGGAGGACTCACAGCACTGACCATAGTTACAAGCACCTCCGCTCACACACCCCCTCAACACTAACTCCACATAACCCACCTGGGAGAATGCAATGCCTCACATCCTAACTGAAGATCCCACAAAGAACCACCACCCTGGGATATGCTGTGTGAAGCACAGGGACACTCTTGGGACTTGTAGCCAAACAACTGCCAGGACAACACTCCCAGCCATCCTGTCAGCACAGGCACCCCACCCCACAGGGAAGCAGAGTCAAAAGGAAGGAAGGATGGACATGCTGGGAAGGGGGGTGGAGGCAATAGCATGATGGGAGTTGTAGGCACAGATATTGCTCACCCTCACAATTGGCCCATCAACACCACTCTCAACCATGCTCACATCACAGGGAGTGGAAAAGGACTCACAAGATGGCTGACACTGGGTACTGCTGGGGGAGCACAAGGCCCTGCTGGGAACTGTGCAACAACCAACAGCAGGACACCACTGACTGACATCCTGTAAGACAACTTGCACTCCCTGCAATGGAAGCACGTCCCATGGTGGGATATCTGGCTGGGTGGGAAGGAGGACTCACAGCACTGACCATAGTTACAAGCACCTCCCCTCACAAACCCCCTCAACACTAACTCCACATAACCCACCTGGGAGAATGCAATGCCTCACATCCTAACTGAAGATCCCACAAAGAACCACCACCCTGGGTTATGCTGTGTGAAGCACAGGGACACTCTTGGGACTTGTAGCCAAACAACTGCTAGGACAACACTCCCAGCCATCCTGTCAGCACAGGCACCCCATCCCACAGGGAAGCAGAGTCAAAAGGAAGGAAGGATGGGCATGCTGGGAAGGGGGTGGAGGCAATAGCATGATGGGAGTTGTAGGCACAGATATTGCTCACCCTCACAATTGGCCCATCAACACCACTCTCAACCATGCTCACATCACAGGGAGTGGAAAAGGACTCACAAGATGGCTGACACTGGGTACTGCTGGGGGAGCACAAGGCCCTGCTGGGAACTGTGCAACAACCAACAGCAGGACACCACTGACTGACATCCTGAAAGACAACTTGCACTCCCTGCAATGGAAGCACGCTTCATGGTGGGCTAACTGGGCTGGGGGGAGAAGGAGGCCTGGATGGCAACCAAATACCACCAATGCTGTTCATGCACACACCTCAACATACACATTGACATGCCACAGGTTGGCAGGACAATGTGCTACACCAATATCACTCTCTGACTGTCACAATTTAGGAGAATGCAATGTCCTGGCCCACATCCAGAGGTACAGTCACAACTGTCAGGTGTTTGAACAATTGATGCCAGTAGAAACATAACATACAATCTGTGTCTCTCCCCAAAACAGGTGATGATGGGGACACAGCAGCAGATGAGGAGGAGTCCCTGTCCCAGGCTCCGGGGAACACTGAGCTCACTGGTGTGGATCAGCCACTGCACTCCTCGGATGGCGAAGAACCAGCTGGACCCTCCGGTGTGAGTCATCATGCAGCACCAGCAGGACCAACATCTGCACCCCCTGCACCCACCCCTCCAACAACTGCCAACACACAGGCCACCCCTGCCAACACGGACAGACCAAGGACCACAGATGACAACAGCGCAGGGACCCAGGCCCAAACTGGAGATGGTGACAACGAGCCCAGGAACAACACCCAAGTGGGCCCACGGTCACCTGTGCGTGCCACCGCAGGTCCGGCACGTGTCGCCAGGGGTGGTGGGAGGGGTGGTAGACATAGGTCACTCTTTGCAGAGGGGTCTGGACTGCATGATGACCCACAACTGGCACGCATCGCGGATGCGTACCAGACTAGCACCGGAGAGGTCAGCCAGGTAGTGGGGATCCTCAAGGACATACAACAGCAGCAGGCTGCCCATCATGCCCACTTGGACTCCTGTCCCGTGTCGACACACACATGTCACATGTCGAGACACACATGTCACGTGTCGAGACACACATGTCTGGCATGGAGTCCAAATGGGACACATTGGAACACCTGACAGTGGTGCATAGGGACATACTGACATGCCTCCGCCAGATCAGCACCAACATGGCCTCACCTCCCTGTGTGCCCACAACAACTGCTGCTGAAACAACTGCAAATGCCACAGGGAGGGAGGAGGACTCTGGCAGAGAGTCCCCTGCACCGCCGCAGCCTGCACCTGAGGGTCCCCCCCCCCAAGAAGAGGGGCCGTCCGAGGAGGCCAAACTGAGAGGCCGATGGCCATCTACATCCCCCAGGAAGCCAACACCTGTTCTGGAACCTTTCCTCTGTGTGCAAACTGCACGCCCTGTCGAAGCCAACCCAACTCTCCCACATGACATGGGGAGCTCTAGTTGGCCAAATTTATCAGATGACTGTGGACTTTACTCTGGACATTTCAGCTACCAAGACTTCCAATACACATGGGAACTTTGGATTTCAATTTCTATGTACAGCACCCACCATCCTGTGCACCATCCTCACACCTGTATGTAAATAAACTCACCAATACACCATATCTGCCTCTGTTGTGATTCCAACGTGGTTTTTGTCATGTAGATGGTGATCTGCTAAATGACACTGTGCATGCTAACTGCTACAGCAAGTCCAACACCGTCATGTCAGTCATGGCGACGTGACACATATGAGGGAGACACACCATTAGGGCCACACAACACATACACACCAGGGCCATCAGACTCATCACCTATACTGATGTTGCAACTAAATACAGTGGAATGCACAGACACGCCACCTATTCACAGTCACTGTCAACTAGACTACAGGTGCAGTAAGCAAATGTCAGTCAGATGTGTGACTACAGACAACGCACATCCCAAAGTGAAGCACAGGTTTATTACACATTTGCAACATGTTGTTTCCACTACAAATGCAAGCTAATCCAACCTGGCTGTGGCCACAAAGTCAAAAAGTGCAGAAGATAGAAAGTCCAGGGGTGTGTGGCACATCACCTGTAGGGAAACGACTGCTTCCACCTTGGAAGTTGAATCATGGATTCGGGGGATCCAAGTTGATCAGACAACTCCGGCAGCACCCTGTGAAGGACAGACATGACACACAGTCAAAACCACTGAAGAACAGCACAGAACGGCAATACTCATGTCTAATACATGTCACGAGATAACTACACAAAACCAAGTTAGCATGTCAACACTGTTGGGCAGTACAGACCACCTGCAAGAACACATCGATGCACGCATCCAGTCAAGTAGCACATGGCCACACTCAAACAGCACCAGAGCACCACACACACATATCATGCAAACTCAAATCATTGACATTACAACCCTCTGGAGACTCACATTCAGCTGAAGAAGTTGGTGATGAGCTGTGTGCGGACATCACCATCATCATCATCATCATCTTCACTGGCATTGTGACCCAGGCCAGGATCTTCCACAGGTGGCGGACGTTGGTCATCGTCATCCAGGATGAGAGGCAACTCCTTCCGCACTGCCAGGTTGTGTAGCATGCAGCAGACAATGACAATCTTGCACACCTTTGCTGGGGCATATGGGAGGGCCCCTCCTGTCTTGTCCAGGCAGAGGAAGCGGCTCTTCAGGAGACCAAAGGTCCACTCAATCACCATCTCCTCGTCCGACCATGTGCCTCATTGTAGCGCATCTGGGCTGGTGTCACAGGGTTCCTGAGGGGTGTCAGCAACCACGGCATGTTGGGGTATCCCGAATCACCTACATACAGACAATTGCACATTAGCCGATTTGAAAATGTGTGCGGAAAACAACATAGCAGAACACACACAATGGTACAAAGTCAGTACACACCAACAAGCCAGGCACGCTGGTTCGGCATCTGTGACATCATCCTCGGGATGCGACTACTCCTCATCACGTAGGCATCGTGTGCCGAACTGGGGAAACAGGCACACACATGTGAGATGGTCATATCTGCAAGACATACCACCAGAGCATTGATCGAATGGTAATGTTTACGGTTCCGGTATGCCTGCTCATGTGCCTGTGGTGGTATCAAAGCCACATGTGTCCCATCAATGGAGCCAATTACATGTGGCATCCTCCCCAGGGCATAGAAGTCACTCTTCACGTCAGTGAGTCGTTGACGTGTTGGGAAATAGATGTACTGGTTGAGGTATCTCAATATTGCCCCCAAAACATCGCGTAGCACACGGCTGAACATAGTCTGTGACATCCCACCAGTAGTTGCCACAGTGTGTTGAAAGGTACCGGTAGCAAAGAAGTGTAGGGCTGCCATCACCTTCACCTTGGGGGTCAGCGCTGTAGGATACGGCCGGCCAGGCTGCAAATGTGGGTCCAACCGCACTGCCAAATCCTCAATCAGCTGCCTGGTGAAGCGGTACCGTCGGATGCTGTCACGTTCCACCATCGTTGCCAGGTCTGGGAATGGTCGATGGACAGCAGGAGCCCTGCAGTGCATAGGTGAAGAAAGCAAGATTGTCAGTCACCCCACCTATGTGCCGTTCACCATACTCAATTTCACATGATACATAATTAACAAACACAAGTACTTGATGTGTGTGTCGTTCCGTTTGGACATATATGGCACCTACATGGACATCATCTAACATCTCTGTTCAACAAGTGTTGACAACAGGTTCCAGGGTGTGCTATGGGACACGATTAGGCTGTGTCACAGTACCCATTAACTGCTCTCACGTTCCACACACATACCACAGTGACATGTCTGGACAGATGCTCCACAGGCATCACAGCTCATTGACAGGTAGATTCCCAGGGACCCTGTCTTGCCACATGGACACTAGCATGACATGGCGTATCATGTACACGTCAGAAAAACAAACATGACACCCACAGGTAGTGGCCCCTGTAGCCTCTGCAGGACAGACATGGACGTCTGTGACACACACACACACACACCATCAAAGTTCATGCACAAACCACGTGGATGTGGAGACTGTCTCCCATTGTGCACATGGAGTCAGAGACATGTGATACACAACATGCACACAGACTGTGGAGGGACATCACTATTGTTGGAATGGGCCACCCTGTGACGTACATGCCTTCCCACATGTGAGCCTGGGGGTATGTGACATGTCATACACATACACAACCTGGAAATGTGACCATGACACATGCTCAGAAATGAAAAGTTGCAAACAACAGTGGTCAGGTACACAACACACAAAGGACCCTGTCCCCATGAACACGTGCACAGCCTGGGTGTGTCTGCCCCAAAGTGCCACCCCAAAATCCACATGTTCACCCCCATACACAGATAAGGTTATGCTGCCACACATGCCTTATATACAGTGTGGACTGGGTGTGGTGTTGTAGGTGTGCCCCTGAGTCCCTGGAAAGTAAATGTGGCTGGCATAGGATCACCAGTGACCAGCATGGTGACATATGCGTGTGACCTGTCCAGGGACGCGTTGTAGAGCAATGGACCGATCGGTGTGCCCGGTCTGCCCATTGCATTGTATGTGAGCGGGTACGCATTGTATGCCTGGTACGCGTTGTAGAGCAATGGACCGATCAGTGTGCACGGTCGGCCGATTGAATTGTATGTGAGCGGGTACGCGTTGTATGCCTGGTACGCGTTGCAGAGCAATGGACCGATCGGTGTGCCCGGTCGGCCCATTGCATTGTATGTGAGCGGGTACGCGTTGTAGAGCAATGGACCGATCGGTGTGCCCGGCCTGCCCATTGCATTGTATGTGAGCGGGCACACGTTGTATGCCTGGTACGCGTTGTACATCAATGGACCGATCGGTGTGCCCGGTTGGCCCATTGCATTGTATGTGAGCGGGTACGCGTTGTACGCCTGGTACGCGTTGTACAGCAATGGACCGATCGGTGTGCCCGGCCGGCCCATTGCATTGTATGTGAGCGGGCAGCGTTAGCAGAGCAATGGACCGATCGGTGTGCCCGGCCGGCCCATTGCATTGTATGTGAGAGGGTACGCGTTGTATGCCTGGTACGCGTTGTACAGCAATGGACCGATCGGTGTGCCCGGTCGGCCCATTGCATTGTATGTGAGCGGGTACGCATTGTATGCCTGGTACGCGTTGTAGAGCAATGGACCGATCGGTGTGCCCGGTCGGCCCATTGAATTGTATGTGAGCGGGTACGCGTTGTATGCCTGGTACGCGTTGTAGAGCAATGGACCGATCGGTGTGCCCGGTCGGCCCATTGCATTGTATGTGAGCGGGTACGCGTTGTAGAGCAATGGCCCGATCGGTGTGCCCGGCCGGCCCATTGCATTGCATGTGAGCGGGTACGCGTTGTATGCCTGGTACGCGTTGTACAGCAATGGACCGATCAGTGTGCCCGGTCGGCCCATTGCATTGTATGTGAGCGGGTACGCGTTGTATGCCTGGTACGCGTTGTACAGCAATGGACCGATTGGTGTGCCCGGCCAGCCCATTGCATTGTATGTGAGCGGGTACGCGTTGTAGAGCAATGGACCGATCGGTGTGCCCGGCCGGCCCATTGCATTGTATGTGAGCGGGTACGCGTTGTATGCCTGGTACGCGTTGTACAGCAATGGACCGATCGGTGTGCCCGGCCGGCCCATTGCATTGTATGTGAGCGGGTACGCATTGTATGCCTGGTACGCGTTGTACAGCAATGGACAGAACGGTGCGCACACATTGGCTGGGGCCTGGCATGGCAACGGACGCGTTTTCGAAGCTCCAACGAGTCTGATGCAGTGAATTCAGTTGGCCAGCCACTACAATGTTGCAAAATCATGGGTGTCATGAAGTTGAAGATTTGAAGGATGCTGTGGGCATGTATTAGTGCTGCTATTCCATGGATTGGTCAAATTCAGAAGATGCAAATGACTTGGACCTATCACTTTGGACACATGGGACAGTATCTGCCTCTGCAGCACACATATAATGCTGGCTGTTCCCCTGAGAGCTCACTTGCCTGCACTACATGCTCCAGGACGACATCTGCCACCAACACTGCTGCTGTTTATGCATCCTCTGGCTCCTGCAATGGCACGTACTGTGGAGAGAGCCCCAGCCTTCAGCCTTGAGGAGAACCAGGCCCTGCTGGACAGCCTCCTTCCACAGTACAGCAAGCTGTATGGGAAACCAGGGGAGCAGGTGAGTGTGCTGTCCACTGCCTCACTAATTGTGCATGTTGTCTGACTAGCAGGGCTTTCAGTGTGCACACCACTGGCTAGCATGCCCACTGAGTAGTTGTCACACCCCAAAGTGTGTAGTTACATGCACTGAACTGGTACAGTGCAGTAACAGTGCATTCCAACCAGGTTTACTTCCCATGCAATGATACCATGTAGTGACTGCTGGCAAACTGTTCATAGCCATTGTTGCACTGCCTGTGTACATCATATGCCCCTGTGATTGAGACATGTATATCCAACTGTGTGATGCACGTATATGTTGCATGTGTAGTAATGGCCTTTTCACTTTGTCATCCTCACAGGTTGATGCCCACCAGAAGCAGGAAATTTGGCTGACCTTCGCCCGGAAAGTAAGATCCGTGGGGGTCTACAGGCGCAGGATCCGCAATTGCCAGAAGAGGTGGCAGGACCTTCGTGGCTGGACCCGGAGGATCGCAAGGGTCCAGCTGAAGCTGTCACCTCCTCGCAGGAGGGGCGGACACCGGACCCTGACCCCCACATGCTCCGGATCCTGGCAGTGGTCTTCCCTGACCTGGATGGGCAGCTGAAGGACAGACAGCAGCAAGGAGGGGGTGAGTCCATGACTGCACTGTGCACTTTGTCTGACATGCTATGTGCCCTCCTCTAGCCTGGTTAAACTTCCACAGTACATCAGTCATGTGGTCCAGGACCCATGTCCCTCATTTGTGACATGCCCACTTCTCCTCTGATACGCATATGTGTGGCCCTTATAGTCGGGAAATTGTGTCATTTGGGGACTGTGTCATTGCATTTTGCTTTGCTCAAGGTGGGGGACAGCATTTGTTCCCGTGACTATGTTGTGCGATTAATGGGTGGCTCAATTGCTTACACAATGCCTAAGTTCTGACATGTGATCTGGGTGTAACTTTGATATGTGGTCCGCTTGCTGCTCTGACTCACCACATGTCACTGGGGAATTTGACTCACAGCCATGCTGCTGGTGGGAACAATGTTTGGGGCTCAGGAGTATGTGTATCAAGTGTGTCACACATGCTTAGCCACCTGCCTACTGTCCAGGACTCATCCCTCTTACAGGTGGAGCTGGACAGTCATGCCTACTCCAGGGCATGCAATACACTCTGTACTCCCACTCCCGTGTATCATCTGGCATGTTGTGATCAGTGAAATGTACCCTCAGGTGTCTGCCTCTGTCTCATTGTGCTGTGTCTTCGTTGTCAGGACTACTGGTATGTTTATGGGATAGGGCTCAGCATGCCATCTGAGATGTCACCATGATAGACGATACTTCTGTGACTTATAGGTGTCTGATCACTTGACTGTGCACACAGGTGTTTGCGACTGTGACTTTCAGGCAGCTGTGTTGTGATTCACAGCACACTGTGGGGTGCTCATGTTCAGAGAGTTGTGTTTCATGTCCCCCATATGTCCAGTTGGTATGATGTGGACAAATAGTAGTACAGATGATGTGGTATTTGGGGGATGGACATGTGCACTTGTCAGTCACATAACTTGCATTCCCCATGCCCTCGGATTGTGACACAGTGCAGACTGTTGTTGGCAGGCTGCCATGGCCATGTGACTTGAGACAGTAATGTATGACTTTGCATGCATTCCTGTGTCATGGCATTAAACTTCCTGAGACTGATCCTGCAGGGGAGTGACATGTGCAACATGCACCCCATTGTGGCATTGACTATCCGGACATGGGTGCATCAAGGTGTCTGGTGCTGGTATGCATCACATGCATTTCTATTTAGACTCTGGCCATCCCTTTATCCGGACACCTGCACTGACTCAGTGGCAAGAGATGTGATGTGTGCATGTTCACATACTTCACCGTGTTCCCTGCAATGTCCAACAACTGTGTAGGTGGTGCATGTGTCCGCACTGGGGTCTTACCATCAGACAGGCACCAGACAGATGGGTGCAAGGGCAGGAGGGGTGTGAGTCCCATGGTTGACCATCAGACTGACAATTGGCTTCCACGAATCTGTGTGGGGACTTTAGGCAATGTTCAACTAAGGATGCCAGGGCTTGCTCTGTAATGTGCTGTACTTACTGTGGTGTGTGCGGTCAGTGCAGGTGACTGATGTTTGTCTGTTTCCCTAATTGTTTGCAGATACATCCACGGCCACAGGAGGGGACAGCTCCATGGACCAGGAGGAGCAGCGGAGCCAGACTGGGTCAGCATCGGACGAGTGGTCAGAGGGACCCAGTGGCATGGAGGGCGAGGGGAGCCACACCGAGGAGTCCTCAGCACCATCCACCTCAGCTGAGGACCACAGCAGCTCGGAGGATGACTCCCTTGTGGAGGCGGGTGTCAGCAGCCACCAAAGGCCAGCTAGTCTGTCTGGCCCCGCCACCACCACCACCACCACCACCGCCCTCCCATTGGCTCCCATTCCTGAGGTCCGTGGAGGCTCCCGTACTCGGGAGCGTGTCTCCTTCGTGCCAGGCACCGCACCCCCTGCCCCTGTGTCCCCTGCTGCCCTGAGTGAGGAGTCTGTGTACCTCCTTCGGCAGCTCCATGTAGGGCAGACAGCAATGCTGAGTGTCCTCCATGCACACACCACTCTGTTGACACAGCTGGTGTCGTTCATGGAGGGCATCTCGACGGGTATGTCTGCCCTACAGAGGAGCAATAAGTCCATGGACTCCTCCCTGACGGCAGCAGTGTCCCTCCTCCAACAGTCCCTCACCCCTCCCACCTCTGCCCCATCCACACTTCCTGCCCCCCTACCTGCCCAAGGCACAGCACACCTGCACAGTCACCCAAACACACAGACACGAGCAGCACAGACACACCCAAGAGAAAGGCAAGACGTGCACACAAGCATCCTCAGGGGACTCATACGACAGACACAGGGGATGGGGAACACACACACAGGCAACCACAGTCACTCCGCAATCCTCAAGATCCTCTCCCTCCAAGACCCCTTCCCTTGCCTCACCTGCAACCCCACCTGATCAGCAGCTCTTCCTCAGTGACCTCGGCCTCTTCCCCTCCAATCCCGCTGATCCAGCATACCGGGGAAGAGGAAGTCCACCCACACAGAGGGGAGTGCCCCTCGCCCCCGGACACCCTCCCCCAGGCACAGGCAGAGTGAGCCCCCCACCCGCAAGTCCCCCCGGTCCCGGAAGAGCAAGACCCCGCCACCGCCCTGCAAGTCAACCACCCAGTCTCTCACCTCCATCCCCCAGGCCACCACTCCACAGGTTCCACCGCCACACCCTGCCCCAGGTTCCCCACACACCGATACCGCATCCCCAAACTGCTTAGGCCCTTCCCCCTGCCACTTGCTCTTCCACCCCCAAACCAGACGCTCTGCCTGTTTGTGCCACTGGTGTGGAGACCGTGTCCCCCCTCTGTCCTGCCCAGCTCTTCTGCCCCCTTCCACTACCTTGGAGTCATGCACTGCGGTGGAGTCCACAACCACCCAGTCTGACTCGGGCACTGCATTGGGGACCCAGTCCACTCCATCTGACCAGCCCACTGCAGTGGTTGCAGCACCAACACCATCTGACTTGAGCCCTGCGGTGGTGCCAGCCCCCTGAGTCAGACACCTCCACTGCAGTTGCCGGTGACACTCCTGCACCCACCTCCCCTTCACTGCCTCCTTCTGGCATCCCCTGATCCTGTCCCTGCGGTGCCTGGCCTGCCCCTCGTATGCCCCTCCAAGGGGGATGTCCCCTGTCCGTACCTGTGCAGGCAAGCAATTGTTGACAAGTTGTCACACATCACCCTGTTGGGACTGTATATTTGGACTGGCCATTGGCCTTAGTTTATTTTGGACTTTTGATTTGAGTTGCACACTTGCTGAATAAAGCCTCTTTTTGTTTACATGTGGTTAATCTTTGGAGGTACATGATGTAGATGTGTGGAATCATGCATTTGCTGTTGTAATAGTGTTCAGATCAGGTAAATGAAGTTTTGCTGTGATGGGCTCCATGTGGTCCATGGGATATGTGTCCTAATCTAGTCTGGATCTATAGCATCCTTTGCTGCAGTCTGAGGGTGTAATGTTCAGCATTTGACACAGGGATGTACGTTTAGCATTTGTAGATTACCAACTTTGTCCTACACTGATGCACATCTGGTGGGCTTACCACTGTCCAATGTTCCTAGTACCCTGACTGTGTGCCCGTCTCCAATGGACATGCAGTTTGGCACATCAAATTTGGAGGACTCATCTGTGTACACAGTGCAAGTTGCTTGACACGTGTCTTGGGTGTATGCAGATGACTGACGTGACACTCCCGTGCCCAGGCTGATATGAGCAGAGCCTTCAGTGTGTTGTAGTTGTTGACTCACTGACCGAGTGTTCTGCTGACAGGTTTGAGTCATGCACAGACAAGGTTTGGCACAGCTGACCTTCCACAGGAGTAGAGTGCCCTCATGGCAGTGCGTGATTCCGTGATATAGGCTGTGCCCGTGTTGTGTGTTGTGTAGGCATGTCTGTGCGTGTACCCTTCTCCTTTTCCTACACAGGCTGTGTCCCTACGGATGTTCCTGTTTGTGATGCTTGCTGAGTTGTTCTGTGTTCTTCCAGCATCTTGGACCTGGTTTCTCCGGGATGTGGGTGCATGGCAAACTAATGTTAATGAGGTTGTCATCCCTAGTTGTCTTTGTTGTCAGGGCTGGGGATGTGGGCAAACGCAGATGGGACACAGTCAAGATTCCTCTTGGCACTTGTTGGTTACACGAGTAATGTGATTTTCTGTTTGTGTATGCTTTCAGTGATTGTGACACGTTGTGTGTGTGACTGCTGCCACTCCTCAGGGTCAGAGCTGCAATGTTGGAAGTTGTCTATGTGTGTCCTTTGTGGGTCAGCTTGGCTTCTTCATTGGTGTGTGACTATGGCCAGGATCCCATTGTTTGGGGTGGATTTGACGTCATGCTCATGTACGGCATACTGTGCAGTGTGTCAGACATTCACAAGTATTGTTGACTGGCCATGTGTGATGGGTTTCTGCACCTTATTTCCCCCACCACCACTGGGATTTTCATGGGTGCATGTGCAATGTCAGCAGTCCATGTGAGCTTCACTGCTGCACATTGGTGGAGTTCAAGGTGTGTGTCATTGAGTGTGTGCAAATGTGAGTTGTTGCACGGCTGGGGCACTACCTCCATGTTGTCCTTGGCTGGCAGGCCATGCTCAGTGCTTTGTGCTTGTATAGGTGTGATGGTAGTTTGTTGCTCAGGACACATGGCTGTGGTTCACAGTGTGGATGACATCTACCTTTGCCATCACAGTGTGATTGTCATGCAGGCTAGTGTCACCACAATGTGGGGTCCCTGGGGGAGTGCTGTGGTGGTTCTGTCTCTTGCTGTGTTTGTTGCTGTTCCTACAAGTTTGTGTGACATGTGTAATTTGGGCTCCCTCTCATCTCACAACGCCTGTTAGCCCACATAGGGGAATCCAATCCCTGAGTTACTTTTGTATGTGACTGTGTTGACATCTGTGTATTAGTGAATCTGGCCTCCTCATGTGTTGTGTGTTTGCCTGGGGACACTGGCACACAACCCCCCTCTCCTGTTGTGTATGATATGCAGTGTGAGTCTGCCTGTTTGTGTTTGTGCATTTGCACCACTGCATTGGCATATCTTTAGTTTGCCATTGGCTGTATGTTGTTTGTTGGCTTTGCCCTGCTGACCCTGGGACTGCTAGGTCATCAGTCAGCACATTGATCATGGTTAGTATGTCCCATTGCTGCCATGGTATGGTATTTGTTCACATGACATCTACAGTCTCCACAGGATATCTACATTTGTGTGTCCATTGCTGCAGATATGTGGGTCTGCATTATGATGCTCACTTCTGTCATTGTGTTATTTGTGAATGTAGACAATGTGGGCCCCCATGGCTGATGTTTGTGTGCACATGGCTAGAACGATGTGTCATTGGCACTGCACTGCTTGCCTCACACAATCTATGTTGCTATGGGACACAAGCACTACAATGCCACTGTAGTGTTTGGTGTTGTGTGGCCAGGAATAATCCCTGCATTTTTGGTTTAGCAGCTTTTACCAGGACTACACTTACCTTTTGGGCACTGTGGTGATGGGGCTTTGGGCCCCATTGCCACACTGTTCAAAATGTGCTTCAGCTATGGAGCACACACTTACCTTTTGACCACTGTGGTGATGGGGCTTAGGGCCCCATTGCCACACTGTTCAAAATGTGCTTCAGCTATGGAGCACACACTTACCTTTGGCCACTGTGGTGATGGGGCTTAGGGCCCCATTGCCACACTGTTCAAAATGTGCTTCAGCTATGGAGCACACTTCTTACCTTTGGGCACTGTGGTGATGGGGCTTAGGGCCCCATTGCCACACTGTTCAAAATGTGCTTCAGCTATGGAGCACACACTTGCCTTTTGGCCACTGTGGTGATGGGGCTTAGGGCCCCATTGCCACACTGTTCAAAATGTGCTTCAGCTATGGAGCACACACTTGCCTTTTGAGCACTGTGGTGATGGGGCTTAGGGCCACATTGCCACAGTGGTCATGGTCTGCTTGCATTGTGTAGGCCACACACACAATTATGTTCGACACATGTGTTAGGGGGTCACATTGTATGTTCAATGTCATGTTCAGTGTTGTATGCATTTGACACAGACCACACACGCTTGTCATGGTGTTGGGGGTGGGATGTAATTTACAGACAGTCCTTATGTGTGAGTATGCTAGTTGTGTCATGCATTACCCGTCCTATGAGTAGGGGTGGTTGTAGTGACAGGCATCCTGCCCCCCATGAGTGGGGATGGTAGTAGTGGCAGCCATCCAGCCCCCCATGAGTGGGGCTGGTAGTAATGGTAGGCATCCAGCCCACCCTGAGTGGGGGTGGTGTTAGCGGCAGCCATCCATCCCCCCATGAGTGGGGATGGCAGTAGTGACAGGCATCCAGCCCCCCATGAGTGGGAAGGGTGGTGGCAGGCATCTAGCCACCCATGAGTGGGGATGGTAGTAGTGGTAGGCATCCAGCCCCCCATGAGTGGGGATGGTAGTAGTGGTAGGCATCCAGCCCACCCTGAGTGGGGGTGGTGTTAGTGGTAGGCATCCATCCCCCTATGGGTGGGGATGGTAGTAGTGGTAGGCATCCAGCCCCCCATGAGTGGGGATGGTAGTAGTGGCAGCCATCCATCCCCCCATGAGTGGGGATGGTAGTAGTGGTAGGCATCCAGCACACCCTGAGTGGGGGTGGTGTTAGTGGTAGGCATCCATCCCCCTATGGGTGGGGATGGTAGTAGTGGTAGGCATCCAGCCCCCCATGAGTGGGGATGGTAGTAGTGGCAGCCATCCAGCCCCCCATGAGTGGGGATGGTAGTAGTGGTAGACATCCAGCCCACCCTGAGTGGGGGTGGTGTTAGTGGTAGGCGTCCATCCCCCTATGAGTGGAGATGGTAGTAGTGGTAGGCATCCAGCCCCCCATGAGTGGGGATGGTAGTAGTGGCAGCCATCCAGCCCCCCATGAGTGGGGATGGTAGTAGTGGTAGGCATCCAGCACACCCTGAGTGGGGGTGGTGTTAGTGGTAGGCATCCATCCCCTATGGGTGGGGATGGTAGTAGTGGTAGGCATCCAGCCCCCCATGAGTGGGGATGGTAGTAGTGGCAGCCATCCAGCCCCCCATGAGTGGGGATGGTAGTAGTGGTAGGCATCCAGCCCACCCTGAGTGGGGGTGGTGTTAGTGGTAGGCATCCATCCCCCTATGGGTGGGGATGGTAGTAGTGGTAGGCATCCAGCCCACCCTGAGTGGGGGTGGTGTTAGTGGCAGCCATCCATCCCCCCATGAGTGGGGATGGCAGTAGTGACAGGCATCCAGCCCCCCATGAGTGGGGGGGGTGGCAGGCATCTAGCCACCCATGAGTGGGGATGGTAGTAGTGGCAGCCATCCATCCCCCTATGGGTGGGGATGGTAGTAGTGGTAGGCATCCAGCCCACCCTGAGTGGGGGTGGTGTTAGTTATAGACATCCATCCCTCTATGGGTGGGGATGGTAGTAGTGGCAGCCATCCATCCACCCATGAGTGGGGGTGGTAGTAGTGGTAGGCATCCAGCCACCCATGATTGGGGATGGTAGTAGTGGTAGGCATCCAGCCCCCTATGGGTGGGGATGGCAGTAGTGGTAGGCTTCCAGCCCCCCATGAGTGGGGATGGTAGTAGTGGCAGCCATCCAGCCCCCATGAGTGGGGGTGGCAGGCATCTAGCCACCCATGAGTGGGGATGGTAGTAGTGGTAGGCATCCAGCCCCCTATGGGTGGGGATGGCAGTAGTGGTAGGCATCCAGCCCCCTATGGGTGGGGATGGCAGTAGTGGTAGGCATCCAGCCCCCCATGAGTGGGGGTGGTGGCAGGCATCTAGCCACCCATGAGTAGGGGTAGTTGTAGGGTGGTGTTGGTGGTAGGCATCCATCCCCCTATGGGTGTGTATGGCATTGGTGTTGGCCATCCCACCCCTATGGTTCTGCTGTTGCTTGTGTACGTCATTTGTGCATCCCTATGTGTGTGTGACATATTTCGGGTACGTGTCGTTTGTTTGTGTTGTGGGTGTTTGACTTACCGTCTGCGCCGTACGCGTCCGTGCCGGTCCCGGTAATAGATGTAGAGTATTGGTAGGACCTGCGCGATGGGATTCATGGTTGGTTCGTCTCGTTCGGGTTTCTCGTGTCTTCGACTCGTACTCGTCGCTGGCTTGTTCGTCTCGTCGCGTGGATCGTCTTGTGGCGCAAATCGGAGCTTATGTGCAGCTCTCCCGGATGCTCAAACGTGCCGTACGTAGCGACGAGTTCGGCGCGTACGGGAGACGCATCGTACTAGTCCGGCCGGAAGGTGCTGTGTATTTGGTTCCATGCAACTCGATTCGGCGTTTACGGATCCGGCTCGGGCGGGGAACAGGAGCTGGAATGGGTAAGTACGGCTCGCTCGGAATCTGGGCTGTTATGCGCATCGTACTTGTTTGTTCGGTAGAGTGTTCGAGTCGGTCGGAAAACACGCGTTCAGCTCGTATTTTTTCCGGATGAATACTGTTAGGTGCGCTTCCGGCCGACATCGGAATCGACCCCTAATTATCATAAAGTGTAAGGATGACAGTATATTGTAGAGATCAAATAGTTATGAAATGCGTGTCACTCTGCATAGACAAAATAAAGACACTCACGGGCTCGTGGATGTGTCAGATAATGGTACAATAAAGTTTAATTGAGAAAAAGAGAAAAGAGAGCAAAAAATACACACTCGAGGAAAAATTAAAAAAATAGTAAATCACAAAGTACAAAAAAAGTGATATAATTATATAAAAAAGACAAAAAGAGAAAAACAATGGAAAGTAATGTTTACAGAATTTGAAGGAAACTTTGTGAGTGTGGAAAATTTCATAGTTGAACGGAGTGTTTTGTCTATGTCTATTTTCAGAAGGTCATGTGATGAGACATGTTTTAACTTTAAAAGTGTTTCTGTTAATAATCTCCGAATGTGATCAAGGCAGGGGATCCTGCTGAAACGCGTCATGGCTCGAAGCATACAAGAATAAAAATCCTTACTGGAGAGTTGGAGACTGCTGTGTCGTCATTCCGGTGCAGGAGAAAGGCACTGGATTTGTTTGTTGATATATTTATTATTATGTATGTGTGTTTAACTTATTAAATTAAGTTTATTTGTTATATTTGTTCAAATGTATATTAAAATATCAAATCTACTTAAATTATTCTTAATTAATTTTATTATTTAGTATATTTAAAATGGATTATATTATTTTATATGTATATATATATATAAAAATCGATATTTTGTAAGATCATGGGGCCTATTACGATGGCGGTCGGGAAACCTCCCCGAACGCCATGGTAGCGGGAAAAGACCGCCCGCATGGACCGCGACATCACCGCCGGTCGAATTACGATGACCAGCGGTCCAAATCCGACCGCGGCGGTTGGATCGCGGGCCTTAACATTGCGGCGGTTGCTGCTGCCCGCAGCACCGCCGCGATGTCCAAAGGAGCATGTCCTGCATTGCCCTGCACTGCGTGGCAGGCACAGCACAGTGCCTGCCACCTGGTACAGGGAAATGTAGGGGGAGACCATGGGTACCCCCCCAGTGCACCCACACCCCCCCAAAACATTGGGGGCCCGCAACGGGCCCCCGGAAGACAATCTCTGCATGCCTTTCCATGGCGGTTTCACCGCTGAGGAAAGGCTGGCTACCGCCGGCATCATAATCCTGCCGGCGGAGCCTGCTCTGCACCGCCACCATTATCCCGGTCCTGCTCCATCTGCCAGGCAGTATTGCGGATGGCAACCGGCGGAAAAGCGGCGGTCGAAATATCTCACTGCTGCGGCACCACCGCCATCCTAATTTGACCGGCGGTTTTCTTATTTGCAATCGCGGGCGGATGTCCACCGCCAGCCCGGCGGTGGACATCCGACCTCCATCGTAATAGACCCCTATATTTTTAACATCAATATTTTTTTTTCGATATTTTTTTACTTACCTGTTGAAGTATAGGGAGTCGATATTTTTGCATTCTATATTTTTTCATCTATATTTTTTACATCGATATTCTGTCAGTGAATCTTTGAGGGTACTGCTTCTGAGGAACCGTGAGCCTGTCAAAAGTCCCATCGTCAAATGTCTCTCCCTGTGCAATTGGTGTCTTAAAGAAAAGTCTTCTCCCATTTCTCAGTGATTGAACATTTTGTGGTGGTATCCAGACAACAATTTGTGAATATTGCGATGTCAGTATGAACCGTGTCACAGCTACTCCTCCTATAGCACCTTGAACAACAGCATTCAGAACAAAATTTATTGGTGCAGTTGCAAGAGGCACTGCCAATGTCTGAGCTGATACAAGTTGTGACACTGGGGCAGGAACAGTAACAATAGAAGCAGTAACAACAGGAATAATTACCCTTGGGCATGCTTATACAGGTTCAGGTGCAATCGGAATTGTTGAAAGTGGTCTTTCAATCATGAATTGTATTCGGATCAACAGGGGCTGTAGCCATTGTAGCACTAGAAGTTGTAACACCCTCTGTGTTTGTTTACGGGGCCACATATGGCGGTGATCGTGAGGATAACAAGGCATCTAAAATGTCATTGTCTGTAACACTATCAGTGTCTGCTTTTCTTGCAGCTTGCTCATCATTTCCTTATTTCTGATTCTTTTTAGCCTTTTCATTGCTTACAGCTTTATATATTCTAGCTCCTTCGACTATGCATTTCCTCAACCTCTGCTGCCCTTCATCCCATTGAGCATCTGCATAATTTTGCACTGCTCTCTTTGCTCTATTGTGGTATTTTTCTTTCTCTTAGGCATGAACTGCTCACTCCCAAGCATTTAATGCTTCATATAGTATAGTTCTAAGAGGAACTGTGATTTGATGGCACCGTCTTTGGTTGCAATGGTTATAACTAATCAAGCAATAAAGTCTCTACTTACTATTGTGCAGTTCTAAGAGGTGGCTTCATTTCATATCACTTTTCTCTTCAGTTTTCAATAATATTTAAATCAAAAGTACCATATTGTGGAAATTTGAATAGTCCTTCATTTTCAGTTATCTTGTGTCACTGACAAAGTCACAAACATGTGTGAAGCCCTACATTTGTTGCCATATATTGAGATGGCATACCTTCTGATGAAACTTTTTAAGCCTTCTGAACTGGGACTCTCACAGCATCCCTCATCAAAATCTGTAAGAGCCTTAAAACATTTTATGATCCCAATGATTCAACAATAATTCAACAGTAATCACATGCAGAACATTCCAACGTTTTGTTCAGTTTACAATTAAGTATGCATCAATACCTTTTTCCAATCCTGTTTCAATTTTCTTTTTATACACCTATCACAGCTTAATAGTTGATGACTTGACGACCAATCCCAGATCAACACTTCACATTAACTGACCAACCCCAGCGTGGCGCACTCTGACGTAATTCTTCACTCCTTGCAGCAGTTCACCCTCCTTTACAATTTTCTTGTACACAAATTCTACAACTCTAAGCAAGCACAATAAATAAATAACTTTTGTCTGCTCTGTTAAAGAATTCAAAATAGTTAATTCATACAAGAAACCAATCAGAAATACAGTTTTAACATTCTCTGACATCCCTACACACATGCACACGCAAATAAAATCTCGATCAACAGGAAATTGCCCCCACTGATATACTTTCCCTTTTCAATATTATTCAATTCACAACAAATTGTTATAGTCCCGATCTAAATTGTGCAGTCAGTAGTACCTCATGAATCTGCACCACAGAACCTTAGCAGACATATAATAATACCATATCCTATTATTTTTTTCACAATATCTAGAAACTTATCCCAGGATCTATGACTACTTTGAATCCGATAACAATTTCACCTGCTCAACATCTAAGCATAAACACGACACAATTGGTCTCACAACATCAGCACGGTTTTATACCAGGTAGAGATACCACAGCACATGTAAACGCCACCATAATAGCCTTTGATGCCGCAAAAAAATTTAAATTAGAAATGGGAATGGTTATGCTTGATGAGGAGAAAGCATTCGACCGCGTTACGTGGGAATGTCTCTGGGCCACTTTAGTGGGGTTTAATATTCATGGTTTATTTTATACCTGGGTCAGGGCTCTGTATAAGCAGCCGAAAGCAAAATTAGTCTATCAACAAATACAATCTACTTCTTTCCTGATACTGAGAGGCACTCGTCAGGGCTGCCCCCTTTCTCCTCTTCTTTTTGCTTTATACATAGAACCATTTATAAGGTCACTTTTAGCTAATTCACTCATACTTCCGGTTCAATTAAAATCAGGTGAACTGAAAACAATGGCATATGCAGATGATATAGCCATTTTCTCTGCAAAACATATAGAAGCTGTGGGTCTTATTCAAGTAGAAGCTAGAAGGTTTTGGTATCTTCTTCGGCTATAAATTAAACTTAGGTAAGACGCAGGTTCTTCTTAATTTTCATACTAATCAGGTAGTCTCTGGTGCTTGCTCGATCGCTACATACTTAGGAGTGCAGATCTCTCCAAACATAGAACAAATTATACGGTTCAATTACGATTCACTTTTAAAGTCGATTGTCTTAAAGATGAAGAATTGGCATAAATTGCCAATCAGCACCATAGGGCGCTGTAATATCATTAAAATGATTATTCTGCCCAAATTCCTTTATTTGTTTCGAGCAATTCCACTACGTGTTCCGAATTTTAAAAAAAAGAAATTAGAGGGAGCACTCAGTAGTTTTATTTGGGGCTACAAACAACCGCGCCGCGCAATAAAATATTTGAGATTTTTATACAGGCAGGGAGGGCTTCAACTACCTGATTTCAAATATTATTTTTGGGCCTCCTTTGCTGGGCGACTTCGTAGCCTTCTCTCTGCTGGCATTCAAAGCTGTCTCTATAATCTTGCAATTGGTGCCGACAGTAGAATGTTTTTATATAGGATTAACGATCCGAATTACTTTAAAAGAGTCCGATTTAAGACTCTTCGAGACATAGCATATATTTGGCGAGAAATAGTGTTGAACTGTTCCCTACACGAAGTACATGGTAGTGTGCTATTGTGGTGCAACCCACAATTTCCAGAAATATTTCATGATACACAAGCGAAGCTCTTGGCCGAGACAACTAGGGCATTTATATGATATAAATGGTTTTCGTACTTTTGATGATTTACAAAGGGGAGCTGGTCTCCCTAAACAGTCGTTTTATAAATACTTACAAATCAGAGACTATCTTTGGGGACACAGAGGTATCAGAGCACCGGTGGAATCGGACACCATGACTCACTTACATTCATTAACAAAGTTAACTATCAGCCAAGCTTATCAACTATTCTCTCAAACTTGGAGCAATGATAGCTTGAAGCTGGCATCTAAGTGGTGTGAGGTACTGGGGCAGCAGGTTACTTCTGCACACATCGAAAACACATTGGGCACATTAGATGAGGCTGTACACTATACTAATTTAAAATTGCAGCAATTTAAAACTATTTGCATGCTATATTATACCGGAGCGAATAGCTCGATGGTCAGCTGATAGGGGTACTATCATAAGCGATAAGGCTAAGTGCCCTAAATGTGGATTAATTGCTGCAGATACCCTGCATATGTTTGTTACCTGTCCTGACTTGACACTTTTTTGGAAAGAGATTGATCAGATAGTAACGGACCGCCTGGGTCTCAACCTGCAATTAACCGTGGCGGAGAGAATGCTTGGTTATAAGGTCATGTCTGATCAGGGGTTAACACATTTCCTCTCTGTCATTATAGTCACAGCTCATCTTTGTATTGCAAGAGCATGGATATTGAAGGTGGCGCCCAGGGCATCAGAATGGTAGGCAATGCTAAATGAAATATGTGAAAGGGAAAGAGCTATAGCTAAAACTAGAGGGGTCCGATCGGGGCAAAAATGCTATCGTATTTGGGGACTCATGGTTAACACCGGACAGGTAGATCTCTAGGTCTTAACCTTTCTAACGAGTAGCTATGTGTATCGCTTGTTAGCAGTCATACGGTTTTTTGCCTATTATTGCTCTGTTTCTCCTCTTTTTCTTTCTTAATTCTTAGTATGGCGTTTCTCGTGCTGCAGAGAATTCATAATCGCTTGAACAGTATGCTTTTCGCTTTTTTTTACGGTTCTGATTGTTTTGTTTTGTTTTTTCTCTTTTGTATTGCTGGAATAATGTCTTATTGTTTTGTCTATTCCCGGAGATAAATAAAAAAAAGAAAAAAACATAAACACAACTATTCTATACATTTTTATCAAACACAAAATACACAACCTTAACACAATGACAGACTCCTAATCAGACAATTGCGATGCATAGCCCTATTGATATTCACACCTCCACCACTGCAACCGCCTTCAAAACTGCATCTCCTTTAGTCTTCAAGTTCAAGCTTTGGACATAATGGACATGTCCACTTCTAAACTGGGGCAAATCATTTCAGTTCCTTTCTCTTGTGACATAAACAGAGTGAGGTTTTCTATACCTTAATCTTCTGATGTAATCATTAAATAACCCCAGCCATTAGTCGTATGGACCTTTGTTCATCAAAAAGGAGAAATAAGAAACGAACATCTACATAAATACATAGCAACAATTATTAAAGACCTTTAGTAGAGTCAATAAAAAGAATTAGTGTAAGTTAAAGGGTTTTTATTTTCCATTGATTTAGTTTTCCATCATTTATTCATATAGTATTAATACTTAGATTTCAGCACTAAAAGTTAATATATTCCATGAATCGATAGTTGATTTTAAAATAGAATACAGTGTTTGGTAAAATAGCAGTTAAAATAGGAATAATATAGCAATACTCATAGGTGTTACCTATGAGTCACATAGAAATATGTCATAACCAAACATTTTAAACATTTACACATCTGCTTGAGTTCAATGTAACTGCTCTTAGGGGGTCATTATGATGACGGGCGGATCGGCACCGCCCGGCCGGTGGTGGCGATCCGCCTGCCATCACAGCATAATTTTCCCCCCGCCATATTACTATGGCGGGGGTACCGCGGAGGATGGAAAGTCCGTCCGCCGCTTTTCTGCCGGTCGGCAATCGTCACGATTGCCGGCCAGGTGGCACTCGGGCATAATATGGTGGTGGTGCCTGGAAGGCACCGCCATCCATAATATGATGCCTGGTTGTACTGGCCTTTTCATGGCGGCGATGCCGCCATGAAAGGGCTGGCGGGAATGGCTGTGGGGGCCTGTTGCGGGCCCCTGGGGGTGTGGGGGGGTGGGGGGCTGCACTTGGGGGGTACCACATTGCCATGCTCAAGGTGAAAGGCACCGCGTGGTGCCTGTCACGTTGTGCATGGCAATGCACAACATGCCTCTCTGGCATTACGGCATGTGCTGCTTACAGCAGCACCCGCCGCAATGTTAGAGATGCGGGATGCGACCGCCAGGGTGGCGGTCGCATCCTAATTGGTGGTGCGGGACCATCGCACCTCTGGCGGCCGTTCCCAGCACCGCTAGGGTGGCGGGCGGACTGAAGTCCGCCCGCCATCCTAATAGGCCCCTTAGTCTTTCAAAAATCCACAGGACCATACGTTGTCACAAGATACTCACCTCTAGTCAGATGCAACTGCTTGATAATTCTTTCACAAAACTGCAGTGCTGCACGGCATTACTGTCAGGACCTCAGCAGTGTCATTAAAATTCTCCCACCTGCAATCCGCAATCAATCCTCAATCATGCCTGTTGAGGCTCCATTCTGTGTTCCCAATCCAGTCAATTCCCACTTTAATGAGGACTTCAGTGATGTTCATGTGGAATCGTTTATAGACAGTGCCATTCTCTGGGTTATCTCTGTGAGGTTACAACTTCCAGAGAGAATGTCACCTGAGATCTCGTTTGAAGCTGAAATCTCACAGCCATTTTAGTATAAAAACACTCACATGCACCCTAGCTTTGCCTCTGTTGATCTCTGATGTGTTTACTTATGTTCCTGTTCAGCAGTATCTAGACTTGTCTCTAGTAATTCCTGTGTCTTTGGGACCGCACAACTACTAAAAGCCAACTTGAAAATGTGACCATCTTAGTCTAAAAGGTAAAAGACTAGATCAGAACAATCAAGTTGAATATTCACACAGTTATTGAGAAAATACAAATAAAAGTTGAATACTTAGGGCCTGATTCTGATCTCGTAAGGAAAGCCCTCCATACGACTCGTATCTGGAGGGCTTTCCGAGCGAGACATGCTCCGGGAGTCCGAACGAGCGAGTACGATGCTGCTGTATGCTTACGGACTCGGCTCGCTCGGACTCCCATTGAACTCTATGGGAGCCCGTGTACAGACGCGTACACAGGCTCCCATAGCAAAAAAGGAGTGGGTGGGGAAAAGCGTGCACCCTGTGGCGGGCACCCCATGTGACCCGCCACACTGTGCATGCTTGGATCGGGGGGACCCATGCGCACCCCCCGTGACCGAATCGGAGGGCTCCGGGTAAAGGGGGGCCTGCTATGGCCCCCCGAAGTCCGAATCCGACAGCTGTTTCGTCTCGATGAGAACGAGGCGATACAGCTGTCCGATTCGTGCATCGTACTCGCTCGGTAGGAAAACGGCTATATTGCACTGCACGATTTGGCTACGAACGTGTCGGACGGACAGATTGGGTTCGTAAACGAGTCGCACGGCGCGCCCAGGATACTTGCATCGTACTTGGTCATTCAGAATGGGGGACGATTCGGGCGGAACGATAGGCTCCAAATCGGATTTGGTCTTTACAAATCCCGTTTGGAGGTCTTCCTTTCAAGATCGGCATCGGGCCCTTAGTTTGTATATTTATGTAGTGTGATAACCACAAATAACAATGAAATAAATCATTCAACAATTGAAGATGGTATTCAGTATTAAATATTACAAATAATTTGTGTAAGCAAAAAAGATTATTCAGAATTGTCCATCAGTAATCATAACTGTCTTGAGAATATTTCAATTCAATCATTGTGAGAAGCTACTATTCTCTTTTGGGAACACAAAATCATACCCAAGATCAAGCCTTTTGCATACAATATAATTAAAGCTTCTGTTACAATCAGACCTGTAAAAAAGTAGTTGCAAATTTAGTACTATTGTAACATTTGTTTTTCATTATTCATCTGATAATCAGAAAGAATCAAATGAAGATTACATTCTTTGAGGCTAGAATTTGTTACACTCCCCACTGAGAAATAAACATCTCAGGGGAAAGAACAGAGCAACCTAGCTAGAGGTTAGAGTTGTGGGGGGTCTTCGTAAGGAAGAGAAGGGCCTAAATTATATAATTTTGAGAGAAAGGGAGAGTGACAACAAGTTTGTTTGACTGTTTTTCAAGGCTTCCAGTAGGTGGAAACCTCATTTGAGGCATTTGACCCATTACAATCCAAAAGACACAATAAAACCCATTCATTATTTTCCTGTTTCCCCCAATCCAATCAAATAGTCCTCTGTAGTTGACCAATCTAGAGGTTGTGAGGAAAGGATGTGTGTGGGGGAATCCAGATTGCTCCTGTGAGACACTAGTGGAAGTACAAAGGTTAATGGTTGCAAATTACTTTCCATCAGCTACTAAATGTATCTCTTAAGTCAGATGCAACTGTTTCAAATACTTTCACAATACTGCAGCACAATCAGGCATTACTAGATGTATCTCTTGAGACAGATGTAACTAATTTACCAGTTCTTCAGAAAAACAATACTTCTTGCATAACTAGATGCCCTTCCCAAGCGAAATGCAGGCACTTGCTGTGCCACATTGCAATACCTTTTAGCCCTTACAATATTTCATAGGTGTGAGACTAACTATAACTCAAGACCACACCATGTACAGTGTGGTCATCAATTATGTAATTCCAGATGCCATTAGTGATATTATCAATGATGTGATAGAACATGTGATCAGTGATTCAATATGAAAGGTCATTAAAAGTAGTGCATGAATTATAACTGATTGTTGGACCTGGCCATTTTTGCGGGGTTATCCCCAAACTTTTTGCCTTTCTCCGCCTATTTTTCTGACCTTCTTTTCATTGGCTTTAAGACTCTGGGCACTTTACCACTGCTAATCAGTGCTAAAGTGCATGTGTCTGCTCCTTTAAACATGGTATGATTGGTATACACCTGTTTGGCATATTTGATTTATTTGAAAGTCCCTTGTAAAGTGGCATCCCATATACCCAGGGCCTGTAAATTCAATGCTACTAGTGGGCCTGCAGCACTGCTTGTGCCACCTACAGACATAGCCTTTCAAACCTGTCTCAGGCCAGCCACTACAGGGCCTGCGTGCACAGTTTACTACCACTTTAACATGGCATTGAAAACCTACTTGCCAAGCCTTAAACTCCCCTTTTATTCCACATAGGCACCCATAAGGTAGGCCTTAGGTAGCCCTATGGACAGGGTCCTGTGTAAGTAAAGGGTAGGACATGTTCCGTTATGTGTGTCATGTCCTGGTAGTGACAAATAGCCTATTTTTTTCTCATAGTTGTGAGGCCTACTCCTCTCATAGGCTGGCATTGGGAATTCTATACTTTTAAGTGGTAATTCCTGATCTGAAAGGAGTGGCATTGCCATGTTTGGTATGTTTAGAATAGTGGTGCTAATTCCTGCTTACTAAGTTGGATTTTACATTACTATTTTAGAAATGCCACTTTTAGAAAGTGAGCATGTCTCTGTACTTATGACTCTTTGTGCTTTGCAGCCTGACTCCAATCCACGTCTAAGCCTGGGTGACAGCTACACTTTGTGCATACTTTCCAGACAGCCACAACACAGGAAGGGCTGGGTGTGACAGAGGTTACATCTGCATTCATCTGCAAACTGATGGTATTCCTGGGCTGATAGAGGGAGAGGCATTCATAATTTACATTTGTACAGGTTGTGTCCTGCCCTCACACAAAGGGCTGATTTACCCCCCACCGATGTCTGGACCCAGAGCTAGGTTGAAAGGGATTGTTGTGCACTTGAAAGGGTTCCTTTAAAGTCACCCCTTGAACAAAGACATTTTGGATTATAAGTACAGGGGCTCTGACACCATGTTTTCATATACTACGTGGGACTTGTAAACAGATGCGGCTGACTCTACATGCTGCACATTGCCAGCGGACTGCTGTGCTGCCAGGATGAAGAGCCATTAGAACAACCAGCTTTGTTATGCTGGCCTGCTGCCTGTGGGGCTGCTGGAGGGACTGCCAATTTGCCAAGGACCTTTATCCACTAACCTGCCTGCCGACCGCTACCCTCTGAACCCCCAAGTGTTCTCCAAGGAGCCCAGTACGTGGTGAGTGTTGTTTATTGCTTCTTGCCTGACCTACACAGTGCAGTTGGAGTGCTTCATTTTTGCCCCAAACCTGAAGTCAAGAAGAAGTTCTCATATAAGCACGTGGTGAAGCAATGCTACCTCCACTTCTCGTGGTTTCAAACCAGCACATGATGAAGCGCTGCTATATGTTCCTGAGTCTCTGGGGGACAGCGCGTATTGAGCGCTCCTCATTTCTGCAGAGTGGCCTCTAAGGTGGAAGTACCTTGTTGAGGCACCCTCTTTCAGTGTACTACATCGCCGTTGGACCGAGGGAAATCCCTCAGCGGCACAGCCCCCTCCCTTTCAGCAATGTGTGGTTGCCAGTGATGCCTACAATATTAGCAGCCTTCCACAAAGGAGGACACCAGCACTGTGTCAGGCCCCCAATGTCCCACGGGGGTAGTGCTGCAATGTTCCTTTGCCTGAGAGAGATTGGGTGCCTTCAGGGATTCGCTGAGGCGTTGCGAGTCCAGCTCTCACAGGCTGTGCCAATCAGATCATCCCCTGGTGATGCTGGGCCCTGCATGCCCTCCTTCAGAGAGACCACCCCAGCGCCACTGAAAAAAAATCTCAGTGTAGCCTCACTGGTTTTGGAAACCAATACAGGTACAGGCCGCCTTCAGCTGCACCGTGTCATTGCGGGCACCTGAGGTTGTGCGTAGATTTGGGATAGCGAGGGACCGAATGAGGTCTCACCGCACAGGTCTTCCAATTGGTGCCTCCCCCCTGCTTCAAGAGATGGGCCATTGGGGCATTGTTTCGCTCTATATTCAGTGGAGGAACCTCTGGAGAGGATCACGAGAGCTGCGCATGGCTGTGTATAGAGGTAGATGGCTTGGGTCTTTTGTTTAGATCCTAATTACCGTGTGAAATCTAATAGAAGTGCAAGTGCTCCTGTGTCTCATGTTTAGTTATTGTGATTCAGGTGCCTTACCGGCATATATGGTGATGTTTTAACTGTATGTATTTCAGATAACGAGGATTATCTTTACATACCCCTACCAGATCACAGTAACACATATAATATGCTCCCAGGTGCTTCTGTGCCTTCGTTGTGTGACCTTTACCGTATGAAGTTTAATAGAGGAGCAGGTGTGCTGTGCCCTATGTGGCTATGGAGATAAACAGTGATTAATGTATTTTCCCTAACCTAAACCGGCATTACATGCACTGATATTATCATGTATGTCACTTTGATTTTTGCATTGTCAGGATAATGAATACTATCTCAGGAATTGCATAGCATGTACAGTATTTATGATTTATGTAGTATTGGTCAATATTATGTACAATATACTATATTTTATATACTCTTGTTTGGAGTCTCTTTTGTGGTGTATTCATTGTGTTTCTGTTTGAGTGTGTTATGCAAACGCTTTACACATTGCCTCTGATTATAAGCCTGACTGCTCTGCGTCAAGCTACCTGAGGGTGTGCACAGGTTATCTTTGGTGTGTAATTTACTTGCACTGACTAGAGTGGTGGTTTCTGCCTGCCTTAGGTGCACACATTAGCCAACCAGAAACCCCATGTATAACACTGATGAACTTAAAATATAACATTTAACTGACATTTTCAATAATATATAATCTTAATCTTTGTTTTTCAATAGATTTCTGAGTTAGAGGCAAAGTGTAAAGTATTTATGCAGCAGTGCAAACAGCAACAAAGTTCGACACCGTCTCCCACCACACACTCACGGCCAGACTCCACGATGCCAGCATATAAGGAACAGCACTCGACTGGGTCCGCTCCTTCCTCACTGTCTGAACCCAAAGAATCAGGCTACCACCCTTCCTCTCCGAACCTACGGAAATCAACTGCGGAGTACCCCAGGGATCATCGCTCAGCCCCACGCTCTTTAACATCTACATGGCCCTCCTCGCCGCCATCGTCAGACAGCACAGACTCAGCATAGTATCCTACGCCGACGACACCCAGCTCATCCTCTTCCCTCAACAAGGCCCCCGTCACCACGAGACTCAACTTCCAGGAAGGAAGAAGGATGTCGCATCCTGGATGAGCAGCAGTTGCCTGAAGCTCAACTCGGAGAAGACAGAGGTCCTCATCCTCAGACCCTCGCCCTCTACATGGGACAACACCTGGTGGCCCACCGACCTCGGAAGCCCCCACACCCCCACGGACCACACCCTAAACCTCGGTATCGTACTCAATTCCTACCACTCCATGACCCGACAGGTCAACGCCGTCGTCTCCAGCTGTTTCAACACCCTCCGCATCCTCCGAAAGACCTTCAAATGGATCCTCCCTGAATCAAGGAAAACCATTACCCACGCACTCATAACCAGCGGACTGGACTACGGCAACGCCCTCTTCGCTGGGATCAACAAGTCTCTGCTACAAAAACTCCAGACCATGCAGAACACCGTAGCCAGACTCACCCTCGGCATCCCTCGACATGAACACATCACTCAGTACCTGCACAACCTCCACTGGCTCCCCGTCAAGAAGAGAGTCACTTTCAAGATACTCACCCACGCCTACAAATGCCTCCACAACACCAGACCCCAAAACCTCAACACAAGAATCTCCTTCCACGTACCCAAGAGAAACCTCCGGTCCGCCGACCTCACCCTCGCCGAAACCCTGCGCATCCGCAGAGCCAGAGCAGGTGGACGAGCCTTCTCCTACATCGCGGCCAAGACCTGGAACGAGCTCCCGATCGACATCAGATGCACCCCCTCCCTGAACATCTTCAGGAAGGCACTCAAGACCGGGTGCTTCTACTGAACGGAGCTGCTCTACTCCCCCCCCCCAGCGCCTTGAGACCCTCACGGGTGAGTAGCGCGCTTACAATTCCCCTGATTGATTGATTGATTGATTAAACATAGTGAAAACACAATATAAGAAAAATCCTATACCAATTTAGAAAAATATAGCAAAATCTAATAAATAAATCAACATCCAAATGACAAAAATTCACTTAGTCTAACCAGAGATGTGTAAGTTTAAAGATTTACGTGAAAATAGTGGTAAAAAGTCCAAAGCACCACTCGTGGCTATTTAGTCGTGCAAGACCGGGAGAAAGTCACAAGTTCAGGCTGACTGTGATGGAGCATGGGTCGGATACAGGGAGCAGGATAGTCCTACTGAGCTACCTTCTCAGTCCATTGCAAAGAGTCCCATTTGTGGTAGAGGGGGCCGCGAGGAGTAGGGAAGCATTGCGGACAGTCATCAGTGTAGCGCAAAGGGCAGGCCTAGTGTTGAGGATGGTCATCGCTGTAGCGCAAACAAATCCTGGTGTTGTGTTGGGCTGGATCTTCCCAATGGTGCTTCCCATGAGTGGTCGGGATCAAAGCAATCATAAACATGTGTTTCAGTATTCCTTTACCACTGTTCAGGCCACAAAATGCAGCCAAAGAGCTAACCACAAGAGGTTCCCGTACTCCAGCGGAACAGCAGACAGCTCCAGCTGGGAGTGCTTTGTAAATGATGGTAAACTCTCTCGGGTCATGCATTCAATGACCCAGAAGACTTACTGTTTTTTTCAATTCCTGGAGGTCTTCTGTTGTCCCTGCAGCCCCCCACAGGGACCTCACTGCCTCAATGCAGAAGCTGCAAGGCCATGATTCTTTTACCTGTTCAGTTAAATGCAGCATGGGAGTCCACTCTCATGCTGCCACATCTTGAATTTTTTTCTATATTTTGGGTGCCACTAGTTCCACTCGGGGCACCCATACTATATATTTTTTTTATGGCAGCTCAGGAAGCAGACTCCTACTCTGCCTTTTTTTTAAAAGAATTTGTGTGGTGGGTGCTCGAGTCCCATCCGGGGCACCAATAACTTCCCAGTGCTGGAGACCATAGGGGAAGGCAAAGCGCCTCACCAGCCACCCCACCTTCTGACTGTGCCAGCCCCTGGGTGCTGGTGGGTGCTGGCAGCAATAAATGGGCTTCTACCTGGCAAGACCATAAAATTAGCTCCCACTGTGGTAGCTCATTTATAGTTTGTACCCTACTTGTTCAGGGTTGTTGCTTTGTGCTCCCACTAAACAGGAACGTTTCTACCACTAATTGAGGCAGGAACATTGTTTATTGTTGCCCCAGGGGATGGGGTAGCTGGGGACAAATAGTGGCTTGGGGAGCGGGGCCATAAACATGACCCCCCACCAATGTATTTTATAAAAAACATACAGATTTGGTGAACCTAAGGGGATGGGGTCCCTGTGCCCAATAACTAGCTCATGAGGGGGGCACACACGTCTCTCTCACCCTATATTTATTATTTAAAAAATACAGAGACCCCTTGGTTCTGGCCCACCCCAGGGCATTTTTATTGAAAGGGGCAGCAGCCCACCATTGAAAATGTGTTTTTTACTGCGTGTTGGAACCGGGGTTACCGATTCCGGCACGGTAGCTTGGCACGAGGTAGGAAGGCACCCAAAGGCAATGTGTTAAGCACTTGTGCAGCACACTCTCACACTGATTCAATAATGTGCAACAATAAAGGGGGACACCACACCAGGCATGTGTATTAAAAACAAGTTCTTTTATATAAATCAATGCAGCATCAGATGAGGCAGATTAATTCCGGGCAACATTTCAACTCTTTGAAGTACTTAATTAGTGCGTCATCTCATTAAAGCACCATAGCTCATCAACATCATAGGCCACTAAAAGGCCGCAGGAATCATCTGCTAAACGTAGCACCAATAATGATCACAGGGTGCAGGAATAAAACATGGGCCTAAAACATGCAGTTCACCTCATGAGTATTCAATCACTTGTAAATAGGCATTTCACACTACATTTAAAACAGGGCCTGCGTTAATCTAGGCACACCCACATTCAGTACAGTGGGCGTCGCAAATCCGGTACACCTGCAACATAAAACACTTCAACTCTTGGCGGTGTACACTTCAGCTCAATTCAGTTAAGCACCTTTACACTAGGCAAAGACATTTCATTAGTGCGGATCTGCATTAGGCCTAAACAGTGATCAAAGCAGGCGTAACAATTAGGCTAGTGAATAGCTTAGGGAACCCCTCAACATGTCCTTCTCTCTGGGGCTTCCCTGTTAATTAGGGCTTCTGTGTCTCTCAGGGGTTAATGTAGGCCAGGCCCACTCCTCTCTGGGGCCTCGTCTCGTGGGGATAGTTAATCCTTGCTTCCCCCTTTGGAATACCAAGTTAGTGTTGGCCCTCGGCCCCCAGTGGCGTTTCTGTGGGCCCTAGGGGCCTCCTGGGCTCACCTGCGGGGATTTTGGTGGTCGCTCTCCGGAGCGACTGGCTTCTCTCCGAGCCGGCCCGTGTTTCGTAGGGCAGGGCCCGGACTGGGTCGTGCGGCCTTCCGGCCGGAATAGCAGGACGTTGGGGGGGGCCGGTATCACTCTCCTCCGGCCCCCGTGATCAGCGGAGCAATGCGGGGAAGGGAGCGGGAGCCGGCAGTCCTCTCCGGCCGGCTTCCCGCCTCCCTCTGCCTGCGCGCTGACTCTCGGCGGCTTCCGTCGGCGCTGGGGGCGCGGGGGGAGTCGGCGCCCAATCGCTGTGCGGCCTTCCTGGGGGCGCGGCCGATGACACGGTTGGCGTCCCCGGTCACGTAGCAATGGCGTCGGTGGGGGCTGAAGGCCTCGATCTTCCTCCTGGGCCACGGCGGTGATTTCCAGGCCGCAACTTCTTCGGCGGGGCTCCCGGGCCCGGCGGTGATCCTCAGGCAGCTCCGGACCCTCGGTGGGGGCACAGACGGCGCACCTCACCTTTCCGGCCTCGGGGAAGGCCACGCCCACCTCGGCAGTCCTTCACACGCGGCGACGGCCGAGTGCAGATCCCAGCCACACGGTCAGTGGCTTGAGGGGGTCGATTCCTCCCACGTGGAGGCGCAGCGCGGGGGTGCGCTGGAAGCAAGTTGGCAGGGGGCTGATCTAGAAGTGCTTTGGGCAGCCCAACAGCAGGGCAGCACTGCGTCAGCTAGGAGTGGATGGGGTGAAGGTCTAGCGCTTCAAGGCACGGCGCTTTACCTGGTGATCCCCAGTTTGGCAGTTCAGGTTTCTGGCCTTGCTGGTCTGTCAGGCCTTGCAATTTAAGGTTGCTTGCGGTAGTTCTTTGTTGGTTGCTTCTTGGGGTTTCTCCTTATGGGGGAGGGAATGAGTTGGTGGTTCTTGGGGTGCTGGATGGTACTTCCCAGCACGCTGAAGATGGTTCCCTGGGTCCCCTCACGCTGGGCAAGGTCAGTGGGTGGTGGGCGTTCCTCAGCTAACTTACTACAGCAGTGCCTTAGCCTTGTCAGTAGCAGTAGTGTAGGTCTCCCCCCTAGGCCCTAAAGCCTGTACTCCAGCAGAGGTTCTCCCAGGATCAGTGGTGCCCCAACTGACTAAAAGATTTCCCTCCAAACCTCTTATACCCCTAGGTCAGGTGACCCTCCTAAAGGCGGCAAAACATAACTCCTCCCACAGCCCGGAAGGTTCTGGAACCTTCCACCATGTCTGGCTATGTGGCCCAGAGGCGGGACGGGATGGATACTGTATCCCTATGTCCCAGCCTGACCCTGGCTACTAGTGTGTATATGTGTGCAAGGCCACTCTGCAGTAGCAGGGGCCTGTGGCAGCCATCTTGGGTGAGAGAGCACCTGCACCTCAGCACTGGTTGGCAGTGGTAAGGCGCCCGGAGACCTAGGTCCAGTAAAAATACGGTGGCAAAAATGAGGCGCAAAAGGGAAAGAAACAGGGCAAGACCACCCTAGGGCTGACAGGTCTAACACGCGTCCCCCCCAGCCGAAAGAGGGGAGAGCTTCCCAACCTCTAGGGAGTTCTCATCGCTAAGGCGGAAAAACCGGGAGAGACCGTCAGCGTTGGCGTGGTCTACACCGGGTCGATGTTCCACCCGAAAGTCCATCCCTTGGAGGGAAATGGACCACCTCAACAATTTGGGGTTTTCGCCTCTCATCTGCATGAGCCAGCGAATGGGTCTGTGGTCGGTCTGGATTAGGAAGTGACAACCAAAAAGGTATGGCCTCAACTTCTTTACAGCCCAAACCACGGCAAAGGCTTCTCTTTCGATGGTACTCCACCGCTGTTCCCGGGGGAGTAGTCTTCGGGAAATGAAGGCCACTGGCTGGTCTTGGCCATCGTCATTCAGCTGCGAGAGCACAGCTCCTATGCCATGCTCAGAAGCGTCTGTCTGCACGATAAATTCCCGTCCAAAGTCTGGAGTCCTGAGCACCGGTGCGGTGCACATCGCACGTTTGAGGGTCTCAAAGGCTTCCTGGCAGGCAGCCGTCCAGATGACTCTGCGTGGCTGCTTCTTTGAAGTCAACTCCGTCAAAGGGCCCACAATGGTTCCATATCCCTTGACGAACCGGCGGTAGTATCCCGTGAGGCCGAGAAAAGCCCAGACCTCTGTTTGGGTCTTGGGGGCTCCCAGGCCAAGATGGTCTCGATCTTGGCTTGGAGGGGTTGCACCTTACCCCCGCCCACCAGATGTCCCAGGTACACGACAGATCCCTGTCCAATCTGGCACTTGCTGGCCTTGATGGTTAGACCAGCCCGTTGCAGAGCCTGTAGCACCTCCTGGAGATGCTCCAGATGGTCCTCCCAGCTGCTACTGAAGACAGCTATGTCATCCAGGGAGGCAGCAGAGAAGGCCTCTAGGCCAGACAGCACCTGGTTCACCAACCGCTGGAAAGTGGCTGGAGCATTTTTCAACCCGAAGGGCATCACCCGAAATTGAAAGTGTCCCTCGGGGGTGGAGAACGCAGACTTCTCCCTTGCTCCTTCCGCCATGGCGATCTGCCAATAGCCTGACGTCAAATCGATGGTACTCTGATACCGGGCTGCTCCCAGCCGGTCAATGAGCTCATCCGCCCGAGGGATCGGGTGAGCGTCGGTCCTGGTTACTGAGTTGAGTCCGCGGTAATCCACACAGAACCGAAGTTCTGGTGTGGTGCCCGGTGGGGCCGCTTTCGGCACCAACACCACCGGACTAGCCCAAGGGCTACTGGAAGGCTCAATCACCCCCAGTTCTAGCATCTTGGTAACCTCACCCTGGATACTAGCCTTGACCTTATCGGACAGCCGGTAAGACTTGGTTTTTACTGGCGGACTGTCGCCTGTGTCCACATCATGGGTACACAGGTGCGTGATCCCAGGCGTGAGGGAGAACAACGAGGCGTACTGCCCCAAGACCTGGCGGCAGTTCCTCTGTTGCTCTTGGGTCAAGGATGGGGTGAGGACCACTCCCTCTACCGAGCCATCCTTCTCATGGGCCGCCAGAAGGTCTGGAAGAGGCTCACTCTCCTCCTTCTCACTTCCATCTGTTATCATCAGGAGAGTGAGCTCTGAACGCTCCTGGTGTGGCTTCAGGCGGTTGACGTGGAACACCCTGTGGGGTTGACGGGGGGTCTTCACATCGACGACATAAGTGGTCTGGCCTCTCCTTTCCAAGATCTCAAACGGTCCAGTCCACCTGTCCTGGAGGGCGCTAAGCTCTCCTGGCTCCATGACCCACGCCTTCTGTCCAGCGTCCAACTCTACCGTCCGAACGTTCCGGTCATACCACTTCTTCATGACGGCCTGACTAGCCTCTAGGTTGTCCGAGGCTTCCTTCCACAGCTTGGCCACTTGGCTGTGGAATGCCAGCATATAGCTGACCACATCACGGGAAGCTTCGAGGAAGACTTCTCCCACCCCTCCTTGACAAGACTGAGGGCCCCCGAACGGGGTGGCCATAGAGCAGCTCAAAGGGGCTGAAACCGACCCCCTTCTGCGGCACCTCTCGGTAGGAGAAGAGCAGACAGGGTAAGAGGACGTCCCACTTCCTTCTCAAGTCCTCGGGTAGGCTCCGGATCATCCCCTTCAAGGTCTTATAGAAACGCTCCACGAGCCCGTTCATCTGGGGGTGGTAAGGAGTGGAGAACCGGTAGGTCACTCCACACTCCTTCCACATGGCCTGCATGTAGGCCGACATAAAGTTCGTGCCCCTGTCTGACACCACGACCTTGGGGAATCCCACTCGGGTAAAAATCCCCATCAGGGCCCGCGCCACCACCGGTGCAGTGATGGTCCTCAGAGGGATTGCCTCTGGGTACCGGGTGGCGTGGTCCACCAACACCAAGATGAACCTGTGTCCCGAAGAAGTCGGCGGGTCCAACGGCCCGACAATGTCAATCCCTACCCGCTCAAAAGGGGTACCGACAACCGGGAGAGGTTCCAGAGGGACCTTCACTTTAGTCCCTGTCTTGCCGCTCGCCTGGCATGTGGTGCAGGTCTTGCAGAAAGTGTCAGAGGTGACGCGCATCCTGGGCCAGTAAAAATGTGGGACCAAACGTGCAAACGTCTTGTCCTGGCCCAAGTGTCCTGCTAGTGGTATCTCGTGTGCCAACTCTAGCAGAAAGGCTCGGTAGCATTGGGGAACCACTAAGGCCCTTGATGACCCATGCACCGGAGCCTTAGGCTCACTGTAGAGGAGACCATCCTCCCAGTAGACATGGTAGTTACCAGTCTCTGTTCCAGTTGCTTGGGCTTCGGCCTGCTGCCGCATGCCTTCAAGCGTAGGACACTCCTTCTGCGCCCGGCAGAATTCCTCCCGGGTAGGCCCTCCTTCCATCTGCCACTCTGCAGGAGTCGGCAGGTCCCCTCCGGGAACACCATCCACCTCAGCGGACTCCGGGGTCACCTCCCAGGGCTCCCCATCCATCTCACGGGTGTTTCCTCCTGGACATCTCCTCGTCCAGCAGCGGGCTGGGCCATTATTTCAGGCTCCAACCTGGGCTGAGTTCCTTGTCGGGCAGCCATAGACCGCGTGACGACGCAAGTCCATCCTGGTAATCCCAACATCTCAGCATGGGCATTGAACTCTACCTCCCTCCAGGCAGTATGTTCCAAGTCGTTTCCAAGCAGACAGTCAACTGGCATGGCAGGGCTCACCGCAACCTTCAACAGGCCTGAGACTCCTCCCCACTCAAAGGGAACTTGGGCCACAGGGTAATGACCCAGGCTATTATCAGCCATAACAACCGGGTGGAATACCTCAGGAATCACCTGCTCTGGGGACACCAGCTGACGTCTTACCATCGTCATGCTGGCACCTGTGTCCCTCAGAGCCTCCACCTCCTCCCCGTTCACCAGGACCCTCTGCCGATACTTGGCAGTGTTCGAGGGTACCTGAACCCGTGGGATGATCTCTCTATCCCCCAGGGAAACTAAGGTCAAGCCTGTCCACTCACCTCCCCTACCTAGGGACAACTCCTCCCCAAGCGCTACACTGGCCACCCCGGGGCTCTTACCTCCTGTGGGGGCTGGGGTTCTCTTGCGACACTGGGGATCCCCCTTGTAGTGTCCAACCTCCCCGCACTCGTAGCACCGGACAGTTCTGGGCTGCTGACTCCTGTCAGGGTAAGTGGGTTTCTGGAATCCAGATTGGGATGGGGAACCTACCCCTCTCCCAGGCGGTCTATTTTGGGGGCCTTTAAAGAACTCCCTCCTTTTATCTCCCCCTCTTTCTTCTGGGGGAACCCCTGTCCACCTTTCGGGGGGTCCGCCCCGGCTCCCTTGTGGGACACCCGAGTGCTGACCCACGTGTCTGCCTCCTCTGCAAGCTCCCTCGGATCGGTCAGCTTGCGGTCCACCAAGTACTGGCGCAGCTCCGGAAAACATTTCTCTAGGAGGTGCTCTCTCAAGAACAGGTCGTACAGCCCTTTGTAATCATCAATGTTGCTGCCACGCACCCAACCCTCCAATGCCTTCCGGGCATAATCAAAAAAATCCACCCAGTTCTGTGTGGGAAGCTTGTGGCTGTTGCGGAACTTTTGGCGGTACTTCTCTGGGGTGAGGCCAAACTTCCTAAGCAGGGCCTCCTTCATGATAGGGTAGTCCATCTGATCCCCCTTGTCCAAGGTCAAAAGTGTGTCCCTTACTAGTGGAGGTATGTACCTGTAGAGACCTCCCCCCCAGTAGCTCTCAGGAACCCTATGGGCCACCAAAGACACCTCGTACGCCGCCAACCACTTAGCAATATCATCTCCCACACTAAAACTGGTTATCACCTCTCTAGGTAGATAGAACTTGGGCTCCTGGGGAACCTCAGCGGGTACGCTGCCACCATTCAAGTTGCCCTGCCTCTCCATCTGCAAGGCTCGGAGCTCTAATTCCGTCAGGCTAAGCTCATGCGCAAGCTTCCTTTCTTCCATGGCTAGCCTTGCCTGTTCTCGCTCCCTGTCTATCCTAGCAAGTTCTAACTTCAATTGCCTCTCCTCCCTCCTGTCCTCAAATTCCTCTGCAGACAAACTCCCCCCTGACGCACTACTGCCTGCCATGGAACGTCTTCCTGGCAACACATTCTCGCTAACGTCAATGTGCAGTAGGTCCAGTTCTCCTGGGTCGTCTGCCTCCCTCTGCTCCTCGTCCCCTCTTCCCCCGGGTGGGCCATTACCCATGCCCTCAAAGCTTTCTGAAGCTCCTCTTTCCTGGCGCCTCGCTTGACGGACACCCCCTCTCTAGACAGAACTCCTTGAGCTGTGCCACCGTATACCTTTCTAGGTTGGCCAACTCAAACTCCATCCTGCTAGGTGGGGCCCCAGACAATTTAGAGAAAGGGTTCTAGACTGTAGGTAGCAGGTCTAACGCAGGAATGTACACAATCAGGCAATTACAAAAGAATTCTTAGCACTTGCATTTATATAGGTGTCCAATTGCGGCGCACACTGAGTCCCTGTGGGGTGCTGCACAAACACCAGTCCTTATCCCACCGCTGAGCACCAATGTTGGAACCGGGGTTACCGATTCCGGCACGGTAGCTTGGCGCGAGGTAGGAAGGCACCCGAAGGCAATGTGTTAAGCACTTGTGCAGCACACTCTCACACTGACTCAATAATGCGCAACAATAAAGGGGGACACCACACCAGGCATGTGTATTAAAAACAAGTTCTTTTATATAAATCAATGCAGCATCAGATGAGGCAGATTAATTCCGGGCAACATTTCAACTCTTTGAAGTACTTAATTAGTGCGTCATCTCATTAAAGCACCATAGCTCATCAACATCATAGGCCACTAAAAGGCAACAGGAATCATCTGCTAAACGTAGCACCAATAATGATCACAGGGTGCAGGAATAAAACATGGGCCTAAAACATGCAGTTCACCTCATGAGTATTCAATCACTTGTAAATAGGCATTTCACACTACATTTAAAACAGGGCCTGCGTTAATCTAGGCACACCCACATTCAGTACAGTGGGCATCGCAAATCCGGTACACCTGCAACATAAAACACTTCAACTCTTGGCGGTGTACACTTCAGCTCAATTCAGTTAAGCACCTTTACACTAGGCAAAGACATTTCATTAGTGCGGATCTGCATTAGGCCTAAACAGTGATCAAAGCAGGCGTAACAATTAGGCTAGTGAATAGCTTAGGGAACCCCTCAACATGTCCTTCTCTCTGGGGCTTCCCTGTTAATTAGGGCTTCTGTGTCTCTCAGGGGTTAATGTAGGCCAGGCCCACTCCTCTCTGGGGCCTCGCCTTGTGGGGATAGTTAATCCTTGCTTCCCCCTTTGGAATACCAAGTTAGTGTTGGCCCCCGGCCCCCAGTGGCGTTTCTGTGGGCCCTAGGGGCCTCCTGGGCTCACCTGCGGGGATTTTGGTGGTCGCTCTCCGGAGCGACTGGCTTCTCTCCGAGCCGGCCCGTGTTTCGTAGGGCGGGGCCCGGACTGGGTCGTGCGTCCTTCTGGCCGGAATAGCGGGACGTTGGGGGGGGCCGGTATCACTCTCCTCCGGCCCCCGTGATCACGGGAGCAATGCGGGGAAGGGAGCGGGAGCCGGCAGTCCTCTCCGGCCGGCTTCCCGCCTCCCTCTACCTACGCGCTGACTCTCGGCGGCTTCCGTCGGCGCTGGGGGCGCGGCGGGAGTCGGCGCCCAATCGCTGGGCGGCCTTCCTGGGGGCGCGGCCGATGACACGGTCGGTGTCCCCGGTCGCGTAGCATCGGCGTCGGTGGGGGCTGAAGGCCTCGATCTTCCTCCTGGGCCGCGGCGGTGATTTCCAGGCTGCAACTTCTTTGGCGGGGCTCCCGGGCCCGGCGGTGATCCTCAGGCAGCTCCGGACCCTCGGTGGGGGCGCAGATGGGCACCTCACCTCCCCGGCCTCGGGGAAGGCCACGCCCACCTCGGCAGTCCTTCACACGCGGCGACGGCCGAGTGCAGATCCCAGCCACACGGTCAGTGGCTTGAGGGGGTCGATTCCTCCCACGTGGAGGCGCAGCGCGGGGTGCGCTGGAAGCAAGTTGGCAGGGGGCTGATCTAGAAGTGCTTTGGGCAGCCCAGCAGCAGGGCAGCACTGCGTCAGCTAGGAGTGGATGGGGTGAAGGTCTAGTGCTTCAAGGCACAGCGCTTTACCTGGTGATCCCCAGTTTGGCAGTTCAGGTTTCTGGCCTTGCTGGTCTGTCAGGCCTTGCAATTTAAGGTTGCTTGCGGTAGTTCTTTGTTGGTTACTTCTTGGGGTTTCTCCTTATGGGGGAGGGAATGAGTTGGTGGTTCTTGGGGTGCTGGATGGTACTTCCCAGCACACTGAATATGGTTCCCTGGGTCCCCTCACGCTGGGCAAGGTCAGTGGGTGGTGGGCGTTCCTCAGCTAACTTACTACAGCAGTGCCTTAGCCTTGTCAGTAGCAGTAGTGTAGGTCTCCCCCCTAGGCCCTAAAGCCTGTACTCCGGCAGAGGTTCTCCCAGGATCAGTGGTGCCCCAACTGACTAAAAGATTTCCCTCCAAACCTCTTATACCCCTAGGTCAGGTGACCCTCCTAAAGGCGGCAAAACATAACTCCTCCCACAGCCCAGAAGGTTCTGGAACCTTCCACCATGTCTGGCTATGTGGCCCAGAGGCGGGACGGGATGGATACTGTATCCCTATGTCCCAGCCTGACCCTGGCTACTAGTGTGTGTATGTGTGCAAGGCCACTCTGCAGTAGCAGGGGCCTGTGGCAGCCATCTTGGGTGAGAGAGCACCTGCACCTCAGCACTGGTTGGCAGTGGTAAGGCGCCCAGAGACCTAGGTCCAGTAAAAATACGGTGGCAAAAATGAGGCGCAAAAGGGAAAAAAACAGGGCAAGACCACCCTAGGGCTGACAGGTCTAACACTGCGGTACCGCTGCACTGCCACGGTACTGTAGTACATTAAAAAAATCATTTTTGGCACCCAGGAGGGTCTCTCCATGACTCCCCATAAGGCCTAGAGGGTCAGGGTATTTCTACCCTACCTCTTATATGTTTCTTTTAAATTTTTGTTCCTAAAGCCCTAGAATGTCTGCCAAACATCCTTTTTGATGTGAGGCAGTAACTGATAAGATCTTATTTTTTGATCTGCACGACCCACAATACTAATGTGTCTCTAGATATCTTTACATTTGGAACCTTAATTTCTCATAAAATGCTGAACATATTTACAACAAATCATCAAAAGGACAATTTCTGGGTAAGGATCTGGCTTTCTGCCAAGTTTGGTGCAATCCTTTCATTTGGCAGTAGCATTGTCTAAAGTTTCTTTGGGAAATTGCATGGGATAAAAGCATTTAGGGAACCCTTCTTTTTCTTGGCCTTTGCTTGACAGTAACCCCAAACCTTTCCAGGAATGAGCTGAGGTGGATGTGACTTTTTCATATCTATCTATCTGTTGTAAAATAGGTTTCATCCATTTAGTCTGCCCAAGTATTTAGCTTTTTTGATCACCCTGCTTCAGACTTTTTACCGTGGGTGATTCTCTATACTTGTGCCTCACCCACAGTAATCTCAAAATTAATGGACTGCAGTGTTTACCACCAGTGTCCACCTTTTAGCATAAGGCTGTTGCAATGCAGCAAGGGTAAGAGGCACATGCCTGGTTACACATGTAAGACTGCCATCAAATAAGGTGCGGCCTGGCAGCTGCGCACATATAGCCTGGTGCAGGAGGGATTTTGCAAGGTAAATTGTTGACCTGAGATTGGTCTTATAAAATTGGTGGGTGATCATAGGTAAAGTCATTATGGGTTACTGTTTTGTCTGAAGTGACACTGATTTATACATATAGTGGGACATTTGCCTTAAAGTGCAGTTTTGCGTCCCTTAGGCCTACAAAATACCATGAAGTATGAAACTGGCGTGAAAAGTGGGCACCATGATTATTATGCAGGTCCTAAGCAGATATATGTACACCCTATGGATTGTGCAGAGTTTTCATATTTCTCTGGCTCAGCTCAGGAATGGATTCGAGCCCAGGCCTTTTATCCCCATGTTGGGCCAAGTTTATTGGCCCCAGCAGGGGGACAATGGCCTCCCCGTACAAACGGAATAATTAACAGTGCTTTCCTCGGTTCCTGTGGAGGAAGGGGTGAGGAAGAAAACCTGCTTCTATTAATTAGTTAGAAGACAAAAGAGGTACGGTGTTCCTGGGTGGCAAGTTGGCCACCTGGTTAGTACTCAGAGTGGTGGGGAGGTGGGAAATACCTCCTTTCGGAACTAGGACCCTCACACACCCAGCAAGCTAGGTGTCATGCTTCATCATAAGGGTCTGCTCCTCGTCGAGCCGGCGCTGCAATGCTCATCGGGCACCCATAAAGGGGCTCTTTATCGGAGATCTTTTGTTCCTTGCCGTATAGGTGCCGTGGGTGTGAGGGGCCTGGTAAGATGTAGATGTGGTGTGTGGGTTAAAACAGGTAAGGGAATCCTCTATAATTATTTTTATTCTGGAGAGGTCAAAACCTGATTAAAAAGTAAAAAGAAGAAGGAGGGCGACTATTTTGTTTTAATCTGACAAAAATTACGCTCTACCCCTTAGTGGTCAACATGTTTCTCGCCTATAAAATGTCTCTAATAGATCAGTTGGCGATTCCTCAGGACCTAGTGACTAAATGAAAACTATCTACAGTGTGTGGTGTGGTTCTACATACCACTTCTTCTCTCGGTAGGACGTTGCCCCGGAGAAAAGCAGCCAACCTAGAGTACAAACAAAAAGGATCAAAAAACCAAATGGAAATATTGGTACATGGTCCTATTGATTCAAGTGGGTGTGTTTCACTAAGTGGGAGTGAATGGACAGTAGCAACACCCATTTCGTTCATCATGCAATGTGCCACCCTGGCCTTAACAGAAAACTTTTTTGAGTTTGACAGCCAACTCTTCCACCAGTCTCAGGGTACTTCGATGGGGAGTACCTTTGCCCCCAGTGTGGCATGTTTGTATATGGCGGCGTTTGAACAAGAGACCATCCAACATGCGAGTAACCCCTTCTGAGCTAACCTGAGACTGTGGAAGAGGTACATAGATGACATCCTCATCTTTTGGCAGGGTGACATACAGAGATGCGCTGAATTTTGCGAGTGTATTAACACAAAAAACCAGCACTTGAAATTCACCCACACTATATCTGCCACGAACATTGCCTTCCTAGATCTCACCATCAGATTACAAGAGGGTAGAATAACGACATCCCTATACAAAAAGCCTACCGACAGAAACAGCTTGCTACTGTACAGCAGCTATCATCCTGCTACACTGAGAAATAACCTTCCCTTCAGCCAATTTCTAAGAATTAGAAGAAATTGTAGTTCTATAGAGGACAATCTGCTGAAGAGACAATACCCTAAGAAACAGGTTCACTCTTGCATGAAACGAGCAAGAAACAATAATCGTGAAAGCCTCCTAGAGGTAAATGAGAAAGAACCCACTGACATTTTGACCTGTGTGACCACTTACACACCTAGATCCAATCTAATAAAGAAGGCAGTGAACAAACACTGGGCAATTCTGAACACGGGTACTCTGTCAATACCCAAACCAAGGTTTGCGTTTAAACATACCAACAATTTGAAAGATATGTTGGTGCACACTAGACCCAAGAAGAGCAACATTCCTAACCAGAGACAACTTTGGTATCTCCCACCCGTGACAGGACACTATCCCTGCGGCTCTTGTATCGTGTGCCCACAGACCAGACACACCAAACAATTGGTTCTATCAGACACATTTACATGGATGCTAATCAAACACACTAACTGTAACACCCCACGTTGTGTGTACATGCTGACCTGCCCTTGTGACAAGAGGTATGTTGGCATGACCATGAGGCCCGTTAAGGTCAGAATCACTGAGCACAAGAGCAATATTCGTTGCCATAAAACTACCACCAAACTATACACCCACTTCTCTGAACTCGGACACCCCCAGAGAGTCTACGCTGGGTCATCCTAGAATCCCACCAACAAATAACACAGACTGCTTTGTACAGGATTGAACAAAGGTGGGTGTTCCATCTTGACTTAGCAAATGACGGCCTGAATGACGCCATACCCTGGAGTACCATTAATTAATCTGATATATACAACCATTATCCGCAACTTTAACGAATGAATATATCAGCTTAGGACTCCACGCTAGTCTCTCAACTCTTTATACATCTCTGCCACATGATATCGACATCAGGCTAGTCAGATATGGAGATTAGGCCATGTTAGGACGATATATCTAATAACTAACAATAGAGTACAATACTACACTCTAAGATGGCCGACATACGAATCACCCAATCGGCAGTCGCCAGCAACTTATGCACAAATTTAGCGCAGTGACACGAGCACTTTTGCACTGTATAAATTCTTGTTTACATTGTTGATAAAACCGCGCCACTCAATGCCAAAATTGAAGCCCTTGATGCACGTCCACATCAAGGTAAAAGCCAGAACTACAGACTTTTACCACATTCAAAGATGGCCTCCATGGTTACACTGTAGATGATATCATGCCGACACCATCACACCACACACCAGGTGCGGCTGATTTACCATGCTTAATGGCACCAGGAGAGGGTATTTAAGACAGGAACCGACAACCTGTCTTTTCCTTCCTGATGCAGCGGAGCGGGTAGGTGAGCCGGACTGCTCTGAGCGGGAGCAGGTGAGTACGGATTACAGGTTGAGACTATGCCTGGTTACAAGCTTTTAAGAGAGGTAAGAGGTGCTGGGAATTGCTGACAAGCTACCGCTGGTCTCTGGGAAGGGTACGCTGACTCTGATGTTCTGTAGCGCTCTGCACTAAGACATAGCTTGGGCGCTGTAGGCGCTCTTAACACATCGCACGATTGGCATAATGTCGGAGCGCATGGTGAAGGCGCCAGCAGCTACGCAGGCAGGTCTGGGGCACTTTTGAGTCTGTTGAATAACCTTGTCAATGATACCAATTTCACGACTTTGGGCTTACTGTAACCTGAACCATGCCCACTTTCACTTTTAATGCTTTAGAGTCATGGCCTTAGCAACTAAACGTTGTGCTTACAAGCCCACACCCAACATATTTTGTTGTTTGTTTTTTTTCTTTTCCTTTTAATAAACAGCGACACTACGTTGAGTGTCCATATACTCCGCTGCTGAAGCAGCACCTGAATCCTTAAGAGGTGAGCTGATACTCACTCACCATGTTGGCCAATTACTCTAACTGGTTACACAGAGGTTTTATATTCTAAATACAGATGAAGGCACACGTAGAATGTGATATGCATGAAATCACGTTGTTTTTATCACTTGTACAGATTCAAAGAGGTTGTGTACGGTGAAACACACCCACTTGAATCAATAGGACCATGTACCAATATTTCCATTTGGTTTTTTGATCCTTTTTGTTTGTACTCTAGGTTGGCTGCTTTTCTCCGGGGCAACGTCCTACCGAGAGAAGAAGTGGTATGTAGAACCACACCACACACTGTAGATAGTTTTCATTTAGTCACTAGGTCCTGAGGAATCGCCAACTGATCTATTAGAGACATTTTATAGGCGAGAAACATGTTGACCACTAAGGGGTAGAGCATAATTTTTGTCAGATTAAAACAAAATAGTCGCCCTCCTTCTTCTTTTTACTTTTTAATCAGGTTGTGACCTCGCCAGAATAAAAATAATTATAGAGGATTCCCTTACCTGTTTTAACCCACACACCACATCTACATCTTACCAGGCCCCTCACACCCACGGCACCTATACGGCATGGAACAAAAGATCTCCGATAAAGAGCCCCTTTATGGGTGCCCGTTGAGCATTGCAGCGCCGGCTCGACGAGGAGCAGACCCATATGATGAAGCATGACACCTAGCTTGCTGGGTGTGTGAGGGTCCTAGTTCCGAAAGGAGGTATTTCCCACCTCCCCACCACTCTGAGTACTAACCAGGTGGCCAACTTGCCACCCAGGAACACCGTACCTCTTTTGTCTTCTAGTTCTACCCAGGGCAAGTACGGTGGACCTTTATCAAGCCCTCATTGTCCCCTTTGTTGTTTACTCTATTAATTAGTTGTCACACTATCCCAGGGCTGGGACAGCCAAGGTCCAATGAACAAAAGGAGGAAACCCAGAGAACTGGAGCCAACACAAGAGGGGGAAACTTATTTGACATTTTGGTGGGCCAAGACCCTGACAGTGATGTCAGATAAGGGCAGAGCTGAGAATCATAGAGGAGATGTGCCAGTGACTTCTGGACGGTTACATCTTGAACTGTCCCAACATACTATGCAGGAGGATTAAGACATGGGTGGCACCCTAAGATTGACCAGGGGTGCCTAGCTTCTAGAAGCTTCCAACCCCACATTAAAAACTCTTTCACAAGGGACAGAGGTTTATTTGTTGGATTTGGACAGTGGTTCTGTGACGGTGGCGGAAGCCATGGACAACTGGAGGGACATCTCCTCTGATGCCATAGTGAACTAAAGACTCTGGGGCCGATTCCGATCTCGGCCGGCAGGGCACCGAATCAGATTCGGCTTAACCGGATCCGATTCGGAGCCCTGTTTCCCGACCGATTCGTACGTGCGTCCGGGCGAGCGAGTACGATGCGAGCGCCCGCGAAATCGCCGACCGACTCGTACGCGGGTTCAACACACTCCGACCGACTCGCATGGACACAACTTGCACCGCGCAATGGAGTCGTTCCCCGGCCAGGCAAGTACGATGCGCGCCGCAAGCAGTCCGTCCGACTCGCGCCGTCCGGCTCGAAAGAGCTGTCGGAGCCGGACTTTGGGGGTCCGCGTCGGACCCCCCTGTACGCGTAGCCGCGCGAGTCGCACACAGGGGGGACCCATGGGTCCCCCCTACCTGTGCATGTACGGCGCAATGCGCATCAACGCGTACCCGCTGTAGGGGGGCCCTTGTTCGCCTTGCACCCATTGAGTCAATGAGAGCCCGCGTATGCGTTGTACGACCGGCTCCCATTGACTTCAATGGGAGTCCGACCGACTCGAGTCCGAGTGCATGCGTGCGCATCGTACTCGTTCGGTCGGACTGCCAGAGTCCGATTCGGTCGGAAATCTCTCTGGGTCCGGCTCGGTCGGAGAGTTTTCCGGCCCGAATCGGAATCGGCCCCTGTGTCTCCAGTTGACCTCAGGACCAGTGGGTATCTCCAGGAGCAGGGAGATTTGATCCCTTCAGCCCCCGAAGGACCAGTTTGGGGAAGATCTTGACTTCTTTGCCCCATCAGGAGGATAGGGGCACCAGAAATTAAGAAATGAGTAAGACTGGTACAGGGAGGCAGTGGAACCAGATCCCTTCAAAGTGTTCCCTTTCTAGGCTGCCACTGGGTAATATATACATATTATAGGCCACCACTGAGTTATGGCAGTGTTTTCATAGGAAATGCATTTTTTGTTGTGGTCTCTTATTGCCTTGGAGACAGGGGCCATGCACCTCCTCCCCTTATTTTAAATAGGCCACAGTGGATGGTATCTCCGGGAACACTTCTGATTCAGGGAGGGGGGCTGCAAAACCTCTCCCCTAAATAAAAAAATACAGCACCGAGGGATGGGGTCCTTAGGCTTACAAAGACTCAGGGATCTGTGCCATACACCACCCTCCTCTTATAAAAAAATATTAAATATATGTCCTGGGTGGGCACCGGGACAAACACAGTAAAAAAAATTAAAAGTGAATAATAAATGAGCTGCAGGAGCCACTCATTTGTTATTCCCTGCTCCTTTGAACGAGTGCCTCATAATGCCCTGCAAGGGCTTTTTTTTATATTTCTTTGAGCTTGGTGGTGCCCCTAGAATAGGGATTCACACCACAAAGCCTTTTTTAATGTTGTTGGGGGCTGCAGGAACTCCAGCAGCCCCCCAACAGCATTAAAAAAGCACTTTTAAGCACTCCGCGAAGAAGCTCTATGCTCTTCGGCTGGAGTGCAAGACCCCCTTGTAGTTGTTTTTATGATTGTATTTTGTGGGCCAAAAAGTGGCAAAAGAAAGACTCAGAGACATGTTGGTTTTATTTGTTTATTTTTTCTTAAACAAACATATGTCTCAGAATATTTCTTTTGAAAAAATTTCAGGCCATCGTAATGTGGCGGCCGGATCGGCCCTTACGATTGGCGGGGGGATGGCAGTGGCGGTCCTCCCGCTATCGTAATCAGGCCCTAAAACATTTAAAATGGCATCATTGATAACAAGACGGGGCATGAGTTACAGTTACTAGGGATACGTATAGTTATGTACCCCAATGTACCCCAATCTAGACCTAGGTAGCTACATAACCTTTTACCTACATTTGTTCAACCTTGCTCTCCATAACGGTTCTAGCACTGACCTTTTACCCAGTTATGTGCTGAATAAATGTCGATCAGTTTCCAGGAAACTAGCCTAATTTATTATGCATGAGGATTCTTAGAAAAGTCCATGCATATGACGTACATAACAGCATGAACATACTCTGTGAAAATGTCATGGTTATCTTCATCCTAGGGCTAAAGAACTGCTTTACATAATCACAGGTATTGTTCTAGGCTAATTTGCATAATCGTCCTCACAACATATCGATTGTGTAAGGAACACTGAGGCTATCTTCATGGTGTAAAAAAACCTTACCAAGACTAGATAGTTAGAGGAGAAGCTTCCAGACTGACACTAGACACTTGGGTCCCGAACTTCAGAAGCGCCAGCACGCAGTGGTCTGACATCCCTTGCGCGTTGTCCAATTTGAGACCAAGACGGGGTCCTTCGTTCTCTCCCATCAGGTAATGGGGTTGGCTCTTTCCTAGGGGATTCTTGGCTTTACACTCACATACATGCTAGGTACATGTAGGTGCACTTAGGAAGTGTTTGCATCTGAGGAGTACGCTTGATTGTTGTCATGTATCTATATGCCTGCATATATTCACTGTTTTAGCACCATGGTAGAATTCTACCTTTTATTTACTCTGTTGGTGCTTGTAATCCTATACAACTCTTTCTGTCTAATGATTGTCGCAGCAAACATGTTTTATACTAGAATGACGCAGGCTCAATAAATGCTTAATGAAAACGTCCCCACCGTTTATTCTGTGTATCTCTCTGAGACCAAGTACGTCAGAGTGACTGAGCGAAAAGTACTGTACTGTTTCCACAATCCCTGAAGGATCAAGGGTTGTCATGTTCGATAGTTGCCAGAAACTATTCGCTCCCTGGTAAAGTTTGGGGGTGTATGGTGGCACCATGAGCTAGCTGGTCTAAATTCTAAGATATCCTTTGGGGGTGTATGGAATCAGTCTGGAGACCAATCCCGTAGTTTATGTTGTCTGAATGCACAGGTCCTATGTATTATTAGGAACTACAAGACATGGTGCTGCCAATGTTTGGTTCTTATTTAATGGTCAAATCTGTATAGTTCAGTTGTGCTTTCTGAGAGACCCCTAGTCATATTTACCCAGAGATGTCTGGAGCGGGAAGTGAAAATCTGCAGCAGCTAAGTAGGTATATCCTATATATTGACTGTAGGTTTGTTCAAGCTTGAAGGATTATAATTTCTCACATTGTGCATAACCTTATCTCTTTTCCTTACAACTTCCTTCTGCAATGTCTGTCCAGGACGGTGCTGTGAATACAGGGGAAGAACAGCTTGAAGGTGCTCTTAACATTTCAGAAAATTGCAGACATGCACTTACTATGAAATTAGTGGATTATGGCCTCCCATCAATAGGTGGGACGGTTACCTTCGCAATTGAGACACACAAGGCATTCAGGACAAAGCTATTCTATTCTTGGATTAAATTCCCACCTGCAGATGCACGCACACATGTGTTCCACATGAGGACATAGAAGTCCTGTTAACTTACCAAGAACATATTAATTGGTTTAAAGGCGCCCTCCCTCACACCACAACAAATGTGAAACTCGATCCGTTCAGCAGAGAAGGAGCAACCTGGCCAGTCCTATCTGCTTACACGCCGTATCCCGAGATGGATACCTTGCCAGCAGCAGACTTCTGTACACTTTACAAAGAGATAGTAAAACTGTACAGAAACCTTACACAGTTCGTAATGCGAACACTTATAATTCAACCTACAAGGGTCATTTAAGCTGGTCAACTGCAAGGGACCACGATAAAAATTAGCCGACAAACGCTGAACGCGACTATGGGGCGAAAGCCCACTAGACGTGAGAAGATGACGTTCTGGGTAGCTCAGAAAAAAGCACAGCTTGAGGCAGTGTTACCCCACACGGGCACACAGGAAAAACACAGAATACTAACAATGTGCTTGCTAATGGGGATAGCTCTCCTGATAGTGGATTGTACCACTTGGGGTACAGTTTTTACTACCATTTATACCATAACTCATGGTACCCCTTGATAGCAGTCATACCCGAAATATTAAAACAAATACAGAATGAGTACAAGGTAGAACCTGTCCTGGACTTAGGGATGAAATTGATAGGCAATTTTGCCCAGGTATGAACAATTATGTTAGCTAACATAAAAGGGGAGGCAGCAGCGGTGGCTACACACCAACGCCTGAGAGAAGTCACTCTTGCACAACAGGAGCAAGAACTACCTAAGATTATCGAAGAAGCCTATGATTCGCTTGGTAGAGATAATTTGAGAGCTAGACCTGTGCACCCAAAAGTAAGCCTCAATTTAAAAAGAAGAAGGTAGCTGGCCTTAAATTACGAAATGCCCAGGCTACGGAGGACTCTACTATTGAAAGGGGAATGGGCTCTGACGATGCTAGAAAGCGCAGCAGAAGTAACAACAGCTCGCCAGAACCTGATGGAATTTCTGGTGATAGCAGCGTTGAAGTTGAATGAACATATCACAGTGTAGACACCTGACACAAGGGTAAGTGTCCCATATCGTTTACACAAAATAACGCTCCAAATGGAGGGGGACATACCCAGGGAAGTGAAAGCTCTCTTTTGGGAGAACCTGACATATGGATACGATATCCTTTTGGCTGAAAAGATTGGCCGCCTGAGTTCGTCATGGAGTGCCCAAAGGGGGAAGATGTAAATTTACAGGCTTTCTCCGACCTCGTTCCAGAGTCACTAAAACATTCATATCTGCAGGAGTGGGCATTAGCGCTAGCTCCCGCACTTTACCGCAATCATGTAGGGTGGAATGCTGAGTCATCTGACCATGAAATCCCAGTTAAAACTACTCCTACACCACAGAGGCAGTACCCAATAAAACATGATGCAAAGAAGCAAGTCTGGGAGATCTTAGATCAACTTGTATATGAAGGTGTGATTGAGAATTGCACCTCTTCCACAAACAATCCCCTGTTTCCAGTAATGAAACCTGACAATTCACATGTCTATTTTTAGACTACAGGCATTTGAACACATGCACAAAAACATTTGCAGTATAGAATGCACACAGTGCCGCATTAATGAATAACATTGGGCAGAAGAAATACAAAACAACACTAAATATCTCAAATGGATTCTTCTGCCAAAATATAGCACCTTAAAGCAGACATTTGACAGCATTTTCAGTGCTCGGCTCTCAAGGACAATTCTGAAGACTGCTCCAAGGGTAAAAGAACAGCCCCAGGTTGTTCTCAGCAAGAGTAACAGAGTTACTTCAAAATTGTGATGAGGAGGCATTGTCCTGGGTAGATGATATTTATCTGACAGACAATGAGCTATTGGATCACTTGCAAAGGATGAACAATATAATTTTGTGATTCGCCACTGTGGGTTACAAATTGAACTTTAAAAATCAAAAATTGCCCACCTCAGTGTCCTATTTTTGGCATATGAGTTATCAAGTGAAGCAATAAGCCTGGCAGCTCATTTTTTAGAAAAATGTGCACTGTTCCAACCTCCAAAGAAACAGCTGAGATGAAGCCCGAGGTTGGGTGAAATGCGTCTCCATAATAAATCTTGTTGAAAATTCAGCTGTGGAGTGCGAGGTTTCCTTGGAGTTTGACCGATAACTTTGCGGACTTTTCTACATTTATTACAGGCCCTGTACCCGTACACTCGCACCAGCCTGCCAGCCTGCTAGTGTAGACGCTGCAGGATTCCTTTTTGGTATATATATATATAATTCACTGAAAAAACCACGGGTTACAGGAACGTTATAGTTAGGCTGACATTTCACTCGTACAAAACCAGAGAAATTCAGCCATTATAGTTAGCTGAGCTAACTATAACTAACGCACCCGCAATGCACTGCTGATGGCGTCACATATTACCTCACTCATGACATGGTCAGTGACATCACTGATGGCATCTCAAATGACATCACTGATGGCATCATCCAGTGACTGTGTGTTTCTAAAAAGTTTAGGAATATATATATATATATATATATATATACAGAGAACTCTGGGTAGTTCTCAAGTTTAGGTAGAAAGCAACTCCAGTATAGAGCACTCTCGACACCAGCGACACTCTAAATTTGCTCACCTCAAATGTCTGCTTTTCTGTCAAAGACTTTAAGCATAGGATTAACACAATGCCATCCACGCCAAGATAGAATGGGACAAAGTCTTTTGCCACTTCTACAGCAAAGTCTTTAAGCAAAGGATTAGCACAGTGCTATCCATGCCGAGCTGTAAAATGGCCAAAGCCTTTTACCACTCCAGGCACTGTATTACAGATTTGGATTGGTAAAATACCATCCAAGCCAACTTGATATGAATAAAAGCAACCCCGACACGTGTTTTCTCTCATTAGAGCTCTTCAGAGAGGTATAGCTTTATCCAGACACAAGGGAGCACCCAGTGTAAGTCAAAACAAAACCCTTTCTGGCATAGAGTGATGCATAAATTATGCTAAAAAAGAAGCAGAGAACTCTGGGTAGTTCTCAAGTTCAGGTGGAAAGCAGCTTCTGTATAGAGCTCTCTCGACACCAGCAACACTCTAAATTTGCTCAACTCAAATGTCTGCTTTTCTATCAAAGTCTTTCAGCGTAGGATTAGCACAGTGCCATCCACGCTGAGATAGAAAGGGACAAAGTCTTTTGCCACTTCCACAGGAAAGTTTTTAAGCACAGGATTAGCACAGTGCTATCCATGCCGAGCTGTAAAATGGCCAAAGCCTTTTATCAACCCAGGCACAGTATTACAGCTTTGATACGCCAATGTGTATTGAAGAATGAGTGGGTGTATGACTGTCTGTATGGAAGATTTAGTGAGTGCATGACTGACTGTATAAGTGAGTGATTAAACGTGTCTTAGTGAATGTATGGGTGAGTGACTAATCTGTGTGAATGTGTGTATCAGTCTGTCAGTTGGTATGTAAGTGGCTGTATGGGTTGGTGAGTAGGTACATGAGTGTCTATATGGGTTATTGATTAGTTGCCTGAGTACCTGTATGGGTGGGGGTCTGTGTAACTCCCTGCATGGATGTATGAGTGGGTGTACCCATGGGTGTATGTGTTCATGAGTGTGTCTGTGAGGGACTGTATGGGAGAGTGAGTGTATGTATAGCTGTGTCAGTGAGTGAATGGATGTCTCAGTGGTATATGGGTGAATAACTGCATATGTGAAAGGCAGAATATGTGAGTGTTGGAGTATATAAGTGACTGTATGTGTGAGTGAATGATTGTGAGAGTGGCTGTGTGGGTGAGTGTGTGCTTGTGTCAGCAACTGTATAGGAGAGTAAGTATTTGTTAGTATCTGTATAAGTAGTGAGTGTGTGTGTTTCTGTATGGGTGAGTAAGTGGCTATGTGATTGAGAGTTTGGGTGAGTGAGTAGGTGTGTGAGTAGCTCTATGGGTGACTGTTGGTGTATGAGTGGCTGTATGGGTGTATGAGTAGATATATCAGCGGCTGTATTGGTGAGTGACTGACTGTATGAGTGCCTGTATGGGTGAGTGAGTGGATGTATATGCAGACCTATGAATCAGTGAGTGGGTATGCATGTACTGGTATTGGTGTGTCAATGGTTTTAAGAATGGTAGTCTGAAATCTGGAGTGGATATATGAAAGTTTACATTGGGGTGTGAGTAGGTGCATCAGAGATTATGTGGATGATGTCATGAGTGATGTCATCTGTGATGTCATGAGTGATGTCACTGACATGTCATGAGTGATGTAATATGTGACATCATCAGCAGTGCATTGCTGGGCGCAAGTTATAGTCAGCTTTGCTAACTATAACGGCTGAATTTCTCTGGTTTAGTATGAGTGAAATGTCAGCCTAACTATAACGTCCCTGAAACCAGTGGTTTTTTCAGTGAATTTCTAAGGTTTTTTAAATGCTAATTCCTAACTATAACGTCCCAGAAACCTGTGGTTTTTTCAGTGAATTTCTAAGGTTTTTTAAATGCTCATTTCTAACTATAACGTCCCTGAAACCTGTGGTTTTTTCAGTGAATTTCTGAGGTTTTTTAAATGCTAATTCCTAGCTATAACGTCCCTGAAACCTGTGGTTGTTTCAGTGAATTTCTAAGGTTTTTTAAATGCTAATTTCTAACTATAATATCCCTGAAACCTGTTTTCTTTTGTGACTATATATATATATATATACAAAAAAGATTTTTAAAATACATTTTAATATTTTTATATACATGTTTTATATAATTTATATATATATGCAGTAAATAGTTTTTTAAATATAAAAATGGACTACAAGATGCTACCTTGCCATGATACAGGGGCAGGTTTTGATGCCAATACCTCATTGAACACTGGGGTCAACACATTGGCCCACATATCGATATTGGCATAGAATAAGGGATTAGGAAGCCCATTTGGGCCAGGAGCACCATTTGATCGAAGGCGGTGTAAGAGATTGGCTATTTCATTAATGCTTATACGATCGAGATCATTCTTCAAATCAGTGCTGCTGACTTGCTCTATATATGACTCACTAGGTTTCACAATATTATGTGTATGGACCAAGCCATTACCCAGAGTCATGGTACTCACTATCTCTGTATTTGGTTTGCTAATTTTGTCACCATTGTGACACAGGTTTTGCTTATTCACAACTAGTTCGCCCACACCATACAGGTTGGTAATAAAGTGTACCCATTCAACTTCCATAATATTAACACTGTAAGCCCTGTTTCCTCCCCTTTCAAGTTTGTTAATTATTTACCAAAACATTTTTACATTATTTTGTCTAGAGGCATGAAGTAATCTGTGTCATAGCCCTGATTGATAACATGATTTAGCCAACCACATTTCTCGTCTATAAGATCTTCTTAGAGCCGTCATTTTATCCTATATACATAATAGGAATGCTGGTATCTATGAGAGAAGGCATCCTGTACAGCTCTATTGAGTGATCGCTTTAATTTAAATAGCTGAAATGTGTGCCATTTATTTGGAGAGACTGCTGCTAGATTTATTTTCTTTCGATTTCGTACTAGGAATTTGCCCACCAGGGATGATGTAATATAATTCCATTTATCGATCATTGAACCTACCCCCACCTGGCACTGGTCGCTATCCTTTTTTATTGTTTCAGCGGCCTGTATTATTTCTTCATGTTTATCCGAATGCCATACCAGTCTCTTCAGATTGTACGAATAATGCACAGTATTGAGAATCTCATATAAAAATTTAAAATGGCAACATCATCAGACTTGCATGAGGAGGAGGACCAGACCCTTTTGGAGGAAGAAGATGAGCCACCACGAAAGAGGAAGGAGAGTGTGATGTGGGAATTTCTTTCCATTCCTGAGGACCAGAAGAAAGTGAATGTGTGGAAGGTGACCTGCAACATATGTAAGAAGGTGTTGTCTTGGGGATCCGAGTAGAAATGTTCTTGTGGGACATCTTCAATGTACAAACACCTGAAGACAATGCACGAAAACCGTCTTGCAGGAGCAGAACTTGCAAGACTTAATGCAGGTGAAGGTGACCAAGATGCGGAGGCTTCAACATCAAGACCTGGCAACAGGCCGCACACCATTCCTCCAACTCTGCCTGATTTTGCCAAAGCTGGACTTTTCTGCCAGAAATGTAGTACCGTGTTGAGTGTGGGGGAACAGTTTGTCCAAACCATGTTGAACACCATTATCAACCACCGTTGTTAATTTGTTTTTCCCCAATTAGGCACGCTGTTTTGTGCTTGTTTTTTTGTTTAAATTTTCATGTTAAAAATCTAAAAAACTACAAAAAAACTGCAAAATAGTTAGAAAAAAACAAAAAAAATATAAAAATAGTTTTGAAAAAAAGGTTTTTATTGAACTACCTATTCTGGTTTAAAAAAGAAAAAGTTTATGCTGTGTGAATGGGTGAGTCAATGGGTAGTGTCTAAGTGGTTGTATGAGTGCATGTGAAGTGTGTCACTGATTGGAGTCTGAGTAAATGGATGAGTGCATGGGTACTGCCTGAGTGAATGGATGACTGCAAGGCTAGTGCCTGGGTGATTGAATGAGTGCATGGATAGTGCCTGAGTGAATGGATAAGTGCAAGGGTAGTGCCTGGGTCATAGCATGAGTGCATGGGTAGTGCCCAAGAGAATGGATGAGTACATGGATAGCTTCTCAGTGAATGATTGTGTGCAAGGGTAGTACCTGAGTGATTTGATGAGTGCATGGGTAGTGCCTGGGTGATTGAATGAGTTCATGTGTAGTGACTGAGTGAATGGATGAGTACAAGGGTAGTGCCTGGCTCATTGGATGAGTGCATGGGTACTGCCTGGGTGATTGGATGAATGCATGGGTAGTGCCTCAGTGAATGGATGAGTGCATGTGTAGTGCATGGGTGATTTGATGAGTGCATGGGTAGAGCCTGAGTGAAAGGTTGAGTATAATAGTAGAGCCTGGTTGATTGGATGAGTGCATGCATAGTGCCTGGTTGATTGGATGAGTGCATGGGTAGTGCCTCAGTGAATGCATGAGTGCAAAGGTAGTGCCTGGGTGATTGAATGAGTGAATGGGTAGTGCCTGAGTGAATGGATTAGTGCAAGGGTAGTGCCTGGCTCTTTGGATGAGTGCATGGGTAGTGTCTGGGTGATTGGATGAATGCATGGGTAGTGCCTGAGTGAATGGATGAGTGCAAGGCTAGTGACTGGGTGATTGAATGAGTGCATGGGTAGTGCCTGAGTGAATGGTTGAGTGTAATAGTAGAGCCTGTGTGATTGGATGAGTGTATGACTTGTACGTGTGTGATTGCATGAGTGCATGGATGAATGGATGAGTGCATGGCTAGTGACTGAGAGAATGGAAGAGTGTATGTGTGGTGTCTAAAAGAATGAATGAGTGCAAGGATAGTTTTTGAATGATTGGATGAGTGCATGGGTAGTGCCGCACACAATGCATGAGTGCAAAGGTAGAACCTGGGTGATTGAATGAGTGCATGGGTAGTGCCGGAGAGAATGGATGAGCGCATGTGTAGTACCTCAGTGAATGGTTGAGTGCAAGGGTAGTGCCTGAGTGATTGGATGAGTGCATGGGTAGTGCCTGGGTGATTGCATGAGGGCATGGGTAGTGCCTGGGTGATTGCATGAGGGCATAGGTAGTGCGTGAGTGATTGGATGAGTGCATGGGTAGTGCCTGAGTGAATGGATGAGTGCAAGGGTAGTGTCTGCGTGATTGGATGAGTGCATGCATAGTGCCTGAGAGAATGCATAAGTTCATGGTTAGTGTCTGAGTGAATGCTTGAGTGCAAGAGTAGTGCTTCAGTGTTTGGATGAGTACAAGAGTAGTGTCAGAGTGATTGAATGAAAGCATGCATAGTGCTTGGGTGACTGGATGAGTGCATACATAGTGCCTGACAGAATGCATGAGTTCATGGGTAGTGCCTGGGTAATTAGATGAGTGCATGGGTAGTGGTTTAGTGATTGGATGAGTGCATGGGTAGTGCCTGGGTGATGGGATGAGTGCATAGGTATTGCCTGAGAGAATGGATGAGTGCATAGGTAGTGCCTCAGTGATAGAATGAGACCATGCATAGTGCCTGAGTGAATGGTTGAGTGCAATAATAGTGCTTGAATGATTGGATGAGTGCATGCGTAGTACCTGAGTTATTGGATGAGTTTATGGGAAGTACCTGGGTGACTGGATAAGTGCATGGGTAATACCTGAGAGAATGCAGGAGTGTATGCATAGTGTCTGAGTGAATGCTTGAGTGCAAGGATAGTATGTGAGTGATTGGATGAGTGCATGGGTAGTACCTAGGTGAATGCTTGAGTGCAAGTGTAGTGCCTAAGTGATTGGATGAGTGCATGAGTAGTACATGAGTGAATGCATGAGTGCTAGCATACTGACTGAGTGATTGGATGAGTGCATCAGTAAAACATAGGTGATTGGATGAGTGCAAGGGTAGTGCCTGGTTGATTGGATGAGTGCATGGGTAGTGCCTCAGTGAATGCATGAGTGCAAAGGTAGTGCCTGGGTGATTGAATGAGTGCATGGGTAGTGCCTGAGTAAATGGATTAGTGCAAGGGAAGTGCCTGGCTCATTGAATGAGTGCATGGGTAGTGCCTGGATGATCAGATGAATGCATGGGTAGTGCCTGAGTGAATGGAAGAGTGTATGTGTGGTGTCTAAAAGAATGAATGAGTGCAAGGATAGTTTTTGAATGATTGGATGAGTGCATGGGTAGTACCTCACGCAATGCATGAGTGCAAAGTTAGTGCCTGGGTGATTGAATGAGTGCATGGGTAGTGCTTGAGTGAATGGATGAGCAAAAGGGTAGTGCCTGGGTCATTGCATAAATGCATTGGTAGTGACAAAGATAATGGATGAGTGCAAGGGTAGTACCTCAGTGAATGGTTGAGTGCAAGGGTAGTGACTGAGTGATTGGATGAGTGCATGGGTAGTGCCTGGCTGATTGCATGAGGGCATGGGTAGTGCGTGAGTGATTGGATGAGTGCATGGGTAGTGCCTGAGTGAATGGATCAGTGCAAGGATAGTGCCAGAATGAGTGGATGAGTGCATGGGTAGTGTCTGCGTGATTGGATGAGTGCATGCGTAGTGCCTGAGAGAATGCATAAGTTCATGGTTAGTGTCTGAGTGAATGTTTGTGTGTAGGAGTAGTGCTTCGGTGTTTGGATGAGTACAAGAGTAGTGTCAGAGTGATTGGATGAAAGCATGCATAGTGCTTGGGTGACTGGATGAGCGCATACATAGTGCCTGACAGAATGCATGAGTTCTTCGGTAGTGCCTGGGTAATTAGATGAGTGCATGGGTAGTGGTTTAGTGATTGGATGAGTGCATGGGTAGTGCCTGGGTGATGGGATGAGTGCATAGGTATTGCCTGAGAGAATGGATGAGTGCATAGGTAGTGCCTCAGTGATAGAATGAGACCATGCATAGTTCCTGAGTGAATGGTTGAGTGCAAGAATAGTGCTTGAATGATTGAATGAGTGCATGCGTAGTGCCTGAGCTATTGGATGAGTGTATGGGAAGTACCTGGGTGACTGGATAAGTGCATGGGTAGTACCTGAAAGAATGCAGGAGTGTATGCATAGTGTCTGAGTGAATGCTTGAGTGCAAGAATAGTATGTGAGTGATTGGATGAGTGCATGGGTAGTACCTAGGTGAATGATTAAGTGCAAGTGTAGTGCCTAAGTGATTGGATGAGTACATGGGTAGTACCTGAGTGAATGCATGAGTGCTAGGATACTGACTGAGTGATTGGATGAGTGCATCAGTAATACATGGGTGATTGGATGAGTGCAAGGGTAGTGCCTGGTTGATTGGATGAGCGCATGGGTAGTGCCTCAGTGAATGCATGAGTGCAAAGTTAGTGCGTGGGTGATTGAATGAGTGCATGGGTAGTGCCTGAGTGAATGGATTAGTGCAAGGGAAGTGCCTGGCTCATTGGATGAGTGCATGAGTTGTGCCTGGATGATCAGATGAATGCATGGGTAGTGCCTGAGAGAATGGAAGAGTGTATGTGTGGTGTCTAAAAGAATGAATGAGTGCAAGGATAGTTTTTGGATGATTGGATGAGTGCATGGGTAGTGCCTCATGCAATGCATGAGTACAAAGTTAGTGCCTGGGTGATTGAATGAGTGCATGGGTAGTGCTTGAGTGAATGGATGAGCAAAAGGGTAGTGCCTGGGTCATTGCATAAATGCATTGGTAGTGCCAAAGAGAATGGATGAGTGCATGGGTAGGGCCTCAGTGTCAGAATGAGACCATGCATAGTGCCTGAGTGAATGGTTGAGTGCAAGAATAGTGCTTGAATGATTGGATGAGTGCATGCATAGTGCCTGAGTGATTGGATGAGTGTATGGGAAGTGCCTGGGTGACTGGATAAGTGCATGGGTAATACCTGAGAGAATACAGGAGTACACGCATAGGGGCCGATTCCGATCTCGGCCGGTAGCGCACCGAATCGGATTCGGCTTAACCGGATCCGATTCGGAGCCCTCTTATCCGACCGATTCGAATGCGCGTCCGGCCGAGCGAGTACGATGCGAGCGCACGCGAAATCGCCGACCGACTCGTTCACGGGTCTGAACCGCACCGACCGACTCGCTCGGACTCGACTCGCACCGCGCGATGGAGACATTCCCCGGCCGGGCAAGTACGATGCGCGCCTTGAGCAGTCCGACCGACCCGCACCGTCCGGCTCGAAACAGCTGTCAGAGCCGGACTTTGGGGGTCCGTGTCGGACCCCCCTGTACGCGTAGCCACGCGAGTCGCACACAGGGGGGACCCATGGGTCCCCCCTACCTGGGCATGTGCGGCGCGAACCGCATCGACGCAAACCCATTGTAGGGGGCGCCCTCATTCGCCTCGCACCCATTGAGTCAATTGGAGCCTGCGTACGCGTTGTACGACCGGCTCCCATTGACTTCAATGGGAGTCCGACCGAATCGAGTCCGATAGCATGCGTGCGCATCGTACTCGTTCGGTCGGACTGCTAGAGTCCGATTCGGTCGGAAATCTCTCCGGGTCCGGCTCGGTCGGGGAGATTTCTGGCCTGAATCGGAATCTGCCCCATAGTGTCTGAGTGAATGCTTGAGTGCAAGGATAGTGTTTGAGTGATTGGATGAGTGCAAGGGTAGAACCTAGGTGAATGATTGAGTGCAAGAGTAGTGCCTAAGTGATTGGATGAGTGCATCAGTAATACTTGGGTGATTGGATGAATGCAAGGGTAGTGCCTGGGTGATTGGATGAGTGCATGGGTAGTGCCCAGGTGATTGAATGAGTGCATGGGTAGTGTCTGAGTGAATGGATGAGTGCAAGGGTAGTGCCTGGCTCATTGAATGAGTCCATGAGTACTGCCTGGGTGATTGGATTAATGCATGGGTAGTGCCTGAGTGAATGGATGAATGCAAGGTTAGTGCCTGTGTAATTGCATGAGTTTATGCGTAATGCCTGGTTGATTGGATGAGTGCATGGGTAGTGCCTCAGTGAATGCATGAGTGCAAAGGTAGTGCCTGGGTGATTGAATGAGTGCATGGGTAGTGCCTGAGTGAATGGGTTAGTGCAATGGAAGTGCCTGGCACATTCGATGAGTTCATGGGTAGTGCCTGGATGATCAGATGAATGCATGGGTAGTGCCTGAGTGAATGGATGAGTGCAAGGCTAGTGCCTGAGAGAATGGGAGAGTGTATGTGTGGTGTCTAAAAGAATGGATGAGTGCAAGGGTAGTTTTTGAATCATTGGATGAGTGCATGGGTAGTGCCTCATGCAATGCATGAGTGCAACGGTAGTGCCTGGTTGATTGAATGAGTGCATGGGGGTGCTTGAGTGAATGGATGAGAACAAGGGTAGTGCCTGGGTCATTGCATAAGTGCATGGGTAGTGCTGGAGAGAATGGATGAGCACATGGGTAGTACCTCAGTGAATGGCTGAGTGCAAGGGTAGTGCCTGAGTGATTGGATGAGTGCATCGGTAGTGCCTGGGTGATTGCATGAGGGCATGGCTAGTGCGTGAGTGATTGGATGAGTGCATGGGTAGTGCCTGAGTGAATGGATGAGTACAAGGATAGTGCCAGAATGATTGGATGAGTGCATGGGTAGTGTCTGCGTGATTGGATGAGTGCATGCGTAGTGCCTGAGAGAATGCATAAGTTCATGGTTAGTGTCTGAGTGAATGCTTGAGTGCAAGAGTAGTGCTTCAGTGTTTGGTTGAGTACAAGAGTAGTGTCAGAGTGATTGGATGAAAGTATGCATAGTGCTTGAGTGACTGGATGAGTGCATACATAGTGCCTGAGAGAATGCATGCGTTCATGGGTAGTGCCTGGGTAATTAGATGAGTGCATGGGTAGTATTTTAGTGATTGGATGAGTGCATGGGTTGTGCCTGGGTGACAGGATGAGTGCATAGTTATTGCCTGAGAGAATGGATGAGTGCATAGGTAGTGCCTCAGTGATAGAATGAGGCCATGCATAGTACCTGAGTGAATGGTTGAGTGCAAGAATAGTGCTTGAATGATTGGATGAGTGCATGCATAGTGCCTGAGTGATTGGATGAGTGTATGGAAAGTCCCTGGGTGACTGGATAAGTGCATGGGTAGTACCTGAGAGAATGCAGGAGTGTATGCATAGTGTCTGAGTGAATGTATGAGTGCAAGGATAGTATGTGAGTGATTGGATGAGTGCATGGGTAGTACCTAGGTGAATGATTGAGTGCAAGTGTAGTGCCTAAGTGATTGGATGAGTGCATGGGTAGTACCTGAGTGAATGCATGAGTGCTAGGATACTGACTGAGTGATTGGATGAGTGCATCAGTAATACATGGGTGATTGGATGAGTGCAAGGGTAGTGCCTGCGTGATTGGATGAGTGCATGGGTAGTGCCTGGGTGATTGAATGAGTGCATGGGTAGTGCCTGAGTGAATGGATGAGTGCAAGGGTAGTGCCTGGCTCATTGAATGAGTCCATGGGTACTGCCTGGGTGATTGGATTAATGCATGGGTAGTGCCTGAGTAAATGGATGAGTGCAAGGATAGTGCCTGGGTGATTGGATGAGTGCATGGGTAGTGCCTGAGTGAATGGTTGACTGTAATAGTAGTGCCTGGTTGATTGGATGACTACACGACTAGTGTATGTGTAATTGCATGAGTGCATGGTAGTGCCTGGTTGATTGGATGAGTGCATGGGTAGTGCCTCAGTGAATGCATGAGTGCAAAGGTAGTGCCTGGGTGATTGAATGAGTGCATGGGTAGTGCCTGAGTGAATGGATTAGTGCAAGGGAAGTGTCTGGCTCATTGGATGAGTGCATGGGTAGTGCCTGGATGATCAGATGAATGTATGGGTAGTGCCTGAGTAAATGGATGAGTGCAAGGCTAGTGCCTAGGTGAATGAATGAGTGCATGGATAGTGCCTGAGTGAATGGTTGACTGTAATAGTAGTGCCTGGGTTATTGGATGACTGCACAACTAGTGCATGTGTGATTGCATGAGTGCATGCATAGCGCCTGCTCTCGTTATGACTCCGGACTTCGGCTTCTGCCTGCTCGGTGTGTGTAAATACGGGCTGGAGCTGAGCTGCAGGCTGAAGCAGTTATGAGTGTGTAGATCAGGCTGTAGGCTTTCAAGGATCACACGCAGCCCCTCCCCCTTGCCTCAGGATTTGTTTTCCCTGTAGCTCACATTACCCAGAACTGGGCTGCTCTTCCCACCACTGTGCAGCAGTGTGATCGCGGATTGCAGTGATGTTGTCTGCATTGCACATCAGTGTGTGCCCTGAGAGCCTTAGAATAACTGAATGCATAAAAGCAGATCAAATGTGTTAATCCCTTCACAGTAGCTCATGGGATTAATGCACGTACTGCAGAGATCTGGACCTTTATAACAGGTTCTAAATTCAGTACGATATCTCATGGGATCAATGCGCCTGTTGCTTACATCTGAGGCTATTCTGTGAATTACAGGCTAATATGCCAGTAGATTGGTGCAACCCTGCAGAGATTTTCGCCTAATCTACAAACCACAGGTCCAAACCCTTTACAATACTATTACAGTATACCCGAGTGTGTTCTGTCATCATATCCACAGCAATTTTAATTCATCTACAGTTACCTGGATCAAATACTGTTACTATAGTATAGCGGTTCAATGCACATGGCAGAGATCTGTGTGTAACACGCAAGTCACAGATTCCGATCACAAATGGAGTAGGGGGTAATTTTAGGGTACCTCTGCATGTTAACCCACATGCGAAACATACCAGTGCCCAAAAGGTGTAAATTTCTACCATGCTCACTGGCCTTTCATCTTTCCCTTGTAGATAAACCAAGGATCGCGGATTAGGTAATAATGAAAGATACCCTGGGCTTTGGCGCTATATAAAAATATCACCATTATCATGACTAGGAGGCCAAGTCAAATACTCATGATCAAACAGCAGAAGATATATTCCAGGAAATTGTTTTTACACGTTTTTTTAATGTTCATGTGCGGTTATTGATAACTGATTCATACCTCAGTGCGGTGGTGTTTCCAAGAAGTTGATCCGTCACACGACTGCCATTTTTTATGACTCTTTGGAATACAGTGTTATATATGGATTTCTTACTAAATTCAGAAATATAATGTGCTTTCATCGGATCAGGTGACCTCTGGGGAAAGGATTTAGTTGGAATTGATTTCTTCACTCCAGTCCTTCTTGGTTCATGTCCCTACGCTCAGTGTGATCTTGGACAGCAGTAAAATGTTACACTATGTCGGTTCATTAGCTTTCACATCTGCTTCTGCCCTTGACACATACACTGCGCAGTTCCTCACAGCGATCTGCGGTTCTCAGCTGAGAGTTCTATGCAGGTAGGGGTCTTCCATATACATCCACGTCCGTCTGAAGTACGGCCTGAAGCACCTCACTGGCCTCAACTGAGGCAGTGCTGACTGCTCTCTGCAGTTTCACCTGCACCCAGAGATGCTGTCAGTCCAGGAGGTCACAGGTTCGAAACGCTGCCTGCTCCAAGTATGCACAGCTGCAGGAGCTCTGTGTACTCAGGTCTCAGACTTGCATTGCTGTCTCCTCTCAGGGTGCTGCCTACTGTGTGCATATCTAGGTTGTAAGTACTGTCTGCTATCAGCGATGGTCCAGGTTGCAGACAGGGTCTTGTTCCAGGCAGGAGGAGGGCCTGATCTCATAGATGCTGCCTGCTTAGCTTATTTACGAGTTGGAGTGCAATTCAGGGTGCAGTCAGGGAACGTATCGCAACTTGATGTGCTGCCTGCACCTAGTGCGTACTGCTGAGATTAAGATGCAGTCTGCCACATGCGGTGCTTGTTCACACAGGCTGAGGGAGCTGGTGACTCACAGAGTGCCAATACTAACTATAGCTACTGCCTACTCTGTGCTTGTCATCCAAGGCATAACTCAGTCATTTAATGAAAATGAAGGTAGACGGTGCACACCGAAATGTTTGATGAACAATTTATACGTACTAATACTGGAATTTAACACATTGACCGCGGCGCGAATTCCGCCGCGGTGCTGGTGATTTATTGAGTGGGCGGGGTTCGGACGGCCCCCGGCCGTCCTCCGCACACGCCCACTGTGACGTCGGACGGCCGGGGGCCGTCCAACGCATCGAAGGGGTTAAAAAAATGAAACAATGGAGGTGTGCTACGCAGTGAGCTGTGGGCTGCCCGTACCACATGAAAATACATGTAGTTTCTCTACATGCACAAGCACAATAATTGCTTGAGACACAGCGTGCACTACAAACTAAGTTTATGCGAAGTTTGTAAACAATGTTTACACAAGACTTTTCAATCGAAATCCAAGTGTATTCAAACAAATACTCATACCAAGGTGGTTCAAACAAATGTTATCTTTGTTGAAATGTGTAATCAAAAAACATATCAATGGTTACAAATATAATACATTGTACATTTTTATACATAATCCATATTCCATGTTCTTCAGTGAAAATACAATATTGTAGAAATGCAGATCAAAGATGTGCAGCCCAATGCATTTCGGGACCCATCGTCCCTTCTTCGGGGGCCAATAAATGAACAAAAATGATAACCGCATATTATTGTAATACACTGCACAATGTGATAGATAAAGCTACCAAAATCAAAAGACACCCACAACTATGTACAAGAACCAGAAGTACAGGAATGGCATGTCGTAATTGTAGAATGGAGACACGCATGCCTCAAATTGCATTATATATGTAAAATGAACAACCTAACCAGTTACAACCACCAGTGCTGTGAATAACATGTTCCACAAGTAGCGAGAGCCCAGAGAGGAACCTAAGTACAGGTGAATGTAAATAATAAGTGCATCTGTGTGCAAAATACCCAGAGTATTACAACATATGCCAAGTGCTAAAAAAACGCTTACTAGAATGCACAGCCGAGACCTTGCTGTGGGATGCACCGAAGAAACCGAAGGGAATCCGTAGATAGCTAAAAAAATTACGTAAAGATAGTGAACAATACCGGAAAGGAGACGAAGCGTGTGAAAGACAACACCCCGCGAGGTGAATAAAAAGATTACCTCTCTAGATGAACAAAGTCTGGAACTGCATGAAGCAAGAGAAAAGGCAATATAAGTACAATAGACCGAAGAAAGTAACACCAACAAAAATCAAACAGGCAGCGAGGATGCCAAGACCACTCACCAGTAAACGAGGAATGAAACGTCCTATACGGTCCACCACGGTGTGTTTAAATCATGCAAACAGCAAGATGCCGAGTGGGTTTAAATAACGATGTTCCCGCAGTAACTACTACTAAAGTCACACGATCAGGATAGACAATACGTTCTAACTATCTCGTGATGCCTAAAAACTACGACAGCCATCTTAGAGTGATGCATAGCAGTGCTAGTCGACCACGATATAATTTAATCATGCGAATAACGAGATGCCGAGTGAGTTTAAATGACGATGTTCCCGCGGTAACTACTAAAAAAGTCACATGATTGGGATAAACAATATGTTCTCATTATCTCGTGCTGCATAAAAAGTACGGCGGCCATCTTGGAGTGGTGCATAATGCTAATGAACTGAACCAAGTGAGATGTGCTCCGAAAGAAGAGTGAAATATCGCTCTAATACAGACGTGCGCAGTGAACAATTTTTGTGTAAAAGATATAGTGCTGAAAATGGAATATAAATCCCACTGATGAATATACACACAAAAATAGTAATACTGTAACAATGATGCAAATTACAAATCTAGAATCAGCAACTGAAATCTAACATTGTGCTGTTCCAACATGATATTGTGCAACATTAATTATTTCTAGAAGATGACAGAAGAACCAAGTTATGACAACATTTGGTAAATGCAGAGTAACAATTGCATTCCCTGACTGTGGACTGCACACAATAGCATGTATGGTATCAACTACCTCTTAGAACCCATGAACAAAAGAGGTTAATGACATATATACAAAGGCTAAAGAAAAAATAATAACAACAACTGAACAGAAATAGAGCATACTGCAAGTGTTGATACGTGCCCATAAGCACAATCGTGACAAAATAAAGGTACACGTGTAAGTGCCTGATGGTGAAAAAGTGTAGGTTGTGCAAAGGTAAAAAATATCTGAATGGTGTTGAAATTTATAGGAAGCAACTTAAATCCAATTTATCATTCACCCCCCAAGGCATCATGGTATTATATTTTTTTATCCAAAAGACCTCCTTTTGCAACAACATTCTGCTGGGGTCAATGCCTTCTTTGATTGATGGCTTTTCCAAGATTAAAAATCGAACTTGAGTAATATTATGGTCATGCTCTAGCCAATGAACTACTAGGTTGGAATTGGTGTTTTAGTCCTGATCATACTCTTGTGCTCTCCAATACGTATTTTTATTTTCCTCTCCGTTTTGCCGATATATAGATATCCACAAGGGCATTTGATGCAGTAAATCATGTTTGAGGTGTTGCAATCAGATGAGTGTCTCAAGTTAACTTTTTCTCCTGTTCTGGGGTGTGTAATAAAGTTCTGTTGTATCACGTTGTTGCAGTGGATACAGTTGCTGCATTTCTTCATTCCTGTATGTTTGATGTTACTAAATTGGTTCTTTTTTGCGAGTAATTCTTTGAGATTTTGACTTCTAGTATATGCAAACAGGGGAGGTTGATTGAATGAATTGCCAAAATCTGGTTCTCGCTGTAACAATTCCCATCTTCGCACAATAATCTTCTTAATACTTTTGGATTTTGTTGAGAATTTGGATACAAAAACCATCCGGTTAGTGGAAGTTTTTGTTTAATCTTAAGCAGGTCATTTCGATCGATGTTAAGGATGCAATTCTCAGCTTGTTGAATGATATGTGCAGGGTATCCTCGTTGTGAAAATCTGTTTTTGATGCAGGATAGATCCTGTTCAAATTTGTCAGTAGTTGATGATATTCTTTTAGAACGAAGCATTTGTGAATAAGGTAAGTTCTGCACTAAATGTGGAGAATGAAAGCTTTGAAACAACAAAGTACTGTTGCGATCAGTAGGCTTGACAAACACGCTCGTGTTGATGGTTAAGTTGTCCTTCTCCACTAAAACATCCAGAAATGGTAACTGGGTGTTGCTGATGTTGTGCGTAAACTGAATCCGGTGATTCTTGGTGTTGAGTAGTACAATTTGATGTTTTAATGAGGCTTCAGAATGTGACCATATTAAAAAAATATCATCAATGTACCGACAGTACATGATCAAGTGATGGCTCCAGGCGGGATCTTCAAAGATGTGCTCTTGCTCAAATGCGGCCATGAAGATGTTAGCGTATGTGGATGCCCCCCCAAAACCCATGGATGTCCCACCTATTTGAAGAAAAAATTCATCCTGCCACCTGAAATAACTGTGCTGGAAACAAAATTGCAGTAATTCCATCAAAAACACTTTCTGTGCACCAATTTTCAACTGGTTTAAGAGAGCCCATTCAATAGCATCAAGACCTTCTTGTAGGGTAATTGAAGTGTACAATGATGTAACATCTATGGTACACAAGAGACATTGCTCAATATTGGTCATGTCCAAGTTGTGAAGACGTGATAAGAAGTCTGTAGTGTCTCTTATGTAGGATTTCCATGTGCAGACAATAGGTTGTAAAAATTGGTCGATGTAGATGCCCAGTGGTTCAAAAATAGACCCACACCCAGACACAATAGGTCTGAAGGGCGGGTCTGTTGGGTGTTTATGAATTTTAGGCAACATATAAATAAGTGGCCGTTTGGGAAATTGTTTGATGAGAAAACTCTTCGGGGCATATTCACAGGGAGCTATCGCCGAATTAACGGCACTTTATCGCAGCCAAATTCGTGATAAATTTACCCCCCATTCACAAGCCATTGTTAACAGCCAACAGCACCAATTTACCCGCGATAACAGCCACAAAAAACATCGCCACGGAGGATCCCCGCAAATATCGCTAATGAGATGCAGAGTAGGCGTTCCCGTGTGAAAAGTCGAGACAACATCACACCTCAACATTCAGAACGACCAGCCACATCTGCGTTAAAAACACAAAACAGGCGATGAGGTGCGCTAGCCGCAGGTATTTAACACCTGCCTCAAGCAGGTGTTAAAAAGGACGTCTACCTGCAGTAGGCAACGGAGTCCTGCACACAGCCATACCCAAAGAACAAACGATGCCATGGAGCTACTCTACATGCAGCTCGGAGCCCCAACAGGGCCACAACACCCCCTCCACCACCCCCTGGACCGCCACCCCCCAGGACCCGGACCCGCTCCCCCGGACCACCACAGAGGCAGCGTAGAGCAAGACAGCGGACCTACCATAAACGCACCACTCTCACAGACCTAACGCCCGCAGAAGTCATTGCCCACTACAGGCTCAAAAGGACAACCATCCTCCGCATCCTGACCCACATTGCCCACAGGCTGACGGTCCCAACACAGCGGAGAACAAACATCCCTCCGCAGGCAAAGCTGCTGGCAGTGCTGCACCTGTTGGCCTCTGGGACCTTCCAACCAACAACTGCCAGAGTCGGAGGGGTCTCACAGCCAGCCTGTAGTGTAGCTCCTATTTCCCTAATAGGCTCTGCGCATTGGAATAATATATCCTATAGGTTTGACATAGGACTGAGGTCAGTATGTCCCTATTGAGTATATTAAACTTAATTACTTGTGCCAGCTAGCTCAGAGGCCACTAGAAACTCCTTGACAACAAGAAGGGAGTAGTTTCTGGCAGCCGCAAAACATGACCAATATGTTTCCCTTTTAGAATCAGAACGTGTCCCAGAGTCGTGGAAACACTAGATAACTATTTCACTCAGCTCAATCGTGCATGCTTAGTTTTCCTCAGAGTTACACAGAAATAATAGACGGGCGTTTTCAATAAAAGATTTATTGAACAGTCTTGTTTCTGGTGTAAGTATAATGTGCTGTTACGATCACAAGACAGTATGCGAGATAAATAATGTACAGGGTGAGCAGTAGAAATAAATAATACTGCGATAGCATTATCTTTTAGTACAAATGCTGTTACATAAATAACACAGACTAAAAATGTGAGTACTCATACGATGCGGTGCTAAGCTAGTTCCACCCCAATGTACCTAACCTAATCTAGGTGTAGGACGAGGTATGAAGTAGGTGAAGTATTCCTTACTATGGTATACTAGGAGTATGTTTAAGCCCAGTATGCCTAGTATGCCAAGAGTCCCTCTAGGTTCTTATCAGCTCCATACCTGAAGAATGAGAGAGGTTGGAATCTCTTTGCCAGACTCGAACTCCAACACCCCGCAAGGGAAGTCAGATCACTGGAAGCTGGGCTCTCTGCGTGCAGGGAATGGCAGCGTCTTCTCAGTGCGTCAGGCCGGGATACGGGCTCCTCTGAAGTCGAGGTCTCCTCTGTTTTACAGGGGCTAGGGAAGGTATATTTATACCTGAGAGTACCTTAGGAATGTTAGCATTGACGTGAATTGGACAACGAAAGACGTCATGGATGAACCCCTAAGGAATAATGGTTCATGCATAATATATGAGGCCTTGAAGAAATCAATAGTCCTGGGCTAGGGAAACTCCCGCAGCCTAAGGGTCTGTTCTTCATGAACTCGTTGTGACGTTAGGGTGGACGAATGTCAGAGACCATGCCTGTGTTTGGAGTGCACGGTTTAATGCCTAAATAAGGCCTGGGATTCTATGCCTATATAAGGGCAGGGCGAATTGTGCCTATATAAGGACATGATATTGGAAAGCCCGTTATGGACACCCTAAGAGGAATACAACACCCACTCCACTTTCGTGTATACGATAATACATAAATGCTAAACATTTAAAATGCTAAACATAAAAATGGAGTACCGCATATTTCTAAAATATTTCATAAAACCATTTAAAAAGGCATTTAAAAAAAAACATATTAGAATGCGAAAGGTACTGTACATTCGAAGCATTGCTTATCATTTCAGGCATAAAGTTAAAAAATAAATGCAATTGGAATGAAATAAGCAGTAATATTTACATGTGACAGAAAATGATTGATAGTTTGTTCAAAAATCAAAGTCATTTCATGTCAGGAAAATTAAATGAACTGGTTTTAGACACATAAGATGACTAAATGTCTGTGGCAGGACCGCCAAGTCTGTACCATAAGGCTAGTTCTACTTTAAGCAGATTGAAGTACCATTTTCGTTCGAAAAATGGGAAAAAGTTCAATTTTGGTAGAGTTACAAGTTTTTGAAAAATGAAGGCCAAATTGTTGCTGTATTTCTGGAACACTGTATGCTGAATCAGAGTCAGTTTACGGGTCTGGTGTAAACATTAGATCATCTATTTCTATAGACAAAACATCATCCACTGTAGTCGGTGTGAGTTGGAACACCTCGTGAAGCAGGTTAATCGCACAGAGATGTGAAGCATTGCTTTCAATTGTCGCAATGTTTGCGTCCGTTGTTACCTGTGTGCCTGTAGTTCTTTATCGTACCTCAGCAGCTGCCGGAAGCGTCTGTGAGATCTCAATGAAGGCTGTCATCAGGATAGGAAGCCGCTGGGGACAACACATAGCATGGGCCGTTATCTGGTCCAGCAGAGTATCGACGTCCGTTGGCGCATCCGATGGAAATGTTAGACAGGTGTCCAACACGCATTCTACACCGCATAGCAGGCATCGTAGAACAGGTAAGATGCAATCTTGCCAGATTGGTCTAAATGACAGGAACCATGTGGTATTAAGGTCCCGTAGACGATTTATGCCCAAAAGCTGCACTATTTGCTCACGGCACTTTCGTTCAAGGAGAGCTTTCTCCATGTCGCTCGAAGTGATGTCGGCAAATTGGCTGGCCATAGCGCAATAGCAGAAAGAGAAATAGAATTCCGGCAACAAGTGCTAGAATTAATGGTATGCCACCAAACACCGAATGTGCAAAGTTCGGGATGATTCCGAGTATTGCCTGGAAAGGTGCTAACAGACCCGAGCAGATGCCCTTAAATACATGTACAATTCCTGTTGTATCAGACATGTTGAAAATTCGTCCTATCATTTCCACGAAATGTATAGGGCAGTTTGTACGTATTAAAGTCTGTATCTCAGCCGAAGTCCTTGCAATTTGCAGATCATAGGTTTCTTTGGCCGAGGTCAAAGGCGCTGTTTGTTGTAAAAGCATGGCTTTCATTCTGCTTAAGGTATCAAATCTTATAAAAGAGACGTTCAGCGAAGGCCATAGAGGCGACTCCCTGACTGTGTCTATTGGGGCAAACAATACTTGCATACAGCAAGTGACCCTGGAGTTGACCGTTACTAGATATGGGATGCCTGGCAGCATGCCACAGCAACTCTGATCATTCAACATGAGGTAACTCCCATTAGAAAGTTGTCAGAACGTTGGATTAATCACAGCAGCTGGTGTACCCTGCTGATGGCAAGACAAATTTGCCACAGAACCATTACAAGCCCCGTGCAAGGAAATGTCCTGACATACAAGTGAACCGCTTAGTGCACGTTTTACAGTTTTTACCGCTTAAAAACACTTCACGATCCCCGCTCCAACATCTATATGTATACGGTAAAGCCCAAGATGTCTTAATGTATTCCTTACCCAACCTTTCATATTTGCCTGCTTGCATTTGTCTGAGGCAATACTGAAACTGAAAAGTAGTCACAGGTAGTGTGATTTTGCCATGAATAAGCCATTCTGTAGCTGGTTTTTCTGCCACTGTGAATGGTAACTTTTCCAGTTTTTCAATGCTCAGCACTGTATACTTTGCTCCTCTTTGTGCCATTTCGATCTGTTTATCAGTTAGATTGTATTCTGCAAATAGAGCCGTTGTGTTGATGAAACGCCAAGGCACATAGCCCGCTCGCAAAGATTGCAGCGTCCAGCTTAATAACATAATAGAACGTAATTGAGATTGGCCTTGTTGTAACATCGCCAAATCTTGTTCTATTATGTCGATAGCAGAGGATACAATGTTGTCCAGTGAATAAATTCTGGAGGACAAAGTTGTTAACCCATTGTCGACCACAGAGAGTGATTTCTCTAAATTAATACGATCAAGTTCACGTATTCGTTCTGCGGCCTCTATCTGTGACACCTTCCATGCTTCATTGTATGCAGCATAGATGCCGGCATATATGAAACGTTTTTGACGCGGTTTTCTTGGTCCAAGCAAGAAATCCCTAAGGTCTGCGTCTTTTGCAAGTAAGGATAAGTGTTGTTTCACATCCTGTAGTGTAGATGTATGCAGCCAATCGAGGCATAATTTCCCTACACTGTATGTTGTTACTACCCCCGGATGTTGTCTTTGGACGTATCTTGGGTCTGGCCTATGAATGATAAAACCCTGAGTTTTATTCAGGAATCTTTCCTGACAGTTATTCGTGTCTGTGGGCCAGATCAACCATTTTTTCCAATCAGGATTAGATCTGTTGAGTTGTAGTATATTGTCAACTGTAACCGCTGCCTGTGTTTCATTATTTTTCGCAGGAGTTGGTACAGAAGGTGTGTTCATCTCTTTGATCTTGGCTAATCCAAGACAAGATGTTTGTTGGATAGTTTCATTCAAAAACATTATTTGTTCAGGGATCATGCAGGCTCTAAATAAAGCTTCTATCCCCTGCACTTGCCATTCTTTAGTACCCCACAAAGTTTTTGTGTCTATTGTGTCTTTCCAAAAGTCGAAACCCTGTCTAGACAGTTGGGCATTAAATAATGCAGAATAAATCTGTTTTGTATTCGTTAACATAATTTTCATACCTGTCTTGTTTACATTTTTATAGTAAAACATTTCTGGATCAGATGTATTGTAACCTGAAAAATATGGAAACTTACTAGCAAATGTTTTTGAACTACCTTTTGGTGGTGTAGGACAATGTTCCCATTGGTTAAACATAAACACATTTCTTGGATATGCAGATTTATGCAAATAATGATGACCATAGTGGTTATAACAATACAGTTGTTCATAGTCTGATGAACCCTCTAAATATTCATTTTTAGAAAATGCAGCAGATTTTTCTAGGTCAAACATAATGTCAGTCACAGTCTCAAAGTCCCAATCATCAGAGTAGGTACTGGACGAGATTAGATCACTTAGTGAAATTTTAAACAAATGTGGAATGTTCAATTCTTCCGTCGGACCGAATATATCAAAATCTGTTTTGTCCCACACTATACCATCGTGAATAGGAACAGCTGTGATGTTCACTGATGACAAGTCTCTTGCTTCACGATGGGAAGATTTATGAGGTTTCAAAAGTACGTTCACGTCTTTGTTTTCAGTGTTCGCATGGATGTATCTGCCACTAATAAGCACGTTCACAGTTGTAACCAAAGCTAGCCAGAGCAGGAAAACAAAAAGTCCAGATATAATCCAGAGTTCAATCCATGGAGAAACCAAATAAGTCTTTTTCAGAGAGTGAAGAAAGTCTTGTATTTGCTGCTTGAATTTGAATGATGCTGGCGTCGTTTCTTGTTCACTTGGGTCTTCTGAGAACGTATCAAAGTTTATGAAATAGCCAGAAGCAGTTCTATCAATTGTTGAAATTGCATCAGGATTTGTAGAAATCACTGGAACCAGTTCATCACGTGCCACATTGGTGTAGACAGGTGTATTTGGACAAACTGTTACTTGTTCTTCAAGAGGGATGATTTCCATAGCATTGTTGCTTAGTCCTTCATCTGTTTCTGCTGAATTCTCGATTGTTATCAGTCTTTCAGTATGAACCTCTTGGATAGTAGCGAGAGGAGTGCGTTTGCTACTAGATCGGAGTCCACGAGGCCTACTATTTAGTATTGGCCACATATTGTGGTTTGATGAGGTCGATGGACACAAATCTTTTCTCCTTTCTTCCAGCAAGGGGCGGCAGTAGTACTGTTCTTGTTCCTTGAACCGCTAGGACAGGTACTGGTTGTCTGTAAGAAGGTCCAAATTCCTTCTTGTCTGCAATTTTTCTCTGACTAGATCCCCAACTTTTGGAATCCAGACAGGCCTTGCTGGGACAGCCGGTTGATCCCCAGTGGTGGTTGGCTGTAGGAACACGTTGCTTTGTTTCGTTCTTAATTTGTTTAAGTCCTGTAAAACAGCCAAACGATCTTTGATATCAAAGGGTTTATTTTCCACCACTGTGCCTACGTTTTCTAAGTCTGGTACCCACATTCTTGTCCCAAATAGGACCTCATATGGAGTGGCCCCCCCTAGAGAACTTCTTGGCAGATTGTTCATTGCGCGCTGTACGCCACTAAGGTGTTTGACCCACCCGTCACCCGAGCCTAATACTCTAGCTGTTAAAGACTGCTTTATGTCCCGGTTTTTCCTTTCCACAACCGAATTTCCCTCAGGATGGAATGGAGAGGAGTACCGCAATGCAACGCCCAGACTGGCCATGGCTTCTTTGTAAGCCCTAGAGCTAAACGCAGGACCCTGGTCAAAATGTAGCGTGCCTATTGCGTATGTGCCGATAAAGACTCGCAAATCTTTTATAACAGTTCGAGCGTCAGCTGAGCGCTGAGGCCACAACCATAGGAACCTAGATTCAGTATTTGTGGGAATACCTTTGTCCAGTAGGACGCAGGTGCATAGATAGTCGAATGCTGTCTAACAGTGGTGTCTGTACTGGGCTGCCGCATTCGAAGCATGGTGTCTGATGGCTCTCTCGCTGTAATTTACAGTCTAAGCAGTTGTTGATGAATATGTGAATTTCTGTATTCATCCCAGGCAACCAGTACATCTCTTTTAAAGTCAAGATAGTTTTAGAGATCCCTTGATGTGACAGACCCTCCCCCAAATGCGTTTCATAAATCAAGGCTGCTCTTCGTTCCATGTTTGGTATTACCCTATCCCCCACTCCAGGGATTCGAGCAAAAGGAACGTTGTTCGCATCAATTACATAAGAGTACTTGAGTGGAAACTTTTTTGGTAACGCTGCACTGCTGCCTTTGCTTGAAGCCTTGACAGCCAACATTATCTCACCGTCTATTTATGTTTTTGAACGAGTGATCGCAGCTACGGAAGCCGTTTGCACAGTCCCCTTTGCGGCTTCGTCAGCCAATGAATTCCCTGCAACGTGAACGCCATCACGTTGATGACTCAGCGTGTGTATCACGTGAGCCTTTGGTAGTTCGTTTTTCAACTGAACTACTTGTTCCCAAAGCATTTTATGCTTTATTGTGCCACCTTTCGCATCTTTGAAACCATTTTCAAGCCAGTTTTGTATATATTCATTATATGACTGCACACAGTAAAAAGAATCGCACACGATTAGTGTGGGAATTCGCGATCTGTAGTTTCAAGTGCCAGTTTGAATGCTTGTAGTTCAGCTCGCTGAGCTGTACAATCTCCTAGAGACTGCGTTTTTGTGACCATAGGTCTGAAGATGCCATTTCGCATGCGACCTTTAACGATTGCACACGCTGCACTGTAAGCTTGCTTACTCCCTATTGCGGGTTGTGCGGATCCGTCAGTGTAAATTATAAATTCGTACTGATCGAGAGGCAGAATTTCAGTAGGCAGGGGACATTCATGTTCATACTGCAGGAATGCTTGTTTTTTAAATCTGGATCAAAAACATATTCAACATCTGTTGCAGCAAGAGAATTAACCCATTGTATCCATCTTGGATGCAATGCTTTAGCATTTGGAATGCTTTCTTTTGTAACCGCTTCTAAAGCAGGTACTGGGGTTACGACAATAATGCGTTTCCCTTGGGCTAAGGCTCTTTCTTTTGCTACAGTGGTTTGAACTGCTGTTAGAATTTTTTCAGTTGAACTGAAGCGCATTTCCACTTGTGTGTACAAGTGTGATTTATACGCTATTGGGATTTTCTCACCCTCATTGAAAGTTAAGTAGGTGAATCCGCATTGACCCGAAATTATTCGGATCACCAAATTGCGTTCACTTACGCGTGTTTGTAAGTGATTTGTTGCTAACATGTTAGCTTGTAGTGAACGCAAGATTTCTGTGTGTTCTTGTGTCCAGTTTCTGAATGAAAAATCAGGTTTGATTAATGCGTAGAGAGGTTTAACCCTTTCTGCATAGTTTAGAATGTATGTTCTTCCAAAATTTAAGAAACCCAGGATGGATTGTAAGTTTTTAGCGTTTTTGGAGGTTGGAGCAGCGCACATTTTTCTAAAAGTTAGCTGCCAAGCTCTTGCCTTCACTTGAAAGTTCATATCCTAGAAATAGGACATTGAGATGGGCAATTCTAGACTTCTTAAAGTTGAATTTGTAACCCTCAGAGGCGAAACCCAATATAATGGTGCTCACCCTGTTCAAGTGTTTATCCAGGTCATCGTCTGTCAGATAGATGTCATCGACATAGGACAATGCCTCATTGTCATAAATTTGTAGTAACTCCATTACCCTCGCTGAGAATAAACCTGGGCTATTCTTGAACCCTTGTGGGAGTCGACAAAAGTGACGCTGGGTCCCCATTATGGAGAATGCTGTTAAGTACCTGCTTTCAGGTGCTATGTTTTGACAAAAGAAACCATTTGAGATGTCTAATGTTGTTTTATATTTTTTACGTACAATGTTATTCATTAATGCTGTGCTATGTGCACTTTGCACTGCAAAAGTTTTAGAACAAGTGTTTAGGTGTCTGTAATCCAAAACTAGACGATATGTATTGTCTGGTTTGGAGACAGGAAACAAAGGATTGTTCATTGAGGAGGTGCATGTTTCAATCACCCCTTGGTATTCAAGTTGATCTAAGATCTCCCTGACCTGTTTTTTAGCTTCTTGGTTTATTGGGTACTGCCTTTGTGCAGTTGGTTCATGTTTCAGATGTATTTTATGGTGAGGTGAGTCCTCATCCCATCCTACATGATTTTTATATAATGCTGGGGCCTGGGCTACTGCCCATTTCCTGGCATATGTATATTTTAAGTTAATTGGAATATGGTTGGAGAAGACAGGCATAATAATGTCCTCGCCATGTGGGCACTCCCTGACATTGTGGTGGCCAGTCTTTTTCTGCTAGAAGTATGTCATAGCCCTTTGATAGTTTTTCCCCAAAAAGTGCTTTCACCTGTCTAGGTTTGTCTCCCTCCATCCGGAGTGTTACTTCTAACCCTGGGCAAAGCACTACGCTACGCTCGCGTAGTTTGCGAAGTTTGCGCTACTTTGCACAACGCGAATTGCACGTAGCACAGTGCAAACACGCGTAGCGTAGCGTAGTGCAGCGGTCATTTTTGCTTGCTCGCGGTCCTCAACGTCAAGTTGGCGACCGCGAGCAAGCAAAATGACATCCTGGCGAGACTTTTTCTCGTTCGCGATCAGCAACATCAAGTTGCCGATCGCGAGCGTGGAAAATAAACCTCCCGGCGAGATTCTCAACGCGGGGAGGTCAGGTTTCTCATTGCGAGTGGTCGCGTATGCTCGCGACCGCCGCGATGAGAAACTACCAGTCCGCGTTGAGAAAGCTGCCGCTCGAGTAAAAATCTACTCGAGCGGCAGTAAAAGACAGCTCGCACTGTGAAAGATGCCGTTTTCAATGATTGCACAGTGCGGACAAGCATCCGGCACTGTGCAATCATTGCGAACAGTGCACTACGCAGTTCGCGTAGTGCTACGCGTAGCTCGCGTAGTGCGAACTGCACTTTGCGTAGCTTCGCGTAGCGCTACTTCGCGGACTACGCCCAGGCTTAGTTACTTCAAATAACCTTTGTGGAGTACTAACCCTGGTGTCTACAGTCTCTACTTTAATGTATTCATTCAAGTCCACTATCTCCAGAAGTTCCCTCAGGTTCTGGCCAACTATTGTGACTTCTGCTGCACTGTCCAGCATGGTCTGAGCCCATTCTCTCTTCTTGAGTTGTGTTCTCAGTATTCTCGGCATGTCTAATCTTTAGACCTGCTCCTTTCTTTTTGGAGAATTGAGGTTTAGCCTTAGTTTTTGGAGCGTGTTTGTCATCTTTCGATGTCACGCGTTCTTCTCTGTGTTCCGTCCGTCCTCTTCTTTCCGAAGTCTGTGGTGAGATCTGAAAGGGACGAGAGGAACGTGTATCAGTATCATGATACCTGTCAGGTTTTCTCAAATTATCCCTATTCCTGAGGTTATACCTCCTTTCAGAGGGCTCCTTTTGAGGAGACCTACCTCGGGATTGAGAATGCTTCTCGTTTGAATTTTGTTTATTTGTTTCCCACTTCTTTTTAGAAGATGTAGGAGTTTGTTTAATTGTGTCCTTCTCAGGACTTTCAGATAGCTTCGGCTTCACTGGTCTTCCACCCAAACTATCTCTCCCTAATTCTGCATAGGATTGTTCTATTATTCTGGGTAGCTCTGTTTGATGTTCTGTAACATCGAATTCCCTCAATTTTTGGCGGATCGCAACTGCCGCTGCCTCTTCTTTAATATTAGATAATATTATTGTTGAGACCTGCTCGAAATTTTTCAGTAATTTCATACCTAAATTTAGAGCAGGCTCTGCCCCGTATTCATTTTGAATTTGTTTGAGGACATCAGGTATTACCGCAATTGACGGAATGCCATGTGTTTTAGTGTAGATGGCAGCAAAGACTGAACCCCAAGTGGTGCAGTCTTCCAGTTGTGGTGTGATCCCCATTGGTAAACTGATTGTTAGGATTCTGTGTTTCTCATGCGGGCTAGTATTTGGAAATACTGCTTCGATTTGAGTAATTTTTGAGCTATCCAAAACGGAATTTGCTCACGTTTTGTGGGCATTTTACCCATGACTGAGTTGAGAGTTTGTGGTGTAATTTTTAGTGTATTCCCCTGTTGGGGAGTTGGATTTGGATATGTCAATGGTGGTCGGACTGTAAAAGTCTGCATGACATATTGGACCAATTGTCTGTAAATATTTATTAACTCTTTTATTTGAGTATGTAATTCCTCATCTGTCATTATATCCAGTTCAGGATGAGGTGTGTAGCCGGCTAAAATCGGCCATGTTGCTCCTGGTCTACCTAGTGGACCGAGCCTGGTGATGTTTTTGTGATGTTTTAGGGCGCCTTTAAACCAGAGCTGATGCTCCTGGTATGTTAATGGAATTTCAATATCCTCGAAAGGAATGTATTCCTCTGGCAGATCATCTTCTTTGTAGAAGTGAAATGTTTGTGATGTTGGATTGCATTCAGGAAGTAGTACCCATGAATAGAATACCTCTGTCTGAAAGGATTCATGTGCCTCTATCACGAAAACTGCTCTACCTCCTCTTGGCGATAGGCCATGTTTTATAAGTTTTAGAGTTATGGCTCTTCTTAAGTTTTGAGGGATGTTTATAACACCCTCCTCGGTTTCATTTAAACCGGTAAAGTTAAAAACTGCTGCTAGGGCTGGATCAGCCGCAGTTACACCGTCCCCGGCGTCTTCAGTCATTTTGTTTTTTGAAAAATGTAGAACAAGTTTCAAGGAAACAAAGATAAGGTGCACAATATTTTGGAACACTGTATCCTTCAACGTTGAGCAAACCAAACAGCTAATATATAGGGTACTTCCCTATGTAGCCTTGGTGATTCTAAACCCTGCCCACTCCAGACGTCTTTTGGACTATATGGGTAGGGGTCTTGAGAGAAAATAGCACGGCTGAGTTACGCAGTATCTAACGTTGAATTACCGCCTTACCAAACCGTTGGGCGCCATGTAGTGTAGCTCCTATTTCCCTAATAGGCTCTGCGCATTGGAATAATATATCCTATAGGTTTGACATAGGACTGAGGTCAGTATGTCCCTATCGAGTATATTAAACTTAATTACTTGTGCCAGCTAGCTCAGAGGCCACTAGAAACTCCTTGACAACAAGAAGGGAGTAGTTTCTGGCAGCCGCAAAACATGACCACTGTGTTTCCCTTTAGAATCAGAACGTGTCCCAGAGTCGTGGAAACACTAGATAACTATTTCACTCAGCTTAATCGTGCATGCTTAGTTTTCCTCAGAGTTACACAGAAATAATAGACGGGCGTTTTCAATAAAAGATTTATTGAACAGTCTTCTTTCTGGTGTAAGTATAATGTGCTGTTACGATCACAAGACAGTATGCGAGATAAATAATGTACAGGGTGAGCAGTAGAAATAAATAATACTGCGATAGCATTATCTTTTAGTACAAATGCTGTTACACAAATAACACAGACTAAAAATGCGAGTACTCATACGATGCGGTGCTAAGCTAGTTCTACCCCAATGTACCTAACCTAATCTAGGTGTAGGACGAGGTATGAAGTAGGTGAAGTATTCCTTACTATGGTATACTAGGAGTATGTTTAAGCCCAGTATGCCTAGTATGCCAAGAGTCCCTCTAGGTTCTTATCAGCTCCATACCTGAAGAATGAGAGAGGTTGGAATCTCTTTGCCAGACTCGAACTCCAACACCCCGCAAGGGAAGTCAGATCACTGGAAGCTGGAAGCTGGGCTCTCTGCGTGCAGGGAATGGCAGCGTCTTCTCAGTGCGTCAGGCCGGGATACGGGCTCCTCTGAAGTCGAGGTCTCCTCTGTTTTACAGGGGCTAGGGAAGGTATATTTATACCTGAGAGTACCTTAGGAATGTTAGCATTGACGTGAATTGGACAACGAAAGACGTAATGGATGAACCCCTAAGGAATAATGGTTCATGCATAATATATGAGGCCTTGAAGAAATCAATAGTCCTGAGCTAGGGAAACTCCTGCAGCCTAAGGGTCTGTTCTTCATGAACTCGTTGTGACGTTAGGGTGGACGGATGTCAGAGACCATGCCTGTATTTGGAGTGCACGGTTTAATGCCTAAATAAGGCCTGGGATTCTATGCCTATATAAGGGCAGGGCGAATTGTGCCTATATAAGGACATGATATTGGAAAGCCCGTTATGGACACCCTAAGAGGAATAGAACAAGCCCTTTCAAAGTTCATCACACCCGTCATGGATGCCATCCTCAGCTTCATGCCACAGTACCTTCACTTCCCCAACACTGCGCAGGAACAGCTGGAGACTAAGCAAGGCTTCTACGCCATAGCCGGATTCCCGGCCGTGTTGGGGGCAATCGACTGCACACATGTCCCACTTGTGCCCCCTGTGGATACTGCACACCACTAACGCAACAGGAAGCACACGCATTCCATCAATGTGCAGGCAATAGTGGACCACCAGGGAATGTTCACCAATGTCGTCGCCAACTACCCAGGCAGTGTGCATGATTCCTTCATCTTCCGACAGTCCATCATCAACCAGCGCTTCCAGGATGGCACATATGGAACGGGACTGCTCGTTGGTAAGTACCAACTCAACACACCACACATCCCACAGCCACCAACGCACAAGGCACAACTGTGGGGATGCACACGTGACCAAACCACATCTGACATGTCAAACTACACGACCACCTACCAGACATGACTACACCACTCCATGGTCATCCTGGGCTACCCCTGCACCCAATACAGACTCCACATGGCACCACAGCCACACAACTGCTGAACGTGTGGAGATGCGGAATGTGGCCATGACACATGTGAGGCACTGCTCTGCCCCCATGACCCTACCCCGGTCTCCCACAGGTCAGCATCCCGTGGTGGTGGGCCCGTGTCGGCCTCTGTGCATCCGGGGCGACTAGCCCTGTGCGACTCAAGTCATACCCCCTTGTAGTTCAGACATTGCATGTCTGTGTGCCTGATGACTGTTGGTGTAGTTGCCAGCACATGCTACTCCCAGAGGGCTGGCTTACACTCACCCCCCCACAGCCAGCAAAGGCGTCACTGGATTAGTGGGCCTGCCATCACATCCTGCCGAACCAAGTATTGACTCTTTTCTCCCTGCACTGTCCCAGGTGATCAAGGATATGCAGTCTGCCCTTGGATGATGACACCCCTCCGAGACCCAAACTCACCCGCCCAGAGGCAGTACAATGCGGCCCACATACGCACCTGGGGCATCGTTGAACGCACATTTGGCATGTTGAAGTCACGTTTCAGGTGCCTGGACGGCACTGGTGGGAAGCTCCTCTACAGCCCGGACGTCATGTGCAAGATGATCGTTGCATGTTGCGTGTTGCACAACATCTGTGTTCGCACCAGGGCCCCCTGGATCCCAGTTCCAGAGATACCGGACGATGATGGTGGTGATGGGGCAGGTGGCCCACATCCCACTGCAGCTGCGGCAGGAATGGCCCGTAGGGACTCCATCATTGACACTTACTTCTCATGAGCACGTCACATTGTGACCCTCCGTGGCATTCATGGGACAGTAGTGGATGTCCATTTTCACTGCATGTGTGAATAAACATGTTTGCAGGTCACAGGTTGGAATTGTACATTGTCATGTTACATGTCCCTGGGGTTTCAGGTGTGATTTGCCAAGTTGTGCGCATTTTCCGATCCAGTGGAGTCCTGTGTTCAGTTGTGGAGGTGTTGCTGTTTGTCCCGGGATGTTGTCACTGTCCGGGTGCACTTCTGCTTGTGTGCGTATGCTGCACGGTGGGTGTGGCGCTCATGCGGCTCTGATTTGTCTGCCACTGGTCTCTTTCAAGTGGTGTGCCTGTGTGTTCTGTTCTTCCACGGTGCGTGGATGTTGTGCTGTGCATGTTGTCCTCTGCAGTTGGCCAGGATGCATCCGTGGCACTCCGCTGTTGATGTATTTTGTTCTGTGGCATTTTCCATATACTGTTCTTGTGCTTTTTCCCACATTGCGCGTGCGTATTGCTGCCCTCACGCTGGTTGTCACTGTTTTCTTATCGCGCTTTGGCCCATCGCGTGTTTTTTGGTGTTGTGGTTTGTGTTTTTATCTCCGTCGTGGTGGTTGTATCGCAGACTTTGTCCGCGGGTTCGGCAGACTATCGCTTGCTACCGCCTTGTTGTGAATTCCACGTTGACACTGGGTTATTTTCCCGTGATAGGCTGCGTTATTGGAAGTTGCGTTACGCTACTCTTGCGGTAGTTATCACACGTTCTTGTGAATATACCCCCCGGTTTTTATTGTGATCCAATCCATGTCTAATGCATGATCCAGAATTTTTATTAGAACTTGTGCGATATCTGAAGTAGGATCATGGTCCAATTTTAAATATGTTGTTTCATCGGCCAAATGATCTTGTACTTTTCTGTTATAGTATGTTGAATCCATGACTACAAGGGCACCGCCTTTGTCAGCCGACTGAAATACCAAGTTTGCGTTGTTAGCTAGTTGCATCAAAGTGTTTCTTTCAGATTTGGACAGATTGCAACTTCTACATTGTTGGTACTCCAGTTTATTGAGGTCATGTTTTACTAAAGATTCAAATGAGTCAAGCATTTTGGGTGATACTGGTGCTGTATACGTGCTCTTGGGTTTGAATTCCAAAAATTTATGATCTTCTTTGGTGATGGGATTTATCAAAACATTGTCAAAAAGTGACGTATCGAATGGATCGCATAAAGCGATATAATGCCAATTCAGTTTCATGGAAGGTCGTGTTATATGTAGGTACAAATGTGGTACCTTTGTTCAAGATTTGTAACTGTTGTGTAGTCAAATCTTGCGAGGAAATGTTTATGACATTGTTTTCTGGCTCCGTAAATTTTGTCGAGCTTTTTCCTTTGTTTTTTCTTTTTCCTCTGTGGATTTTGGAGGACCTCCACTGGCTTTTGATATTGTTAGATCTGGTGGTTGTGTGGGTTGTTGACCTTTGGATAAAAAAGATTCAGTAGAACTCATTGCCCTCACGTCACTAGTCTCAATTTCTGTGCGACTGGTAGTTGCTGCTTCTCCCCCTGATGCTTCCACGTTCAAGGGTAGTCTAGTCGGTTGTATGTCACGGTCAGAGACTATGCTTTCTTCTGATGAAGAGTGAGGATTTTTGTTGGGTCTCCGTTGAGAGTACATGTCTGCTCATGTATATACTTCATTTAGACGATAATCTATAGTGTCCCTCTTGAATTTACGCAGTTTGTGTTCTTGAAGTTCTTTACCATAATTACCGAGTTTAGTGTTGATTTGTTCCAAGGTACTGGACCAATCCTCTGTGGCCATGCATTTGGATAAATCCTGTTTAACATTGTAGATCTCTTCTTCAAATTCTCTAATAGTTTTGGAGAGTTCCTCCACTATTAATAAAATCAGATCTAACGAACACTTATTAAGCACAGCATACCATCTATCCATAAACGGTTTATTGAACTGGAAGCGGAAAAGCATGGGTTTTATTGCCAATCGCAAACCCCTTGATATTCTTTTGTGTTTGTGATATTGAATCAGTGTTGATGCATGGAGTCTTTGGTTCAATTCTCTACGACAAATGAATTCCAAATGTTTTAGTTGTTGGGTGATGGACCCTTCCTGGGTGTCGAATGTTTTGGTGGCTTTGATCAAAGTGTAGATTTCAGTGGCTTCTTCAGACGTGTATGCTTTGGTTTCTGCGCGATTGTCGGTTGTGCTTGCAATCCTTTCAAATGAAGTCATAATGTTAGAATGTGTGGGTGCAACCGTACTAGGAGGCAGTTAAAGTATACTTAATGAAAATGAAGGTAGACGGTGAACACCGAAATGCTTGATGAACAATTTATACGTACTAATACTGGAATTTAAAAAAACTAAACAATGGAGGTTTGCTACGCAGTGAGCTGTGGGCTGCCCGTCCCACATGAAAATACATGTAGAGAAAATCAAGCACAATAATTGCTTGAGACACTGCGTAGATTTCAGTGGCTTCTTCAGACGTGTATGCTTTGGTTTCTGCGCGATTGTCGGTTGTGCTTGCAATCCTTTCAAATGAAGTCATAATGTTAGAATGTGTGGGTGCAACCGTACTAGGAGGCAGTTAAAGTATACTTAATGAAAATGAAGGTAGACGGTGCACACCGAAATGCTTGATGAACAATGTATACGTACTAATACTGGAATTTAAAAAAACTAAACAATGGAGGTTTGCTACGCAGTGAGCTGTGGGCTGCCCGTCCCACATGAAAATACATGTAGAGAAAATCAAGCACAATAATTGCTTGAGACACTGCGTGCACTACAAACTAAGGGCCATATTAGCAAGAAGCTCGTTAAAATTATCGCCGTTTTAGCGGCAGGAAACTGCCGCTAAAACGGCGATAATGGGCTTGCTAATATGCGCTATAGAATTCAATAGAAGCCCAGGTTAGATGTGCAGGACATCTAACCTGGGCTTCTATTGAATTCTATAACGCATATTAGCAAGCCCATTATCGCCGCTTTAGCTGCAGTTTCCTGCCGCTAAAACGGCGATAATTTTATCGCCGGTCTTGCTAATATGGCCCTAAGTTTATGCGAAGTTTGTAAACAATTTTTACACAAGACTTTTCAATCGAAATCCAGGTGTATTCAAACAAATACTCATACCAATGTGGTTGAAACAAATGTTATCTTTGTTGAAATGTGTAATCAAAAAACATATCAATGGTTACAAGGATAATACATTGTACATTTTTATACATAATCCATATTCCATGTTCTTCAGTGAAAATACAATATTGTAGAAATGCAGATCAAAGGTATGCAGCCCAATGCATTTCGGGACCCATCGTCCCTTCTTCGGGGGCCACTAAAATGAACAAAAATGATAACCGCATATTATTGTAATACACTGCACAATGTGATGCATAAAGCTACCAAAATCAAAACACACCCACAACTATGTACAAGAACCAGAAGTACAGGAATGGCATGTCGTAATTGTAGAATGGAGACACGCGTGCCTCAAATTCCATAATATATATAAAATGAACAACCTAACCAGTTACCACCACCAGTGCTGTGACTAACATGTTCCACAAGTAGCGAGAGCCCAGAGGGGAACCTAAGTGCAGGTGAAAGTAAATAGTAAGTGCATCTGTGTGCAAAATACCCAGAGTATGACAACATATGCCAAGTGCTAAAAAAACGCTTACTAGAACGCACAGCCGAGCCCTTGCTGTGGGATGCACTGAAGAAACCGAAGGGAATCCGTGGATAGCTAAAAAAAAATTACGTAAAGATAGTGAACTATACCGGAAAGGAGACGAAGCGTGTGAAAGACAACACCCCACGAGGTGAATAAAAAGATTACCTCTCTAGATGAACAAAGTCTGGAACTGCATGAAGCAAGAGAAAAGGCAATATAAGTACAATAGACCGAAGAAAGTAACACCAACAAAAATCAAACAGGCAGCGAGGATGCCAAGACCACTCACCAGTAAACGAGGAATGAAACGTCCTATACGGTCCACCATGGTGTGTTTAAATCATGCAAACAGCGAGATGCCGAGTGGGTTTAAATAACGATGTTCCCACGGTAACTACTACTAAAGTAACATGATCGGGATAGACAATACGTTCTAACTATCTTGTGATGCCTAAAAAGTACGACAGCCATCTTAGAGTGATGCATAACAGTGCTAGTCCACCACGGTATAATTTAATCATGCGAATAACGAGATACCGAGTGAGTTTAAATGACGATGTTCCCGCGGTAACTACAAAAAAAGTCACATGATCGGCATAAACAATACGTTCTCATTATCTCGTGCTGCATAAAAAGTACGGCAGCCATCTTGGAGTGGTGCATAATGCTAATGATCTGAACCAAGTGAGATGTGCTCCGAAAGAAGAGTGAAATATCGCTCTAATACAGACGTGCGCAGTGAACAATTTTTGTGAAGGGAACATGGTGTAAGAGAACGATATAGTGCTGAAAATGGAAAATAAATCCCACTGATGAATACACACACAAAAATAGTAAGACTGTAACAATGATGCAAATTACAAATCTAGAATCAGCAACTGAAATCTAACATTGTGCTGTACCAACATGATATTGTGCAACATTAATTATTTCTAGAAGATGACAGAAGAACCAAGTTATGACAACATTTGGTAAATGCAGAGTAACAATTGCATTCCATGACTGTGGACTGCACACGATAGCATGTATGGTATCAACTACCTCTTAGAACCCATGAACAAAGCGGTTGTGAGTGTGTAGATCAGGCTGTAGGCTATTGAGGATCACACGCAGCTCCTCCCCCTTGCCTCAGGATAGGTTTCCCTCGTAGCTCACATTACCCTGAATGCGGCTGCTCTTCCCACCGCTGTGCAGCAGGTGATCGCGGATTGCAGTGATGCTGTCTGCATTACACATCAGTGTGTGCCCTGAGAGCCTTAGAATATCTGAATGCGTAAAAGCAACTCCAGATCTACAGATCAAAGGTGATAATCCCTTTACAGTAACTGATGGGATTAATGCATGTACTGCAGAGATCTGGACCTTTATAACAGGTTCGAAATTCAGTACCTTATTTCATGGGATCCATTTGTCTGTTGCTTTCATCTGAGGCTATTCTGAAAGTTACAGGCTAATATGCCCCCCCCCCAGGCCATTTTCGGTCCCGTGGAGACGATACCCCGGGCCTTGGCCATTTCTTTTCTTTAAAAAAAAAAATATATTTTAAAGGAGGAGACCACGTGGACTCCTCCCCAGGCTGATTTCGACCCCGGGGACCCCATCCCCTGGAGCCCGGCCATTTTTTTAAAAAAAATTGAAAAGGGAGGGTGCCGAGTGGCCCCCCTCCCGGGCCATTTCAAGCCCCGGGGACCCCATCCACCGGGGCTTGGCCTCTCGTTGGGGACAGTGGGGGAGCCCCAAGGCCACCGCGGTCCCTGCCGGCTCCATGCCTCCTGCGGGAGCTGGCATTGCGTTTGGGCAGAGGGAGCTGCTAACATGCAGCTCCCTCTGCAACAAGAGCAATTCTGCTTCGCTTCATGGAAGCAAGAGAATTTTCCATGCTCTCGCTTCCATGAAGCGAAGCGGTGTTTGCTATGGCATTTTGGGAGCAGTGCTCACACCAAGCCATAGGAAACTGCAATGTCCCGGGGGTGGGCACCCCGGGACATTGCTGGAGACAGCCCTAGGGGGTGGTGGTCCCCAGGGCCATGGAGGGCTCCTGGAGGGGGGCTGCGTGGCCACCCTCCCATCTTCTGTGTAGCCCCGGGGAGGTGGTGGTCCCCAGGGTTGGGGATCTGCAATGGACCCCCCACATTTACTTAATTTGTGCCCTGGGGAGGTGGTGGTCCCCCCATATTTCATTTTTAAAGATAGCCCTCAAGGAGGTGGTGGTCCCCGGGGCTGTGAGGTGGCCACGTGCCCCCACCTCATTTAATGAATATAGCCCCGGGGAGGTGGTGGCCCTCAGGGCTGTGTGGGGGTCAGGAGCTCCCCACTCATTTTAAAAAAAAAAAAACCCTGTGGAGGTGGCGGTCCCTGGGGCTGTGGGGGCCCACTTGGGACCCTGCATGTATTTTCATGATGGCTCACCCGGGGGCTTAAAGAAAGCAAAGCACGGGAGACCGCGCTTCATTTTTTAAAAACATTTTCGGTGGAATTTGAGCACCTAACGCAACTCCTGCTGATTTTTTTTTTTAAAAAAGCTTTGTTTGGCCATGGGGGTCCCTGCTGGAACCCCTGAGCAGGCCTAGGGGTCAGGGTGTTTCTACCCTGCCCCCTTTTCTTGTTTTTTATCCTTTTTTTACCTTTTTTCTTGTGACTCGGATCACACGAGTGAGAAGATGGCTGGCAGTTCCTGGTTGGAACTGTTGGCAACCAATCAGATTGCAGACTTGGGATATATGGATATCTGAGAAATGTTTAAATTTCTCAGCAACTACTGAACGGATTTACACCATTTAACAAAAAGATTGCTTTCTGGACAAAGAACTACCCTTTTGCCAAATTTGGTATAATTCTGTTCAACAGTTCGGGCTGTAGCTGTGTCTAAAGTTTCCTATGGAAATTAACATGGAGAAAACACATTTTGGGACCCCTTTTTCTTTGCCCCTGTGTCATGAAGCACCCCGAAAAGTTTAACACAGGAACTGACCTGACCGCCCTATTAGTTTTGAAAATTTTGCTAAGATTCGTCAAACGGTGCCAAAGATATTGGCAAAAGAAAAAACGCTGTTTGAATAGAAACGAGGTCCTAAATATAACTACCTACTGATGACCCCCAGTATATACATATATATGGTATATTCGCGTGTGGCCATTGACACGCAGGGGACCCGTCCTGAAAGAGTTCGAAGGTAACAATGGCAATGGAAAGTGATGTAGTTCCAAGGTATTGGAAACCTCGGGACCGCCGCAACCTAAGAGGAGCAAGGTACTGCTGGCAAAACATTCCGTGACGCGGTCACTGTATCGGCATCTCTGGGTATGTTCCAAACTCGGCATTGTGGCAGGACGTAGAGGGCCAGGAAATGGATTCATTGTCACAAATATAGGCCGGGGCAAAGAAAAGAACTGCATATGACCACATCTAGGAATAATTAGCCCATACTCACCATGAGGACACAAATCAGTGGGCTAAAAAAAGAAACTTTCCCTGTTTTCAAGGAAGATGCATGATGGGAATTGCAGTCCGGGATTTTGTGCTGTAAATGCTCTTTCTATGGGCTTTGGTCAGCTGTGCTCCCACCAATAGGAACGAGGAAGCACATTTAAAATGGTGAACAATGAGAACCCTGTTGTTAGGCATTTGAGAAAGGCACACCCGCCGAAACGCGTCATGCCATTGTTGAAATAAATCGATTTTCCTGAGACCACACTGTGTCCCCTTGTCTGCTTCATAGAGGAAGAGATCTTGTGGTGTATTCGCGTGTAGCCATTGACACACAGGGGACCTGTCCTGAAAGAGTTCAGAGGTAACAATGGCAAAGGCAAGTGATGTAGTTCCAAGGTATTGGAAACCGCGGGACCACCGCAACCGAAGAAGAGCAAGGTACTGCTGGCAAAACAGTCCGTGACTTCACGGAGAGACGCGGTCACTGTATCCGCGTCTCCGGGTATATTCCAAACTCAACATTGTGGCAGGGCGTAGGGGGCCATGAAACAGATTCATTATCACAAATGTAGGCCGGGGCAAAGAAAAGAACTGCATATGACCACATATAGGAATAATTAGCCCATACTCACCATGAGGACACAAATCAACGGGCTAAAAAGAGACACTTTCCCTGTTTTCAAGGAAGATGCATGATGGGAATTGCAGTCCGGGACGAGGTGCTGTAAATGCTCTTTCTAAGGACTTTGGTCAGCTGTGCTCCCACCAATAGGAACGAGGAAGCACATTTAAAAAGGTGAACAATGAGAACCCTGTTGTTAGGCATTTGAGAAAGGCACACCCGCCGAAACACATCATGCCATTGTTGAATTAAATCGATTTTCCTGAGACCCCACTGTGTCCCCTTGTCTGCTTCATAGAGGAAGAGATCTTGTGGTATATTTGCGTGTAGCCATTGACACGCAGGGGACCCATCCTGAAAGGGTTCGGAGGTAACAATGGCAAAGGCAAGTGATGTAGTTCCAAGGTATTGGAAACCTCGGGACCACCGCAACCGAAGAGGAGCAAGGTACTTCTGGCAAAACAGTCTGTGACTTCACGGAGAGATGCGGTCACTGTATCGGCGTCTCTGGCTATGTTCCAAACTCGGCATTGTGGCAGGACGTAGGGGGCCAGAAACGGATTGATTGTCACAAATATAGGCTGGGGCAAAGAAAAGAATGCATATGACCACGTCTAGGAATAATTAGCCCATACTCACCATGAGGACACAAATCAACCGGGCTAAAAAGAGACACTTTCCCTGTTTTCCCTGAAGATGCATGATGGGAATTGCAGTCCAGGATGAGGTGCTGTAAATGCTCTTTCTATGGACTTTGGTCAGTTGCGCTCCCACCAATAGGAAAGAAGAAGCACATTTAAAATGGTAAACAATGAGAACCCCCGGTGTTAGGCATTTGAGAAAGGCACACCCGCCGAAACACGTCATGCCGTTGTTGAAATAAATCGATTGTCCTGAGACCCCGCTGTGTCCCCTTGTCTGCTTCATAGAGGAAGAGATCATGTTGTATATTCGGGTGTAGCCATTGACATGCAGGGGACCCATCCTGAAAGGGTTCGGAGGTAACAATGGCAAAGGCAAGTGATGTAGTTCCAAGGTATTGGAAACCTCGGGACCACCGCAACCGAAGAGGAGCAAGGTACTTCTGGCAAAACAGTCTGTGACTTCACGGAGAGATGCGGTCACTGTATCGGCGTCTCTGGCTATGTTCCAAACTCGGCATTGTGGCAGGACGTAGGGGGCCAGAAACGGATTGATTGTCACAAATATAGGCTGGGGCAAAGAAAAGAACTGCATATGACCACGTCTAGGAATAATTAGCCCATACTCACCATGAGGACACAAATCAACGGGCTAAAAAGAGACACTTTCCCTGTTTTCAAGGAAGATGCATGATGGGAATTGCAGTCCGGGATGAGGTGCTGTAAATGCTCTTTCTATGGACTTTGGTTAGCTGTGCTCCCACCAATAGGAACGAGGAAGCACATTTAAAATGGTGAACAATGAGAACCCCCGATGTTAGGCATTTGAGAAAGGCACACCCACCGAAACGTGTCATGTCCTGTTGTTGAAATAAATCGATTTTCCTGAGACCCGGCTGTGTCCCCTTGTCTGCTTCATAGAGGAAGAGATCTTGTGGTATATATATATATATATATATATTCACTGAAAAAACCATAGGTTTCAGGGACGTTATAGTTAGTTGGACATTTCACTAGTACAAAACCAGAGAAATTCGCCCGTTATAGTTAGTTGAGCTAACTATAACTCGCGCCCCGCAATGCACTGCTGATGACGTCACATATTACATCATTCATGACATGGTCAGTGACATCACTGATGACATAACTGATGACATCTCAAATGACATCACTGATGACATCACTGATGACACCATCCAGTGACTATGTGTTTCTGTAAAGTTTATATATATATATATATATATATATATATATATATATATATATATATATATATATATATATATATATATATATATATATATATATATATATATATATATATATATCTATATGCCAAGGTGTATTGAAGCATGAGTGGGTGTATAAGTGTATGAATAGCTGATTTAGTAGGTGCGTGACTGACTGTATAAGTGAGTGATTAATCGTGTCTTACTGAATGCATGGGTTAGAGACTAAACTGTGTGAATGTCTGTATTAGTCTGTCAGTTGGTGTGTAAGCGGCTGCATGGGTTGGTGAGTAGCTACATGAGTGTCTATATGGGTTATTGATTGGTTGTCTGAGTATCTGTATGGGTGCCTGAGTGTCTCTGTGGGTGGGGGGTGTGTGACTGTGCATAGATGTGTGATTCTGAGGTTTTTTAATTGCTAATTCCTAGCTATAACGTCCCTGAAACCTGTGGTTGTTTCAATGAATTTCTAATGTTTTTTAAATGCTAATTTCTAACTATAATATCCCTGAAACCTGTTTTCTTTTGTGACTATATATATATACAAAAAGATTTTTTAAATATATTTTAATATTTTTATATACATTTTTTATATAATTTATATATATATATATATATATATATATGCAGTAAATAGTTTTTTAAATATAAAAATGGGCTGCAAGATGTTACCTTGCCATGATACAGGGGCAGTTTTTGATGCCAATACCTCATTGAACACTGGGGTCAACACATTGGCCCACATATTGATATTGGCATGGAATAAGGGATTAGGAAGCCCATTTGGGCCAGGAGCACCATTTGATCAATGAATCAATCAATCACAAGATTTGTAAAGCGCACTACTTACCCGCGAGGGTCTCAAGGCGCTGAGGGAGAGGAGGGGGGGTGTTGCAGCTACTGGTCAAATAGCCAGGTCTTGAGTCGTCTCCTGAAGGTCAGCAGGTCTTGGGTCTGTCGTAGGTTGAGAGGAAGGGTGTTCCAGATCTTGGCGGCGCAGTGAGAGAAGGATCTGCCTCCGGTGGTGGTTCTCCGGATGCGCGGGACGGTGGCCAGGGAGAGATCGGCGGAGCGGAGCTGACGGTTGGGAACGTAGAAGGAGAGTTGACTGTTGAGGTAGGCTGGGCCGGTTTTGTGGAGTGCCTTGTGTGCGTGGATCAGGAGTTTGTAGGAAATTCTCTTGTCGACGGGGAGCCAGTGCAGGTTTTTCAGGTGGGGGGTGATGTAGCTGTGGAGTGGAATGTCGGGGATCAGACGTGCAGAGGCGTTTTGGATTCTTTGCAGTCGTTTGATGAGCTTGGTCGGGGCTCCTGCGTAGAGGGCGTTTCCGTAGTCGAGTCTGCTGCTGATGAGGGCCTGGGTGACTGTTCTTCTCGTGTCTGTCGGGATCCACCTGTAGATCTTGCGGAGCATGCGGAGGGTGTTGAAGCAGGAGGAGGAAACTGCGTTGACTTGCTTGGTCATGGTGAGCATTGAGTCGAGGATGACTCCCAGGTTGCGTGCGTGGTCGGTTGGTGTCGGGGGTGCCCCTAGTGATGAGGGCTACCAGAAGTCATCCCAGGCTGATGGGTTGGAGCCGAGGATGAGGATCTCTGTCTTGTCTGTGTTCAGCTTAAGTCGGCTGCACTTCATCCAGTCGGCGACGGCTTTCATTCCTTCGTGGAGGTTGGATTTGGTGGTGAGGGGGTCCTTGGTGAGGGAGAGGATCAGTTGAGTGTCGTCGGTGTAGGAGATTATGTTGAGGTCGTGCTGTCGGGCGATGCGTGCGAGTAGAGCCATGTAGATGTTGAACAGTGTCGGGCTGAGGGAAGATCCCTGGGGTACGCCGCAGATGATCTCGGAGGCTTCGGATCGGAATGGGGGGAGGCGGACACTCTGGGTTCTGCCGGAAAGGAAGGAGGTGGTCCAATCCAGGGCCTTGTCTCGGATCCCTGCGTCATGGAGGCGTGTGCGTAGTGTGCGGTGGCAGACAGTGTCGAAGGCGGCGGAGAGGTCCAGGAGGATGAGGGCCGCCGTCTTGTTGTCCAGCAGGATCCTGATGTCGTCTGTGGCAGCGATGAGGGCGGTCTCGGTGCTGTGGTTGCTGCGGAATCCTGACTGGGAGGGGTCCAGGATGCTGTTATCTTCGAGGTAGCGGGTGAGCTGCTGTCTGTTGACGATCTTCTCGATGACCTTAGCTGGGAATGGAAGCAGGGAGATGGGCCGGTAGTTCTTGAGGTCGCTCGGGTCCGCCTTGGGTTTTTTGAGTAGGGCGTTGATCTCGGCGTGTTTCCAGCTCTCTGGGAAGGTTGCGGTCTCGAAGGAGAGGTTGATGACATTGCGCAGGTGGGGTGCGATGGACCTGCCGGCTTTGTTGAAGATGTGGTGTGGAAAAGGGTCTGATGGGGAGCCGGAGTGAATTGTGCCCATGGTCTTGATTGTGTCCTCGGTGTTCACGTTGACCCAGGCTGTCAGAGGGTCGTGGTCGATGGGGTGCGGTGGGTCTGATGTGTCGGGGCCTGTTGGGGTCATCCGGGAGTCGAAGCTGTCGTGGATGTCGGCGATCTTGCGGTGGAAGAAGGTGGCGAGGGAATCACACAGGGCTTGCGACGGCGGGATGTCGTTGGCATTGGAGCTGGGGTTGGAGAGTTCCTTCACGATGCTGAAGAGCTCCTTGCTGTTGTGTGCGTTGTTGTCGAGGCGGTCTTTGAAGGAGGTCCTCTTGGCGGACCTGATGAGGTGATGGTGGTTGCGGATGGCGTCTTTGTGGGCTGCGCGGCTGTCCGGCGTCTTCTCGCTGTGCCATTTGTTCTCCAGTTTCCGGCCGGTGCGCTTGGATGCTAGGAGTTCCGGGGTGAACCAGCTGGCTCTTTTGCTGGTGTCTTTGTAGGTTGGTTTTTTCAGCGGGGCTAAGGTGTTGGCGCAGTCGTCCATCCATCATCTGAGATTGTGGGTGGCGGCGTCGGGGTTGGAGGGGTCGGTGGGTGGGCTGAGTGCGAGGTTTGTCTGGAGTTGGTCTTCGGTGACTTTGCTCCAGCATCTGCGGGGGATCTGTAGGGTGCGGTGGTGTGCGGCGGGTTTCTGGAAGGTGAAGTGGATGCAGTGGTGGTCGGTCCAGGTGAGTTTGGAGGTGTGGCTGAAGGAGACGTGGGAGCTTGAGGAGAAGATGGCGTCGAGCGTGTGTCCGGCGATGTGGGTCGGCGTCGTGACGAGCTGTTTCAGTCCGAGGTTGGCGTGGTTGTCGATCAGGGTGGAGGAGTTGCTGTCGTTGTTGTTCTCCAGGTGAAAGTTCAGGTCTCCGAGGAGGATGTAGTCAGTGGAGGTCAGGGCGTGCGTGCTGATGAAGTCGGCGATGGAGTCGCTGAACTGGGGTCGGGGTCTGTAGATGAGGGTGCCTCTTACGGTGGTGTTGGGATCCGTGTGGATCTGGAAGTGCATGTGTTCGGCGGTGCTGAGAGTGTCGTCGGTGCTGTTCGAGACCCTGATGGTGTCTTTGTGGACGATGGCGATTCCTCCTCTGATTCCGTTGGTGCGGTCTCTGCGGGTGATCTTGTAGCCGTCGGGGATGGCTATGGCAATGTCGGGTGCGGAGGATTCGTCATCCAGGTCTCTGTCAGGAAGGCGACGTCCGGTGATGAGGTGTCGAGTAGGTCCCAGAGCTCGACGGCATGTTTGCGTGCGGAGCGGGTGTTTAGTAGGATGCACCGGAGATGGTTGAGGTCCTTCTTGGCGGGAGTCTCGGGCTCTCCGAGGCAGGTGAAGCTGCAGTTCCGGCAGGTGAAGGGACCATGGGTGCATTTTGGGGCGGCCTTGAAGCAGGTGGAGGTCCGTCCTGGGTTGAGAGTGATGAGGGTGCTGGCGTCGTATCGGAGGTGGTCTTCGTGGCAGATGCGGGGGCCAGGGGTTCTTGCGCTGGGCGCGGTCCAGGCGCGGACGGCGCAGACGGGCTTGCCTTAGGCGCGCCTTCGGCACGCCAGCGGCGCGGCCGCCATATATGGGGAGGTGGGAGGGAGGAGCAGCTGGGAGGCGGGAGGCAGGGGCAGCGAGTGGTCAGCAAGGGGGGCGGGGCCGCAGGGGACACAGCGGCGGGAAACGGGAGGGCGAAGGGGTACAGAAATCAAAAAGGGGCACAGGGGGGCACAGAACAAAAAACAGTGCACAGCAGTGGGGGCACAGAATGGAAGGGCAAAAACAGTGGGAGAGCAGTGGGGGCACAGAACGAAAACAGTCACAGCAGTGGGGGCACAGAACGGAAGGGCAAAAACAGTGGAAAAACAGTGGGGGCACAGAACGAAAACAGTCACAGCAGTGGGAACACAGAACGGAAGGGCAAAAAACAGTGGAAAAGCAGAGGGGGCACAGAACGAAAACAGTCACAGCAGTGGGGGCACAGAACGGAAGGGCAAAAACAGTAGAAAAACAGTGGGGGCACAGAACGAAAACAGTCACAGCAGTGGGGGCACAGAACGGAAGGGCAAAAACAGTGGAAAAACAGTGGGGGCACAGAACGAAAACAGTCACAGCAGTGGGGGCACAGAACGGAAGGGCAAAAACAGTGGAAAAACAGTGGGGGCACAGAACGAAAACAGTCACAGCAGTGGGAGCACAGAACGGAAGGGCAAAAACAGTGGAAAAACAGTGGGGGCACAGAACGAAAACAGTCACAGCAGTGGGGGCACAGAACGGAAGGGCAAAACAGTGGAAAAACAGTGGGGGCGCAAATATAGAGGGGAAAGACAGTAACAGTGACGCTCACAACGACAAGAACCTACCTACGGACTTCCACTGGCCACCAGGGATGAGGCGCAGGTGGTAGCCTGCGGGTGGAGGAGGGCCTCAGATCAGCAGCAGCAGGGAGCTGGACGCACAGGTGGCGCTGTGCGGATGGGGGGGCGACCTACCCAGAGGTCAAGGGTCGCTCACCTCACCGCGCAGCGGCCGCCATATATGGGGATGTGGGAGGGAGGAGCAGCTGGGAGGCGGGAGGCAGGGGCAGCGAGTGGTCAGCGAGGGGGGCGGGGCCGCATGGGACACAGCAGCGGGAAACGGGAGGGCGAAGGGGTACAGAAATCAAAAAGGGGCACAGGGGGGCACAGAACGAAAAACAGTGCACAGCAGTGGGGGCACAGAATGGAAGGGCAAAAACAGTGGGAGAGCAGTGGGGGCACAGAACGAAAACAGTCACAGCAGTGGGGGCACAGAACGGAAGGGCAAAAACAGTGGAAAAACAGTGGGGGCACAGAACGAAAACAGTCACAGCAGTGGGGGCACAGAACGGAAGGGCAAAAACAGTGGAAAAACAGTGGGGGCACAGAACGAAAACAGTCACAGCAGTGGGGGCACAGAACGGAAGGGCAAAAACAGTGGAAAAACAGTGGGGGCACAGAACGAAAACAGTCACAGCAGTGGGGGCACAGTACGGAAGGGCAAAAACAGTGGAAAAACAGTGGGGGCACAGAACGAAAACAGTCACAGCAGTGGGGGCACAGAACGGAAGGGCAAAAACAGTGGAAAAACAGTGGGGGCACAGAACGAAAACAGTCACAGCAGTGGGGGCACAGAACGGAAGGGCAAAAACAGTGGAAAAACAGTGGGGGCACAGAACGAAAACAGTCACAGCAGTGGGGGCACAGAACGGAAGGGAAAAACAGTGGAAAAACAGTGGGGGCGCAAATATAGAGGGGAAAGACAGTAACAGTGACGCTCACAACGACAACAACCTACCTACGGCCTACCACTGGCCACCAGGGATGAGGCGCAGGTGGTAGCCTGCGGGTGGAGGAGGGCCTCAGATCAGCAGCAGCAGGGAGCTGGACGCACAGGTGGCGCTGCGCGGATGGGGGGGCGACCTACCCAGAGGTCAAGGATCGAAGGCGGTGTAAGAGATTGGCTATTTCATTAATGCTTATACGATCGAGATCATTCTTCAAATCAGTGCTGCTGACTTGCTCTATATATGACTCACTAAGTTTCACAATATTATGTGTATGGACCAAGTCATTACCCAGGGTCATGGTACTCACTATCTCTGTATTTGGTTTGCTAATTTTGTCACCATTGTGACACAGGTCTTGCTTATTCACAACTAGTTCGTCCATGCCATACAGGTTGGTAATAAAGTGTACCCATTCAACTTCCATAATATTAACACTGTACCTTAAACTATGGCCAACCAAGATGTAATCGATTCTTGATTTGTGTCTGTATTTAAAATTTCGGTATGATACTCCCAATTGCTGCCCCGATCTTTCCCTCCATATATCGCATGGACCATTTTGGACCATCATGGTCTGAAGATACACCAAAGATCTTGAGGGGACGACGGCTCTACTACTCGCAGATTTGTCAAGTTTAGGGTTGAGAACGATGTTAAAATCTCCGGCCATGATAACGGGTCTGGGAAATCTAAAAGATGCGAGAATATTGTTTTAAGAAATGAAGGGTCATCTTGGTTCGGGCCGTAGTAGCCAACCAAAGTAAGAAGAATGCCCATTATAGTAACCTTCAATATTACCCATCTGCCACCTGGGTCTTCCATATGCCGTAGAATATGGGCATTGGCTTGCTTTTTAAAGAGAATCAAAACCCCTCTAATGTTAGCCGTCTGGTTAGTACAAATAAAGGAATCAACCCATTTCTTGCTTTTAAGAATTTCCTTGGTCTCTTCCTTAAGAAGATGTGTCTCCTGGATGACAATGACCAGCGCCGGAGAGTCCCTTCGATATTGCAAAATTCTGGCTCTTCTGGACCTCACGCGCAGACCATTGACATTCCAGGACAGTATCCGGAGTAATTTCATGGAGGCTTAAGTCTGAGACTCCGGGCCTGCTCTAAGCCAGGAAAAAACCAACGCCGGACCCCTCGAAATCCCCTGCAACTATCTGGGCTAGATCTAATATAGTTGTGGCAAATGAGGAATTTTTATATTTTATGCCCCCGTGCTACCCAACCCCCCACCCCCTCCTCTCACTCCCCCTGGAGAACCCTTCCCCCACTTATCTGGACCGGTGTTGTCCAGGTGTTGCACCCCAGAGCAACCCCATCCATCCCGTTCTAAAACATGTGTAGTATACAAAATGTTACCCCCTACCAGAAAATAAGTATATTCTAAATAATCTAGTGAATAAGTGAACCAATCAAAGTTTAAGTCATCATTCATTCTTACTTTCTCATTTTCGATTTGTACAAGGCCGAAGGAAAAGGGATCTGATTTTTTTAAATGACCCTCGGCCTCAATCTAAACTGAACCCAAAGAATAGAGAACTACCCTTAAGGGACCTTCTTACCGATGGTGTCAAGTAACTCTTCCGCTTCCTGAACTGATCTTATATTATGCATTTTATTATTATACATAACATTCAGGAAAGCGGGGAATTTCAACTGTACCACTGCACCAATCTTCTTGAAGTCGTCCATCTTCCTACCTAGTTCCCACTGTCTATCAAGGGTAACTCTGGCAAGATCTGAACGGATTTCGAAGGAGAAATCTCTGCCCCTTAATGTTTTTACCTTTAAAGCCAAATTAAGAATTTTCTCCTTCAATGAGTAAGTGAGAAAATGAATAAGGATTTTTCTTGGCTTTGTTCTATTAGGGTTCCTCAACTGACTCATCAAGCTGCAAAGCTTCCTTAAGCAATGAAATAATATACATTTTAAGATCAGGCCCTTCGTTCCCTTCCGGTATGTTCATAAGGTGGAGATTATTCCTACGGGAGTTGTTCTCCAACGTCTCCATTCTGTCACAGAGAGCGACTTCTTCCCTTTTAAGTGTCTGGATCTCAGCCTCTGCAGCCCCGAGATTGTCTTTTAGTTCTTCAACAGATTTCTCTAGGGACTCCGTCCTGGTGTTTAGGAGATCCACCTTCCTCTCTAGGGACTCACAACACTCCCTTATCTCAGCTTGATTAGTAGCCGATACAGAGAACCCCTTTTTTATATCCTTTGTTAATGTAGCAAAGAGAGTTTCCATTGAGACTGCTGGGGGCATCGCCAGTACTTGAAAATTAGCACCTTTAACTACCCCACCGCACTCATGACTGACAGTCCCAACATGGTTCTTCTCAACCGGCTCTATTGTTTTATCTGGCACTGGCTCGAGTGATCTATCGGTAACCGTGGTTAATGAGTCAGCCTGGGTGGATGAAGAACTAGCAGATTCCATATCATCAATAAGTAAATTAGCCGAAAAACCACCGGTGGTCCTCCTCCAAGAGCCTTCACTTTTGTGATATCAAGGACTTCGGGTTGGACTCTAAAAAATGACCGCAGAGAGGGAGTGACCCTGACTTTACTGATGGGGGGATTGCTTTTATTCCTCCCGGGCTTTATACTCCTCCCTTTGACCTGATATGTTTGGAACGCTGTGCAGCTTATAGAGGTTACTTCGTTTTTTGAGCTTTCAAAAACTTGATTTTTATTCTGCTCCTCAGCTAGTTGTTTATTCACCCTTCCGTCCCCTTTAGCTCTCACCAGCCCCAAGGCAGCCCCACGTATCTTTCTTTTCTTTTTTCCCCCTCTTATATCCGCCTCTGAGGCCCCCAGAACTCCTGGAATCACTCTCACCTGCGGTGGGGAGCAAACCTGTAATTTCTGTGCTCCCACATGTGGTTGCGCCTCCTGCAGTTGCTCAAATTCTGCCTCTGGAATTACCCCCCAGCTGCCAAACACACCGGATGAGCAGAATGGCAGGAGAAACGATATCCTTGGACGCCGGTTCTGGCTCAGGCTCTCCCGCGACCGCGACCCGCCTGGTCGCGTCAAAAAACTGACTGATGCTGACGCTGCCTCCGTTACCTCCGTTGACCCGGAGGAGCCCGCGAGCCGCCGCGCTGTGGCCCCTCCTAAGCTCCAGGGCGTCCTCGCTCCAGCGCGGCAAGCAGGAAGAATGAAGAGCACCGCGGGACCCCACACACATCCCCAGCCGGCAGAAGAAACACTGCGCAGAGCCCAAAACACAGCGCGGAGCCTCAGGAAACACTCCGGCAGCTCAACGAACGTGCAAAACCAGGTAGGGCGACATCCTGCTATAGAACGGGCGAGGAGTGCTCCGGTTGCAGGCGGCTTCTCACGTAGCAGACGCCATGTTCTCCAAGTTTAAGGAGCAAGGTCAAAGATATAATTTATTTGTCGTCCCATCTGTCGGACCATTCAGGAATATTATTAGATCTCGACTGGGACCAGGCCCGGGAGTCCAGAGCTTGGTCTTTTAACCGTACGTTGCTTCTCGAAGAGGATGAGATGGCCTTCCTATATCGAGAGACCGAATTCTTCTTGAAGACTAATTTGGGTACAGCAACCATCACCATGGTCTGGGACTCCCTTAAAGCCTTTTTAAGGGGCATTATTACTAGTAGGTCGATTTACAGGAATAAAAAGTATAGGGGAGAGATCGCATTTCTGGAGGCGGAAATATCCACTGAGGAGGCAAAACTGATGAGCCAAGGTGCTCTGGATAGTCAGCAAGAAGACCTGGGTAAACTTAAGAGATTAAGGGAGCAGTTGGAGAGTGTACTCCAAACAAGGCTTTTGCGTAGATGGGGGAGGCAAGCAAGATCACCCATTTTGAGTACGGGGATGGGGCAGGAAAACTACTGGCATGGAAGGCCAAAACAGACCGGCTACGTTATCAGATTAAGGAAATCACAGATGGGGATGGGGGAGCTGTTTTATCCTCTGACAAAGAAATTGGTGAGGCCTTCTTTGAATATTTTCAAGATATATACCAAGAAGACTGTGTACAGGATAGGCCTAAAGTCAAAGAGTGGTTGGATAGGACTACATTGACATCTATGAGTCCTAAACAACAGGAAGACTTAGAACAAGACATCACTCAAGAGGAAGTGAAGAAGGCTTTAGGTGCCTGCAAGAGAGGCAAAGCCGTGGGCCCTGATGGGTTGCCAGCCGAGCTATTTAGATTATTGGGTGAGGCGATAATTCCGGTTTTGACACAATTATTCAACAAGGTACTAGCAGAGGGTGTAAGGCTCCCCGGGTCTTGGAATGATACTACAGTTATTTTGATCTTGAAACTGGCAAAAATCCAACAAGTTGTGGATCATATCAGCCCATTTCGCTTTTAAATGCGGACTATAAAAATGTTGCCTCAATCTTGGCAGCAAGGTTGGGATCTGTGGCTGACGACATCCTTCATTCAGACCAAAAGGGGTTTGTTAAAGGAAGACACCTATCAGACCTCACATATGATCTTATCGGAGCTATAGACATCGCCTCAACATATTCACTCCCTCTTGCAGCCTTGACCCTAGATGCCACCAAGGCTTTCGACAGGGTCAATTGGGTTTACCTGTCGGATGTCATGGGAAAATTTAACTTGGGCAAAAAGTTCTGTCGAGCTATCCAGTTGTTATATCAAGAGCCGTCAGCCAGATTGTTGGTCAATGGAATCTTGACTAAACCACTTAAGCTCACTAGGGGTACCAGGCAGGGCTGTCCCCTCTCCTTTTCGATATGTATATAGAGCCTTTCGCTCAGAGGCTGAGAGAAGATCCTAGTATTGTGCCTTTTAGTTATGGAGAGTGGGAGAGGAAGGTGGCCCTGTATACAGACGATATTTTGGTCCTTCGGCAGATTTAGAAAGAACGTTCCCGGCAGTGATTAGATTAGCACAAGAATTCGGGCAGGTCTCAGGTTATGAGGTGAATGCTGGGAAGACTGAGATCATGACATGGAAACTGGAGGGGTGCCAACATCGGGTCAGCCCCAGCATGAAATACTTGGGAGTTAGAATCGTCCAGGATATAGCCAAGATTGCAGAAGTGAATTTAGTGCAAGTCTCAAGGGAGTGTCAAAAACTGTTTAAATCCTGGACCCACCTCCCTTGAACCATTCTGGGGAGGGTGAATTTAGTTAAGATGGTGATACTACCCAAGATAACCTTTGTTTTTAATTCAATCCCCCTACATTTTGATAAACCAGCCATTGATAAAATTCAGCAGGCTGTAAACTCTTTTATCTGGGCATACAGAACCACCAGAATAGCCTGGAAAAAGTTAAGGCGAAGGAGAGAGAAGGGGGGTCTTGCGCTACCTGACCTACAGTACTACCCTTGGGCCTTTCAGTTCTCACACTCGCGTATGTTGTTAAAAATGCCTGTAGGCACTGGGGCAGGAGACATGTTCCCGGCTATGTTAAGGGGGGCCAGTTTGCCTGAAGAGGGCTTTTTGTTTAAATTTGGGGAACCAAAATTCTTCAAAAAGGTTAAACTCAAAGTCCTCCAAGCAATGGTCAAAGCATGGGCTAGACTAAAACATCTGGTGGGCCTCAACTATTTTTCAAGCCTAACACCACTTTGGGATTCACCGGGCTCGCCGGAATGTCTTCAAGCTAGGCTTGCTTTACCACTCAGAGTAGCAGGTTTGAAAGTATGGGGAGATCTGGCCTATGAGGGTACTCTCATTTCATGGGAACAGCTGAGAGAGTGGGAGTGGGCCTCTCAAGGCTCAAGTATATCCAACTGCAGAGCTGGGTCAAAACCCAGCAAAGCCAGAAAAAAACTATAGGCTGGGGTAATAGTCTGGAACAACACCTAGTAGACAGACCAGTAGGGAGGAGGGAGGTCTCCTACTGGTATTGGGCAATAGAAGAGGCAGCGGATGGAGAATTCAAACTCGCCAGCGAAGTATGGAGTGAACATCTTCCAAATGTACAGTATGAGCAACTGTGGCAGAACTCATTTAAGACTCTCTATAACATAGTTAAACCTGCGTGGTTGAAGAGAAACCACATATTCACTGTACATAGGGCCTATCTCTCCCATCTAAGGCTGTCCAAGTTTTCAACGGGGTCGCAAGTTAGCTGTACGAAGTGTGGTTTAGTCGAAGCTTCAGACATTCATATGTTTAAAGACTGTCCTGCCATTGTTTTGTTTTGGGATGAAGTCCAGAAGACATTGGAGAGTATTTTGAAAGTCCCAATCCAAATAGATTTGGCTCTGATAATCTTCAGCCTTACAAACCAAGTCACTGGTCCAGCTAGCTCTTTTTTATTTTATGCTATTTTGCTAGCCAGGAGGCAAATATGCAAGCGTTGGATTGATCCTACTTCTCCTATACACTCTGACTGGTTGGCCACGATGTTTGAGACCTCTAAAACTGACCTGTCCAGAGCCTGTAGCAGTAAAATGACAGCATTTTGGGACCTGTTACTTAAGTGGGTCAAGGCATGAATGATTGGGAGGCATATTCTTGTTTTAACAACAAACTCATGAATAGCGGGTCCTATGATTATGCCTCCTTGGTACTCTTCGGACTACGTTGGGCACACCCGTTCATTCGCCAACAAAGATGTCCATCAGGTTCTCGCAGACCTAGTTGGAGATGAACCTCTCCCCCTTTTAGGGGGATGTAACATCCATGTCTGCCAATGTACCTTATAGGCCGAAGGCACCATAAGATTCCAACGCCTACACTCCTCAGATTGTGGAGATATGGTACGGATAGCTTGGGTGTATAATGGGGTTTGAGGCAAATGAGGACAAAAAAATAAATAAATAAATAGATTAAAAAAAATATATTAACACTGTAAGCCCTGTTTCCTCCCCTTTCAAGTTTGTTAATTATTTACCAACACATTTTTACATTATTTTGTCTATAGGCATGAAGTAATCTGTGCCATAGCCCTGATTGGTAACATGATTTAGCCAACCACACTTCTCGTCTATAAGATCTTCTTAGAGCCGTCATTTTATCCTATATACATAGTAAGAATGCTGGTATCTATGAGAGAAGGCATCCTGTACAGCTCTATTGAGTGATCGCTTTAATTTAAATAGCTGAAATGTGTGCCATTTATTTGGGGAGACTGCTGCTAGATTTATTTTCTTTCGATTTCGTACTAGGAATTTTCCCACCAGGGATGATGTAATATAATTCCATTTATCGATCATTGAACATACCCCCACCTGGACTGGTCACTATCCTTTGTTATTGTTTCAGCGGCCTGTATTATTTCTTCATGTTTATACGAATGCCATACCAGTCTCTTCAGATTGTACAAATAATGCACAGTATTGAGAAGCTCATTTTTTTAAAATTTAAAATGGCAACATAATCAGACTTGCATGAGGAGGAGGACCAGACCCTTTTGGAGGAAGAAGATGAGCCACCGCGAAAGAGGAAGGAGAGTGTGATGTGGGAATTTTATTCCATTCCTGAGGGCCAGAAGAAAGTGAATGTGTGGAAGGTGACCTGCAACATATGCAAGAAGGTGTTGTCTCGGGATCCGAGTAGAAATGTTCTTGTGGGACATCTTCAATGTACAAACACCTGAAGACAATGCACGAAAACCGTCTTGCAGGAGCAGAACTTGCAAGACTTAATGCAGGTGAAGGTGGCCAAGATGAGCAGGCTTCAACATCAAGACCTGGCAACAGGCTGCAGACCATTCCTCCAACTCTGCCTGATTTTGCCAAAGCTGGACTTTTCTGCCAAAAATGTAGTACCGTGTTGAGTGTGGGGGAACAGTTTGTCCAAACCATGTTGAACACCATTATCAACCAACGTTGTTAATTTGTTTTTCCCCAATTAAGCACGCTGTTTTGTGCTTGTTTTTTTGTTTACATTTTCATGTTAAAAATCTAAAAAACACCAAAAAAAATAGTTCGAAAAAAAACAAAAAAATATAAAAATAGTTTTGAAAATAGAAAAAAAGGTTCTTACGGAACTACCTATTCTGGTTTAAAAAAGAAAAAGTATATGCTGTGTGAATGGATGAGTCAATGGGTAGTGTGTCACTGATTGGAGTCTGAGTAAATGGATGAGTGCATGGGTACTGCCTGAGTGAATGGATGAGTGCAAGGCTAGTGCCTGGGTGATTGAATGAGTGCATGGATAGTGCCTGAGTGAATGGATAAGTGCAAGGGTAGTGCCTGGGTCATAGCATGAGTGCATGGGTAGTGCTTGAGAGAATGGATGAGTACATGCGTAGCGCCTCAGTGAATGATTGTGTGCAAGAGTAGTACCTGAGTGATTTGATGAGTGCATGGGTAGTGCCTGGGTGAATGAATGAGTTCTTGGGAAGTGCCTGAGTGAATAGATGAGTACAAGGGTAGTGCCTGGCTCATTGGATGAGTGCATGGGTACTGCCTGGGTGATTGGATGAATGCATGGGTATTGCCTCAGTGAATGGATGAGTGCATGTGTACTGCCTCAGTGAATGGATGAGTGCATGTGTAGTGGATGGGTGATTGGATGAGTGCATGGGTAGTGCCTGAGTGAAAGGTTGAGTGTAATAGTAGAGCCTGGTTGATTGGATGAGTGCATAGGTAGTGCCTCAGTGAATGCATGAATACAAAGGTAGTGCCTGGGTGATTGAATGAGTGCATGGGTAGTGCCTGAGTGAATGGATTAGTGCAAGGGTAGTGCCTGGCTCATTGGATGAGTGCCTGGGTAGTGTCTGGGTGATTGGATGAATGCATGGGTAATGCCTGAGTGAATGGATGAGTGCAAGGCTAGTGACTGGGTGATTGAAAGAGTGCATGGGTAGTGCCTGAGTGAATGGTTGAGTGTAATAGTAGAGCCTGGGTGATTGGATGAGTGCATGCATTGTACGTGTGTGATTGCATGAGTGCATTCATAGTGTCTGGTTGATTGGATGAGTGCATGGCTAGTGACTGAGAGAATGGAAGAGTGTATGTGTGGCGTCTAAAAGAATGCATGAGTGCAAGGATAGTGCCTGGGTGATTGGATGAGTGCATGGGTAGTGCCTGAGTGAATGGTTGACTTTCATAGTAGTGCCTGGGTGATTGGATGACTGCACGACTAGTGCATGTGTAATTGCATGAGTGCATGTAGTGCTTGGTTGATTGGATGAGTGCATGGGTAGTGCCTCAGTGAATGCATGCGTGCAAAGGTAGTGCCTGGGTGATTGAATGAGTGCATGGGTAGTGTCTGAGTGAATGGATGAGTGCAAGGGTAGTGTCTGGCTCATTGAATGAGTCCATGAGTACTGCCTGGGTGATTGGATTACTGCATGGGTAGTGTCTGAGTGAATGGATGAGTGCAAGGCTAGTGCCTGTGTAGTTGCATGAGTGCATGTGTAGTGCCTGGTTGATTGGATGAGTGAATGGGTAGTGCCTCAGTGAATGCATGAGTGCAAAGGTAGTGCCTGGGTGATTGAATGAGTGCATGGGTAGTGCCTGAGTGAATGGATTAGTTCAAGGGAAGTGCCTGGCTCATTAGATGAGTGCATGGGCAGTGCCTGGATGGTCAGATGAATGCATGGGTAGTGCCTGGGTGAATGGATGAGTTGAAGACTAGTGCCTGAGAGAATGGAAGAGTGTATGTGTGGTGTCTAAAAGAATGGATGAGTGCAAGGATAGTTTTTGAATGATTGGATGAGTGCATGGGTAGTGCCTCATTCAATACATCAGTGCAAAGGTAGTGCCTGGGTGATTGCATAAGTGCATGGGTAGTGCTGGAGAGAATGGATGAGCACAAGGGTAGTGCCTGGGTCATTGCATAAGTGCATGGATAGTGCTGGAGAGAATGGATGAGCACAAGGGTAGTGCCTGGGTCATTGCATAAGTGCATGGGTAGTGCTAAAGAGAATGAATGAGCGCATGGGTAGTACCTCACTGAATGGTTGAGTGCAAGGGTAGTGCCTGAGTGATGGGATGAGTACATGGGTAGTGCCTGGGTGGTTGCATGAGGGCATGGATACTGATTGAGTGATTGGATCAGTGTATGGGTAGTGCCTGAGTGAATGGATGAGTGCAAGGGTAGTGCCAGAATGATTGGATGAGTGCATGGGTAGTGTCTGCATGATTGGATGAGTGCATGCGTAGTGCCTGAGAGAATGCATAAGTTCATGGTTAGTGTCTGAGTGAATGCTTGAGTGCAAGAGTAGTGCTTCAGTGTTTGGATGAGAACAAGAGTAGTGTCAGAGTGATTGGATGAAAGCATGCATAGTGCTTGGGTGACTGGATGAGTGCATACATAGTGCCTGAGAGAATACATGAGTTCATGGGTAGTGCCTGGGTAATTAGATGAGTGCATGGGTAGTGGTTTAGTGATTGGATGAGTGCATGGGCAGTGCCTGGGTGATGGGATGAGTAAGTAAAAAAAGTATTGAAAATCCCAACTTATAATAGATATACCCCACTATGGGGGTCATCACTGTTTCCAATAGGATTGGATGATGGTATGGCGAGAGGGTGGGAAAGGGCAGGTGTTGATAAAATTGGTCATTTATATAATGGAAAATCAGAGATTATAACATTTTCGGATTTGGTTAAACAAAAGGGGATAGCTGAACGATCCCAATTTAAATATATTCAAATTTGGAGCTGTTTGAAGACACTGTCGCGAGGGACTTTTAATCATGATACTATACCAGTATTAGAAATGGTTTATTGGGGGAAGGCACGGATTGGGGATTACTATAATATTTTGCTGGGAAATCTTCCTGATGATATAGAAAAAATCGAGACTAAATGGGTAGAAGAACTTAAAGATGAAGAAATTGATTTGGATAGATCATTGGAACTGGCAAAAAATGTTTTTCTTTCAGCAAATCTTAAATCCCAACATTATAAAACTATATTTAATTTGTACTATACGCCTGCGCAGCTATTTAATTGGGGAAGCGTAAAAACGATTAAATGCCCTAGGTGTCAGGCTAGCCCAGCAGATATAATACATATGTTTTCTACATGTAGCAAACTTACACCCCTAAAAACTGGTATAGAGGAATTTTGGTTACAGACAATCAATACAAAAATAAATTTAACCTCACCACTAATGCTATTTGGATATGATAATCGACTTGGTCTATCTTCATCGCAAATAGATTTTCTATTTATAACAGTGGCAGTAGCTAGATTATTGATTGCTACAACTTGGAAGGATATTGAAGCACCTATGTATTTAGCATGGTTCTATCGACTTCTGAATGTATATAGTCAGGAGATGACATTATATGAGATTAAGGGGAGACGAGCCAAGGAGAAAGGTTATAAGATTTGGGCTCCTAAGATTAGATGGCTGGAAGATAGGAGGTAAAGAGGTGTTATAGAGGGCTCCGATAAATAACAATGCAGAATAATGTAAATATTGTAAATAGAATTTGTGTAGTGAATATGGAACGATGGACCTGCTCTATGATTGATTTGCTTCTTCTCTGTTCCGGGACCACTAAGATATGTATATGGTATATGATATGTATGAAATAAGTATGAAATGCCAAAGGGTTGGTATGTGAGATGTATTCTTTTGTTTACCTTGCTTAATAAAAAAATAAAAAAGTAATACATGGGTGATTGGATGAGTGCAAGGGTAGTGCCTGGGTAGTGCCTGGGTGATTGAATGAGTGCATGAGTAGTGTCTGAGTGAATGGATGAGTGCAAGGGTAGTGCCTGGCTCATTGAATGAGTCCATGAGTACTGCCTGGGCGATTGGATTAATGCATGGGTAGTGCCTGAGTGAATGGATGAGTGCAAGGCTAGTGCCTGTGTAATTGCATGAATACATGTGTAGTGCCTGGTTGATTGGATGAGTGCATGGGTAGTGCCTCAGTGAATGCATGTGTGCAAAGGTAGTGCCTGGGTGATTGAATGAGTGCATGGGTAGTGCCTGAGTGAATGGGCTAGGGCAAGGGAAGTGCCTGGCTCATTGGATGAGTGCATGGGTAGTGCCTGGATGATCAGATGAATGCATGGGCAGTGCCTGAGTGAATGGATGAGTGCAAGGCTAGTGCCTGAGAGAATGGAAGAGTGTATGTGTGGTGGCTAAAAGAATGGATGAGTGCAAGGATAGTTTTTGAATGATTTGATGAGTGCATGGGTAGTGCCTCAAGCAAGCATGCAAAGGTAGGGCCTGGGTGATTGAATGATTGCATAGGGGTGCTTGAGTGAATGGATGAGAACAAGGGTTGTGCCTGGGTCATTGCATAAGTGCATGGGTAGTGCTGGAGAGAAGGGATGATCACATGGGTAGTACCCCAGTGAATGGCTGAGTGCAAGGGTAGTGCCTGAGTGATTGGATGAGTGCATGGGTAGTGTCTGGGTGATTGCATGAGGGCATGGGTAGTGCGTGAGTGATTGGATGAGTGCATGGGTAGTGCCTGAGTGAATGGATGAGTGCAAGGGTAGTGTCTGCGTGATTGGATGAGTGCATGCGTAGTGCCTGAGAGAATGGATACGTTCATGGTTACTGTCTGAGTGAATGCTTGAGTGCAAGAGTAGTGCTTCAGTGTTTGGATGAGTACAAGAGTAGTGTCAGAGTGATTGGATGTAAGCATGCATAGTGCTTGGGTGACTGGATGAGTGCATACATAGTGCCTGAGAGAATGCATGAGTTCATGGGTAGTGCCTGGGTAATTAGATGAGTGCATGGGTAGTGGTTTAGTGATTGGATGAGTGGATGGGTAGTGCCTGGGTGATGGGATGAGTGCATAGGTATTGCCTGAGAGAATGGATGAGTGCATGGGTAGTGCCTCAGTGACAGAATGAGACCATGCATAGTGCCTGAGTGAATGGTTGAGTGCAAGAATAGTGCTTGAATGATTGGATGAGTGCATGCGTAGTGCCTGAGTGATTGGATGAGTGTATGGGAAGTGCGTGGGTGACTGGATAAGTGCATGGGTAGTACCTGAGAGAATACAGGAGTAAACGCATAGTGTCTGAGTGAATGCTTGAGTGCAAGGATAGTGTGTGAGTGATTGGATGAGTGCATGGGTAGTACCTAGTTGAATGATTGAGTGCAAGTGTAGTGCCTAAGTGATTGGATGAGTGCATGGGTAGTACCTGAGTGAATATATGAGTGCTAGGATACTGACTGAGTTATTGGATGAGTGCATCAGTAATACATGGGTGATTGGATGAGTGCAAGGGTAGAGCCTGGTTGATTGGATGAGTGCATGGGTAGTGCCTCAGTGAATGCATGAGTGCAAAGGTAGTGCCTGGGTGATTGAATGTGTGCATGGGTAGTGCCGGAGTGAATGGATTAGTGCAAGGGAATTGCCTGGCTCTTTGGATGAGTGCATGGGTAGTGCCTGGATGATCAGATGAATGCATGGGTAGTGCCTGAGTGAATGGATGAGTGCACGGCTAGTGCCTGAGAGAATGGATGAGTGTATGTGTGGTGTTTAAAAGAATGGATGAGTGCAAGGAAAGTTTTTGAATGATTGGATGAGTGCATGGGTAGTGCCTCACGCAATGCATGAGTGCAAAGTTAGTGCCTGGGTGATTGAATGAGTGCATGGGTAGTGCTTGAGTGAATGGATGAGCAAAAGGGTAGTGCCTGGGTCATTGCATAAGTGCATTGGTAGTGCCAAAAATAATGGATGAACGCATGGGTAGTACATCAGTGAATGGCTGAGTGCAAGGGTAGTGCCTGAGTGATTGGATGAGTGCATGGGTAGTGCCTAGGTGATTGCATGAGGGCATGGGTAGTGTCTGGGTGATTGCATGAGGGCATGGGTAGTGCGTGAGTGATTGGATGAGTGCATGGGTAGTGCCTGAGTGAATGGATGAGTGCAAGGGTAGTGTCTGCGTGATTGGATGAGTGCTTGCATAGTGCCTGAGAGAATGCATAAGTTCATGGTTAGTGTCTGAGTGAATGTTTGAGTGCAGGAGTAGTGCTTCAGTGTTTGGATGAGTACAGGAGTAGTGTCAGAGTGATTGAATGAAAGCATGCATAGTGCTTGGGTGACTGGATGAGTGCATACATAGTGCCTGAGAGAATGCATGAGTTCATGGGTAGTGCCTTGGTAATTAGATGAGTGCATGGGTAGTGGTTTAGTGATTGGATGAGTGCATGGGTAGTGCCTGGGTGACGGGATGAGTACATAGGTATTGCCTGAGAGAATGGATGAGTGCATGGGTACTGCCTCAGTGTCTGATTGAGGACATGCATTACCTAGAGATCTATACATTATTAGAAGATTATAATTTCGATGTCCTGTTTCTTACAGAAACTTGGACACGAGTAGATAGATAAGTTGAACTAGGCTTAGCTTGCCCCCCAGGTTATAAAATTTGCCATAAACCTAGAATGGACGGGAGAGGAGGAGGAGGAGTAGGATTCATTTATAAAGATACCTGGAATCTCACTCCATTTTGTGTGGAGGATATTCCGGGGATAGAATCACTGGGGTTCTCACTTAAAGATACCAGTGGTACTTTATGCACAGGCTTACTTTGTTATAGACCACCAGGTGGAGCTGCCCATGGCTATCAAGAGTTGATTGATGCGATTTATGATTTATCACACTCTCACTCTAAACTATTGGTCCTTGCAGATTTTAATCTCTGGGAGAATGGTACCCTTGACACAGCGTTTAAAGAGCTCTGCCAGGCTTGTGAGAATGTTAACCTTCAACAACTGGTATTACATCCTACTCATCAGAAGGGCCATGTGCTTGATCTTGTCTTCGCTGGTGAAAAAGACACAGCTATAAAGGACATACTTCCGCTATGCTGGACAGACCATTTCTTGGTGTTTTTCTCCTTAAAAATAGCTAATTGCCTAAAACAAGCTGCTTATATGACCGTTACTCGAACGAGTAGAGAATTGTCTAAAATATTAAAACTAGCGGATCTTCCCCGGTTGGTTGATGACAGAGTTGTCATTTATGACTCAGTAGAGTTGAACTACCTGAATCTATGTCATCAAATCACTAATACGCTAGATCAGTTAGCCCCTTTGAGGAAAACTAAAAACAGTAAAAAACCCTCTGCCCCTTGGTATAATGAAGAGCTAAGATTGATGAAAACTAGCTGTAAACAAGCGGAAAGGATATGGAGGAAGAATTATTTAGAGATAGATAAAGTAGCCTTAAAAAATGTACTCCACATCTATAAAGAATCGATAGGCAAAGCCAAGGCCAAATACCTTGAGGAGACCATCTTACAATCAGCTAACAAATCTCAAACCTTATTTAGCTTAGTAAGAGGTTTGTCCAATCCAGATTGTGCAAAGCCTAATATTCCAGCATCGCAAGAACTATGCGATGAATTGGCTGTCTTTTTTGAGGAAAAAATCAATAACATTTTAAATGGACTTAAGTCCTCTTACGGATGATGATGTGCTCCAGTCTATTGATAATGACACTCTAATAAACTGCGACACATGTGAAAGAGAACATATGACATTCTTGGATCAATTCCAGATTCCCTCACAAGAGGAATTTAGTGTAATTGCAGCCGGCATTTCTTCAGGCTCCCCTATGGACCCACTTCCACATAAGTTCTGGAAACTGTTTGGTAATGAACTTTTTCCACATCTGTATCAAATTTGCTGTCAATCCCTAACTAATGGAATAGTACCGGACTGTTGGAAAAAGGCGGTGGTTTCTCCACTGTTAAAAAAGGCTACACTGGATCCCCAATGCCCTTCCAGTTACAGACCCATCTCTCTGCTACCGTATCCAATTAAGATCTTGGAGAAGGTAGTGAGTAAATCTCTCTCAAAATTTGTGGAGGATAATGAGTTGCTGGACGAGGTCCAATTTGGATTTCGCCCGCACATGGAACCGAGACTGCCTTGGTGGCAGTCTTGGATGACCTGCGAATGCGGGCCGACAGTGGTCAGACAGCCTTTTAGTGCTGCTTGACATGTCAGCCGCATTCGATACGGTTAACCATCGAATCCTGATTAAGAGAGTAGTGGAGATGGGTATTACGGGTAGGGCTCGGGACTGGTTGCATTCTTTTCTCTCCAATAGGCAGCAGGCAGTGACTCTGTCGTCATTTACCTCTCAGAATAGAGATGTTAAACATGGGGTTCCACAGGGCTCGGCTATTAGCCCGATTCTGTTTAATCTCTATCTTCGACCACTTATTATTCTAATTAAATCATTTGGCATTGATGTCATAAATTATGCGGACGACACTCAACTTGTCTTCTCTATTGAGGGCAACAAAGCAGTGCCTCTAGAAAAATTTCATAAATGTATGCAGAGAACAGCGGAATGGCTGAAAGAAAACTCACTGCAATTTAATGGTGAAAAAACTGAAATCCTGTGGTGCACTGCAGGTAAAATTCAGCGACCATTCCCAATAGATTTTTGGCCTGGCCCGGCCAATAACTCCGTATTGCCCGCTAGTTGAGTGCGCAATTTAGGAGTGATGTTGGATAGCAATTTACAACTAGATTCTCAGGTGAATAAAACGGTGAACACTTGTCTATCTCTGCTCCGAGCTCTTCGGAAGATTCTCCCATTTTTACCTACCCTTGCTAGACCTCAAGTGGTGCGGAGTATAGTTCTAAGCAGATTGGATTATTGTAATGCACTCTTTTTAGGTGCTCCAGCATCCCTGATAATAAAACTGCAAAGAGTTCAGATCATGGCAGCTAAGCTGGCACTAAATCGTCCGCGTAGGGCCTCCGCCTCATTGGCGCTAAAGGACCTACACTGGTTGCCCATTGCGCAAAGAGTCCAATTTAAGGCACTTTGTATTGTATATAGGGCAATACATAAAACTGGACCTAAATTGCTGCAAAGGAAATTTGTATGGTACTCCCCTGCTAGATACTTGCGCTCTTCTTCTGCTAATCTAGTTGCCGTTCCCCATGTTAGTAAGGTGCGAATGGGTGGCAGATATTTTAGCTTTGCAGCATCTAGACTTTGGAACGCTTTGCCCCCGGAAATCAGACAACTGAACACCTTGTCACGCTTCAGGAAGGAACTAAAAACCAGACTGTTTCCTAGAAACTGATTCCTGCCTATCTTAGCTTAGCTACGCGCAATGGATGAATTGGTAACTTAAGCGCCAGGATACCCTTGGGGTGGCAGCTGCGCTATATAAGTGTACCTTACATTACATTACATGCATAGTGCCTGAGTAAATGGTTGAGTGCAAGAATAGTGCTTGAATGATTGGATGAGTGCATGCATAGTGCCTGAGTGATTGGATGAGTGTATGGGAAGTGCCTGGGTGACTAGATAAGTGCATGGGTAGTACCTGAGAGAATACAGGAGTATATGCATAGTGTCTGAGGTAATGCTTGAGTGCAAGGATAGTGTTTTAGTGATTGGATGAGTGCAAGGGTAGTACCTAGGTGAATGATTGAGTGCAAAAGTAGTGCCTAAGTGATTGGATGAGTGCATGGGTAGTACCTGAGTGAATGCATGAGTGCTAGGATACTGACTGAGTGATTGGATGAGTGCATCAGTAATACATGGGTGATTGGATGAGTGCAAGGGTAGTGCCTGCGTGATTGGATGAGTGCATGGGTAGTGCCTGGGTGATTGAATGAGTGCATGGGTAGTGCCTGAGTGAATGGATGAGTGCAAGGGTAGTGCCTGGCTCATTGAATGAGTCCATGGGTACTGCCTGGGTGATTGGATGAGTGCATGGGTAGTGCCTGAGTGAATGGTTGACTGTAATTGCTATCTGCATTACACATCAGTGTGTGCCCTGAGAGCCTTAGAATATCTAAATGCATAAAAGCAGATCAAATGTGTTAATCCCTTTACAGTAGCTCATGGGATTAATGCACGTACTGCAGAGATCTGGACCTTTATAACAGGTTCTAAATTCAGTACGATATCTCATGGGATCAATGCGCCTGTTGCTTACATCTGAGGCTATTCTGTGAATTACAGGCTAATATGCCAGTAGATTGGTGCAACCCTTCAGAGATTTTCACCTAATCTACAAACCGCATGTCCAAACCCTTTACAATACAATTACAGTTTATACCCGAGTGTGTTCTGTCATCATATCCACAGCAATTTTAACTCTTCTACAGTTACCTGGATCAAATACTGTTACTATAGTATAGCGGTTCAATGCACACGGCAGAGATCTGTGTGTAACACGCAAGTCACAGATTCCGATCACAAATGGAGTAGGGGGTAATTTTAGGGTACCTTTGCATGATAACGCACATGCGAAACATACCAGTGCCCAAAAGGTGTACATTTCTATCACGCTCACTTGCCTTTCATCTTTCCCTTGTCGATAAACCAAGGATCGCGGATTAGGTAATAATGACAGATACCCTGGGTTTTGGCGCTATATAAAAATATCACCCTTATCATGACTAGGAGGCCAAGTCAAATACTCATGATCAAACACCAGAAGATATATTCCAGGAAATTGTTTTTACACATTTTTTTAATGTTCATGTGCGGTTTTTGATAACTGATTCATACCTCAGTGCGGTGGTGTGTCCAAGAAGTTGATCTGTCACACGACTGCCATATTTTATGACTCTTTGGAATACAGTGTTATATATGGATTTCTTACTAAATTAAGAAATATAATGTGCTTTCATCGGATCAGGTGACCTCTGGAGAAAGGATTTAGTTGGAATTGATTTCTTCACTCCAGTCCTTCTTGGTTCATGTCCCTACGCTCAGTGTGATCTTGGACAGCAGTAAAATGTTACACTATGTCGGTTCATTAGCTTTCACATCTGCTTCTGCCCTTGACACATACACTGCGCAGTTCCTCACAGCGATCTGCGGTTCTCAGCAAAGAGTTCTATGCAGTTAGGGGTCTTCCATTTATATCCATGTCCGTCTGAAGTACAGCCTGAAGCACCTCACTAGCAACAACTGAGGCGGTGCTGCCTGCTCTCTGCAGTTTCGCCTGCACCCAGAGATGCTGTCAGTCCTGGAGGTCACAGGTTTGAGACGCTGCCTTCTCCAAGTATGCACAGCTGCAAGAGCTCTGTGTACTCAGGTCTCAGACTTGCATTGTTGTCTCCTCTCAGGGTGCTGCCTACTGTGTGCATATCTAGGTTGTAAGTACTGTCTGCTATCAGCGACGGTCCAGATTGCAGACAGGGTCTTGTTGCAGGCAGGTGGAGGGCCTGTTCTCATAGATGCTGCCTGCTTGGCTTATTTACGAGTTGGAGTGCAATTCAGGGTGCAGTCAGGGAACGTATCGCATCTTGATGTGCTGCCTGCACCTAGTGCGTACTGCTGAGATTAAGATGCTGTCTGCCACATGCGGTGCTTGTTCACACAGGCTGAGGGAGCTGGCGACTCACAGAGTGCCAATACTAACTATAGTTGCTGCCTACTCTGTGCTTGTCATCCAAGGCATAACTCAGTCATTGCCTGCTCCCTGTGAGACCCCGGGTAGAGTCGCTGCCTCGTCTCTGTGCCATCCGAGGCAGTGTTTGCTGCCTTGTCCAGTGTGCAACTACTTGTGACCCCAGTCTGGCATTCCTGCTTGCTGTCTGAGTGCCCCCAGGCTATGGGATCTGCCTCCTTTGTATGCGTGGATCCTGGAAGTGGGTGCTGCCTGCTCCAGAGCAACAATGCAACAGGTTGCAGCATGTGTGGTCCCAGCCTAGAGCAGCTGCCTTCTCTCTCTGTGAACACAGCCTTGAGTTACTGCCCTTTTTCTCTCTGTGCTCCAGGATGAAGTTGCTGCCTGCTCTCTTTGTGGTCACAGAGGAAAGTTCCTGCGTGTGCTCTTTGAGATCCGATCCTGCTGGCTCGCTGAGAGCTCCCAGCCTGTGGTTCTGCCTGCTCTCGTTCTGACCCTGGACTTCGGCTTCTGCCTGCTCGGTGTGTGTAAATACGGGCTGATGCCGAGCTGCAGGCTGAAGAGGTTGTCAGTGTGTAGATCAGGCTGTAGGCTATCGAGGATCACATGCAGCTCCTCCCCCTTGCCTCAGTATTGGTTTCCCTCGTAGCTCACATTACCCTGAATGAGGCTGCTCTTCCCACCGCTGTGCAGCAGGTGATCGTGGATTGCAGTGATGCTGTCTGCATTACACATCAGTGTGTGCCCTGAGAGCCTTAGAATATCTGAATGCGTAAAAGCAACTCCAGATCTACAGATCAAAGGTGTTAATCCCTTTACAGTAGCTGATGGGATTAATGCATGTACTGCAGAGATCTGGATCTTTATAACAGGTTCGAAAATCAGTACGTTATCTCATGGGATCGATTTGTCTGTTGCTTACATCTGAGGCTATTCTGCAAGTTACAGGCTAATATGCCCCCCTCCCCCAGGCCATTTTCGGCCCCGGGGACACGATCCCCCGGGCCTTGGCAATTTCTTTTCTTAAAAAAAAAATATTTTAAAGGAGGAGACCACGTGGCCCCCCTCCCCAGGCCGATTGCGACCCCGGGGACCCCATCCCTTGGAGCCCGACCATTTTAAAAAAAGAAAATTGAAAAGCGAGGGTGCCGAGTGGCCTCCCTCCCGGGCCATTTCAAGCCCCGGGGACCCCATCCTCCGGGGCTTGGCCTCTCATTGGGGACAGTGGGAGAGCCCCAAGGAAACTGCGGTCCCTGCCGGCTCCATGCCTCCTGTGGGAGCTGGCATTGTGTTTGGGCAGAGGGAGCTGCTAACATGCAGCTCCCTCTGCAACAAAAGCAATTCTGCTTTGCTTCATGGAAGCAAGAGAATTTTCCATGCTCTCGCTTCCATGAAGCGAAGCAGTGTTTGCTATGGCATTGTGGGAGCAGTGCTCACACCAAGCCATAGGAAACTGCAATGTCCCGGTGGTGGGCATTGCTAGAGCCAGCCCTAGGGGGTGGTGGGACCCAGGGCGTGGAAGGGCTCCTGGAGGGGGCTGCGTGACCACCCTCCCATCTTCTGTGTAGCCCCGGGGAGGTGGTGGTCCCCAGGGCTGGGGGTCTGCAATGGACCCCCCACATTTACTTAATTTGTGCCCTGGGGAGGTGGTGGTCCCCCCATATTTCATTTTTAAAGGTAGCCCTCAAGGAGGTGGTTGTCCCCGGGGCTGCGAGGTGGCCACGTGCCCCAACTCATTTAATGAATATAACCCCGGGGAGGTGGTGGCCCCCAGGGCTGCATGGGGGGCAGGAGCTCCCCCACTCATTTAAAAAAAAAATAAAGCCCTGTGGAGGTGGCGGTCCCTGGGGCTGTGGGGGCCCATGTGGGACCCCGCATGTATTTTCATGATGGCTCACCCAGGGGCTTAAAGAAAGCAAAGCACGGGAGACCGCGCTTCATTTTTTAAAAACATTTTCGGTGGAATTTGAGCACCTAATGCAACTCCTGCTGATTTTTGTTTTTAAAACAAAAAAGCTTTTTTTGGCTATGGGGGTCCCTGTGGGAACCCCTGAGCAGGCCTAGGGGGTCAGGGTGTTTCTACCCTGCCCCCTTTTCTTGTTTTTTATCCTTTTTTTACCTTTTTTTCTTGTGACTCGGTTCACCCGAGTGACAAGATGGCTGGCAGTTCCTGGTTGGAACTGTTGGCAACCAATCAGATTGTAGACTTGAGATATATGGATATCTGAGAAATGTTTACATTTCTCAGCAACTACTGAACGGATTTACACCATTTAACAAAAAGATTGCTATCTGGACAAAGAACTACCCTTTTGCCAAATTTGGTATAATTCTGTTCAGCAGTTCGGGCTGTAGCTGTGTCTAAAGTTTCCTATGGAAATTAACATGGAGAAAACACATTTTGGGACCCCTTTTTCTTTGCCCCTGTGTCATGAAGCACCCCGAAAAGTTTAACACAGGAACTGACCTGACACGACTATGAAGGTATGGGATGAGTGTGGAATACGGATGATAGGTGATTTGCTGGGGCAAGGTGGGATAAAATCATTTAGCGAAGTACAAAGTATGCACGGTTTAAGTAAGAGGAGTTTTTTTAAGTATTTGCAATTAGCTAGCTTCTTAAAAGGGAAAAAAGGGGGATTATATCATTCTGGAAGAATCAGAATCATTGATAATATTCGATCAGGGGAGAATTGTACTATCAAGTGGATATATGCGGAATTGACCCAGCTTAAACCAGATGATCTAGATAAGCATGGGGGAAAGTGGGCTGAGAAGTTTGATATTGATAGGGATGATTTTCTTGACTCCCTTGAGCTAGGTAACACCATTCTGTGCTCAGCGGGACTTCAGGCGCAGCACTACAAGACTGTCTTCTCTCTATATATTACACCCACTAAAATCGCGCAATGGGGGGGACAAGAGGGGATCAGATGTTCCCGGTGTGGTAGTTTAGAAGCGGATGCAATACATATGTTCGCGACCTGTCCGCAACTGGAAACCCTGATTAAAGATATAGAAACATTTATCAACCAAACTCTGAGACTAAGAGGCTCCCTGTCCCCTGCTTTAATGGTACTAGGGGTGAGAAATTCTGGTTTGCGAGATTCAGCGAGTTATTTTTGGTTTATTGCTATGGCTGTTCTACGTATATGTATCTCCTCAGCATGGTTGGATCGGGCAGCCCCTACTTTTCAGCAATGGTTAGCCAAACTACTGTCTATCTATAACCTTGAGAAAGGAATATACGAGAGGAGAGGTAAAAGAGGCAGGAAGCTTGGTAGGACAATATGGGCCCCTATTTACAGCTGGAAAGAAGAAATGAGCAACTAATGGCTTTTTAGGTGTTTGTATAATTTAATTACTTTTTGTATTAAGCTGTCCTAGTTTATAGAATGAGTTTTGTATGTTATTATTTTACTGCTACAATATGGAATTTATGTTAAGTATTGTATTAACTAAGTGGGTCGACCCCCTAAGTAGTGAACTGTGTAATGAATTGTGATCCTGTGCATTTAAAAATCCAATAAAAATATTTTTAAAAAAGGAAATTAACATGGAGAAAACACATTTTGGGACCCCCTTTTTTTTTTGCCCCTGTGTCATGAAGCACCCCGAAAAGTTAACACAGGAACTGACCTGACCGCCCTATTAGTTTTGAAAATTTTGTGAAGATTCGTCAAACGGCGCCAAAGATATTGGCAAAAGAAAAAACGCTGTTTGAATAGAAACAAGGTCCTAACTATAACTACCTACTGATCACCCCCAGTATATACATATATATGGTATATTCGCGTGTAGCCATTGACACGCAGGGGACCCGTCCTGAAAGAGTTCGAAGGTAACAATGGCAAAGGCAAGTGATGTAGTTCCAAGGTATTGGAAACCGCGGGACCGCTGCAACCGAAGAGGAGCAAGGTACTGCTGGCAAAACAGTCCGTGACTTCACGGAGAGACGCGGTCACTGTATCCGCGTCTCCGGGTATATTCCAAACTCGGCATTGTGGCAGGACGTAGGGGGCCAGGAAACAGATTCATTGTCACAAATATAGGCCGGGCAAAGAAAAGAACTGCATATGCCCACGTATAGGAATAATTAGCCCATACTCACCATGAGGACACAAATCAACGGGCTAAAAAGAGACACTTTCCCTGTTTTCAAGGAAGATGCATGATGGGAATTGCAGTCCGGGACGAGGTGCTGTAAATGCTCTTTCTAAGGACTTTGGTCAGCGGTGCTCCCACCAATAGGAACGAGGAAGCACATTTAAAATGGTGAACAATGAGAACCCCGGTGTTAGGCATTTGAGAAAGGCACACCCGCCGAAACGCGTCATGCCATTGTTGAAATAAATCGATTTTCCTGAGACCCCGCTGTGTCCTCTTGTCTGCTTCATAGAGGATGAGATCTTGTGGTATATTTACGTGTAGCCATTGACACGCAGGGGACCCATCCTGAAAGGGTTCGGAGGTAACAATGGCAAAGGCAAGTGATGTAGTTCCAAGGTATTGGAAACCTCGGGACCTCCGCAACCGAAGAGGAGCAAGGTACTTCTGGAAAAACAGTCTGTGACTTCACGGAGAGATGCGGTCACTGTATCGGCGTCTCTGGGTATGTTTCAAACTCGGCATTGTGGCAGGACGTATCGGGCAGGGAAACGGATTCATTGTCACAAATATAGGCCGGGGCAAAGAAAAGAATGCATATGACCATGTCTAGGAATAATTAGCCCATACTCACCATGAGGACACAAATCAACGGGGCTATAAAGAGACACTTTCCCTGTTTTCAAGGAAGATGCATGATGGGAATTGCAGTCCGGGATGAGGTACTGTAAATGCTCTTTCTATGGACTTTGGTTAGCTGTGCTCCCATCAATAGGAACTAGGAAGCACATTTAAAATGGTGAACAATGAGAACCCCCAGTGTTAGGCATTTGAGAAAGGAACACCCGCCGAAACGCGTCATGCCGTTGTTGAAATAAATCTATTTCCCTGAGACCCTGCTGTGTCCCCTTGTCTGCTTCATAGAAGAAGAGATCTTGTGGTATATATATATATATATATATATATATATATATATATATATATATATATATATCAAATCTATAGCTTTGCCGTCCCCAACCTCCTTTCAGGCGATGAAGAAAGCACGAACTCCTCTGGTATTTTGGCGAAATCAATGTTTATTCCTCACATGAAGCCAGTCATAACGCGTTTCGGCTGCCTGAGCAGCCTTGATCACATGCGGAAATACGTTGCCGTGAATTTTTTTAATACCACCCTAATGTGTCATGTGATCCCCAATAAACATAGAAAAAAGACTTTGTATCAGCACTATTCAGTATTATGGCATTGTAGCGTCACATATTCCAAGTTCTAATAAATTATATATAGAGCCAGCCGGCACTATAATAAATATACGGTAAAAATCAGTAAAATCACATTTACAATCTTTGAGCATTTCTTAAATTATTATTTTCAAACCAACGAAGCACGCATTGATGACTGCATGAATGCTTAAATGTCACCACTGCATGGTACGTTACCGGCCTAAATGAAACTAGACACTCACATAATAAAACATGATTTGAATATCATATCTATCTATTGTTCCACGTATGCTAGTGCAACAATTGGAGCCCACATTATATGTACCGGTTCGCTAGTTGCTTCATATGATTTGATTCTTCAATATGCTCTATCAATTCATAATACTGATATTCCTATATCTACAGTAAAGTGACTAGTGCCTCCAATCTTTTGTGCAAATATACAAATAAAGTGCTAAGTGTCAAGTTGCTGAGTGCATATTGTGCCTTATTAAAATAATGTGCTTATTACCATTATAATACCATAAATATATACAATAAATACAATTTTTAAAAAAACACATCTAAAAATACATTTCATTTTTATGGGGAAATTTCATCATTTTTTATAAAAACAGTTCATTTATGATCAAAAGATGATAACAGAAACTATTTGTGAAAATAGTGGAGCGGTGCACTACCAACGAGTTTTCTTCAATAAATCCAAATGTTCATTTTGTATAGTGGTTTATCAATCCTTTATTTTCAATATCAAAATGTGCAAATTCCAGCCAACGCGTTTCGTTCATACATAAAATGAACTTTTTGTTGATGCGAGGCTGTCGTGGGCATCCTTAAAACTAAATACTACCACCTTGTTGTAATATTGCAAAAGTTAAGACTTCTAGGAACAGTATCATTATGTATATATATATTTTTTTAATATATATATATATATACATATATATATATATATATATATATATATATGTATATATATATATATTCACTGAAAAAACCATAGGTTTCAGGGACGTCATGTGATCAAGGCAGGCAACTGCCGAAACGCGTAATGGCTAGGCTGTTTGTGCAAAAATAAATTGAAAAAATATGCACAATACTTGGGTCCACTCTCATTTCTTGGAAGGAGCAGCAGATGTGAGCGAGGAATTGAGATATATATATATATATATATATATATATATATATATATGTATATATATATTCACTGAAAAAAACCATAGGTTTCAGGGACGTTATAGTTATTTGGACATTTCACTAGTACAAAACCAGAGAAATTCGCCCGTTATAGTTAGTTGAGCTAACTATAACTCGCGCCCCCGCAATGCACTGCTGATGACATCACATATTACATCATTCATGACATGGTCAGTGACATCACTGATGACATCACTGATGACATCTCAAATGACATCACTGATGACATCACCCAGTGACTATGTGTTTCTGTAAAGTTTAAATATGTTTTATATATATATATATATATATATATATATATATATATATATATATATATATATGCAGCCAAGAACTCTCCGAACCTCCACAGCAGCGCAACAGCAACAGCAGCGGCGAACAGAGGGAAACAGACGTTTCGAGCACAGCCGTGCCCTTGTTCACACACATATATATATATATGATATATGCCAAGGTGTATTGAAGAATGAGTGGGTGTATAAGTGTCTGAATAGATGATTTAGTAGGTGCGTGACTGACTGTATAAGTGAGCGATTAATCGTGTCTTACTGAATGCATGGGTTAGTGACTAAACTATGTGAATGTCTGTATTAGTCTGTCAGTTGGTGTGTAAGCGGCTGCATGGGTTGGTGAGTAGCTACATGAGTGTCTATATGGGTTATTGATTGGTTGTCTGAGTATCTGTATGGGTGCCTGAGTGTCTCTGTGGGTGGGTGGGGGGTGTGTGACTGTGCATAGATGTGTGAGTAGGTGATTCACTGGGTGTACGGGTTCAAGAGTGTATCTGTGAAGGGCTGTATGGGTGGGTGAGTGTGTGTATGGGTGTGTTGGTGAGTGAATGGATATCTCAGTGGTACATGTGTGAGTAACTACAAATGTGAAAGGCAGTATATGTGAGTGTTGGAGTATATAAATGACTATATGTGAGAGTGAGTGATTGTGAGAGTGGCTGTATGGATGAGTGTGTGATTGTGTCAGTGATTGTAGAAGAGAGTAAGTATGTGTTAGTATCTGTATAAATAAGTGAAGTGGTGTGTGTATAACTGTATAGGTGAGTAAATGGGAGTGTGATTGATTCTTTGCATGACTGACTAGGTGTGTGAGTAACGCTATGGGTGAGTGGTGGTGTGTGAATGTCTTTATAGGTGTATGGGTGCATATGATAGTGCTGTATTGATGAGTGACTGCATGTATGAGTAACTGTATGGATGAATGAGTGGACATGTGTGTAGACCTAGGAATCAGTGAGTGGGTATGTAGTAACTGGTATTGGTGTGTCTATGGTTTCGAAAATGGTAGTCTGTATTTTAGAGTGGGTGTATCAAAGGTTATATTAGGGTGTAAGGAGGCGCATCAGATTATCACATGGATAATGTGATCGGTGATGTCATCAGTGATGTCACTGACCATGTCATGAATGATGTAATATGTGACGTCATCAGCAGTGCATTGCGGGGGCGCAAGTTATCGTTAGCTCAACTAACTATAACGGGCGAATTTCTCTGGTTTTGTACTAGTGAAATGTCCAACTAACTATAATGTCCCTGAAACCTATGGTTTTTTCAGTGAATTTCTATGTTTTTTTAAAGGCTAATTTCTAACTATAACGTCCCTGAAACCTATGGTTTTTTCAGTGAATATATATATATATATATATAAATAACTCATGCCCCCGCAATGCACTGCTGATGACGTCACATATTACATCACTCATGACATGATCAGTGATATCATTGATGACATCACTGATGACATCTCAAATGCAAAATGCGATCCACGCATTTCGGCTCGTCCGAACCTTGATAACGATACAAGACGTCATTGTAGCTTCCTTATTTAAATGTACAAATGCCTCCAGTTGCCAGCATTATCAAAGGACTACATATTACTTTAATCCAAAAAGCTGGCAGCCATATTGGCCTGGTCACGATGTGAAAATTCAGGAATTGATACAATAAAGAAAAGAAAACAAGTGTTAATATGCACACAATGTCATTTCAGCATATCTTGCCCCGTGACCGACGTACCTGTATGTTCGTCAACGTGACTTGTTCATAATAAACATACTTAGGATTGCAAACATCAACATAAACAATGGACTACACATTACTTTAAAGTGAAAGGCTATTGCCCATATTGATCTGGGCACGTTGCGTATTATAATGGTTCTTACACGAAAGAAAAGAAAAAAAGGGGTGTTAATGTACACACACTATCCATGAATAAAGTTCTAGCAATTATAGTTCCATTCCATTCACAGCTCATTTGAGATGTCATGAGTGATGTCATGAGTGATGTCATGAGTGATGTCATGAGTGATGTCATTGACCATGTCAAGAATGATGTAATGTCTGCGGTCATAAGCAGTGCATTGCGGGGGTGTAAGTTATATTTAGCTCAGGCAACTATAACTGCTGAATTTCACTGGTTTTGTACAAGTGAAATCTGAGTCTAACTATAACGTCCCTGTAATCTTTGTTTTTTTCAGCGAATTTGTAGTTTTTTTTTAACGTTAAGTAAGATGCCTATCACAATGGATGGTGGGGGTTGGAAGCAGGGCCTGGCCTGGCATTGTGCTGCCCGCACCCAACGCTTTCTGAACCAAGAGCTACCTTTTTGCAAAATTTGGTGTAATTCCGTTCAGCAGTTCGGGCTGTAGCCTTGTCTAAAGTTTCCTATGGAAATTAACATGTGGAAAATGCGTTTTGGGACCCCCTTTTTTCTCGGCCCCTGCTTGACGAATCACCCCGAAACATTTAAGACAGGAGCTGACCGGAGCGCCCCATTAGTTTTGAAAATTTCGCGAAGATTCGTCAAACGGCACCAAAGATATTGGCAAAAGAACAAATGCTTTTTGAATAGAAACAAGGTCCTAACTATAACTACCTACTGGCGACCGCCAGTAGGTAATATATATATATATATATATATATATATATACACACATACAAAGCGGACAGATTTCTGGCACGCTCTTACTGCTAGTGCAACATAGAAGATTGGCCACACTTCCCGAAATAATGGTAGATACAAGTAATAACACTGCAACCCGGAGACTTCTAATTTCCAAAGTGTTTTCACGACATATAGTTTCCGCATCTTATAAAATACCAACGCATTTCGACTGCCAAGTCTTGCTCACGGTAAGTGAGTCCTCTCTTTCTTTCTCAATTTAACAATCATCCCTATGGTTCATTAAAAGGCATTTTGGGAATTGTGGTCCAATATACATTCAAGATGGAAGCAATTACTCGCGATTATTGGCAATTGGTTTGTAATGCAATTGCCAATAATCGCGAGTAATTGCAAGGTCCTTATTATTATTATTTTTCATGCTCAGAGGGAAGTGTTCCATAATCCATGGTCACCAATAATTCACAGTTGTTTTGATACAAAGTTTCAGCTCTGTGCTATTATAGTGAAAAATGTGTAGATGAAATGAAATGAAAATGAAATTTGTACTTGTAAAGCGCACCCATACCCCCAAAGGGGTGTCCAGGCGCTGTACGCATACCGCTGTGGAACCCTTCCTGGCTTTTCCCTGTGAAATGTCCACTCCTGGGCACCCCCAGGGTGAAGCCAGGCATCCCAGCGCTGTTGGGGCCGTTGTAGATACAGAAAAACTGTTAGTATGTGCCCCCTTTCTCATTGCTTCTCATTGCTCCCGCTGATAAAGCGAGGCCATGACGAAGACCTATTTAGATTAAAACGTATAGCTGAATAAAGTCTTGTAAAGCTGACACGCTGTGTGCGGATCTTTCTTGTGCATTCTACAAGGACTTCTTTATATTTAAATGGGACCTGAACCCGTTATCCTGCACCAGCCCCGATAGGTGAATAAGGCTGGTAGCGCTGGGGGCTAGATCTATAAAAAAATATATATAAGACGACAAAATAAAATTGAATCTGCCGCAAATACCTATGCGTGGAGTCGACCTGAAAAACACAGTCTGGACGTACCTTGTGTGTATATATATGTATGTATTACCTACTGGCGGTCGCCAGTAGGTAGTTATAGTTAGGACCTTGTTTCTATAGGAAATGTGTTTTTTCATTTGCCAATATCTTTGGCGTCGTTTGACGAATCTGCAAAAAACTTTCAAAACGAATACACCACTCACTTCAGTTGCTGTGTTGTAAGTTTCGGGATGATTCGTCAAGCGGGGATGAGAAAAAGTGGGGGCCCAAAACGCTTTTTCTCCATGTTAATTTCCATAGGAAACTTTAGGCACAGCTGCAGCCTGAACTGCTGAACTGAATTACACCAAATTTGGCAAAAAGGTAGCTCTTGGTTCAGAAAGCGTTGGGTGCGGGCCTGTAGTGAGAAGCTTTCAGCCTACAGCTGGTTTGAATTCATCAATGAGCCAATCGCGTGCTTCCGATTTAGGTATTTAAACGAGAACGCGAAGGGCATTTCATTTGGATGACCCACGGTGGAAGGACGTGTTTGCAGGCTCTGCACATCAATTTTAAGGTAATTCAGGGGGAGATTATGCTAGAGGGATGCTTTATAACAAAAGTCACCCCGTTTTAAATTAATATTTAAAATCTTTGCGATTACACCAGCAGCTATGGCATCTTTTCCCTTTCTGTCTTTTCAGATAGCTGTATTGAGAGACTGTAAAAGACAGTAAATAAATCCCTCTTTGTGGGAGGAGTACGCCGGTTAATTAAGAAGTAAGGGAGTGAGGACTCTCTCCCAGGTACATTAGGGAACCTAAATTAAAACAATAGTATTGCACATTCTACTAAATAGAAAACTAATTTTATGTTTCTTCCCTAGATTGAAAATTATTGATTTTAATGCAACACTTTCAGTGAAATAACTATAAATAACGTCCTGCTTAGAAATTACAATAAAGATCCCATCACTAACTTTACAAGGTGAGAAGAGGACTTTGTGTGTATATAAGGTGCTTATAAATCTAGTGTGTTATAATAATTAGCAACTTTTGCAGTATTAATTTCGGATATATATTTTATAGGTTCTCAGGACCAGAGTATCCTAATATGACCAACCAATCAATATATATGGAGTTGGCAGGAAAATGAAATAAGGTATAACACCTCCAGGTTGTTTGTATAACCAGTTCTTACACTGGGTTTATATGGGTTAGGCCTCCCCCCTTTTTTTTTTTTTAATTAAGATGGTGGGATGTACAAGGATGGTAGATGGCATCATAGGCATATACCGGAATGGGTCTATCTGATAGATCAAATAGGCATGATGTAAAATGTTGGATACAATATGTATTTCATGTTTCTGTAATTGTAGAAATACTGAATATATTTTGTCTAAATACTCAATGTAGTGGGTACTGAAACTGATATATTTGAAAAATTATGAAGATGAAATTATGTTATTATAACCAGTTAGCCCTTCTTTTTAAAAATGTAGTCTTATAATTATATAAAATATTAATATAATTAATATCTGCCTACAGGATTGAGTTTAAAGGCAACCATACAGTGCCAGCAAAGAGAGACCAATTGTTTGTCTTGAAAAAGATGGGAAATTGTTAGAACCATCGAAACGCGTCGACGCTCCATTCAACACAATCCGTGGAAACAGCTTATCCTATAGATAAAGAGTAGAAATTTTATCTAGGATCTGTATTTGAATTATTTCGACTGGATGTGTTTTTAAATGACAAATTGTATTGTCTATATTTGTGTCTCCGTTACGTGTGTGTTGGCCTATTTTAGAGACTATAATCCCTGTAATGATTTTTATGTGTGTCTAACATTTGTGTTGCTTTTATCAGTTTGTGTTGTTATTTGAATGTTTGTAACACAGGTTTTTATTGGTATATGAAATTGATGCTATTTTGAGTGTAATGAGCTTTTACAATTGTTTTTTGTATACATTGAGTGATGAATTTTAAATAAAACAATATTTTTAATACAATCTACAGTTGTGTAGGAATAACCTTAATTCAGTATCTTTCTAATATATGGGCAATAAAAATCCTTTGTACTGGGAAACTTAGAGACCCAGTTATAGTATATTTTTTCACCAAGGGATTACTCCTTTTTACTAATCACTCACTTACACAGTCAGTCACACACCCACTAAATCATCCATTCCGACACTCATACACCCACTCATTCTTCAATACACCTTAGCCTATATATATATATATATATATATATATATATATATATATATATATATATATATATATATATATTAATATATATATAAAACATTCTTAAACTTTTTAGAAACACTCAGTCACTGTATGATGTCATCAGTGATGTCATGCAAGATGTTTTCAGCGATGTCCATGATCATGTCATGAGTTATGTAATATGTGACGTCATCAGCAGTGCATTGTGGGGGCGCAAATTTCTGAATTTCTCTGGTTGTGTGCGAGTGAAATGTCACCCTAACTTTAGCGTCCCTGTAACCTTTGTTTTTTTCTAAGAATATATATATA